>LR738712.1:433941646-433955416 GCA_902687465.1 Secale cereale | reverse complement strand
CCCCCCCCCGAAGAGCTCCGGCGGACCCAACAATGGAGCATCGCCCTATGGGCCATCTTCAGAGAAATAGATAGGCTGGGGGGACTCCGCGAGGTTGTGGTGGTCTCCTGGCTCTGTAGGTTGGGTTTTTGAGAGGGTACTGCAACGAATTCGACAGCACGGCCGCGGCGGCCACCATTGCCGGAGGAGAGGAAGATGGCCACTACCGGTCAAATTGATGCGCGGGATTGGGCTAAGGGGAAGACACGATGCTACCTGAGGCTTATGGAGCGTGGGGGTTCGTTTATATAGGCGCCAGAGGTCGGTTCGTCGGCTGCCCGAGGATAAGCACGACGGCGGTGACACTATTGCAGAGCAGGGGAGGTGGGAGCTGGCTGGCAGAGCTTGCAGAGGTAGGCGACGAAGTTGTGGATGAGCACGGCGGTCTGGGGTGCTCGGGGGCACGCCAGGTGGCCCGTACGACACCGACCACAGCAGGCGGCGATGGCAGCTAGCTCCTGGCTTGCCGGAGACGTGGCGAGGCGCTGTGGTGCCTGTGAGGGAGTACAGGTCGGGGCTTGGCTCTATGCTGCGAGCTGCAGAGGGTTAGGATAAGCTCGGGGGGACAGGCTAGGTGTGCAGCGGCTCGGGCGCGGCACGTGCAAAACGCGCACTCTGGCCGCGCTCCGGGCACGCACGGCACTCGTTCGACGAAATGCCAAGGCGGCCAAACTTGCTTGGATTCCAATACAAATCAACAGACCTAGGTTAGAGGTAGCTAGGAGGTTAGTGGACATGGCTGCTAGGTCAGGTTGTCAAGTCCACAATGTCTACTAAAAACTATGCCAAAACTGGCCATGCACACAAGGTGCTCGACAGAATGCCATGGGTATATGGGCATCTCTTCTGGTGGCCAAAACCTCCAGATCATAGTCTCTTTAAGAGGATGTGATGATGGCATAGCTAGTTGGGCAAAACCAGAAACTTGCTATTGCAAGTTTTGCTAATCTTCAGTTCTTGACACAAAGTGTAGGGCATTGCTTCATGAACCAAAAATATCCCAATGGGCCCAGTCTTCTATACTTAAAGTGGTTGTAGTGCAATTTTGCCCACTAGACCAGATTGGGAATCATGGTGTGGAGCTCAAAATATTAAATGAAATAAATATATTCTTGAATAAAAGTGATCTAACAACATCACATGACATCTCCAATCTTTGGTTGGAATTTTAAATAAATTTATCAAGTGGTTGCAGTTCGAATGAGGCCCTAAAACTAAGGGAAACCATTTATAGAGAGAAGAAAATTAGGGAGACAATTATATAATTAATTCTACTGATATAAGAAAAGTTTTAATGAGTGAAAATGAGAGTCTAACATTAGCTGGAAAGTTTTCACTTGAGGTAAAAACTCCAACATAGAAGGAAAAGAATGGTCTTTGAAATCTAAAGGAACACCCAGCAAATGACAAATTTTAATTCCCTAGCAAAATTTTAAATTAATAAAACATGGTTAAATTTTTGGGGTGTTACACATTCCATCCTGGGCAGGCCTTCCTATGCTCGTTTCATGGCTCGACCGTGCTATGTGTACCTCAAATTGAAGATGCCACGGCCCAAAGGCGTGATCACTGTCACTTGAGATCGGCAGAAAGCAGAGGAGTGTTTCCAAAAAGGATGGAAAATTGATGATGAACACATGGCAGTAGTAGAGATGGAAGAGTACCAGAAGAATGCGGACATGGCTGCTTTCGAGTCAGCATTTCAGTCGGCTGGAGAGATGAATCAGGTGCATATTCATCCTACCGACCCCAATGCCGCTCTGACTCACATCTCAACAACACTCGATAGCAAATAGGAAGAAGCGCTCATCGAGTTCCTCCGTTAGAACTAGGACATCTTTGCATGGAAACCGTCCGACATGCCAGGTGTACCCAGGGGACTGGCTGAGCACTGTTTGCAAGTTGACCCGAAAGCAAAACCTATCAAGGAACATCTCCGACGATCCGCCGTAGAAAAG
The DNA here is from genome assembly GCA_902687465.1 of Secale cereale. Classification (NCBI taxonomy): domain Eukaryota; kingdom Viridiplantae; phylum Streptophyta; class Magnoliopsida; order Poales; family Poaceae; genus Secale; species Secale cereale. Next base: position 433,953,419 of record LR738712.1, on the reverse strand, counting down.
AGAAAAGCAATTGGTGAAGAGGTGGCTCGGCTTCTGGTGATCGAGTTCATCCTCGAAATTTACCACTCTGAGTGGCTCGCCAACGTGGTTATGGTCCCCAAGAAGGACGAGTCACTCCGCTTTTGCATTGATTTCAAACATATCAATCGGGCATGCCCGTAAGATCACTTCCCTCTCCCTCGCATCGATCAAATCGTCGACTCGACTGAGGGGTGTGAGCGTTTGTCTTTTTTGGATGCATATTCTGGGTACCATCAGATCCGACTGTTTGGACCCGCCGAAATAAAAACAGTCTTCATCACCCCATTCAGGTGTTTCTATTACGTTAATATGCCTTTTGGCCTCAAGAATGCCGGCGCGACTTTCATGCGCATGATCCAAAAGTGTCTGCTGAAGCAAATTAGTTGGAATGTGGAAGCTCATATGGATGACATCATGGTCAAGTCACGCAAAGGTTCCAACCTACTGTATGTCCTCGCCGAAACATTTTCAAACCTAAGAAGGTATGCTATCAAGCTCAACCCGTCGAAGTGCACATTCGGAGTCCCAGGCGGAAAGTTACTCGATTTTCCCGTTTCCGAACGGGGAATCGACGCTAAGCCAAGAAAGGTCAGCGCAATCTCCTAAATGAAACGCCCTGTGCGTGTACATGACGTTCAGAAGCTTACTGGTTGTTTGGCTGCATTGAGTCGATTCATCTCACGTCTCGGTGAAAGGGCATTACCTCTTTACTGACTGATCAAGAAATCCGACAAGTTCGAGTGGAATTCTGAAGCTGAAGCAGCATTCGAGGAACTCAAAGCCCTGCTTTCCACCCAGCCGGTGCTTGCTGCCCTAGTCAGCAAAGAGCCTCTATTGTTGTATATTGCAGCCACTGGACAAGTTGTCAGCATAGTGCTCACGGTCAAGAGGGAAGAAGAAGGCAAAGCCTTCAAGGTTCAACGCCCAGTCTACTACATTTCTGAAGTCTTGGCTCCATCTCAGCAGAAATATCCACATTATCAGAAGCTTGTGTATGGGATCTACTTGACTGCCAAGAAAGTTGCGCACTACTTCTCACGTCATTCATTTTCAGTCGTCAGCGACGCTCCGTTATCTGAAATTCTGAACAATCGGGACACAACTGGTCGAGTGGCTAAATGGGCGATTGATCTCCTTCCTTTAGATATCAAGTTTGAAGCAAAGAAAGCAATCAAGTCTCAAGGAATAGCAGATTTCATTATCGAGTGGATCGAACAGGAGCAACGGACTCAAATTCAGTCGATTCATTGGACTATGTTTTTCGATGGATCCAAGATGCTGAATGGATCCGATGCAGTCGTGGTTTTAGTGTCCCCTAGAGACGACAAGCTCAGTTATGTCCTCCAGATTCACTTTGATTCTTCAAACAACGAAGTTGAATATGAGGCGCTTTTGTATGGGTGGCGTATGGCCATCTCACACAACATCCGTCGCCTGATGGTATACGACAACTCAGACTTACTGGTCAATTGAGTGAAAAAGGAATGGGATGTCAGGATCCCAGCAATGACCATCTACTATAGCATAGTGAGGAAGTTAGAGAATAAGTTTGAAGGTTTGGACCTCCACCACGTGCCTAGAATCAAGAACCAGCTTTTTGACGATTTGGCAAAGATAGGTTCCACTCGGAAACCTATCCCCAAGAATGTGTTCTTAGAACATCTCCACAACCCATCAGTCAAGGAAGACCCATTCACGGAAGAGCCCCCGCAACCGATAAGTGCCTCCAACCCGACCGAAATTGAAGTGCCGGCCGTGGTCAACTTGATCATGGAAGTCTTGGTGATCACACCCGACTGGACAGTGTCGTATATCACGTACTTGCTTAGGCAGGAACTCCCAGAGGATGAGGATGAGGGGCGCCAGATTGTCCGTCGATCCAAAGCTTTCATGGTGATACAGGGGCAGCTCTACAGAGAGAGTGTCACAGGAGTCGCTCAGCGTTGCATTACCCCGGAGGAAGGTCAAATCATTCTGAATGAGATCCACTCAGGATCCTGTGGTCACCATGCGTCCTCTCGGACCATTGTTGCCAAAGCCTACCGAGCCGTATTCTACTAGCCCCGTGCGAATGAGATGGCAAAAGATATAGGCGACAAATGCGAGGGTTGTCAGTTCTACTCGAACATGTCCCACAAGCCTACGTCTGCCTTGAAGACTATCCCGTTGGTCTGGCTATTTGCTGTTTGGGGATTAGACATGGTTGGGCCCTTCAAGACCGGCAGAAGCGGCTTCACTCATTTCCTCGTGGCAGTCGACAAGTTTACCAAATGGATCAAAGCTAAGCCCATCAAGGACCTCGGTGCAAGCACCGCCGTCAGCTTCATCAAAGAACTGATATTCAGATATGGAGTCCCTCACATCATCATCATAGATAATGGCTCCAACTTTGATTCGGATGAGTTCAGAGCATTCCGCACTTCCCAAGGCACTCGAGTCGACTACGCTTCCGTCGTACATCCATAGTCGAATGGGCAGGCAGAAAGGGCAAACGGCTTGATCCTTCAAGGGTCGAAACCACGGCTGATGTGTGATCTCAAGCATGCTGCTGGAGCTTGGGTGGCTGAACTGCCATCTATTTTGTGGGGACTAAGAACAACTTCGAACCAATCGACCGACCAAACCCCCTTCTTCATGCTATATGGGGCTGAGGCCGTACTTCTGAGTGACTTGCTACACAACGCCCCCTGATACGTCTCCAACGTATCTATAATTTTTGATCGTTCCATGCTATTATTTATGATGTCTTGGATGTTTAATCGGCTTTCTCATATACTTTTATATCATTTTCGGGACAAACATACTAACCCAAATGCCCAGTCTAGATTGTTGTTTTTGCTTGTTTCAGGGTTTTGCAGAAAAGGAATATCAAACGGAGTCCAAACGGAACGAAACCTTTGGGAGAGATAATTTTTGGAGAAAATCACGCACAGGAGACTTGAGAACCACGTCAGGGGAGCCACGAGGTGCCCACAAGGGTGGGGGGCGCGCCCCCTTTCCCAAGGCGCGCCCCCTGCCTCGTGGGGCCCTCGTGAGTCCCCCGATGTCCTCCTTCCTCCTATATAAGTCTACGTACCCCGAAACCATCAGTAACAGAGATAAAACCCAAATTCCGCCGTCGTAACCTTCTGTTCCCGCGAGATCCCATCTTGGAGCCTGTTCCGGAGCTCCGCCGGAGCGGGGATCCATCACGGAGTGCTTCTACATCATCATCATCACCCTAACCATGAGTTGTGAATAGTTTACCATAGACCTTCAGGTCCATAGCTAGTGTCTAGATGGCTTCTTCTCTCTCTCTCTCTCTGGATATCAATACAAATTTCTCCTCGGTCTTCGAGGAGATCTATTCGATGTAATATCTTTTTGCGGTGTGTTTGTCGAGATCCGATGAATTGTGAGTTTATGATCAAGATTATCTATGATAAATATTTGGTTCTTCTCTGAACTCTTTATGTGTGCTCATAATATCATTGCACCTCTCTTCGAATTTTTGGTCTGGTTTGGCCTACTAGATCTATAATTCTTGCAATGGGAGCAATGCTTGGCTTTGGGTTCAATCTTGCGGTGTCCTTTCCCAGTGACAATAGGGGCAGCAAGGCACGTATTGTATTGTTGCCATCGAGGATAAAAAGATGGGGTTTACATCATATTGCTTGAGTTTATCCCTCTACATCATATCATCTTGCTTAAGGCGTTACTCTGCTCCTATGAACTCAACACACTAGATGCATGCTGGATAGCGGTCGATGTGTGGAGTAATAGTAGTAGATGCAGGCAGGAGTCGGTCTACTTGTCTTGGACGTGATGCCTATATACAATGATCATGCCTAGATAGTCTCATAATTATTCGCTTTTTTATCAATTGCTAGACAGTAATTTGTTTACCCACCGTAGAATATCGCTATCATGAGAGAAGCCACTAGAGAACAGTATGGCCCCCGGGTCTATTCTCAACATATCTATCTACATCTACTTATTTTTTCCGCTTTTACTTTCTGTTCTTATAAACAAAAATACCAAAAATATAAACTATCATCTCTATCAGATCTCACTTTCGTAAGTGACCATAAAGGGATTGACAACCCCTTTTCTTGTTGGCTGCGAAGTTCTTATTTGTTTGTGCAGGTGCAAGGGACTCGCGCGTGGTCTCCTACTGGATTGATACCTTGGTTCTCAAAAAATGGGGGAAATACTTACGCTACTGTGCTGCATCTCCCTTTCCTCTTCGAGGGAATGCAACGCAAGCTCGAGAAGTAGTAAGAAGAATTTCTTGCGCCGTTGTCGGGGAGGCTTACGCAAAAGTCATATACCAAGTACCTATCACAAACCCTTATCTTTCGCATTGCATTTTTTCCTCTCGTTTTCCTCTCCCCCACTTCACCCTTGCTGTTTTATTTGCCCTTCTTCTGCCGTGTGTTTATCGTTCGCTTGCTTCTTGTTTGCTTGTGTGTGTTGTATTGCTTGCTTGTCACTATGGCTCAGAACAATACCAAATTGTGTGACTTCCCCAATACCAACAATAATGATTTTATTAGCACTCTGATTGCTCCTATCACAGATGCTGAATCTTGTGAGATCAATGCTGCTTTGTTGAATCTTGTCATGAAAGATCAATTCTCCGGCCTTCCTAGTGAAGATGCTGCTACCCATCTAAACAACTTTGTTGATTTGTGTGATATGCAAAATAAGAGGGATACGGATAACGATATTGTTAAATTGAAGTTATTTCCGTTTTCACTTACAGATCATGCTAAAACTTGGTTTTCCTCTTTGCCTATAAATAGTTTTGATTCGTGGAATAAGTACAAGATGCTTTTATCTCTAAGTATTTCCCTCCTGCTAAGATCATCTCTCTTAGAAAAGATATTATCAATTTTAAGCAACTAGATCATGAGCATGTTGCACAACCTTGGGAGAGAATGAAACTAATGGTACGTAATTGCCCTACACATGGTTTGAATCTATGGATGATGATTCAGAACTTTTACGCTGGCTTGAATTTTGCTTCTAGAAACCTTTTAGATTCAGCCGCAGGAGGCACTTTCATGGAAACTACCTTAGGAGAAGCTACCAAACTCCTAGATAATATTATGGTAAATTATTCTCAATGGCACACTGAAAGATCTACTAGTAAAAAAGTGCATGCTATTGAAGAAATAAGTGTTTTGAGTGAAAAGATGGATGAACTTATGAAATTATTTGTTGATAAGAGTGCTTCTTCCGATCCTAGTGATATGCATTTGTCCACTTTGATTGAAAATAACAACAAATCTTTGGATGTGAATTTTGTTGGTAGGAATAATATTGGTCACAATGCTTATAGGCGGAACTTTAATCCTAGGCCTTTTCCTTGTAATTCCTCTAATAATTATGGTAATTCCTACAACAACTCTTATGGAAAGATGCCTTCTGAATTTGAAACTAGTGTTAAGGAGTTTATGATCTCGCAAAAGAATTTCAATGTTATGCTTGAAGAGAAATTGCTTAAGATTGATGAATTGGCTAGAAGTGTGGATAGAATTACTCTTGATGTTGATTCTTTGAAACTTAGATCTATCCCACCTAAGCATGATATCAATGAGTCACTCAAAGCCATGAGAATTTCCATTGATGAATGCAAAGAGAGAACCGCTATGATGCATGCTAAAAGAGAGAATTATATTAAAGCATGTTCTTCTCGTTATCATGAAAATTAAGATGAAGATCTGAAAGTTATTGATGTGTCTCCTATTAGATCCTTGTTTTCTAGTATAAATATTGATGAAGATAGGATTGGAGATGATTCTGCTTTAAGGTGTCCCAATGATTCGAAGTTTTTAGATCTTGATGCTAAAATTGTTAAAACTGGGAGGGAAGAGATAAAAACTTTTCATATTGATGAACCCACTACTTTGGATTTTAAGGGATTCAATTATGATAATTGTTCTTTGATTGATTGTATTTCCTTGTTGCAATCCGTACTAAATTCTCCGCATGCTTATAGTCAAAATAAAGCTTTCACCAAACACATTGTTGATGCTTTGATGCAATCTTATGAAGAAAAACATGAGTTAGAAGTTTATATCCCTAGAAAGCTTTATGATGAGTGGGAACCTACTATTAAAATAAAAATAAAAGATCATGAATGCTATGCTTTGTGTAATTTGGGTGCTAGTGTCTCCATTATCCCGAAAACTTTGTGTGATTTGCTAGGTTTCCATGAGCTTGATGATTGTTCTTTAAATTTGCATCTTGCGGTTTCCACTATTAAGAAACCTATGAGAAGAATTAATGATGTTCGTATTGTTTCCAATAGGAATTATGTGTCCGTAGATTTTATTGTTCTTGATATAGATTGCAATCCTTCATGTCCTATTTTTCTTGGTAGACCTTTCCTTAGAACGATTGGTGCAATTTTTGATATGAAGGAAGGAAATATTAGATTCCAATTTTCGTTAAGGAAAGGCATGGAACACTTTCCTAGAAAGAAAAATCAAATTACCATATGAATCTATTATGTGAGCCACTTATGGATTGCCTTCCAAAGATGGCAATAACTAGATCTATCTTGTATCATGGCTAGCTAGGGGCGTAAAACGATAGCGCTTGTTGGGAGGAAAACCAATTTTATATTTTTGTTTTTGTTTTTGTTGCTGTTAGGGAATAAATATTGCATCTAGCTTCTGTTTATATGTGGTTTCATGTTTTGTTTAGTGTTTGTGCCAAGTAGAACCTTTGGGAAGACATGTGTGAATTTTATGTGATCTTGCTGTGAAAAACAGAATCGTTAGCGCTCACTAGAATGGTCATCACATTTTACTGGAGCGTGCTATTTAGTTGATTCTTTTTGCAGATGATTAATAGAAAAATTACTCACGTTTACCAATTTAGTTTGAATTTTTTAGAGTTACATAAGTATGCGAAACCTGTGGATTACTACAGACTGTTCTGTTTTTGACAGATTCTGTTTTTCGTGTGTTGTTTGCTTATTTCAATGCATCTATGAGAAGTATTGGCAAGTATAAACCATAGAGAAGTTGGAATACAGTAGGTTTAACACCAATATAAAAAAAGAATGAATTCATTGCAGTACCTTTGAGTAGTGGTTTGTTTTCTTATACTAACGGAGCTCACGAGAAATTTTGTCTAAGTTTTGAGTTGTGAAGTTTTCAAGTTTTGAGTATTGCTTTGATGGACTATGGAACAAAGAGTAGCAACGGCCAAAGCTTGGGGATGCCCATGGCACCCCTAGTAAAATTCAAGGACAATCAAAAGCCTAAGCTTGGGGATGCCCCGGGAACGCATCCCCTCTTTCGTCTTCATCCATCGGTAACTATACTTGGAGCTATATTTTTATTCACCACATGATATGTGTTTTGCTTGGAGCGTCCTGTATAATTTGAGTCTTTGCTTATTAGTTCGTCACAATCATCCTTGTTGGACACACCTATTTGAGAGAGTTAAATATGGCCTAGGAATTGTTAGAACAGTCTATGTGCTTCACTTATATTTTTTGAGTTGAATAGTTTTTCCTCTAGTGCTTCACTTATATCTTTTAGAGCACGGTGGTGATTATATTTTGTAGAAATTGTAGAACTCTCATGCTTCACTTATATCTATTCGAGAGTCTATTAAAACAGGATGGTAATGTGTTTAGGCTATAAAACTAGTCTTCACATGATAGACATCCAATATCAATGTAGTAAAAAAAATCACACTAAGTGCAATGAATATAATGAGAAGTTGGATGCTTGATAATTGTTTTGTGATATGAGGATAGTGATATTAGAGTCATGCTAGTGGAGTTATTATGAAATTGAGAAATACTTGTGTTAAGGTTAGTGATTCCCATAGCATACACGTATGGTGAACCGCTATGTGACGAAGTTAGAGCATGAGGTATTTGTAAAGTGCCATCCTTTGTGTGGAGGTCGGGGGCGCGCGATGGTTAACTCTTACCAACCTCCCCCCTAGGAGCATGCGTTGATTGCTTTGTTTTGATGACTCGTAGATTTTTGCAATAAGTATATGAGTTCTTATGACTAATGTTGAGTCCATGGATTATACGCACTCTCACCCTTCCACCATTGCTAGCCTCTCTTGTAACGCGCAACTTTCGCCGGTACCATACACCCACTATATATCCTTCCTCAAAACAGCCACCATATTATTCCTCAAAACAGCCACCATACCTACCTATCACGGCATTTCCATAGCCATTCCGAGATATATTGCCATGCAACTTTCCACCGTTCCATTCATATGACACGCATCATATTGTCATATTGCCATGCATGATCATGTAGTTGACATCGTATTTGTGGCAAGGCCACCACGCATAATCTTTTCATACATGTCACTCTTGTTTCATTGCACATACTGGTACACCGCCAGAGGCATTCATATAGAGTCTTACTTTGTTGTAGTATCGAGTTGTAATATCAAGTTGTAATGAAAGTGTGATGATCATCATTATTAGAGCATTGTCCCATGGGAGGAAAGGCTAAATCAATAAAGCCCCTCCGCAAAAAAAAGAGAAAAAAAGAAAGGCCCAAAGAAAAAAAGAAAAAAAGAAAAAGAAAACAAAAAAGGGACAATTGCTACTATCTTTTTTCCACGCTTGAGCTTCAAAGTAGCACCATGTTCTTCATTGTAGAGAGTCTCATGCTTAGTCACTTTATATACTAGTGGGAATTTTCGTTATAGAACTTGGCTTGTATATTCCAACGATGGGCTTCTTCAAATGCCCTAGGTCTTCGTGAGCAAGCAAGTTGGATGCACACCCACTAGTTTCTTTTGTTGAGCTTTCATACGTATTTAGCTCTAGTCTATCCGTTGCATGGCAATCCCTAGTCACTCACATTGATATCTATTGATGGGCATCTCCATAGCCCGTTGATATGCCTAGTTGATTTGAGACTATCTCCCTCCTTTTTGTCTACTCCACAACCACCTCTCTATTCCACCCATAGAGCTATGTCCATGGCTCACGCTCATGTATTGCGTGAAGGTTGAAAGGTTTGATAGAATAGAGTATGAAAACAAGTGCTCGGCTGAAATCGGGGTTGTGCATAATATGAATATTTTGTGTGATGAAGAGGGAGCATAGCCAGACTATATGATTTTGTAGAGATAACTTTCTTTAGCCATAGTATTTTGAGAAGACATGATTGCTTTGTTAGTATGCTTCTTTCAGATCTGAACATTCGTGCCACAATTAAGAGAATTACATTGAGAAATTATGTTGGTTAGCATTCCACATCAAAAAAATTGTCTTTATCATTTACCTACTCGAGGACGAGCAGGAATTAAGCTTGGGGATGCTTGATATGTCTCCAACGTATCTATAATTTTTTATCGTTCCATGCTATTATTTATGATGTCTTGGATGTTTAATGAGCTTTGTCATACACTTTTATATCATTTTTGGGACTAACCTACTAACCCAAAGGCCCAGTCCAGATTGATGTTTTTTGCCTGTTTCAGGGTTTTGCAGAAAAGGAATATCAAATAGAGTCCAAACGGAATGAAACCTTCGGGAGAGATATTTTTGGAGAAAATCACGCACGAGAGACTTGAGAACCACGTCAGGGGAGCCACGAGGTGCCCACGAGGGTTGGGGCGCGCCCCCCTTCCCAGGGTGCGCCCCCTACCTCATGGGGCCCTCGTGAGTCCCCCGGTGTCCTCCTTCCTCCTATATAAGTCTACGTACCCCGAAACCATCGGTAACAGAGAGAAAACCCTAATTCCACCGCCGTAACCTTCTATTCTTGTGAGATCCCATCTTGGAGCCTATTCCGGAGTTCCGCCGGATGGGGGTTCCATCACGGAGTGCTTCTACATCATCATCATCACCCTCACCATGAGTTGTGAATAGTTTACCACAGACCTTCGGGTGCATAGCTAGTATCTAGATGGCTTCTTCTCTCTCTCTGGTTCTCAATACAATGTTCTCCTCGGTCTTCGAGGAGATCTATTCGGTGTAATCTCTTTTTGCGGTGTGTTTGTCGAGATTTGATGAATTGTGAGTTTATGATCAAGATTATCTATGAGAAATATTTGGTTCTTCTCTGAACTCTTTATGTGCGCTCATAATATCATTGCAACTCTCTTCGAATTTTTGGTCTGGTTTGGCCTACTAGATCTATAGTTCTTGCAATGGGAGAAATGCTTGGCTTTGGGTTCAATCTTGCGGTGTCCTTTCCCAGTGACAATAGGGGCAGCAAGGCACGTATTGTATTGTTGCCATCGAGGATAAAAAGATGGGGTTTACATCATATTGCTTGAGTTTATCCCTCTACATCATGTCATCTTGCTTAAGGCGTTACTCTGTTCTTATGAACTCAATACACTAGATGCATGCTGGATAGCGGTCGATGTGTGGAGTAATAGTAGTAGATGCAGGCAGGAGTTGGTCTACTTGTCTCACACGTGATGCCTATATACAATGATCATGCCTAGATAGTCTCATAATTATTCGCTTTTCTATCAATTGCTCGACAGTAATTTGTTTACCCGCCGTAGAATATCGCTATAATGAGAGAAGCCACTAGAGAACAGTATGGTCCCCGGGTCTATTCTCAACATATCAATCTACATCTACTTTACGTTTTCCGCTTTTACTTTCTGTTCTTATAAACAAAAATACCAAAAATATAAACTATCATCTCTATCAAATCTCACTTTCATAAGTGACCGTAAAGGGATTGACAACCCCTTATCGCGTTGGCTGTGAAGTTCTTATTTGTTTGTGCAGGTGCGAGGGACTCGCGCATGGTCCACTACTGGATTGATACCTTGGTTCTCAAAAACTGAGGGAAATACTTACGCTACTATGCTGCATCTCCCTTTCCTCTTCAAGGGAATAAAACGCAAACTCGAGAAGTAGCACCCCCCGAGTGAAACTCTTCTCAGAAGCTAAGGCAGAACAAGCACGCCAAGATTCAGTCGACCTCTTGGAGTAAGAGCGCGAGATGGCTCTGATCCGGTCGATCATATACCAGCAAGACCTGTGTCGATTCCTCGCCCGCAATGTCCAAGGTCGACCATTCCTGGAAGGAGATCTTGTGCTCCGAGTACGTCAGAAATGAATTCACAAGCTTGCTCCAGCCTGGGAAGGCCCCTTCATCATCACCAAAGTGCTCCACAACGAGGTGTACCACCTCTACAACATGGCCCAAAAAATAGACGAACCACGTTCATGGAATGTGTATCTGCTCCGCTGCTTTTACACTTAAAGCACTCGAGCAGACGAGTTGTAATAAGAATCCTTGAGTTTGATATTGAAAGACAAGTTTGTGGCAATATTATAATGATTATTGTTCTAAAGACCCAAGTGTTCAATTCCCCCAGTGGGTGGCTTAGCTGCGAATCTGAATCGCCTAAGTTTCAAAAACACTTCGAGTGAAGAGAAATCCTCTCCCTCGGGTGCTTAGCTGCGCCCCGTAATCGCCTAAGTTTCAAAAAACACTCCGAGTGAAGAGCAATCCTCTCACTCGGGTGTTTAGCTGCGACCCCATAATCGCCTATGTTTTGAAAACACTCTAAGTGAAGAGCAATCCTCTCCCTTGGGGGCTTAGCTGCGACCCCGTAATCGTCTATGTTACGAAAACAGTCCGAGTGAAGTGCAATCCTCTCACTCGGGGGCTTAGCTGCGACCCCGTAATCACCTAATTTATGAAAACACTCCGACTGAAGAGAAATCCTCTCACTTGGGGGCTTAGCAGCGACCCCGTAATCGCGTAAGTTACAAAAACACTCCGAGTGAAGAGCA
>LR738712.1:433702534-433941463 GCA_902687465.1 Secale cereale | reverse complement strand
GAGGCTTAGCTGCGACCCCGGACTCGCCTAAGTACTCAAAAAAACTCCGAGTGAAGAGCAATCCTCTCACTCGGGGGCTTAGCTGCGACCGCGTAATCACCTAAGTTAAAAAGACACTCCGAGTGAAAAGCAATCCTCTCACTCGGGGGCTTAGCAGCAACCCCATAATCGCCTAAGTTACAAAAACACTCTAAGTGAAGAGCAATCCTCTCACTCGGGGGATTAGCTGTGACCCCGTAATCGCCTAAGTTTTGAAATAACTCCGAGTGAAGAGCAACCCTCACACTCGGGGGCTTAGCTACGACCCCGTAATCGCCTAAGTTTTAAAAATACTCCGAGTGAAGAGCAATCCTCACACTCGAAGGTTTAGCTGCAACCTCGGACTCACCTAAGTACTCAAAAACACTCCGAGTGAAGAGCAATACTCTCACTCAGAGGCTTAGCTGCGACCCCGGACTCGTCTAAGTAATCAAAAACACTCCGAGTGTAGAATAACCCTCTCACTAGGGGCTTAGCTGCGACCCCGTACTTGCCTAAGTATTCAAAGACATTCCGAGTGAAGAGCTATCCTCTCACTCAGGGACTTGGTAGCACTCCGAGCTACGCCACAAGTACAACGTACCTTGGCCCTCCGAGCTACGCCACAAGTACAATGTACCATGGCTCTCTGAGCTATGCCCCTAGTACAGTGTACCTTGGTTCTCCGAGCTGCGCCACAAGTACAATGTCCATCGGAACCAAAAGATCCAAAAGCATCCGAAGCAAAGAAAACATATTCCAAAGGGAATCAAGTTCGGATAAATCCCGCAAGATTCGGGCAGAGATACTCGGGCATCAAGCCCAAAGGAGTTTAACGGTTACAAAACCACTCGGCATTCCAAGGCAAATTGAATCAGGGCATAAAGTTTGTTCACTCCTCAGGAGGAGGAGGGCTTGCGGGAACAACATATTCATCCAGGTCAATTCCGTCAGCAATGCGAGTGGCAGCTTCGAGGAAGGTCTCCATGAATGATTGAAATTGAAGCTTAATGGTATTGGAAACCCTGAGAGCAGCCAACCTTTCTTCCTTAACCTCCTTGGAACGGACACGGACGAGAGACAGTGCCACGTCAGCGCCATACCGAGCAGATGACTTCTTCCATTCTTGCACTCGACCGGGAATCTCATTGAGCCGAGTCATCAGAGACTCGGGGTCGTTCTCGAGCGCCATTCCCCGCCAGATCGCCACGTCGATCCGTGATATCACCGCCTTCAGTTGTGCAAGATAACCGGTGGAGCTGGTAAGGCAAGACTCTAGCCGCAAGACGTTCATCGCAACTTCATCCTTGAGAAGGGAATTGGCGGGATCCAGACCCATCTCGATCCGTCCAGTCTCTTCCTCGAAGTTTTGGCCGAATTCTACAGATACAGAGATATGGCGACTCGACAATTGGACTACGTGTCGACAGTTATGATTCAGTCGGATAAAGGAAGATACCTTCTAGCATGAGGAACATCCTTTTGGCAAGATCCCCCAGATAAGTCTTCAATCCATCCCTCTTCGGCGAGAGGTCTCAAACATTGTAGTCCGCCAGCTTGTCCTTCTTCAGTCACGTCACTTCTTTGTTGGTCTCGTCAAGGGCGGTCTTCAGTTTAGCATTTTCCTCCTCCAACTTGCCGACCAAACCAGCTTCTGCTCAGCAAGCTCAGATTTCTCCTACGCCTTCTGCTGCACCGCTGCCAAGTCAAGATCCTTCTGCTCCAAGGCTTCCTTCATTTGATCTGCAAGAGATAATGCTTGACCTATGAGCCCGAGGATATATGTGGTCCACTAGACGCATTCATTCAAATACAGTCGACAGGTTCTGTACCTTTCATACTAGATGCTTCATCTCTAGCCTTCTGCAAGTTCTCCCTGGCCAGTCCCAGGTCAAGATTGAGTTGGATCTGCTTCCTCTCGAGATCCGCAAACTGGGCACCGAATTTGCAAGATTTCTATGGTCAATGAAAAAGACAAGTCAGCCGACAAGGGTAAAGACAGTTGTTTCCACTCGGAGAGGTGCAGAGAGCAAAGTGTTACACCAAAAGAGTTCTAAGACTACTGCTGTGTCAAACAATCAATAGTAGCCTCGGGGACTACACCCAGTGGGTGCACTTGGCGTGCCACCACTGGTTCCCACTACACTCGATCCGTTTTGTATGAGTGGAAGAAAAAAAGAGCTGCAAATTGTTCTTAGCCCATAGCCGACTACCAGCAGCTAACCATAGTCTCGGGGACTACACCCAGTGGGTGCACTTGGCGTGCCCCCACTGGTTCCCACTTGGCTTGATCCGTCAAGTATGAGTCGAAGGAGTACAAAAGCCAACAACACCATTAATTCTTAGACCATAGCCGACTGCCCACATTCGACCATGGCCTCGGGGACTACACATAGTGGGTGCACTCTGTGTGCCCCCACTGGTCCAATCGACGCAATAGGGCCGATTGAATTACAAGACTTATATGGCTGAATCCAGAACACCCAGTGGGTGGAATATCATCTTACGAAAAAGCATCAGTTTTCAGGTAGAATATCCTAACAGAAAAATAGTCAGTCGGAAAAGGACTCACCTAGACGTTGGTCCGAAGGGTTGACTAGCATTGTAGGCAGCCATGCTGGCGTCATACGTTGCCTTTGTCTGCTCCATCATTAGACCTGCTTGATGAATATCTTCCTTAGCTGTGTTCACTGGGTCCTCCGGAACATGGTGGGCAGCAAATAATGAAGATGATGGGGCAGCCAGAGTGGCCATAGGATTTGAAACTTGGGGCTGCATAGACAAGGCAGGAACTTGAGCAGTCAGCGCAGAAGGACGAGCACTCGATGCTGGAACGGCAAAAGAAACTGCAGTCCGAGCCCTGTCTCCCTGTTGCTGATTGTCCGAAGCAGCAGGCGTCTTCTGGCCTCTCCTTCATGTGTTCCTCCGAGGCACTTCCACATACACATCATCATCATCAGGACACTCGATATCATTGGGTGGTGCTGCTAAACACTCCACCAAGAAGAATGTTCGGTCAACTGACAGAGTGATGAACAAAAGTAAGGACACGACCGGAGAACTATACCTGCTCTAGATGTGGCCATGTCCGCAGTCTCCTCGTCGTTGTGCCCCTTTTCAATCTCCATAGAGGTCCCTGAAGTGGCAGCACTGAAGATTTTATAACACACTTGGTCAAGCAGATAAGTGAATCGGCAAGATGCATCAGATTTTTTGAACAAAACAAGAACATGGAAGAATGACACTCACGTGGAAGCAATCGGAACATCCACCTTGATCTTAGGAAGGGCCTTCTGAGGCTTTGAAGCAGCAACCTTGGGCTGCTTCGGGCCCTTCTCAGTCGGATCAGGGGAAGTAGTCCGAGTGTGTTTTTCTACCTGAGAACTGGAAGGATCTGTCTTCGCACGCACACTTACTGGATCATGGGTCAACTTGGAGTGCCTCTCAATGCGAGGCGGCGACTCGACCTCTTCATCACTGCTCGAGTCCTCGCTCTCCTCGTCGATCACCTCATCAGACATTCATTCGGTGACCTCGCCAACACCCTCCACCCCCTCCAGGACTTGTTCTCCATTGGGCACCGAGTACATCTCAATATAAATCTGCAAGACAAAGAGTTGATCAAACATCAATCAGATTCATGGACAACTGCAAATCGAATCAGAAAGTTCACTCAGAAACTGAAGCCAAACCTTGTCTGGTTCATTGTCTGCGTCGAATGGACGAACTCTCCTAGTCCCACGGGGGTTGTCCTTGTTCCCAGTAATACTCTTCAACCACTGCTCCACCATCTGTTGGGGAATGTAGTATTTTAAAATTTTCCTACGATCACGCAAGATCTATCTACCAGATGTATAGCAACGAGGGGAAGAGTGTGCCTACGTACCCTCGTAGACCGGGAGCGGAAGCGTCAAGTGACGCGGTTGATGTAGTCGAACTTCTTCGCGATCCAACCGATCAAGCACCGAACGTACGGCACCTCCGCGTTCAGCACACGTTCAGCTTGATGACGTCCCACGAGCTCTTGATCCAGTTGAGCTTCACGGGAGAGTTTCGTCAGTACGACGGCGTGGTGACGGATATGATGTATCTGCCGGCACAAGGCTTCTCCTAAGCACCGCAACGGTATGACCGAGGTGTGTTTCTGTGGAGGGGGGCACCGCACACGGCTAAAACAATTCAACTTGTGTGTTCTAGGGTGTCCCCCTGCCCCCGTGTATAAAGGAGCAAGAGAGAGGCCGGCCCTAGAGGGGGCGCGCCAAGTGTGGGGAGTCCTAATAGGACTCCCATGTCCTAGTAGGATTCCCCTTTCCTTTCCGGAGTAGGAGAGAAGGAAAGAGGTGGAGAGGGAGAAGGAAAAGGGGGCTGCACCCCTTGTCCAATTTGGACCAGAGGGGAGGCGCGCGCCTCCTTCCTTTTAGCCTTTCTCCTCTATTCCCATATGGCCCAATAAGGCCCATATACTCCGAAAAATACCCGAATCACTCGGAACCTTTACGATGTCCGAATATAGTCGTCCAATATATCGATCTTTATGTCTCGACCATTTTGAGACTCCTCGTCATGTCCCCGGTCTCATCCGGGACTCCGAACTCCTTCGGTACATCAAAACTCATAAACTCATAATACCGATCGTCATCAAACGTTAAGCGTGCGGACCCTACAGGTTCGAGAACTATGTAGACATGATCGAGACTCATCTCCGTCAATAACCAATAGTGGAACCTGGATGCTCATATTGGCTCCTACATATTCTACAAAGATCTTTATCGGTCAAACCGCATAACAACATACGTTGTTCCTTTTGTCATTGGTATGTTACTTGCCCCAGATTGGATCGTCGGTATCTCTATACCTAGTTCAATCACGTTACCGGCAAGTCTCTTTACTCGTTCCGTAATACATCATCTTGTGACTAACTCATTAGTCTTTTGCTTGCAAGGCTTATTATGATGTGCATTACCGAGAGGGCCCAGAGATACCTCTCCGAAACTCGGAGTGACAAATCCTAGTCTTGATCTATGCCAACACCATGAACACTTTCGGAGACACCTGTAGAGCATCTTTATGATCACCCAGTTACGTTGTGACGTTTGATAGCACACAAGGTGTTCCTACGGTATTTAGGAGTTGCATAATCTCATAGTCATAGGAACATGTATAAGTCATGAAGAAAGCAATAGCAGTAAAACTAAACGATCATAGTGATAAGTTAACTGATGGGTCTTGTCCATCACATCATTCTCCTAATGATGTGATCCCGTTGATCAAATGACAACTCATGTCTATGGTTAGGAAACATAACCATCTTTGATCAATGAGCTAGTCTAGTAGAGGCATACTAGGGACACTCTGTTTTGTCTATGTATTCACACATGTACTAAGTTTCCGGTTAATACAATTCTAGCATGAATAATAAACATTTATCATGATATAAGGAAATATAAATAACAACTTTATTATTCCCTCTAGGGCATATTTCCTCTAGTCTCCCACTTGCACTAGAGTCAGTAATCTAGCTCACATCGCCATGTGATTTAATACCGATAGTTCACGTCTTTATGTGAATAACACCCATAGTTCACATCGCCATGTGACCAACACCCAAAGGGTTTACTAGAGTCAATAATCTAGTTCACATTGCTATGTGATTAATACCCAAGAGTAAAAAGGTGTGATCATGTTTTGCTTGTGAGAGAAGTTTAGTCAACGGGTCTGTCACATTCAGATCCGTATGTATTTCGCAAATTTCTATGTCTACAATGCTCTGCATAGAGCTACTCTAGCTAATTGCTCCCACTTTCAATACGCATCCAGATTGATACTTAGAGTCATCTGGATTTAGTGTCAAAGCTTGCATCGGCGAAACCCTTTACGACGAACTCTTTATCACCTCCATAATCGAGAAACATTTCCTTAGTCATCCAGTTACTAAGGATAATTTTGACCGCTGTACAGTGATCTACTCCAGGATCACTATTGTACCCCCTTGACAAACTCATGGTAAGGTACACAACATGTTTGGTACACAGCATGGCATACTTTATAGAACCTATGGCTGAGGCATAGGGAATGACTTTCATTCTCTCTATATTTTTCTGCCGTGGTCTGGCTTTGAGTCTTACTCAACTTCACACCTTACAAGTCAGGCAAGAACTCCTTCTTTGACTGTTCCATTTTGAACTACTTCAAAATCTTATCAAGGTATGTACTTATCGAAAGTCTTATCAAGCGTCTTGATCTATCTCTATAGATCTTGATTCCCAATATGTAAGCAGCTTCACCAAGGTCTTTCTTTGAAAAACTCCTTTCAAACACTCCTTTATGCTTTCCAGAAAATTCTACATCATTTTGGATCGACAATATGTTATTCACATATACTTATCAGAAAGGTTGTAGTGCTCCCACTCACTTCTTGTAAATACAGGCTTCACGGCAAGTGTGTATAAATCTATATGCTTTGATTAACTTATCAAAGCGTATATTCCAGCTCCGAGATGCTTGCACCAGTCCATAGATGGATCGCTGGAGCTTGCACATTTTGTTAGCACCTTTAGGATTGACAAAACCTTCTGGTCGCATCATATACAAGTCTTCTTTAATAAATCCATTAAAGAATGCAGTTTTGTTATCCATTTGCCAGATTTCATAAAATGCGGCAATTGCTAACATGATTCGGACAGACTTAAGCATCGCTACGGGTGAGAAAGTCTCATCGTAGTCAACTCCTTGAACTTGTTGAAAAACTTTCGCAACAAGTCGAGCTTTGTAAACAGTAACATTACCGTCAGTTTCAGTCTTCCGCTTGAAGATCCATTTATTTTCGATCGCTTGCCGATCATCGAGCAAGTCAACCAAAGTCCACACTTTGTTCTCATACATGGATCCCATCTCAGATTTCATGGCCTCAAGCCATTTTGCGGAATCTGGGCTCATCATCGCTTCCTCATAGTTCGCAGGTTCATCATGGTCCTGTAACATCACTTCCAGAACTGGGTTGCCGTACCACTCTGGTGCGGAACGTACTCTGGTTAATCTACGACGTTCATCAGAAACTTGATTTGAATTTTCATGATCATCATCATTAGCTTCCTCACTAATTGGTGTAGGAATCACTGTAACTAGTTTCTGTGATGTTCCACTTCCCAATTCGGGAGAAGGTACAATTACCTCATCAAGTTCTACTTTTCTCCCACTCACTTCTTTCGAGAGAAACTCCTTCTCTAGAAAGGATCCACTCTTAGCAACAAAGACCTTGCCTTCGAATCTGTGATAGAAGGAGTACCCAACAGTTTCTTTTGGGTATCCTATGAAGATTTACTTCTCCGATTTGGGTTCGAGCTTATCATGTTGAAACTTTTTCACATAAGCATCACAGTCCCAAACTTAAAGAAATGATAGCTTAGGTTTCTCGTCAAACCACAGTTCATACGGTGTCATCTCCACGGATTTAGATGGTGCCCTATTTAACATGAATGCAGCTCTCTCTAATGCATAACCCCAAAAGTGATAGTGGTAGATCGGTAACAGACATCATCGATCGCACCATATCTAATAAAGTACGGTTATGACGTTCGGACACACCATTACACTGTGGTGTTCCAGGTGGCGTGAGTAGTGAAACTATTTCACATTGTTTTTACTGAAGGTCAAACTTGCTAACTCAAATATTTTACCTCTACGATCATATCGTAGAAACTCTTATTTTCTTGTTACGATGATTCTCCACTTCACTCTGAAATTCTTTGAACTTTTAAAATGTTTCAGACTTGTGCTTCATTAATTAGATATACCCATATCTGCTCAAATCATCAGTGAAGGTTAGAAAATAACGATACCTGCCGCGAGCTTCAACACTCATTGGTCCACATACATCTGTATTTATGATCTCCAACAAATCTGTTGCTCGCTCCATTGTTCCGGAGAACGGAGTTTTAGTCATCTCGCCCATGAGGTATGGTTCGCAAGCACCAAGTGATTCATAATCAAGTGATTCCAAAAGTCCATCACTATGGAGTTTCTTCATGCGCTTTACACCATTATGATCTAAACGGCAATGCCACAAATAAGTTGCACTATCATTATTAACCTTGCATCTTTTGGCTTCAATATTATGAATATGTGTATCACCACAATCGAGATCCAACAAACTATTTTCATTGGGTGTATGACAATCGAAGGTTTTATTCATGTAAACAGAATAACAATTATTCTATGACTGTAAATGAATAACCGTATTGCAACAAATATGATCAAATCATATTCATGCTCAACGCAAATGCCAAATAACATTTATTTAGGTTTTACACTAATCCCGGAAGTATAGGGAGTGCGCGATGATGATCATAACAATCTTGGAACCACTTCCAACACACATCGTCACTTCACCTTTAACTAGTCTCTGTTCATTCTGTAATTCTCGTTTCGAGTTACTAATTTTAGCAACTGAACCGGTATCAAATACCCAGGGGTTGCTATGAACACTAGTAAAGTACACATCAATAATCTGTATATTAAAATATACCTTTGTTCACTTTGCCATCCTTCTTATCCGCCAAGTATCTAGGGCAGTTCCACTTCCAGTGACCATTTCCTTTGCAGTAGAAGCACTTAGTTTCAGGCTTGAGTTTTAGCATTGGGTTTCTTAACGGGAGTGACAACTTGCTTGTCATTCTTCTTGAAGTTCCCCTTCTATCCCTTTGCCCTTTACTTGAAACAAGTGGTCTTGTTAACCATCAACACTTGATGCTTTTTCATGATTTCTACCTTCGCCGACTTCAGCATCGCGAAGAGCTCGGGAATTCCTTTCATCATCCCTTGCATATTATAGTTCATCACGAAGTTCTAATAACTTGGTGATAGTGACTAGAGAACTTTGTCAATTACTATCTTATCTGGAAGATTAACTCCCACTTGATTCAAGTAATTGTAGTACCCAGACAATCTGAGCACATGCTCACTGGTTGAGCTATTCTCCTCCATCTTGTAGGCAAAGTACTGTCAGAAGTCTTATACCTCTCGACACGGGCATGAGTATGAGATACTAATTTCAACTCTTGGAACATCTTATATGCTCCGTGGCGTTCAAAACGTTTTTGAAGTCCCGGTTCTAAGCCGTAAAGCATCGTGCACTTAAACTATCAAGTAGTCATCATACCGAGCTTTTGTCAAAACATTCATAACGTCTACATCTGCTCCTGCAATAGGTCTGTCACCTAGCGGTGCATCAAGGACATAATTCTCTGTGCAGCAATGAGGATAATCCTCAGATTATGGAATAATTCCGCATCATTGCTACTAACATCTTTCAACTTAGTTTTCTCTAGGAACATATAAAAATAAACGGGGAGCAACATCGTGAGCTATTGATCTACAACATAGATATGCTAATACTACGAGGACTAAGTTCATGATAAAATAAAGTTCAATTTAATCATATTACTTAAGAACTCCCACTTAGATAGACATCCCTCTAGTCATCTAAATGATCACGTGATCCAAATCAACTAAACCTTGTCCGGTCATCACGTGAGATGGAGTAGTTTCAATGGTTAACATCTTATGTTGATCATATCTACTATATGATTCACGTTCAACCTTTCGGTCTCCAGTGTTCCGAGGCCATATCTGCATATGCTAGGCTCGACAAGTTTAACCCGAGTATTCTGCGTGTGCAAAACTGGCTTACACCCGTTGTATTTGATCGTAGAGCTTATCACACCCGATCATCACGTGGTGTCTCGGCACGACGAACTTTCGCAACGGTGCATACTCAGGGAGAACTCTTATACCTTGAAATTTAGTAAGGGATCATCTTATAATGCTACCGTCGAACTAAGCAAAATAAGAAGCATAATAAGATAAACATCACATGGAATCAAAATATGTGACATGATATGGCCATCATCATCTTGTGCTTTTGATCTCCATCTCGAAAGCACCGTCATGATCACCTTCATCACCGGCGCGACACCTTGATCTCCATCGTAGCATCGTTGTCGTCTCGCCAACTATTGCTTCTACAACTATCGCTACCGCTTAGTGATAAAGTAAATCAATTACATGGCGATTGCATTTCATACAATAAAGCGACAACCATATGGCTCCTGCCAGTTGCCGATAACTTTACAAAACATGATCATCTCATACAAAACCGTATATCTCATCATGTCTTGACCATATCACATCACAACATGCCCTGCAAAAACAAGTTAGACGTCATCTACTTTGTTGTTGCAAGTTTTACGTGGCTGCTATGGGCTTAGCAAAAACCGTTCTTACCTACGCATACAAAACCACAACAATGTTTCATCAAGTATGTGATGTTTTAACCTTCACAAGGACTGGGCGTAGCCACACTTGATTCAGCTCAAGTGAGAGAGACAGACACCCGCCAGTCACCTTTAAGCAACGAGTGCTCATAACGGTGAAACCAGTCTCGCGTAAGCATACGCGTAATGTCGGTCCGGGCCGCTTCATCTCACAATACCGCCGAAGCAAAGTATGACATGCTGGTAAGCAGTATGACTAGTATCACCCACAACTCATTGTGTTCTACTCGTGCATATCATCTACGCATAGACCTGGCTCATGATGCCACTGTTGGGGAACGTAGTATTTTAAAATTTTCCTACGATCACGCAAGATCTATCTACCAGATGTATAGCAACGAAAGGGAAGAGTGTGTCTACGTACCCTCGTAGACCGGGAGCGGAAGCATCAAGTGACGCGGTTGATGTAGTCGAACTTCTTCGCGATCCAAACGATCAAGCACCGAACGTACGGCACCTCCGCGTTGAGCACACGTTTAGCTTGATGACGTCCCACGAGCTCTTGATCCAGTTGAGCTTCACGGGAGAGTTTCGTCAGCACGACGGCGTGGTGACGGATATGATGTATCTACCGGCACAGGGCTTCGCCTAAGCACCACAACGGCATCACCGAGGTGTGTTTCTGTGGAGGGGGCACCGCACACTGCTAAAACAATTCAACTTGTGTGTTCTAGGGTGTCCCCCTGCCCCCGTATATAAAGGAGCAAGGGAGAGGCCGGCCCTAGAGGGGGCGCGCCAAGTGTGGGGAGTCCTAATAGGACTGCCAAGTCCTAGTAGGATTCCCCTTTCCTTTCCGGAGTAGGAGAGAAGGAAAGAGGTGGAGAGGGAGAAGGAAAAGGGGGCTACACACCTTGTCCAATTCAGACCAGAGGGGACGCGCGCGCCTCCTTCCTTTTGGCCTTTCTCCTCTATTCCCGTATGGCCCAATAAAGCCCATATACTCCGAAAAATACTTGAATCACTCGGAACCTTTCCGATGTCCAAATATAGTCGTCCAATATATCGATCTTTACGTCTCGACCATTTCGAGACTCCCCGTCATGTCCCCGGTCTCATCCGGGACTCCGAACTCCTTCGGTACATCAAAACTCATAAACTCATAATACAGATCGTCATCAAACGTTAAGCGTGCGGACCCTACGGGTTCGAGAACTATGTAGATATGATCGAGACTCATCTCCGGTCAATAACCAATACTGGAACCTGGATGCTCATATTGGCTCCTACATATTCTACGAAGATCTTTATCGGTCAAACCGCATAACAACATGCATTGTTCCTTTTGTCATTGGTATGTTACTTGCCCGAGATTCGATCGTCGGTATCTCTATACCTAGTTCAATCTCGTTACCGGCAAGTCTCTTTACTCGTTCCGTAATACATCATCTCGTGACTAACTCATTGGTCTTTTTATAGCAAGGCTTATTATGATGTGCATTACCGAGAGGGCCCAAAGATACCTCTCGGACACATAGAGTGACAAATCCTAGTCTTGATCTATGCCAACACCACGAACACTTTCGGAGACACCTGTAGAGCATCTTTAGGATCACCCAGTTACGTTGTGATGTTTGATAGCACACAAGGTGTTCCTACGGTATTCAGGAGTTGCATAATCTCATAGTCATAGGAACATGTATAAGTCATGAAGAAAGCAATAGCAGTAAAACTGAACGATCATAGTGCTAAGCTAACGGATGGGTCTTGTCCATCACATCATTCTCCTAATGATGTGATCCCGTTGATCAAATGACAACTCATGTCTATGGTTAGGAAACATAACCATCTTTGATCAATGAGCTAGTCTAGTAGAGGCATCCTAGGGACACTCTGTTTTGTCTATGTATTCACACATGTACTAAGTTTCCGGTTAATACAATTCTAGAATGAATTATAAACATTTATCATGATATAAGGAAATATAAATAACAACTTTATTATTCCCTCTAGGGCATATTTCCTTCACCATCTTCCCGGCGAACTCCTCCGGGTGGACCCGAGTGGTGTTGTTGGAGCCCGAGTACATCCACATGGGAGAGGCTGGATCCGTCGATTGAGATATACCTCCAGCAGGTCCATCCCAGTCACTCCATCGCGGACTAGCTGAACCACTCGCTCGACCAACATATCTACTTCAACTTTCTCGTCCCGACTCACAAGCAATGTAGGAGGCTGACTGACTTGATCCAAGGTAAAAGGAGGAAGGACGATCGACTGACCAGGGGTCGGGATGTCCTTGCGGTAGAACCAGTTCAACTGCCACCCTCTGACTGACTCGAGAAAAGTCATTGAAGGAAAGGTGCTCCTACCCCTAGTATGAATGCCTAAGCCCCCGCACATCTAAATCACATGCATCTTCTCGTCAATCGGATTTGCTTTCCTGACAGATTGAGAACGGCAAGTAAAAATGTGTTTGAATAGACCCTAGTGCGGTCGACACCCCATGAAATTCAGCCTCTTTAAGTGGTGCAGCTGAGCATCGTAGAAGTTCAAAAAGCCTCGAAAGAAAGGTTGCGGAGGCAAAGAGAAACCTCGATCGACATGGGTCGTGAGGAGGATGCACTCGCCCTGCTGCGGCTGCAGCTCGAGCTCGTCCCCCGGCAGCCTCCAAGAACCGTGGGCGATCAGGCCCCCGTCCACCTGCTCTGCCATGTCCTCCAGCTGTATCGAGGACCTGATCCAGTCCCCCTGGATCTAGCTGGGCGGCAACCCAGTCCTCGACGTCGACCCCCGATTCACCTTCTTGCACTTCCCCGTCGCCGGTGCCTTCTTTGCGCGCTCCAGGGCCGTCGTCTTGTCCTTACCCTTGAGGGCGAGCGGCGTGCGGGCGGGGCAACGGTGGGCGAGGAACAGTGGTGCAGTGGAGAGGCGTAGGAAGAAGAAGAAATGTGGGCGCACAGTGCCGATGTATCGGCCGCGACGCCTGCTTATAGCCCAACGGTCGAGTCACTGACTTGTGGGCCCTTGCAATCCTGTAAAATCCCACAACAGTCGCATGCCCGAGACATGGCGAAAAAGGCAGCGCGGAGGTCGAGGCGTCTGTGTATATCTGGTCCAATTTCCGCGGCTCGTTCCCTCCCGCGCACTTCCACAAAATTCAAATCCCGCAAAATCCGAGAACTACGGAGCAGCCAATCACGCCGAAAACCACGCGCCTCATCGGCACTCGAAAGCTACTCGCAAAAGTTCACTCGACGGTTTCTGAATTGATCAAGGCGACAGAAGTGAGGTTAAAAGGTCAGCTCGATCCCCCCGATTTGAAGAGGATGGCTCCGGAGCATCGGAATGGGGTCAGAATCAACTTCAACACTCTTTTTTTCACTCGGACCTTAATCCATTCGGGGGCTACTGATGACACCATTGACATAGGGTAGGATCATAGGCCTGTCCTAGGTACCCTACCCAAGGTCACTGCCCTAAGAACAAAGACATTTCAAAGATGATAGAAGATACCGACAGGTATGGCCAAAGAGAGCAATTCACTCGACCACATACCTCACTCGGATATCCCAATTCCATTCGACAGAATAAGGTCACTCGACCATGCAAGAAACCACTCGATGCCCAGAAGGTCTAAGGTCACGTAAGGCTAGCAACGGTCGGGCATTCACTCCACAGTAATGATGGCCTTTACTGCTCTTTATTACAGGCGTTATTAGTAATGTCCTGCTTTTATGTACTTTGAAACCTTTGTAACGTGGGATGGCTGGGGTCCAGGCGCACTCTATATAAGCCACCCCCTCCTACGGTACAAGGGTTTGCACCCCCTGTAACACACAAACACCCATATTCCAGTCGACCGCTTGCGGGCACCAAGACTTAGGGCTGTTACTTCTTCTGAGAAGGGCCTGAACTCGTAAAACTCGTGTGTACATCCTTGCCGTAGCTAGGACCTTACCTCCTCCTACGTACCCCCTACTCTCACTATCAGGCCTAGTACCACGACAGGTGGATCGGTGCTTTGGTACTGCCCTTCCTTGGATAAGAATCCCACTTATGATTAACTTGCCTCGCAAGCATCTGCAACTATGAAAGAAGAATTAAGGTAAACCTAACCATAGCGTGAAACATATGAATCCAAATCAGCGCCTTACGAAGCAACGCATAAACTAGGGTTTATGCATCTATTACTCTAGCAACCTATCATCTACTTATTACTTCCCAATCACTTCCCCTAGGCACGAACAATGGTGAAGTTTCATGTAGTCAACGTTCACATAACACCACTAGAGGAAAGACAACATACATCTCTGTTGGAAATATGCCCTAGAGGCAATAATAAAATGGTTATTATTATATTTCCTTGTTCATGATAATTGTCTGTTATTCATGCTTGCATTGTATTATCCGGAAACAGTGATACATGTGTGAATACATAGACCACAACATGTCCCTGGTAAACCTCTAGTTACTAGCACATTGATCAATAGATGGTTACGGTTTCCTGACCATGGACATTGGATTTCATTGATAACGAGATCACATCATTAGGAGAATGATGTGATGGACAAGACCCAATCCTAAGCCTAGCACAAGATCGTGTAGTTCGTAATGCTAAAGCTTTTCCAATGTCAAGTATCTTTTCCTTAGACCATGAGGTTGTGCAACTCCTGGATATCGTAGGAATACTTTGGGTGTGCCAAACATCACAACATAACTGGGTGGCTATAAAGGTACACCACGGGTATCTCCGAAAGTATCTGTTAAGTTGGCACGAACCGAGACTGGGATTTGTCACTCCGTATGGCGGAGAGGTATCTCTAGGCCCACTCGGTAAGACATCATCATAATGAGCTCAAAGTGACTAAGGTGTTGGTCACGGGATGGTGTATTACGGAACGAGTAAAGAGACTTTCCATGACGAGGTTGAACAAGGTATCGGTATACTGACGATCAAATCTCGGGTAAGTACTATACCGATAGACAAAGGGAATTGTATATGGGATTGATTGAATCCTTGACATCGTGGTTCATCCGATGAGATCATCGAGGAGCATGTAGGAACCAACATGGGTATCCAGATCCCGCTGTTGCTTACTGACCGGAGAGTCATCTCGGTCATGTCTACGTGTCTCCCGAACCCGTAGGGTCTACACACTTAAGGTTCGGTGACGCTAGGGTTGTAGAGAAATATGCATGCGGTAACCCGAATGTTGTGCAGAGTCCCGGATGAGATCCAGGACGTCACGAGGAGTTCCGGAATGGTCCGGAGGTAAAGAATTATATATAGGAAGTCCAGTTTCGGCCACCGGGAGAGTTTCCGGGGTCACCGGTATTGTACCGGGACCACCGGAAGGGTCCCGGGGGTCCATCGGGTGGGGCCACCTATCCCGGAGGGACCCATGGGCTGAAAGGGGAAGGGAACCAGCACATAGTGGGCTGGTGCGCCCGCTTGGGCCTTCCCCCTGCGCCTAGGGTTGGGAACCCTAGGGGTCGGGGGCGCCCCACATGACTTGGGGGGCAAGCCCCCCCTAGGCTGCCCCCCCTAGACATCCCATATCTAGGTCCGACGCACCCCCTAGGCCCCCTATATATAGTGGGTGGGAGGGAGGGCAGCCGCACTCCATGCACTGGCGCCTCCCTCTTCCTCCCGTGACACCTCTCCCTCCTCCAGCGCTGCTTGGTGAAGCCCTGCTGGAATACCGCTGCATCCACCACCACGCCGTCGTGCTGGTGGATCTCCATCAACCTCTCCTCCGCCCTTGCTGGATCAAGAAGGAGGAGACGTCGTTGCACCGTACGTGTGTTGAACGCGGAGGTTCCATCCGTTCGGGGCTAGGATCATCGGTGATTTGGATCACGACGAGTACGACTCCATCATCCACGTTTTCTTGAACGCTTCCGCTCGCGATCTACAACGGTATGTAGATGCACTACCCTTTCCCTCGTTGCTAGATGACTCCATAGATTGATCTTGGTGAAGCGTAGAATTTTTTTGATTTCTCCTACGTTCCCCAACAGTGGCATCTGAGCTAGGTCTATGCGTAGTATCTTGCACGAGTAGAACACAAAGCAGTTTTGGGCGTATATTTGTTCAATTCTCTTACCGCTACTAGTCTTATCTTGATTCGGCGGCATCGTGGGATGAAGCGGCCCGGACCGACCTTACACGTACGCTTACGTGAGACAGGTTCCACTGACTGACATGCACTAGTTTCATAAGGTGGCTAGCGGGTGACAGTCTCTCCCACTTTAGTCGGATCGGATTCGATGAAAAGGGTCCTTATGAAGGGTAAATAGAAATTGGCATATCACTTTGTTGTTTTGGCGTAGGTAAGAAACGTTCTTGCTAGAAACCTATAGCAGCCACGTAAAAACTTGCAACAACAATTAGACGACGTCTAACTTGTTCTTGCAGCATGTGCCGTGTGATGTGATATGGCCAAAGAAGATGTGATGAATGATATATATGTGATGTATGAGATTGATCATGTCCATGTAATAGGAATCATGACTTGCATGTCGATGAGTATGACAACCGGCAGGAGCCATAGGAGTTGTCTTATTTTATTGTATGACCTGCGTGTCACTGAATAAACGCCATGTAATTACTTTACTTTATTGCTAACCGTTAGCCATAGTAGTAGAAGTAATGTTTGGCGAGACAACTTCATGAAGACACGATGATGGAGATCATGGTGTCATGCCGGTGACGATGTTGATCATGGAGCCCCAAAGATGAAGATCAAAGGAGCTAAATGATATTGGCCATATCATGTCACTATTTGATTGCATGTGATGTTTATCATGTTTTTACATCTTATTTGCTTAGAACGACGGTAGTGAATAAGATGATCTCTCACTAAAATTTCAAGAATTTTTTCCCCCTAACTGTGCACCACTGCTAAGGTTCGTTGTTCCAAAGCACCACGTGATGATCGGGTGCGACAGGCTCAAACGTTCGCATACAACGGGTGTAAGCCAGATTTACACACGCAATACACTTAGGGTTCACTTGACGAGCCTAGCATGCACAGACATGGCCTCGGAACATGGAAGACCGAAAGGTCGAACATGAGTCGTATAGAAGATACGATCAACATGAAGATGTTCACCGTTGATGACTAGTCCGTCTCACGTGATGATCGGACACGGCCTAGTCGATTCGGATCATGTAACCCTAAGATGACTAGAGAGATGTCTATCTGAGTGGGAGTTCATTAAAATGTTTAGATGAACATAATTGTCATGAACATAGTATAAAATCTTTACAATATGTCTTGTAGATCCAATGGCCCATGCTCAAGTTACCCTCAACTTCAACGCGTTCCTAGAGAAATCCAAGCTGAAAGACGATGGTAGCAACTATACAGATTGGGTCCGTAACCTGAGGATCATCCTCATAGCTGCCAAAAAACATATGTCCTTGAAGCACCGCTAGGTGACGCTCCCGCCCCAGCAAACGAAGACGTTATGAACGCTTGGCATTCGCGTTGTGATGATTACTCACTGGTTCAGTGCGGCATGCTCTACAGCTTAGAATCGGGTCTCCAAAAGAATTTTGAGCACCACGGAGCATATGAGATGTTCCAAGAGCTGAAAATGGTTTTCCAAGAGCATGCCCGAGTCGAGAGATATGACGTATCCAACGCATTCTGCAGTTGTAAGATGGAGGAGAATAGTTCTGTCAGCGAGCACAGACTCAAATTGTCTGGGTTGCACAATCGCTTGTCTCGGTTGGGAATGAATCTCCCAGACGAAGCGGTCGTTGACAGAATCCTTTAGTCGCTCCCACCTAGCTACAAGAGCTTCGTGATAAACTTCAATATGCAAGGGATGGAGAAGTCCATTCCCGAAGTGTATTCAATGCTGAAATCAGCGGAGGTGGAGATCAAGAAAGAGCATCAAGTGTTGATCGTGAATAAAACCACTAAGTTCAAGAAAGGCAAGGATAAGAAGAACTTCAAGAAGGACGGCAAAGGAGTTGCCGCGCCCGGTAAGCCAGTTGCTGGGAAGAAGCCAAAGAATGGACCCAAGCCTGAAACTGAATGATTTTATTGCAAGGGAACAGGTCACTGGAAGCGGAACTGCCCCAAATACTTAGCAGATAAGAAGGCCGGCAACGTCAAAGGTATATATGATATACATGTTATTGATGTGTACCTTACCAGCGCTCATAGTAGCTCCTAGGTATTTGATACCGGTGCAGTTGCTCACATTTGTAACTCAAAGTAGGAGCTGCGGAATAAGCGGAGACTGGCGAAGGATGAGGTGATGATGCGCGTCGGGAATGGTTCCAAGGTCGATGTGATCGCCGTCGGCACACTACCTCTGCATCTACCCTCAAGATTAGTTTTAAACCTTAATAATTTTTATTTAGTACCAGCTTTGAGCATGAACATTGTATCTGGATCTCGTTTAATGCGAGATGGCTACTCATTTAAATCCAAGAATAATGGTTGTTCTATTTATATGAGAGATATGTTTTATGGTCATGCCCCGCTGGTCAATGGTTTATTCTTGATGAATCTCGAACGTGATGTTACACATATTCATAGTGTGAATGCCAAAAGATGTAAGGTTGATAATGATAGTCCCGCATACTTGTGGCATTGCCACCTTGGTCATATTGGTGTCAAACGTATGAAGAAGCTCCATGCATATGGACTTTTGGAGTCTCTTGATTATGAATCATTTGACACATGCGAACCACGCCTTTTGGGTAATATGACCAAGACGCCGTTCTCCAGAACAATGGAGCGAGCAACCAACTTATTGGAAATCATACATACTGATATGTGCGGTTCAATGAGTGTTGAAGCTCGCGGAGGCTATCATTATGTTCTCACCCTCACAGATGACTTAAGTAGATATTGGTATGTCTACTTAATGAAACACAAGTCTGAGACCTTTGAAAAGTTCAAGGAATTTTAGAGTGAGGTTGAGAATCAACGTGACAGAAAAATAAAGTTCTTACGATCGGATCATGGAGGAGAATATTTAAGTCACGAATTTGGCACGCACCTAAGGAATTGTGGAATTGTTTCACAATTGACAACAACTCAGCGAAATGGTGTGTCCGAACGTCGTAATCGTACTCTGTTGGACATGGTGCGATCTATGATGTCTCTTACCGACTTACCGCTATCATTTTGGGGTTATGCTTCAGAGACTGCCGCATTCACTTTAAATAGGGCTCCGCCTAAATCCGTTGAGACGACACCGTATGAACTTTGGTTTGTCAAGAAACCTAAGCAGTCGTTTCTGAAAGTTTGGAGTTGCGATGCTTATGTCAAGAAACTTCAACCTGAAAAGCTCGAACCCAAATCGGAAAAATGTGTATAGGATACCCAAAGGAAACTATTGGGTACACCTTCTACCACCGATCCGAAGGCAAGGTCTTCGTTGCCAAGAATGGATCCTTTCTGGAGAAATAGTTTCTCTCGAAAGAAGTGAGTGGGAGGAAAGTGGAACTTGATGAGGTGACAGTCACCCCTTCCGAACCGGAAAGTAACGCACCGCGGGAAGATGTTCCTGTGGTGCGTGCACCGACTAGGGAAGAAGTTAATGATGATGATCATGAAGCTTCAGATCAAGTTACTACTGAACTTCGTAGGTCCACAAGGACACGTTCCGCACCAGAGTGGTACGGCAACCCTGTCATGGAAATCATGTTGTTGGACAACGATGAACCTTCGAACTATGAAGAAGCGATGGCGGGCCCGGATTCCAACAAATGGCTTGAAGCCATGAAATCCGAGATAGGATCCATGTATGAAAAAAAGTATGGACTTTGGGGGACTTGCCCGATAATCGGCACGCCATAGTAAACAAATGGATCTTTAAGAAGAAGACCGACGCGGATGGTAATGTGACCATCTATAAGGCTTGACTTGTCGCTAAAGGTTATTGACAAGTTCAAGGGATTGACTACGATGAGACTTTCTCTCCCATAGCGATGCTGAAGTCCGTCCGAATCATGTTAGCAATTGCCGCATTCTATGATTATGAGATATGGCAAATGGACGTCAAAACGACATTCCTTAATGGCTTCCTCTAGGAAGAACTGTATATGATGCAACCGGAAGGTTTTGTTGATCCTGAAAATGCTAACAAGGTATGCAAGCTCCAGCGCTCAATCTATGGGCTGGTGCAAGCATCTCGGAGTTGGAACATTCGCTTCAATGATGTGATCAAAGCGTTTGGGTTTATACAGACTTGGGGAGAAGCCTGTATTTACAAGAAAGTGAGTGGGAGCTCTGTAGCATTTCTCATATTATATGTGGATGATATATTGCTGATGGCAAATGATGTAGAATTCTTGGAACGCATAAAGGCCTACTTGAATAAGAGTTTTTCAATGAAGGACCTTTGAGAGGCTGCTTACATATTAGGCATCAAGATCTATAGAGATAGATCGAGATGCCTCATTGGTCTTTCACAAAGCACATACCTTGATAAGATATTGAAGAAGTTCAATATGCATCAGTCCGAGGAATAGTTCTTGCCTGTATTGCAAGGTATGATATTGAGCACGGCTCAATCCCCGACCACGGAAGAAGATAGAGAAAAGATGAGTGTCATCCCCTATACCTCAGCCATAGGTTCTATTACGTATGCCATGCTGTGTACCAGACCTAATGTGAACCTTGCCATAAGTGTGGTAGGGAGGTACCAAAGTGATCCCGGTATGGAACACTGGACAGTGGTCAAGAACATCCTGAAGTACCTGAAAAGGACTAAGGATATGTTTTGTCGTTTATGGAGGTGACGAAGAGCTCGTCGTAAAGGGTTACGTCGATGCTAGCTTCGACACAGATCTGGATGACTCCAAGTCACAAACCGGATACATGTATATTTTTGAACGGTGGGGCAGTCAGCTGGTGCAGTTGCAAGCAAACCGTCGTGGCGCATTCTACATGTGAAGCGGAGTACATAGCTGCTTGCGAAGCAGCGTAGGAAGGAGTCTGGATGAAGGAGTTCATCACCGACCTAGGAGTTATTACAAGTGCGTCGGGCCCGATGACTCTCTTTTGTGACAACACTGGAGCTATTGCATTGCCAAGGAGCCCAGGTTTCACAAGAAGACCAAGCACATCAAGCGTCGTTTCAGCTCCATCCGGAATTATATTCAAGATGGAGACATAGATATTTGTAAAGTGCATACGGATCTGAATGTCGCAGATCCGTTGACTAAACCTCTTCCACGAGCAAAACATGATCAACACCAGAACTCTATGAGTGTTCGATACATCACAATGTAACTAGATTATTGACTCCAGTGCAAGTGGGAGACTGTTGGAAATATGCCCTAGAGACAATAATAAAATGGTTATTATTATATTTCCTTGTTCATGATAATTCTCTGTTATTCATGCTTGAATTATATTATCCGGAAACAGTGATACATGTGTGAATACATAGACCACAACGTGTCCCTGGTAAACCTCTAGTTACTAGCTCGTTGATCAACAGATGGTTTCGGTTTCCTGACCATGGACATTGGATGTCATTGATAATGAGATCACATCATTAGGAGAACGATGTGATGGACAAGACCCAATCGTAAGCCTAGCACAAGATCGTGTAGTTCGTAATGCTAAAGCTTTTCCAATGTCAAGTATCTTTTCCTTAGACCATGAGGTTGTGAAACTCCCGGATACCGTAGGAATACTTTGTGTGTGCCAATCGTCACAACGTAACTGGGTGGCTATATAGGTACACAACGGGTATCTCCGAATGTATCTGTTGGGTTGGCATGAACCGAGACTGGGATTTGTCACTCCGTATGATGGAGAGGTATCTCTGGGCCCACTCGGTAAGACATCATCATAATGAGCTCAAAGTGACTAAGGTGTTGGTCACGGGATGATGTATTACGGAACGAGTACAGAGACTTGCCATGACCAGATTGAACAAGGTATCGGTATACGGACGATCGAATATTGGGTAAGTACTATACCAATAGACAAAGGGAACTGTATACGGGATTGATTGAATCCTTGACATCGTGGTTCATCCGATGACATCATCAAGGAGCATGTAGGAACCAACATGGGTATCCAAATCCTGCTGTTGGTTATTGACCGGAGAGTCGTCTCGGTCATGTCTACGTGTCTCCCGAACCTGTAGGGTCCACACACTTAAGGTTCGGTGACGCTATGGTTGTAGAGATATATGCATGCAGTAATCCGAATGTTGTTCGGAGTCTCAGATGAGATCCCGGACGTCACGAGGAGTTCCGTCATGGTCCGGAGGCAAAGAATTATATATAGGAAGACCAGTTTCGGCCACCGGGAGAGTTTCCAGGGTCACCGGTATTGTACCGGGACAACCGGAAGGGTCCCGGGGGGTCCATCGGGTGGGGCCACCTATCCCGGAGGGCCCCATGGGCTGAAAGTGGAAGGGAACTAGCCCATAGTGGGCTGGTGCGCCCCCTTTGTGCCTTCCCCCTACGCCTAGGGTTGGGAACCATAGGGGTGGGGGCGCCCCACATGACTTGGGGGGCAAGCCCCCCCCTAGGCCGCTGCCCCCCTACAGATCCCATCTCTAGGGCGGGCACACCCCCTAGGCCCCCTATATATGTGGGGAGGAGGGAGGGCAGCCGCACCCCATGCCATGGCGCCTCCCTTTCCCTCCCGTGACACCTCTCCCTCCTCTAGCACTGCTTGGCGAAGCCCTGCTGGAATACCGCTGCATCCTCCACCACAACGTCGTGCTGCTGGATCTCCATCAACCTCTCCTCCGCCTGCTGGATCAAGAAGGAGGAGACGTCTCTGCACCGTACGTGTGTTGTATGCGGAGGTGCCGTTCGTTCGACACTAGGATCATCTGTGATTTGGATCACGACGAGTACGACTCCATCATCCACGTTCTCTTGAACGCTTCCGCTCGCGATCTACAAGGGTATGTAGATGCACTCCCATTTCCCTCGTTTCTAGATGACTCCATAGATTGATCTTGGTGAAGCGTAGTAATTTTTTGATTTCTGCTACGTTCCCCAACAATCTCATCAAAATATCGAACGAATACCAAATTCACATGACTACTTATAACAAGACTTCTCCCATGTACTCAGGAACAAACGTAATTACTCACAAATCATATTCATGTTCATAATCAGCGGTGTATTAATGTGCATACATGATCTGAACATATATTCTTCCACAGAATAAACCAAGTAGCATCAACTACAAGTAGTAATCAACACTACTAGCAACCCACAGGTACAAATCTGAGATGAACTAGGGTTTGAGAGGAGATGGTGCTGGTGAAGATGTTGATGGAGTTGACCCCCTCTCGATTAGAGGATCGATGTTGATGATGATGGTGATGATTTCCCCCTCTCTGGGGGGTGTTTCCCTGGCAGAACAGCTCCGCCGGCGCCCTAGATTGGTTCCGCCTCGAGACGGTGGTGCTTCATCCCAAAATATCCTTCTGATTTTTTTCCAGGGAAAACGACACCTTATACTAGAAGATGGGTATCGGGGGGCTTCCAGGTGGCCCACGAGGCAAGGGGCGCGCCCACCCACGCTCGTGGACAGTGGGTGGCCCCCCCTCTGGTGCTTTATCCGCCCAATATTTTTAATATATTTCAAAACTGACTTTCGTGGAGTTTCAGGACTTTTGGAGTTGCGCAGAATAGGCTTATAATATTTCCTCCCTTTCTAGCCTAGAATTCCAGCTGCTGGCATTATCCCTCCTTGTGTAAACCTTGTAAAATCAGAGAGAAAAGGCATAAGTATTGTGACATACTATGAAGTAATAGCCCATAATGCAATAAATATCGATATAAAAGCATGATGCAAAATTTACATATCAACTCCCGCAAGCTTAGACCTCACTTGTCCTCAAGAGGAAGCCGATATCGAAAAATATGTCCACATTATTAGAGATAGAGGAGTTGATAAAATAAAATACGGACATGAGGGCATCATGATCATTCTTAGAATAGCAACACACACACACACACACACACACACACACACACACACACACACACACATATATATATATATATATATATATATATATATATTGTCATATGATTTCTTATGCTGAAGTAACAATCTATTCACAATGTAAAGTATGAATCAGAAACTACATTGAAAACTAACAAACTAAGATCTCAATCATTAAAGCAACTGCAATTTATCATAACATCGGAAAGAGTCAATATAAGATCTTTTCAGCAAGTCCACATACTAAACTATCATTTAGTCTTTGACAATTGCTAACACTCACGCAATACTTATGACTATAAAGTTTTAATCGGACACAGAGAAAGATATGGGCTTATAGTTTTGCCTCCCAACCTTTTACCTCATGGGTAACGTCAACAATAATGCTTTATGAAAACCCACATCCAATTGGATATATATATCAAGATATTTCCAACACATAGTGCTTGCCATAGGATAAAGTGTAAAAAGGAAAGGTGAAGATCACCATGACTCTTGTATAAGGTATAAGACAAAAATAAAAGATAGGCCCTTCGCAGAGGGAAGCAGAGGTTGTCATGCGCTTTTATGGTTGGATCCACAAAATCCTAATGCAAAAGAACGTCACTTTACATTGCCACTTGTGATAGTGACCTTTATTATGCAGTCCGTCGCTTTTATTTCTTCCATATCACAAGCTCGTATAAAGCTTATTTTCTCCACACTAATAGATCATACATATTTAGAGAGAAATTTTTATTGCTTGCAACAATGACAACTTACTTGAAGGATCTTACTCAATCCATAGGTAGATATGGTGGACTCTCATGGCAAAACTGGGTTTAAGGATATTTGGAAGCACAAGTTATAACCCTACTTGGTGCAAATAATTTGGCCAGCATGAGGGGGAAAGGCAAGCTCAACATGATGGATGATCCATGAAAATATAATTTATTTCGGATATAAGAAAACATAACCCATTACGTTGTCTTCCTTGTCCAACACCAACTTTTTAGCATGTCATATTTTAACGAGTGCTCACAATCATAAAAGATGTCCAACATAGTATATTTATATGTGAAAACCTCGGTTTCTTTATTACTTCCTATTAATTGCAACTATGACTAAAACTATGATTGTCAACTCTCAACAACTTTTATTCATCATACTCTGTATATGTGAAGTCATTACTCTCCATAAGATCAGTATGATCACTTTATTTCTTTTTATTTTTTCTTTTATTCCCTCAAGATCATAGCAAGATAACCAAGCCCTCAACTCAATGCTAATCTTTATTATATATAGCTCACAGACTCGATTACATAGATAAGGATCAACACAAAAACTCAAAGCTTGATCATACTAATCTTTATTCTAATAGATCAAGATATAACGAAAAGGATCGAACTAAGAAAAACTGTAAAGATAGAAGTGTGATGGTGATACGATACCGGGGAACCTCCCCCAAGCTTGGTAGTTGCAAAGGGGAGTGACCATACCCATATATTTATGTCTCTTTCTTGAGAGGTGGTGATGATGGAGTTGTTGATGATGTAGGCTTGTCGTCCATCTTCCAAGGCATAGGCTCACCATCATTGAAGGATGATCGAGTCTCCGGGATCCTCAAATCTGCAGCCAAACTCATCCTCTTGAATCTATATTCATACTCACAATTTTGGTTTTGCAGGTCATAGATATGGGCTTTGAGGTGCTCGAGTTTCTCGTGAAGCTTGAAGATGGTGAACTCCGCGATCATCATGTGGTTTGCATTGAGTCCGTGTTCCACCATCCCGTGGCACTTGAAAACTTGTTGCTCTATTA
The DNA here is from genome assembly GCA_902687465.1 of Secale cereale. Classification (NCBI taxonomy): domain Eukaryota; kingdom Viridiplantae; phylum Streptophyta; class Magnoliopsida; order Poales; family Poaceae; genus Secale; species Secale cereale. Next base: position 433,915,413 of record LR738712.1, on the reverse strand, counting down.
CTTTGAGTCTTGTCTCCACGCTTCCAGTCCTCCTTTGTCCCTCAACATCGCGGATGTGCAACATCCCCTCACGCATCTCAATGGTTTGAGGGTGTTGCAGCACCTCTCCGAGGTAGGGGTTGATGACCTTCGCAAAAAACTTGTCCTTGCGGCGCTTGAAGACGTCATGGTGATCTTGATCTGTCTGAAAAACAGCTCGAAACAAAAGCAGAGGATTTTGTCGTGGTACCGTGGCCAAAACCTTTGGGAGATTATATAATGAATTTTCTGCTGACCAAAAGAAGTATCGTGCAAGAAAACGGAGCCCGGAGGGCCCACGAGGCAGGGGGCGCGCCTAGGGGGTAGGGAGCACCATCCACCCTCGTGGATGCCTCGTGTCCCTTTCGGACTACTTCTTGTTTTCCTATTTTTTTTAATATTCCAAAATGGAGAAAAATGCTATTAGAACTGTTTTGGAGTCGGTTTACTTACCATACCACATACCTGCTCCTTTGCGGAGTCTGAAACATTCTAGAAAGTGTCCCTTATGTACTCCTCCAGGGTTACGGTGTCAATAACATTGGTTTCAACATTTATGGGATTACCTGAGATATAATGTTTGATTCTTTGACCGTTCACCACCTTCGGATTTGTGGCTTCGAAGTTGTTGATTTTTATGGCACCGGAATGATAGACCTTCTCGATAACGTAAGGACCTTCCCATTTAGAGAGGAGTTTTCCTACAAAAAATCTTAAACGAGAGTTGTATAACAAAAAATAATCACGTACATTAAACTCACGCTTTTGTATCCTTTTGTCATGCCATCTTTTAACTTTTTTATTTAAATAGTTTGGCATTCTCATAGGACTGGGTTCTCCACTAATCAAGTGAGCTAATGTCAAATAGTCTCTTCTCACCGGCGAGTTTGAAATCATAATTGAGCTCTTTAATGGCCCAATATCCCTTATGTTCTAATTCGAGAGGTAAGTGACATGCATTTCCATAGACCATTTTATACGGAGACATACCCATAGGATTTTTATATGCAGTTCTATAGGCCCATAATGCAACATCAAGTTTCTTGGACCTATTCTTTCTAGATATATTAACAATCTTTTGCAAAATTAATTTAATCTCTCTATTACTCAGTTCTACTTGACCACTATACTGTGGGTGGTATGGAGATGCAATTCTATGATTAACATCACACTTAGCTAGCATTTTACGAAAAGCACCATGAATAAATGTGAACCACCATCAGTCATTAAGTATCTAGGGACTCCAAACCTCTGAAAAGTAACATCTTTAAGCATCTTAATAGAGGTGTTATGATCAGTACTACTAGTTGGAATAGCTTCTACCCACTTAGTAACGTAATCAATAGCAACTAAAATATGTGTATACCCATTAGAGGAAGGAAATGGTCCCATATAATCAAAGCCCCAAACATCAAATGGTAAGATAAAAAGTGAATAGTTCATAGGCATTTCTTGACGTCTACTAATATTACCAATTCTTTGACATTCATCACAAGAAAAGATAAACTTACGAGCATCTTTGAAAAGAGTAGGCCAATAAAAACTGGATTGCAATACCTTATGTGCAGCTCTATCTCCAGCGTGGTGTCCTCCATAAGCCTCGGAGTGACACTTGCGTAGGATCTGTTCCTGTTCATGCTCAGGTACACAATATCTAATAACACCATGTACTCCTTCTTTATAAAGGTGTGGGTCATCCCAGAAGTAATGTCTTAAATCATAGAAAAACTTTTTCTTTGTTGGTATGTGAAATTAGGTGGTATAAATTTAGCAACAATGTAGTTAGCATAATCAGCATACCATGGAGCAGTACGAGAATCATTTATGACAGCAAATTGTTCATCAGGAAAGCTATCATCAATAGGTAGTGGGTCATCAAGAACATTCTCTAACCTAGATAAGTTGTCTGCAATGGGGTTCTAAGCTCCCTTTCCATCAATAATATGCAAATCAAATTCTTTTAGCAAGAGAACACATCTAATAAGTCTAGGTTTAGCATCTTTCTTTTCCATGAGATATTTAATAGCAGCATGACTAGTATGAACAGTTACTTTAGAATCAACAATATAAGGTCTGAACTTATCACAAGCAAATACAACTTCTAAAAATTCTTTTTCAGTAGTAGCATAATTTCTCTGGGCACTGTCTAGAGTATTACTAGCATATTGGATAACATTTTATTTCTTATCAACTTTTTGTCCTAGAACAGCACCTACAGCATAATCACTAGCATCACATATAATTTCAAAGGGTTAATTCCAATCAGGTGGCTGAAAAATAGGTACATAAATCAAGGCTTTCTTAAGTTTTCAAATGCTTCTACACAATCATCATCAAAGACAAAAGGAACATCTTTTTGATAGAGATTAATTAGAGGCCTAGAAATTTTTGAGAATTCTTTAATGAACCTCATAAAAAACTGGCATGACCAAGGAAACTTCTTATACCTTTGATGTCCTTAGGACACGACCTCTCTTCAATAGCATCAACTTTATCTTTATTAACTTCTGTCGGTGTACTAAAATAGGGGTACTTTAGTATCCCGACTTGTGCACGGGCAGTAGCAACGTCCCGTGGTCGGGCTTACCACGCGCCCGCCGAGGCCCGCTCTGGATCCCTTAGGACCATTCAAGAACAAAGTATTCAAGTTAAGAGACAAGACCCCGGCAAGAGGAGCTTGCCGGGAAGGCCGCGCTAGGCTCAAGGTTATTATTCTAGCACAAGACCCTGGCAAGAGGAGCTTGCCAGGAAGGCCAAAGAACAGCACCTCAGAAGATATATCGCGGCGCATCATGCGCCCCGGCAGGGCCCGGAGAGCGACAAGCTTCCGGGCCCGGCAAGGTAGCAACCCCGGAAAGGTGCTTGCCGGGGGAGGCTTACACTGTGTGCCTACGCTCCAGCTCATCTGGCCACGCGTCGCCCTGGGGCCCTTCCAGGGGCAGGTGGCAGATGGCCGTGCAGCCTGGGGTACACGGTGGCGAGCCGTGGTGACGAAGCCATCGTCGTGGCGAACAGAGACGCCCGGGCGGACGCTTTTGGGGTGACAGCGACGGGCATTCAATGCTTTTGTCCCCCACCGTCTGGGTTAGGTATAGATCACAGTTCATGCATTGTTCCATCTACCACCAATTTTACGCTTTTACCCTCCTCTACGCTGACACCTGTCGGTGACCCCTTTGAGCTATAAAAGGAGGCCCATGCACAACGTAGAGGGGGTTCGGTTCCAGAAACTCGAGCACTCCCACGCCCGGTGTAGCTGGTACTGTAGATCTTCAAGCTCCCGAGCTCAAGAACTCAATACAACCAAAAGCAGGAGTAGGGTTTTACGCATCCGTGCGGCCCGAACCTGGGTAAACTGCCCGCGTGTGCTCCTCGATCCGCTCTTTGTGCTTCCTCCGCACCCTTGCCGTACCGTAGAAGGGGCTCCGGTCCCATAGGTGTCCGTGGGCGGTCAGTTTCCCCGACATCTTTGGCGCGCCAGGTAGGGGGCGTCGAGGTTGTGCGAACCTGATCCGGCGCTCACGCAGGCGCAACCTTCAGCAACTTCACCAGCTTCGCCAGCTTAATCGACTACATCAACATGCCTCCGAAGAAGAAGGCTTCGGAGGTCGGAGGCCCGTCCGCGTCGATCCCACCACCACTAGAACCAACGGTTGGTGGGGGAGACGCCGGCGGAAGGGTGGACGCCGGTGGGGGGACTCACGGCGCCACCAAGTCCAAGGACAAGACGGACGACCAGGCAAACTCCAAAGCCTCGGCGTCCGTGCATGCACCACGTCCCTCTCAGGAGATGCCAGACCAGCAGCGACGTGGTACCGGAGTTACCATACGCTTGCTGGGACGTGGCCAAGCCGGCGGGTCACGGGACGCTCAAGGCCAGCGTCCTGGCACGAGCAAGGCGCGGTCGCCGGGGCGAGAACATGCTCCTTCTAACGCGGTTAGAAGTCCGAGCATATCTCGCTCCTCACACCGCTCGCCATCGTTTCCCTCCTCTCCAGCAGAAGCCCTAGCTAGGGCTCAGCTGCTCCTCGACTTCCCTCCAGCGGCGGACAAGGCCGAAGACTGGAGGGCTAAGATCCAGAGCCTCATCGCCTTCGCCAACAACGACGCGCCGCAACAGCCGGCAACATCACGGCCGCGGCAAGTCGACCAAGCGAAGGCCGATGGGGACAAGACCGCCGGGGGTGCAACTACTGTGCACTCCCCGCCGCGGAAGCAGAAATCGCCACCCCGCCGGATCAACGTCGACGATGACTCTACGGCGTCGTCGGATCCGCGGGCTCGCCGCGATCAGCGCCAAGTCCTCGACGATAGGCGACAAGAGGACGTTCGAACTCGTATCGAGCGTCGGAGAGAAGCCCGAAGACAGTCCGATCAGCGCGCTGGGACCGCTGTCAACATGCACGCGCCCGGTGAACCAGGCGACTTGCCGTACGCGGCAGGTTGCCCTGCGTTCACCCGAGAGCTGCGGCAAGTCCAGTGGCCCAGCATGAAGAACTTTAAGCCCGACGTACCCGGGAAGTACGACGGCAAGACACACCCCTCAGAGTTCCTCAGCATCTACACCATTGCGGTGCAGGCTGCTGGGGGACGCGACGAGAAGATTCTAGCCAACTACTTCCCACTCGTGCTTAAGCCAAACGTCAGGTCTTGGCTTATGCACTTGCCGGAGAACTCCATCTCTTCTTGGGCAGATTTGTGCCACCAGTTTGTCGGCACCTTCACGGGCGGCCACAAACCCCACGGCCAGGAGAGCGATCTCCACATTCTTGCCCAGAAGGAGGGAGAGTCCCTGCGCCAGTATATCCAGGGGTTCAGCCGCGTTCAGCACAATATCCCCGATGTCCACCCTGCCGCGGTTATCAGCGCGTTCCACCAGAACGTGCATAACCGCCGGATGAGGGAGGAGCTGGCGATGACCAAGATCTGGGACGTCAGCGAGCTTTATGCTCTGGCTGACAAGTCTGCCCGTGCTGAAGAGGGGAGGAGACTCCCCGGAGAGGATATCGGTGCAGGAGGAAGTGACAGCGAGGATGCCGCCTCGGCAAGGAAAAACCGGCGGCGGAATAACAGGAAGAAGAAGAACAAGGAGGTACTGGTTGTCGAGCAGTCCGGCAAGGAGGCTGCCACCAAGAAGACACAGGCTGGTGGCTCCGGCAAGGAGGCCGCCCCTGTAGCGGCAGCCGACAAGCAGGACGGCTCCGACAAGCAGTACTGTAAGATCCACCGCACCAAGGGCCACGATCTCCAGAACTGCAAGAGGGTAGAGTACCTCGTAGAACAGCAGAAGGCTGAATACGAGCGTCCCAACAAGGAGAAGGCCCAAGGGGGCGGAGGAGAGCCCAGCAAGAAGCGGCCGTTCAATGGCCGGGGAGGACGCCGCGGCAAGGAGACAGACCTCCCCGGGCCGCGACAAGGATGAAGACGAAGACGATGACGAGGACATGGGTGACGGAGATAACAACAAGCAGGAGTTCCAGAAGGCCACAGAAGTCCTGTGCGTCAATGGAGGTGCCTCTCTGCACACTTCCCACCGCCAACTCAAGCAATGGGTGCGGGAAGTGAACGCAGCTGAGCCGCCCGTCGAGTCGCGCAGACTGCTGAAATGGTCCGGCACGCCCATCATCTTCGACCTTGAGGACCACCCTGACCGCACAACGGCGGTCGGGTGTTTGCCGATGTTGGTTTCGCCAACTATCCGCAACCTCAAGGTCACCAAGATGTTGGTTGACGGCGGGGCCGGCCTCAACTTGATCTCCTCCGCTGTGATCAAGAAGCTGTAGATCCCCGACAGCGAGCTCGAGGAAACCGGGACGTTCCAAGGAATCAACCCGGCAAGGAGCAAGCCGAAGGGGAAGATCACGCTGCCGGTGACCTTTGGCGGAGAGCTTAACTTCAGGACGGAGAGGATCACGTTCGACGTTGCCGATATCCCATTACCATACATGGGATACTTGGCCGTCCTGCGCTCGCCAAGTTCATGGTAGCCTCCCACTATGCAAACAACATGCTAAAGACACCGGGGCCAATAAGCGTTATCTCTGTCCCCGGCGACAAGAAGGACGCGCTAATTTGAGCCGACAAGATCTACCGGGATGCAGCGGCCGCGGTAGACAGCAACACACTTGCCGCTGAAGCCCCCGGGGGGAAGACCAAGACCAAGTCCGGCAAGGGCTCTGGGGCCCACTCCGGCAAACGCACCTCTTCGGAGTGCTGCGCTGCCGTCGAGGACGCACCATCAAGCTCCACCGGCAAGTGCAAGAAGGGAATGGCAGCTCCACCGGCAACCAAGAAGGTGTCCGCCAAGGAGGACGGCACTGGTGGTACCTTCACCATCAGTGCTACGCTCGACCCCAAATAGGAAAGCGCGCTCGTTGCCTTCCTGCGGGCGAATGTCGACGTGTTCGCATGGCAACCGTCTGACATCCCCGGCGTTCCCAGGAAGGTAATTGAGCACAAGCTTGTTGTTTGTCCTCATGCGCGGCCCGTCAAGCAGAAGGTCAGGAAGCAAGCAGTGGAGCGCCAAGAGTTCATTGCCGAAGAAATCAAGAAGCTGGAAGCTGCAGGCCTTGTTAGAGGTGTACTTCATCCCACGTGGCTGGCCAATCCAGTTGTCGTGCGCAAAGCCAATGGGAAGTGGAGATTTTGTATAGACTTCACTGATGTGAATAAAGCATGTCCCAAGGATCCATTTCCCTTGCCGCGCATTGACCAGATTGTGGACTCCACAGCTGGGTGTGAGTTGCTTTCATTTCTCGATGCATACTCAGGTTACCACCAAATATTCATGGCTGAAGAGGACGAAGAGAAGACTGCATTCATTACTCCATGTGGCACTTACTGTTTCATACGTATGCCCTTTGGACTGAAGAATGCAGGCTCAACATTTGCAAGGGTGGTCCACACTGCTTTTGAGCCACAGATACACAGGAATGTAGAAGCCTACATGGATGATATAGTGGTCAAGAGCAAGGACAAAGATACCCTGATACAAGACCTAGAAGAAACCTTTGAGAATCTGCGCAAGATACAACTCAAGTTGAACCCCGAGAAGTGCGTTTTCGGAGTCCCCTCCGGCAAGCTTCTCGGGTTCTTTGTGTCCCAGAGGGAGATTGAAGCCAATCCCGACAAGATCAAGGCCATCGAGCAGATCGAAGCCCCAAAGCGCGTCAAGGATGTACGGAGGCTCGCGGGTTGTGTGGCTGCCCTCAGCAGGTTCATTTCAAAGTCTGCAAAACGCGCCCTGCCTTTCTTCAAAATCTTGAAAAAGGCAGGTCCTATGAAATGGACTCCGGAAGCGGAGGCAGCACTGCAAGACTTGAAAGGATACCTGTCCTCTACTCCAATACTTGTCGCACCTAGGCCACAAGAGAAGTTGCTGCTATACTTAGCAGCATCCAATCAAGTGGTTAGTGCTGCGTTGGTAGCGGAGAGGGAGGCAGATGAGGAACCCACAGCCCCGGCAAGCACATCCAGCGACAAGCAGGGGGCTTCCCCGACAAGCTCTGGCCCCGACAAGGACGAGTCTGCGCAGGAACAAGGAGAAATGCGAAAGAAGATGGTGCAGCGCCCGATTTATTTTGTAAGTTCCCTCTTGCAGGGGGCTAGATCAAGATACTCTGGGGTGCAGAAGTTACTTTTCGGCCTCCTCATGGCCTCAAGAAAGCTGCACCACTACTTCCAAGCACACGAGATAAATGTGGACACTCGCTTTCTGTTGAAAAGGATATTGCTAAATCCAGAAGCAACATGCAGGATCGTCGAGTGGGCACTAGAGCTGTCAAGCTTTGGTCTCAAGTTTGAGAGTACTTCAACTATACAGAGCAGAGCTTTGGCAGAGTTCATAGCAGAATGGACACCAACACCAGACGAAGAAGTCCCAAAGACAAACATTCCCGTCCAGGAAGCAAGCAAGGAATGGATAATATACTTCGATGGTGCCTTCTCGCTGCAAGGCTCCGGTGCTGGTGTGCTGCTTATCGCACCCACCGGGGAGCACCTCAAGTATGTTGTCCAAATGCACTTTCCCAAGGAGCAGTCGACAAACAATACTGCTGAGTATGAAGGTTTGCTTGCCGGCCTCAGAATTGCGGCCGAAGTTGGGATCAAGAAGCTGATTGTGCGGGGAGATTCACAATTGGTGGTCCGACAAGTAAACAAGAGCTACCAGAGCCCTTTGATGGAAGCTTATGTCGATGAAGTGAGAAAGCTTGAAGAACACTTTGAAGGCCTGCAGATGGAGCACGTCCCAAGAGCTCAAAATGATATCGTAGATAGCCTCTCAAAGTGTGCTGCAATGAAGTTACCTGTGGAACCAGGGACCTTCCTGCTCAAGCTAACTCAGCCATCCGTTACACCATCAATTGGGCCATGAAAGAAGAGGAAATTGGTCTCCGGTGACTACTTGCCGGCGGACCTTCCTGAAGCCGCCGCCAAGGTCCCCAAGATCAACGATCGAATTGCTGAGGGACAGTCTGCTCATGCAGACCCAAGGGCCTGTACAGTTGAAGCAGGCGTTCCCGACAAGTCTTGCCCCGGCAGGCTTGCCGGGGGACGTTCAGCTCCGGCAGAGTCGCAAGTCTTTGTCGTAAAAGCTAACGTTCCCGCAGCAGCACTGATGCCTTTAGTCCTTGTTGTTGAGCCTCAGGCTCCAGCATGGGCGTAGCAAATCGTCCATTTTCTTCAAACTGGAGAACTTCCCGAAGAACCAGAGGAGATAGAGAGGATAACCAGGCAGTCAAGTATGAATCAGTTCGTCGGCAACGAGCTATACAGAAGAAGACTCAATGGTGTCAGATTGAAGTGCATTTCTCGGGAAGATGGACAGAAGCTGTTGGCAGAAATACATGGAGGCATATGTGGTCACCACATTGGCGCAAGAGCACTTGCCGGGAAGGCGTTCCGGCAAGGTTTCTTCTGGCCAGAAGCCCTCCAAGATGCGACTGCACAAGTAACCAGGTGTGAAGCGTGCCAGTTCCATGCCAAGCAAATACACCAGCCAGCTCAAGCTCTCCAGACGATCCCTTTGTCCTGGCCCTTCTCGGTCCGGGGGCTCGACATTCTCGGCCCCTTTCCCCGTGCTGTCGGGGGCTTTGAATACTTGTACGTTGCAATCGACAAGTTCACAAAGTGGCCAGAAGTGGAACCAGTGAGAAAGATGACCGCACAGTCAGCAGTCAGGTTCTTCAGATCGATCGTTTGCCGTTTCGGAATCCCTAACAGGATCATCACCGACAACGGCACACAGTTCACAAGCCGCACCTTCATGCAATACGCCCAAGACCTTGGCGCCAAGATCTGCTTCGCTTCTGTTGCTCACCCTAGGAGCAATGGTCAAGCGGAGAGAGCAAATGCTGAAGTGCTACGCGGACTCAAGACAAGAACCTTCGACAGGCTGCACAAGTGTGGAAGAAACTGGATTGAGGAGTTGCCGGCGGCTCTTTGGTCAATCAGGACGACATCAAATCGAGCACCGGACAGACACCCTTTGCCCTTGTCTATGGAGCAGAGGCAGTTCTCCCCACGGAACTCGTATACGGGTCTCCTCGAGTACTCGCTTACGACGAGCTCGAGCAAGAGCAACTGCGGCAAGATGATGCATTGCTCCTCGAGGAGGACCGTCTCCAGGCTGCTGTACGAGCTGCTCGATACCAGCAAGCTTTGCGTCGCTATCATAGCCGCAAAGTCAAGGCCAGGAGTCTCGAGGAAGGCGGCCTTGTTCTTCGGCGCATTCAGTCCGCCAAGAATTCCAACAAGTTGAAGCCGAAGTGGGAAGGCCCTTATCGGGTGAGACAAGTCACAAGGCCCGGCGCTGTCCGCCTTGAGATCGAAGAAGGCTTACCGGTGAGCAACTCCTGGAACATTGAGCATCTTCGCAAGTTTCAGCCATGAGGCGCGGTTGCCGTGATCCGCTCCGGCAACCACCTTTTGTACAAGTCTTGCCGCTGTTGAATGTAAACCTTTTGTACAAAGCCGGGCGCAGACCCCGTGCATCAGTAAAACTCTTGTGCTTTGCACCATTTGTCATATCGTGCCATTCTTTTTACTTGCATGTATCATCTGACACTTTGTGCAACACACATCCTCGGTAAGCAGTAACAAGCCGCAAAGCTCCATACTTGTGTTTCTTCCTCTTTTCCTTTCTCTCTTAAACAGAAGAAGTGTTCCTCACGCACAAGTTTGCCGAGGGGGAGGAGACAGTGGTATGGACCAAGTGCTGTTCAAGAAAGGAAAGCCTTGCCGGGAAGCAAACAATCCATGAAAGCTAAGTTGCCAAAGTTTGAGCATTCAAATTTTTTAAAATTCTTAGTTATCTTCCTTGAACAACCACACTTTGTATGGAAAACCTGTGCGCAGAGGAACCTACCCATGGCTAGCCGCACCCTTACTTTGTTTCTAGCATGCTGAATGGCTTAAGTGAGCTGCGACAAGTGTCGCGCCCTTACTTCGTTTTCGAGTTCGCTCAGCAATCTAAGTGTGCTGCGACTAGCTGCGGCAAGGTTTCTTGCCGGCAAGGGCACTGTCAGCAGGCTGCTAAGAGTCCCGCACTTAGCGCTCGCGGCAAGGGTCCCTTTGCCGGCAAGTTCCCTGAAAGCGTAGGGTGGAAAGTATACAAAGTGAAGGAACCGAGCAAGGGAGATAACACTGCATTGATCATCCAAAATAAAGTTATATTACAAGATAACTTGCTGCTGTTCTAACCAACTACTACCCATGACTTAATCGACGGCGGCAAGGGAAACAGAAAGAAGGGAGCCTAGTCTTTTCGGTCTTCGACCCTCTTGATCTTGCCCGCCTTGGTTACGATGTGGGCAACTTGTGCCTTCAACGCCCTGCTCGGCGGCCTTGCGTTCACTTTTTCGCTTGATGGGCGCGCTTGAGCTTGTTATCCTCATTGATGTCTTGTTGTCTTGTGCAGAAGTGGAGCCGCAGTCGCAGGAGCACCAAGAGGCCGCCCCCGACGAGCTGCTTGCTCCACCCTCCCCGCCAAGGATGAGCTCCCCGGCGAGGGACAGCGCTCCGCCAAGGATGGGTACTCCGCCAAGGGTGAGTACCCCGCCAAGGGCGAGCACCCCGACAAGGGTGAGCACCCCGCCAAGGGAAGGCGCCAGCGGCCCTCCGCCGGTGGGGGGTTCTACTACGCCGCCAAGGGAGAACTCCCCGGTGAGGGACCCCGTTACGGAAGAGGCCCGCGCAGGTAACCCTTGCAATCTCTTCCTCTTGGATTCTTCTTTTTGGATATTTGCTTGATGATCTTTTCTTTTCTTTTTCTTCTGTTAGATCCGCCCACCCCGGAGCCGATGGAGACGGAGACCATCGCCGAGGAGGACGTGCGTGGAAATGCTGGCGACGCCACTACTACTGAGGGAACGACTGGTGCTGACGAGCTAGCCGCCGAGGAGACCGCCCCGACCGCTGACGCCGCAGCTGGGGAAGGGACCGGCGACCGCACTGCTGGCCCTGAGGCCGCTGCAACAGGCTCGTCGTCCTCGATGTCAACCACAGGGATCTTGGCCCTCTTCGCCATCCTCTGGGTCAAGGTCCTGGAAGCCAAACAAGATCAGAACCAAGCAAGAGCAATCAAGACAAAAGCAACAAAAATCAAAGGAAATAGAAATGGCAAGTGCTTACCCTTCCTCCTCTTTGTCGGAGCTGAGGGCGGAGAAGTCAAACTCCACCTCGCGTGCTTCAGCGCGAGGAGCTGGAGGAGAAGGCTCCCTCGGGCGCTTGGCGGGCTCCGGAGCCGTGAGTTGTGAAGACCCCGCTCCGGTCGTCCCCAAGGACCGAGGGGCGCTGGGAGCACCAGAACCACTCCGGGAAGATCCCCCTCCGCTTGTCGCTCGGGCATGGGGCGCCTCCTTGACGACCTTGCTCGTCGTGGTGGTGCGCGTCGCTCGACGCTGCTGCTGCTGTCGGGGCGCCGGTTGCCTCGCCGTCTCAGTGGCCTTGCGGAGGCGCTTCTTCGGCTGTGGCGGAGGAATTGGTGGTGGCGGAGAGTTCTCTGAGGATGAGGAGGCGTCGTCGTCGAGATTCAGAGACCCGCCAGAGTCTTCGTCAGAATCGCTGGATTCGGCCTCCTCCTCCTCCTCGGCGGGCTCGCTGGACTCGGTGCCCTGCCCGGCAGCCTCGCTCGTCCCGGCAGGCTCCCCGGCAAGCTTCCCGGAGGGCATCAGCAGTTTGAGGATTTCCTCCTCCTCGGCCTGGCCCACCGCGTCCGCTGCTTCTGCTTCGTCCACGGTGTACCCAAACTCACCCGCAGTCGCAGCTGCGGCGGCCTCCTCCATTCTGGTGGCTATATATGCCACATCTCGTTCGGTGGTCTCGCGGGTGAGCCCTTTCTTCTCTTCGGGGTTGCGCGGCCGTTCAACCAGATTATCAAAGAAGGTTTGGACGGTTTCCGCTGAAGGCGTCAGCCAAGTGGGAACAACCCCGTGGGAGTCACACTCAGGCATTGCCGCGCGGATGGCGCTCAGAGCAGTATTGTTGCACAATGGAACTACCCCGTCCGACGGTCTGAAACACTCCGGGTGCTTGGGGTCCTGTTTGAACAGCTCCCGGACCATCCCCTTGAGTTCCAAGACAGTGAAGTTATAATTCAACCCGGGGCGCAGCCTCATGCGGTCTGTCGCGTTGCCGAACTCCCAAGCAGGCCTTTTCCTTTCCTGCAGAGGAGCAATGCGGCGGCGGAGGAAATCAGCCCCGACTTCACCTACAGTAAGGTTGGCGGCCTGGAGATGAAGGATCCTAGTAAGGGCAATCTGCAGCTTGTCGTCCTCCGGGGCCAAGTCACTCCAATCCTTGCCGCGCACTATTGCAGTCCGGCGCGGTGAGGTAAACTGCTCGGGTTCATCTTCCATGACCCAGCACCAATCAGCCCTCCACTCTTCCCACTTGCCGCGGAGCTCTCCAATCAAATACGCCTCCTTCTTGCCGAGCCTTAAGATCCAAGAGATACCACCGGAGAGTGGAGATCCGGACACTACTCTAGGTGTGAAGAAGTGGCGGAAGAGAGCTACGTTTGGATGGACCCCTATATAGTTTTCGCACAAATGTGCGAAAACGGCCAAATTGAGGACGGCATTCGGGGTAAAATCGAGGAGGTGGAGACCGTACGTGTTCATCACATCGCAGAAAAACTCCGAATACAGAGGACAGAGACCGCAATGGAAGAACAAAGCGAAGAAGTGGTAACCTCCTGGGTACATGTCGACGGCTACAGCGGGGAGGACTCTGGTGCGCGGTTGAGCCTTCGTCTCCCTCGCCCAGAACAAGTAATACTTGTCCCGCAGCTCCCTCGCGCCGAGCCTCGGCGGGAAGACCACCATCCTTCTCTGCATGGCTGCCAGCTTCGCCGCCTTGTCGGACTTCTCCTTCTTAGCCTTGTCGCTCTTCGCCTTGTCGCTCTTCGAGGCCATGGCTGGGACGGCGAGGGAGGTTGACGACGCGGCGGATGCTGGAAACGGCGGAGGAGGGGGGTGGAGCTCGGCTCTCTGTCGACCTTTGGGGAGGCGGAGAGCGGCGGGGGTTTCTGGAGATTCAAGACACAATGAAGGCAATGGAGGGAAACTGCCCCTGCTTCCTCTGCTTTTAAGCGGGAAGTGGGGGATGTTCCGCATTTTCCCATTAAAGAAACAGGCCACGATCTCTCCCACGACGCCGCAATCGACGCGTGCCGTTAGGGAGGGATGCGGCTGATGCAGAGTGGGAAACGGCGCGCCGTGGGCCGCGTGTGCCCGTGCACTGTTTTGGGCCTGGCCCAACAGCGCTCGGCACCGTGTGTGGCCCAGGCCCGGGGGCTCCTGTCGGTGTACTAAAATAGGGGTACTTTAGTATCCCGACTTGTGCACGGGCAGTAGAAACGTCCCGTGGTCGGGCTTACCACGCGCCCGCCGAGGCCCGCTCTGGATCCCTTAGGACCATTCAAGAACAAAGCATTCAAGTTAAGAGACAAGACCCCGGCAAGAGGAGCTTGCCGGGAAGGCCGCGCCAGGCTCAAGGTTATTATTCTAGCACAAGACCCTGGCAAGAGGAGCTTGCCAGGAAGGCCAAAGAACAGCACCTCAGAAGATATATCGCGGCGCATCATGCGCCCCGGCAGGGCCCGGAGAGTGACAAGCTTCCGGGCCCGGCAAGGTAGCTGCCGGGGGAGGCTTACACTGTGTGCCTGCGCTCCAGCTCATCTGGCCACGCGTCGCCCTGGGGCCCTTCCAGGGGCACGTGGCAGATGGCTGTGCAGCCTGGGGTACACGGTGGCGAGCCGTGGTGACGAGGCCATCGTCGTGGCGAACGGAGACGCCCCGGCGGACGATTTTGGGGTGACGGCGACGGGCATTCAATGCCTTTGTCCCCCACCGTCTGGGTTAGGTATAGATCACTGTTCATGCATTGTTCCATCTACCACCGATTTTACGCTTTTACCCTCCTCTACACTGACACCTGTCGGTGACCCCTTTGAGCTATAAAAGGAGGCCCATGCACAACGTAGAGGGGGTTCGGTTCCAGAAACTCGAGCACTCCCATGCCCGGTGTAGCTGGTACTGTAGATCTTCAAGCTCCCGAGCTCAAGAACTCAATACAACCAAAAGCAGGAGTAGGGTTTTACGCATCCGTGCGACCCGAACCTGGGTAAACTGCCCGCGTGTGCTCCTCGATCCACTCTTTGTGCTTCCTCCGCACCCTTGCCGTACCGTAGAAGGGGCTCCGGTCCCATAGGTGTCCGTGGGCGGTCAGTTTCCCCGACAACTTCAATACCTCTTTTAGAAATTTTATGCCCCAAGACAATACCTTCATTAACCATAAAGTGGAACTTCTCCCAATTCAAGACAAGATTAGTTTCTTCGCATCTCTACAAAACTCGATCAAGGTTGCTTAAGCAATCATCAAAAGAAGTTCCATATACGAAGAAATCATCCATGAAAACCTTAACAATATTTTCACAAAAGTCATAGAATATAGCAGTCATATATCTTTGAAAGGTACCAGGTGCATTACATAAACCAAAAGGCATACGTCTACAAGCAAAGGTACCGAAAGGGCAAGTAAAAGTGGTCTTTTCCTGATCCACTTTTGACACAGGTGTTTGATAGAAACTAGAATAACCGTCTAGAAAGAAAATATGTGTATGTTTGTATAATCTTTCTAGCATTTGATTAATAAAAGGTAAAGGATAATGGTTCTTTCTAGTAGTTTTATTTAATTTGCGGAAAAATTACCATTCTATAACCTGTAAGAATTCTTTGGGGGGTCAATTCATCTTTATCATTAGGAATAACAGTAATACCTCCCTTCTTAGGGACACACTGGACATGACTTACCCACTGACTATCAGCAGCAAGATAAATTATACCTGCCTCCGGAAGCTTTAGTATTTCATTTCTTACCACTTCTTTCATCTTTGGATTTAACAGTCGTTGGTGATCAACAACTGATTTAGCATATTTCTCCAATTTTATTTTGTGCTGGCATAGAGTGTGACTAATGCCCTTAAGATCATCAAGAGTATATCCAATAGTAGCATGATGCTTCTTCAGAGTTTTCAATAATTCTCTTCTTCCTGCTCTGGAAGGTTAGCACTAATAATAATAGGATATATCTTCTTTTCATCAAGATAAGCATATTTAAGAATATCAGGTAATGGTTTAAGCTCAAACACGGGATCACCCTTCGGTGGAGGAGGATCCCCTAGAATTTCAACAGGCAAATTGTGTTTCAAAATAGGTCCATGTTTAAAGAATACTTCATCTATTTCCCTTCTTTTATTCATAAACATATCATTTTCATGGTCTAGCAAATATTGTTCCAAAGGATCATTAGGAGGCACAGTAATAGAAGCAAGACCAATAATTTCATCTTTACTAGGCAATTCGTTATCATGGGGTTGTCTACGAAATTTAGCAAAATTAAAATCATGAGACATATCCCCTAAACCAACAGTAACAATCTCCTTTTTGCACTCTATCTTAGCATTAATAGTATGCAAGAAGGGTCTACCAAATATAATGGGACAAAAGTGATCTTGTGGTGAAGCAAGAATAAGGAAATCAGTAGGATATTTAATTTTCCCACACAAGACTTCAACATCTCTAACAATCCCAACTGGTGAAATAGTATCTCTATTGGCAAGCTTAATAGTAACATCAATATCTTCTATCTCAGCAGGTGCAATATCTTGCATAATTTCCTTCTATAAAGAATAAGGTATTGCGCTGACACTAGCACCCATATCACATAAGCCATGATAACAGTGATCTCCTATTTTCACAAAAACAATAGGCATGCGAACAACAGGTCTATGTTTAAATTTAGTATCGGGTCTAGCAGTTCTATTAGCTTCATCACAGAAGTAAAATAACATGCCCATCAATATTATCGACCAAGAGATCCTTAACCATAGCAATACTAGGTTCAACTTTAAATTACTCAGAGGGTGTAGGTGTTCTATCATTACTTTTACAAACCATAGTTGAAGCTTTAGCATGATCCTTTATTCTAACAAGGAAAGGTGGTTTCTCAATATAAGCGGTAGGAACAATAGGATCAACATTATAAGTGATAGTCTTTTCTTCAACTTTAATAGGTTCAACTACTTTTACTACGATGGGAGGATGACATTTAAACCACTTATCCTTAGGGAGATCAACATGAGTAGCAAATAATTCACAGAAAGAAGCTACTATTTTAGAGTCAAGTCCATATTTAGTGCTAAATTCACGAAAAGCATCGGTATCCATAAAAGATTTAACACCATAAAACTTACGTGTTATACCTGAGTCCTTACCTTCGTCGAGTTTCCAATCTTTGGAGTTGCGTTTAATTCCTTCCAGTAAATCCCATCTGAATTCAATAGTCTTCATCATAAAAGAACTGGTACAAGAAGTATCGAGCATGGAGCAATTATTGAGAGAAAGCCGAGCATAATTTTTTTGAATAATAATTTATCTTCAGACCTCATGATTGGGGCATGAATATAACATTGGCTTAAGCCTCCCCCAAGATTGAGCGATACTTTCTCCTTCACGAGGCCAACAAATATATATATATATATATATATATATATATATATATATATATATATATATATATATATATAATTAGGATCACGATGACCAGATGCATAGGATAAAACTTCTGATGAAAGTCCAATTTCAATTGGTTGTAGTTCCATGATCCATTATCATCACATAGCCTAAACCACGTCAATGCCTTTCCCTTCAAAGATAAATGGAAGACCTTCTTCTTGATAACATCCTCAGGCATACCCGCAAGCTTAAATAATCCACAAACTTCATCCACATAGATTAGGTCCATATCGGGATGTAATGTTCCATTTCCTGTAAAAGGATTAGCTAGCAGTTTCTCAATCATACCCGAAGGAATTTCAAGTAAAAAAATTCAGTAGGTTCAGTAGGTTGAGGAGCAACTCTTTGCTCTACTGGTCGGGGTGAAGATACCCCGAACAAGCCCCTCAAAGGATTATTTTCCATAGTAACAAGTGACGGGAAATTTCTGCACACTATATAAATTTTTCCTTACCAAATTCCACCTACCAAAGGTTGTTGACTCCCCAACAACGGTGCTAGAAAAGAGTCTTGATGACCCACAAGTATAGGTGATCTACCATAGTCCTTTCGATAAGTAAGCGTGTCGAACCCAATGAGGAGCAGAAGGAAATGACAAGTAGTTTTCAGTAAGGTATTCTCTGCAAACACTGAAATTATCGGTAACAGATAGTTTTGTGATAAAGTAATTTGTAACGGGCAACAAGTAACAAAAGTAAACAAGGTGCAGAAAGGTGGCCCAATACTTTTTGTAGCATAGGACAAGCCTGGACAAACCCTTCTATAAAGGAAAGCACACCCGAGGACACATGGGAATTATCGTCAAGCTAGTTTTCATCATGCTCATATGATTCGCGTTCGTTACTTTGATAATTTGATATGTGGGTGGACCGGTGCTTGGGTACTGACCATCCTTGGACAAGCATCTCACTTATTATTGACATCCCTCGTAAGCATCCGCAGCTATGAAAGAAGAATTAAGGTAAACCTAACCATAGCATGAAACATATGGATCCAAATCAGCCCCTTACGAAGCAACACATAAACTAGGGTTTAAGCTTCTGTCACTCTAGCAACCAATCATCTACTTATTACTTCCCAATACCTTCCCCTAGGACCAAACAATGGTGAAGTGTCATGTAGTCGACGTTCACATAACACCACTATAGGAAAGACAACATACATCTCATCAAAATATCGAACGAATACCAAATTCACATGACTACTTATAGCAAGACTTCTCCCATGTCCTGAGGAACAAACGTAACTACTCACAAATCATATTCATGTTCATAATCAAAGGGGTATTAATGTGCATAAAGGATCTGAACATATAATCTTGCACCGAATGTACCAACTAGCATCAACTACAAGGAGTAATCAGCACTACAAGCAACCCACACGTACGAATCTGAGGTTTTGAGACAAAGATCGGATACAAGAGATGAACTAGGGTTTGAGAGGAGATGGTGCTGGTGAAGATGTTGATGGAGATTGACTACCTCCTGATGAGAGGATCAATGGTGATGACGATGGTGACGATTTCCCCCTCACGGAGGGATGTTTCCCCGGCAGAACAGCTCCACCGGAGCCCTAGATTGGTACCGCCAAGGTTCCACCTCGAGATGATGGCGCTTCGTCCCGAAGCTTCCTTCTAGTTTTTTTCCAGGGCAAAATACACCTTATACCAGAAGATGGGCATCGGGGGGCTTCCATGTGGCCCACGAGGCAGGGGGCGCGCCCAGGGGGGTAGGGCGCACCCTCCACCTTTGTGGACAGTGGGTCGCCCCCCTCTGGTGCTTTCTTCGTCCAATATTTTTAATATATTCCAAAGTGACTTTTGTGGAGTTGTTGGACTTTTGGAGTTGTGCAGAATAGGTCTCTAATATTTGCTCCTTTTCCAGCCCAGAATTCCAGCTACCGGCATTCTCCCTGTTCATGTAAACCTTGTAAAATAAGAGAGAAAAGGCATAAGTATTGTGACATACTGTGAAGTAAAAGCCCGTAATGCAATAAATACCGATATAAGAGAATGATGCAAAATGGACGTATCAGCATTCTTCATCTCTTTTCTTCTCATGTGGATCCAATTCAATTTGTTCTCGGTGTTGGTCATATTATTTTCTATTGCTCAAATATTTCCCCTTGCTCGTTTGCCTCTCGCCGTTTAATTATTTCGAAGTTCCGAAGACATCTCAGGAGATTCGTCTGTGTTCCAATTAATTCCAAATTGTCGCCTCATTCGAGTCTTTCAATCATTCCGGTGCATAATTTCTCATTCAAACAATCCTTTCCAATGGTGTTTTCTCTTCGGCGGGCTCACAACCCACAGGTATTTCCTAGGATCCTACCTGACTCTTTTCATTTTTTTCCGGAGTGATTCCCAAATTCTTTTCATAGTGTGACGTAGAAATGGATTCCATCTGTCATATGCCTTCTCCAAGATTGCTTTCAAATTCTTTTCATGTGTGGTTCAACATGTTCCTATTTTCATTTTTCCGGAGTATCTCTACAATTTTGGTGGTATTTCTCGTCGTCATCTATAGACCGAAGAAGAGCTTTACCCTAATTCTTGTCCGTTCTCTCAAGATTCGTGGTTCTACCTTCATGGTATCCCCTCGAATTATTTCATTTCTCAGAAATTCATTTCCTTAGCCATCCGAAGCATTTAATCAATTCTTTCCATTGTGATCTTCTAAAGGACATCATTTCACAAGATTTCTTCGTTCTCAGTTTTCAACTTCGTCCTCCACCTATTCTAAATTGATGTCTCTTCATTCGTGTATATATCCTTCTGGTGCTTCATTCAAGCATTCTTTAATCCGTTCGCGATCTCTTCGTTCTTTTCTCCGTTAGTATTCTAATTCCTCAGGAGATTTATTCTCTTTTCTTCGTTCAATTTAAATTCTTCCCGGTAGCTTGTCCTTTTTCTTCACTGGGTTTCAATACTTACAGTGGTTTGTGCAAGAATTCTTTTCAATTATTATCACATCAATTCATTTGTTCTTTCCAATCCTACTGGTGGCTCATGAAGACTTTCTCAAGTTTTTGCGCTATATATCCCTCGTTAACCAATTTCAACAAGAATAAGTAGTATGCGAATCCATTGCTTTCATCAGTTTAATTAATGGAGGATGAGCATAACATAATTCTTATTCATTCTTGTCAAGTTGATTACTTACCTCCTTCAGAGCTTGTTCTTGATGGATAAATTCTAGTCCCAAGTGTTTTCATCTTCTCTTTTCCGGAGTTCAAAGTTTTCTCAGCTATCTCGTCGGAACCCCCATCTAATTCACCGCAAGGCTTTAATCTTATTCTTTTCATCCCTTATTTGTATCTCATCATTATTTAGTTACTGGAGTGCTTCATGGTGCCTCTTCATGATTTAATCCATTCTTCAAATATTGAGCAATCCTTGTGGACCAGCTCAAGCATTATTCTTTTGCTTCTCGAGTGCAATTAATTCTCCTTATTCTTGAAGTGGATTTTTGCATTTCTTCGTTCATCTCAACTATTCAATCTTTCGTAGTGGCAGAATTTCACCTGAAGTTTTGAGATGGTTACGTAAGCCCACACAAATCAAATCTTTCATTGTTCATTTTCCAACAACTCCGTTCCATCCTTCCTTCTATGGATGCTTTCAAATTCATTCATTGTAGAACTTGTTGTTCTCTTACCCGTTCTTTTCAATTCACTCCTTCATTTCTTCCGGAGGCATCATATTGTTCATCTCGTCAAGAATTGTTCCATCCTCTCAAGTTCTTGTTCTATTCCATTCATATTCGACTGGACTGCCTATCTAAATTTTCTTATTCTTATTCCATGTCTATCTCGCTTAATCAGAGTTGTTTCAATGACTATCTTGTCACTTAAGATCTTGGTTCTTGTCCTATGCCTTGTTTCCTCATTTTACCAGAGTGTTCTCAATCTTGTTCATATCCTCCGTGTTCTTCCTTTCAAGTGTTCAACCTCTCAAGATTCTTCGATTTCACTCGTTTGGTTCTTCCTTCCTCTTCCGTCTCGTTACTAAGATCTCAGGATAAGATCTCTTGTTAGTAGGGGAGTGTTGTGACACCCCGAGACCGATGCGCCAGGTGTCTTCCAGTTATTCGATGTTGTTGCCATCTCATTTGCTTGCGTGTTGCATTTTGCCATGTCATCATGTGCATTTCATCTGCATAGTTTTCAAAACATGCATCCGTTCATAGTTTCCCGTCTCCCAGTTCTCTCTGTTGTCCGTTCCGAGCCCAGACACACTCGCACACGCCCGCGGCACCTCCGAAATATTATTTTTGCAAGTGGCCTGAAAATTTTCTTGGAATGGGTCAAAACATGGCGTCCGGTCTTATTATAGTGTAGGTAGACCGTTGGTCAAATTTCGTTCCATTTGGAGGCCGTTTGGTGCCCCAACGGTTAACCGTGTTAACCGTCAGACCCCTTTCTCTTTGCAGCCGAGCACCCCTCCACAACAGTCCACTAGCCCATCTAAACCACCTCCATGCTCGTCTCCATTGGATCACGATCGTGTGGGCTCAAACTGCTCTCCATAACCCTCTCCTAGATCCCTCCACCTATAAATACATCCCGCTCCCCCTAATTGTCGAACGAAACCCTAGATCCACCACCCCCTCGATGCCGGACACGTCCGTCGGCGTCGGACACATCCACCGCCGCTCCCGGGCCGATCCCGGGGTGACACGTGGACTCCTCCAGTCCTTTCCACTGCCACCCGGGCCCGCGGAAAGCCCGCCGCAACCCATGTGGCCACGTCGCCAGCCCGCCTGCTCCGCCGCTAGGGAGCTCGTGCCTCCCTCCGCATGTGCCCGTCCCCGGCGACGAGACCACGCCGAAACCCCGCTGCAGGCCGGGATCACGCCCGCCTCCTTGCTCCTCCACCTCACCCGAGCGCGTGAGCCCTCACGCCGCCGCCGCCACCACCCGCTCGCCTCGCCGCTGTGCGCACCACCGCCGCAGCAAGCAGCGCCCGCCGTCGCCGCCCGGATCTGCCGCCCCGCCGCTCGATCGCTGTCCCTCCGCCAAATGCTGGCCTCCTCCGCCCCGCCGAAGCTCTGCCATCGCCTCCGATCCTCTGCCTCGCCATCGCCAAACCACCGCCGGTCTTCTCCCAAGCCGGCGCGAACTGGGGAAAACCTGTAGTTCCAACTGGACCAGACCGGTTCATCCCGAACCGGTCCGCCTCGTCAGGCCGACCGCTGCAAACCACCCTGACCGGCCCGTTTGGCCCAAGGTGAGCACCAGCTGTTAAGCCCTGCCCGAGCTTCGAATAGCGATAATGTGCTCAGCCTATTTTTTCCTCTTAAAATGACCAAGTCCCTATAAACCTATCATATGTGTGCATATTTGAGTGTTTGTATCTTTGTGCATGTATATCCAAATTGAGCATATAATATGTCAAAATGTTTGTCTCTGAATGCTCTACATGTTGGTTGAATTTGCATGCATGTTTGGTTGCACCTTCACATGCTAATCCCTGTTACAAAAGTGTGTGTTGTCGTTATGTGCTAAAAACTGTTAAAAAATGCTGACTTGTCTGTTTCATATCTTTTTGTGTGATTTTTGTTTGAGCATCAAGCCAACATGTTTTAGGAGCACAATCATGTCATATTTTCATTGATGTAATTATTTTATCATGATATGACTTGTGGTGAGTGGAACAAGCTTGCAAAGTGGCCTACTCACTATTTGCTGTTTTCTGAGACTTAGTGAATTCTGCTATGCCTGAAACTGTTATATCATGATGCCATGTTTGCTTGATGCTACTGTCATATACATGCACATTTCGAGATGTCCAATGATCATGTCTTGAAGTCCATGTTATGCTATATCCACCCATGCCCTTGTTTGAAATTATAGGTTGATGTTGCATGTATCTTTCTTCCTCTCAAGTTGCATGATAATATATCTTTCAGCCTATCAACAACATGTTCAATTTGGCAAAGCTTATTGTTATTAATCTATGCATACTTTCGAGTTGTGACAATGGAGTTATTAGGAGTATGCCATGCCTACGACATGTTCATCATCTTTGCATGATTATTATGATTGCTATGCTTGCTGTTATGTGTCTCCGAAGGAAGCATCATAATGTTGTTATTTACATTCCCAGATTTTCAGTAAGTCTAAGAATCTGCTATATTATTTTTGCATCTTGTTTTGTTGAATGCTATGAACCTGTTGCTCCCATGTATATGCCATGTTGTGTTATTTGAGCTCCATGTTATGGGCGAGCATGCCATGCTTTTGGTTGCCATGTTCTTGCAATCTAGCTTAATTATTTCTATCCTCCAAGATGTCAACATATTAACTCTCCTCCTGTATATGCTATGTTTTCCACTAAGTCTTAATCTGTGATATAAAGTTTGCTTTTTGCCTTGATCATGTTGGATTAATCTTGATGCCTATGAACCTAATCCTTATTGATATTGGAAGCATGTAATCTGTACTTTGAGTTCATGCCATGCTTGTGCCTATATTTTACTTGTAGCAAGTTATTTTTATGCTTGTAAGATGCCTAGTTGCTGTTTATGACAGCTTGTCCTTTAAACTTGTTTCATGTTTATGTGTTGAACCGTTGCTCCGTTTTGAGCATGCTCTATATGAAACTTTCTTGGTTTTGCATGTAGATGCATAATTTCATGTGGCTTCTATGTATTGAGTGTGTTTGTTTGATGTTTGAATGCATTTTGCATCAATGCCATGCTTAACTTGTTTTGCTCATATATCTTCTAGGCCGTAGCTCCGAATTAAAAGAAATTTATATGTAACTTGACTAGAAATTCGTGTAGATCATCTTGTTGCATGTTAACTTGCTGTTTAACAATTCTAACATAATGTTTCTTCAGATCTATACCAATTTCGAAATTTGCATATGAGGACTTACCGGAATTGTTATATGTTGTTTCCGGCCGCATTTAAACTTTCTTGTTGTGATATTCTTGTTTGCATCATCTCTTGCCACGAGTAGCATCATGTAGCATGTCATGCATCGTACTTGGTTGTGCATCATGTCTTGTTTATGCGTGGTGTGTTTACCATGTTGTTTGCTTCTTCTCGTTAGTCCCTGTTTCGGTGCGATCGTGAGGATTCGTTTGACTACGCTTGGTTCGTCTTCGTGACTTCGTCTTCTTCATGGACTCGTTCTTATTCCTAGCGGGATGTCAGGCAAGATGAGCGTCACCTTGGATCTCATTACTATCATTGCTATGATAATTGTCTCGATGCTATCGCTATATGTCACGCTACCTATCTATTTGTTTGTCAGCCTCTAATTGTTGCCATGAAACCTCTAACCTTTGACACCATCCCAGCAAACCGTCGAATGGCTATGTTACCGCTTTCTCAGCCCCTCTTATAGCGTTGTTAGTTGCAGGTGAAGATGAAGATTGCTCCATATTGGAACTTGGTCATATGGAATAACACAATATCTATTACTATAATTAATGCACCTATATACTTGGCAATGGGTGGAAGGCTTGGCCTTTTGCTCGGTGTTTTGTTTCACTCATGCCGCATTAAGAAACGACAAAACGGAGTTATGTTCCTTGAGTTTGCGTCCCTAACACGGTTGGGGGTTATGGGACCCCCTCGACGGTTTGCTTTGAATAAAACTCCTCCAGCAAGGCCCAAAATTGGTTTTATCATTTGCCCAACATAATAATAAAATAAATTAAAATTTCACCCATAGGGAGTTAGCGCTACCCAAGGTTTGTCCACTTTTTCATACAAGGGGGGCCAATGCCGATGGTGTTGGTCCGAAACGGGCAGACTGCGGGGCCTCCTCGGGGAAACCCGAGGTATCTGGCATACCTGTAGGCTGACCTATCCGGACGTGGCCTGAGACGAGATACGCGCGGCTACTATCAAGGTGTTGGCACGCCGGGAGGTCTTGCTGGACTTGTGTTACCATTTTCGAAATGTCTTGTGTAGCGGGATTTCGAGTCTAATCGGGTTATCCCGAGGATAAGAGGTTTTACCTCTGCTGATCGTGAGAGCTTGTGATGAGCTAAGTTCGGACACCCCTGCAGGGTAAGATCTTTCGAAAGCCGTGCCCGCAGTTATGTGGCAGATTGGAATTTGTTAATATCCAGTTGTAGAAAACTCGACAGAGGATCCGAAATAAAATACACCAACCATGTGAGTAACTGTGACTGTCTCTTTTCATGTTTAGAAGAGAACACGGTGGGGTTATGTTTGACTCGTAGGTAGTTTAGGATCACTTAGAGATCATTACTAGTTTGCGACCATTTGTGTAGATGCTCATCTTATTCTTGTACTCGTAAGTTAGCCACCATACAATGCTTAGCCGCTGCTGCAACCTCTTCACTTATCCTTTCCTTACCCATTAAGCTTTGCTAGTCTTGATACCCATGGTTATGGGATTTCTGAGTCCTCGTGGGTCATAGATACTACAACAATAGTTGTAGGTATAGGTTTTCGATGACTTCACATGAGAGCGATGTTTACTTGTGTTGGAGTTCTTCCTTCTTCTTGTTCGCCAGTCTTGAGATAGGTTCCTGTTCAGCAGCCTGGGATAGTAGGACATATGTCGTTGTGTTCTTCATGTGTTTCCATTCGTAGTAAGATGAATTGTGTATGATGTGTTGTATTCATGTGACAATTGTATGACTTGTATGTATCACCATCTATTACTGTAATTGTACGATGTAATGATATCCATCTTGCTAAGCGCCCGAAATGTGTTTGTGCCCCAATCACGAGTACATCACGTGATAGGGATAGAATCGCCTCTTGGGCGTGACAATATTTGCCAATTATTTCTCTTTAGCACTCAAGCCAAATGTGAGGTCTTGGTTGATGCACCTACCGGAGAACTCCATCTTGACATGGGCTGACCTGTGCTGTGTGTTTATTGGCGCCTTCACCAGTGGCCATCAAGAACTGGGTCGACCCAGCGATTAGCAGCTTCTCCCATAGAAAGAAGGAGAGACTCTACGGAACTATATGCAGAGGTTCAGCCGGGTACACAGAAATATCCCTGACACCCACCCGGCAGCTGCAATAGCTGCGTTCCAGTCCAATGTGTGCAACCGTAGGTTGCGTTCCAAAATGCACGAGTGGTTTCCCAAGACTGTGAGTGAGCTATACACTGGTGGATAAGTGTGCCCGGATGGAGTAAGGGAGGCGACTCCCAAGAGACGAAGGTGGCGAAGTCACTAACTTAGAGGACGACACTGACACCAACTTTCAGAAGAAGAAGAGAAAGAAGTGCAATCAGAAGAGCAAGGATAAAGTGGTCATGACTGTCGAAGGATCGGGCTCACCCAACACCGGCAAGAAGGCCAAGACCGAAGCCACCGGCAAGAAAAGTTCCACGTGCACTGACTGTCGGGATGCCGCGGCTACCGAGCAAGATGTGAAGGGTGACGGACAGTACTATAAGATCCATCGGACCAAGGGCCATGATCTTCAGGAGTGTCGCCAGGTTGAGCAGGTTGTCAAGAAGCAAAGGGCTGAGTATGAGAAGTGTGACAAGGAAAAAGGTCAGGATGGTGATGACGGGAAGGGCCACGGCAATGGAGAAAATCATCCCGGCAAGGCACCTCGGTATCAAGGAAAGACCACCAGGGGCCCTATTAAAGAGGATTGCGATGACAAAAGTGACAAGGCGGATAAACAGGAAACTAGTGATTAGGAGTTCCAGAGAGCCACTGACGACCTCTACATTCATGGAGGAGCATCTTTGCACTCCTCTCACCGCCTTCTAAAATAGTGGGATGTGAGGTCAACGCAGTGCAGCCGGCGGCAGTCTCCCGAAAACTATCGGATTCGGGGCTCCGCGGACCCTTGATAGATTCGAACACTGGTGTGTGTGCGAAGAGCTCAACTTCCCCTGTCTACCTACTCGTTGATCTCACGGCCAAGCTCGATGAACAAGAAGTAAATGGGACAAGGCAGTTTACCCAGGTTCAGGCCACCTCACGGTGTAATACCCTGCTCCTGCTTTGTTGTGGATTGCATCGAGCTGGGCTGAGGATGAAGTAGTACACTGGTGGAACAACCTCAGGAGGTGTGTTCTTACTTGTGTGGTGGTGAGAGTGGTGTGAATGATCCATGGGTGGAGGTCAGGGTGGTCTGAATGATCCCTGGGAGGAGGTCAGGGTGGTCTGAATGATCTGTCTCTACTATGGTGGTGGCTAGTATATTTTTATTGTGGCCTCGGTCTTCTTCCCCCAAAATGGAGGCGGGAAGGGATCCCACAACAGCCAAATTCGAAGGGAGATAACTAGTACATCTTATCCTGACGAACGATGGTCTTCGCCTACAAAGCTTCTGGTCGTGACACCATGGTGGGATCGGTGATGACCTTCATCTAGTCATCTTGGCGATCTTGGTATTGTTTCATGGAAATGGAAACCTTTGGCTAATTCCTCCGGACTCCGCGCCTACGCCTACTTCTTTAGCACCAAAGAGGAAACCTGCTACACTTCGCCCGCTGGCGCTCGCCTGGCCTTGGTCATCATGGCTTGTGTCATCTAAACCTCACGAGGTGGGTGCTTGCATATAGATATCCTCTCCTAAGGATCCATCCTTGAGAGTCTGCTCCTTCCGGAGGCCTTGGCGTCGTCCGCCTCGGGAGGGTCTTGTGTGTTGATGCCGAAGATGGGCCGCACCAGGCTGGTGATGGAGCCATGGCATGGGCTGCACGCAGGTAAGTTTGGGTACCATGGTTCCCAGAATGCAGACAGTAGCCCCCGGGCCCAAGGCATGCTCGGACTTGGCTTCGAGGCGAAGCCAAACGGCAGGGTGAAGCGCCACGGGCCCCAACCACCTGCGGACCTTGTTGATGCGTGGCACCTGATGGGACGTGGGCGCCTCCGCTTCCCCATGCCGCCAGGACCCAGTCCTGAGGCAGGCTTCAGCTGTCACTGGTATGCCAGGTCGTGATGGCATGGTCAAGGCCAGGAGGTGAGCGGCCCCAGGTCCAGTAAGAGCCCCTGAGACGTGATGCTCAGGAGGTCCGCTTTAGTGCGCAAGCAGCTCCCTGAAGGCCGAAAAGGAAAATGGCGTTGCCCGAGCAAGATCGCGAAAGTATAAATACTAGGTCATGAGGTTCTAGCCGACGCGCGGGGGTGACTTATCTTGTTGTGATTACCTTGTGCGAAGCCTGACTACACCCTGGTGATAGTGCTCCTATGCAGGGCTTGCGCCGGTCTGTCCCCCTTATCTCAAATAGGTGCTCTACGTCCTCGAGTCCTGGCCCTCGAGCGAGGCTCAGCCACCGCAGGTATGCTAAGTCGCGATGCCGTGGTCAACTCCAGGGGGTGAGGTCTCAAGAGCCAGTAGGATCCCCTGGGGTATGATGCTCAGGACCCCCCCCCTTTAACATGCAAGCGGGCCGCACTGAGGGGAGTGGCCGGCGGGGCCGCTCCTAGTCCGGCTTTGGAGATTCCTACGAATTAATCTGAGAAAGAGGTCAAAGCATGAAGTTGCACTTGATCTTTACGCAAGAATGTAAGGCACTAAGGACCCTGTGAGCTGATGTGCGCAGGGTTGGCCGCGACTCAGAGCTCGGTCTCTCAGGTTATTCGGCGCTGCAGGGACGGACCCGAGCACAGGTGTCGTGCCAATAGTTCCTTTGGCGGAATGAGCAAACGATAGGTTAGTAAAGCGCGGAAGCTGCGAAGGGTGTTGGGGCACCAAACGGACATGCGATAATCATAAAGCTGCTCATGGAAGGCAATTTATGATAGATGAAAAAATAATACATGTTATAGGGACGGACCCACATGGCTTGGGGATAATGCAGCCCGAGGGGTGCCCCCAACTAAATAGACCAAAAACTCCTACCCGGCATCGTTGCTGAAGAAAGGTTGGGGTAGCTGAATATGTGTGCTGCAGGAGTCGCTCCTCATGAGTTGCCTGGCTCCTAGATCTCGCGAGGCTCCCGAGGTCCAGGAGGCTCACGAAGGATCCATGGCTCGTCCACCAGGATCTCCTGGTGCCTGGCCTCGTGAGCTACCAGCAAGTTCCGCATGTGGGGCTGGGGCAGGGCAGCGCTGTTCAGCAAATCAAAAGGCATGCGAACTTAGCTGTGAGGGGGACCCTCGCTCCGGCCCGCGTGGGACGGCCAGTAGAGTTCCTGAGACGCGGCTCTGTTGAGCCCTGGGAAGTTGTCGCGGACGTGCAGCCCCCTGCCCTCATCGGTAGAGGCAGCGACACTCGGCACTCTGCGGTGCAGGGCGGCACTCACCTCGCATGGCCCTCGCGTCTTGAAGATCCTTGATCGCCTTGGTGATGAACCGCTCAGCGCCTCACGCCTCACGCCATGCGGTGTTTTCACGGAAGCGCACGTGAAGCACGCCTCCACATGGTGCCCAAGCGCCTCCCTCGTGATGTTGGCCAGGTCACAGGCCCTCCAGAGGAGAGCCCTCGAGCCCAGCCTAAGAGGGGCGTCGGGCGTGCCTTCCTATGCGAGAGGAGAAGGAGCCCCATCCATGGCCATAGGTCCTAAGGCACGACCGTTGGGTGTCCCATCCTCTCGAGGCCCCACGCTGAGCAGCTGCTTCTTCTTCATTGGGACAGCCTCAGGAGGGTAGGCAATGCCCTTGTAATCTGGGTTCTCGACCGCTTGAGCTTTGTAGGCACGCTCGAGGGAGCACACCGCATCTTTTTCATCGCAGACGGTCCGGATGGTGCTGCAGCTCCCTTGCATTTGGAGGACATTGTAGCCTTCGTGTGTCGCAGCCATGAACTTGGCCAGGGCTCGGTACCCGAGGATGGTGTTGTATGGGAGGAGAATGTGGGCGACATCGAAGTCGATGAGCTCTGTGCGGTAGTTGTCGCGCTTGCCCAAGGTGACAGGGAGGCGGATCTGCCCTACCGGGGTGATGGAAGCGTTGGTTACTCCTGAGAAGGGCCTGTTAGGCTGAAGCTGGTCATACGGCAACCGAAGCCCATTGAAGGTCTTGACGGAGAGGACATTGAGTCCCACACTGCCATCGGTGAGTGCCTTGGTGACGAGCACATTGCTGATGGTAGGCGAGCATAGCATAGGGAGGGCGCTGGCTGCGGATGCACAGTTGAGCTTGTCAGTTGAGTCGAAGGTGATAGCATACTTGGACCAACTGAGCGGATGCGTTTCCTCGAGCTTGGGATGGGCCGCATTCACTTCACGGGCGAGTTGCTTGAAGATGCGATGGGACGCAAGTGCCTGAGCACCGCCCAGGATGAAACAATGTAACGGGGCTCTTGAAAGCCCCCAGCCCCATCATCTTGGTGGTGGTCATCATTCCTGCTTGGTGGTCAAGGTAGCGGAGGATGGCCAGCATTGCCCTAAGGGCGATCTTCACGAGGCTGATCCCTCCAAGGGCCCTCATGAGGCTGATCCCACCAAGGGCCCTCGCGAGACTGGCCCTGCCAGTGGTCCTCACAAGGCTGATCGCGCTAGCCTTGGCGGGAGTCGCAGTTCTCCCAGTGCCCTCCACCACGGCCACCTCCATGGAAGTAGCCTCGGTCGCCATGCTCGGGGCGATGGCCGAGGCGCCCGTTGTCGACGGCCCTGATGTCTTTGCAGTCATTGGTGTTGTGGCTATGCACGTTATGGAAGACGCAGAATGGGCGGCTGCCCTTGGAGGAGTTGGCGCGGTCACAACCACGCTTCATCTCAAGCTCAGCCGCGAGCACAGCTTGTCGGTGTACTAAGATAGGGGTACCTTAGTACCCCAACTTGTGCACGGGTAGTAGCAGCTCCCCGCGGCAGGGCTCACCACGTGCTCGCCGGAAACCTTCTCGGTCCTTATGAAGCCATTCAAAAACAAAGTATACAAGACAGAAGATCAAGACCCCGGCAAGTGGGGCTTGCCGGGAAGGCCGTCCCAGGCTCAAGATTATCACATTAACATAAGGCCCTGGCAAGAGGAGCTTGCCAGGAAGACCAGAAGACAGCATCTCAGAAGACATGCCTCGGCGCACCATGCGCCCCGGTGGGCCCCGGGGAGCGACAAGCTTCCGGACCCGGCAAGATCAAGACCCCGGCAAGGTCCTTGCCGGGGGAAGCCTGCGCTGTGTGCCCGCGCTCCAGCTCATCGGCCCACGCGTCGCCCTGGGGCCATTCCAGGGACGCGTGGCGGATGGCTGTGCAGCCAGGGGGACACGGTGGCACGCCACGGTGACGAGGCTACCGCCGTAGCGAACGGAGACGCATGGACGGGCGCTTTTGGGGTCGACGGTGACGGGCATTTAAGGCCCTTGTCCCCCACTGTCAAAGTTAGGTGAAGACCACTGTTCATCCACTGTTCATGCACTGTTCCCGCACTGTTACAACTACCACCAAAGTTACATTTTTACCCTCCTCTACGTTGACACCTGTCGGTGACCCCTTGAGCTATAAAAGGAGGCCCATGCACAACGTAGAGAGGGTTCGGAACCTAGACAGCTCTCTTGCTCGCCGTAGCTAGCTCTTCAAGCTCCCGAGCCCAAGAACTCAATACAATCTAAGCAGGAGTAGGGTTTTACGCGTCTGTCGCGGCCTGAACCTGGGTAAACTACCCGCGTGTGTCCCTCGATCTGCTCTTCGTGCTCCCTCCGCTCCTTTACCGCAACGTAAAAGAGGCTCCGGTCCCATAGGTGCTCGTGGGAGAACAGTTTCCCCCGACATCTTTGGCGCGCCAGGTAGGTGGCGTCGAGGTTGTGCGAACCTGATCCGGCGCTCACGCGGGCGCATTCTTCATCAACCTCTCCAGCTTCATCGACTTAATCAGCAACAACAACATGGCCCCGAAGAAGAAGGCTTCGGAGGTCGCAGGCCCGTCTGCATCGATCCCACCACCACCAGAACCAACGGTTGGTGGAGGAGATGCTGGCGGAAGGGTGGTCGCCGGCGAGGAAACTCACGGCGCCACCAAGTCCAAGGACAAGACGGACGACCGGGCAAATTCCAAAGCCTCGGTGTCCGTGGACGCACCACGTCCATCTCAGCAGACGACAGGCCAGCAGCGCCGTGGTATAGGAGGTACCATCCACTTGATGGGGCAAGGACAAACCGGAGGATCGCGGGACGCTCAAGGCCATCGTCCTGGCACGAGCAAGGCCCGGTCGCCGGGGCGGGAGACTGCTCCTTCTAACCCTGTTAGAAGTCCGAGCATATCTCGCTCCTCGCACCGCTCGCTGCCGCTCCCCTCCTCTCCAGCAGAAGCTCTCGCAAGAGCGCAACTGCTCCTCGACTTCCCTCCAGCGGCAGACAAGGCCGAAGACTGGAGGGCGATGATCCAAAGCCTCATCGCCTTCGCCAACAACGACACGCCGCAGCGGCCGGCGACCTCGCAGCCACGACAAGTCGACCAGACGAAGGCCGACGGCGACAAGACCGCCGGGGGTGCAACCACCGTGCACTCCATGCCGCGGAAGCAGAAGACGCCTCCCCGCCGGATCAACGTCGACGATGACTCCACGGTGTCGTCGGATCCGCGGGCTCGTCGGGACCAGCGCCAAGTCCTTGACGATCGGCGACAAGAGGATACTCGGACGACAATCGAGCGCCGACGAGAAGCCCGGCGACAATCGGATTAGCGCGCTGGGACCGCTGTCGACACGCACGCGCCCGGTGAACCAGGCGACTTGCCGTACGCGGCAGGTTGCCCTGCGTTCACCCGTGAGCTGCGGCGCGTCCAGTGGCCCAGCATGAAAATTTTCAAGCCCGACGTACCCGAGAAGTACGACGGCAAGACGCACCCCTCGGAGTTCCTCAGCATCTACACCATCGCGGTGCAGGCTGCCGGGGGACGCGACGAGAAGATATTAGCCAACTACTTCCCGCTGGTGCTTAAGCCAAACGTCCGTTCTTGGCTTATGCACTTGCCGGAAGGCTCCATTTCTTCGTGGGCAGATTTGTGCCACCAGTTTGTTGGCGCCTTCACAGGCGGCCACAAACCCCACGGCCAGGAGAGTGATCTCCACATCTTGGCCCAGAAGGAAGGAGAACCCCTGCGCAAGTACATTCAACGACTCAGCCGCGTGCAGCACAATATTCCTGACGTCCACCCCGCCGCGGTTATCAGCGCATTCCACCAAAACGTGCGTAACCGCCGCATGCGGGAAGAGATGGCCATGACCAAGATACGGGATGTTAGCGAGCTCTACGCTCTGGCTGACAAGTGCGCGCGTGCTGAAGAGGGGAGGAGACTCCCCGGAGAGGATGCTGGCGCAGGGGGGAGCGACAGCGAGGATGCCGCCCCGGCAAGGAAGAGCCGGCGGCGGAACAATAGAAAGAAGAAGAGCAAGGAAGTGCTAGTCGTCGAGCAGTCCGGCAAGGAGGCTCCCGCCAAGAAGGCACAGGTTGGCGGCTCCGGCAAGGAGCCTGCCCCTGTGGCGGCAGCTGACAAGCAGGACGGCTCCAACAAGCAATATTGCAAGATCCACCGCACCAAGGGCCACGACCTTTCGAACTGCAAGCGAGTCGAGTACCTCGTAGAGCAGCATAAGGCTGAATACGAGCGGCGCGACAAGGAGAAGGCTCAAGGTGGCGGAGGGGAGCCAAGCAAGAAGCGGCCATTCAATGGCCGGGGAGGACGCCGCGGCAAGGCCAAGCAGCGGCAAGGTGATCGACCTCCCCGGGGCCGCGACAAGGATGAAGAAGAAGACGATGACGACGACATGGAGGAAGGAGATAACAGCGAGCAGGAGTTCCAGAAGGCCACAGAAGTTCTGTGTGTCGACGGAGGCGCCTCTCTGCAGTGGGTGCGGGAAGTAAACGCAGCTGAGCCGCCCGTCGAGTCACGCAGGCTGCTGAAGTGGTCCAGCACGCCCATCATTTTTGATCTTGAGGATCACCCTGACCGCACAACGGCGGTCGGGTGCTTGCCGATGTTGGTCTCACCCACCATCCGCAACCTCAAGGTCACCAAAATGTTGGTTGACGGCGGGGCCGGCCTGAACTTATCTCCTCGGCTGTGATCAAGAAACTCCAGATCCCAGACGGCGAGCTCGAAGAAACCGGTTCGTTCCAAGGAATAAACCCGGGGAGGAGCAACCCAAAGGGGAAGATTACTCTGCCAGTGACCATTGGCGGGGAACTCAACTTCAGAACGGAGAGGATAACCTTCGACGTGGCCGATATCCCATTGCCATACAATGGGATACTTGGACGTCCTACCCTCGCCAAGTTCATGGCAGCTTCCCATTATGCCTACAACGTACTCAAGATGCCGGGGCCGATAAGCGTCATCTCTGTCCCTAGCGACAAGAAGGACGCGCTTATCTGCGCCGACAAGATATACCGGGATGCAGCAGCCGCAGCAGAAAGCAACACACTTGCCGCTGAAGCTCCCGGGGGGAAGACCAAGACCAAGTCCGGCAAGAGCTCTGGGGCCCACTCCGGCAAACGCACCTCTTCGGAGTGCTGCGCTGCCGTCGAGGACGTTCCATTGAGCTCCACCGGCAAGTGTAAGAAAGGAATGGCAGCTCCACCGGCAACCAAGAAGGCGTCCGCCATGGAGGACGGCACTGGTGGTACCTTCACCATTAGTGCTGCACTCGACAACAAATAGGTAAGCGCGCTCGTTGCCTTTCTGCGGGCGAATGTCGATGTGTTTGCATGGCAACCATCTGACATCCCCGGCGTTCCCAGGAAGGTAATTGAGCACAAGCTTGCTGTTTGTCCTCGTGCGCGGCCCGTCAAGCAGAAGGTAAGGAAGCAAGCCGTGGAGCGCCAAAAATTCATCGCTGAAGAGATAAAGAAGCTAGAAGCAGCAGGCCTGGTTAGAGGCGTGATCCATCCCACGTGGTTAGCAAATCCAGTTGTCGTGCGAAAGGCCAACGGGAAGTGGAGACTGTGTATAGACTTCACTGATGTGAATAAAGCATGTCCCAAGGATCCATTTCCCTTGCCGCGCATTGACCAGATTGTTGACTCCACAGCTGGATGTGAGCTACTTTCCTTCCTTGATGCATACTCAGGTTACCACCAGATATTCATGGCCAAGGAAGACGAAGAGAAGACGGCATTCATTACTCCATGCGGCACATATTGTTTCATACGCATGCCCTTTGGATTGAAGAATGCAGGCTCAACATTTGCAAGGGTGGTGCACACTGCTTTTGAGCCACAGATCCACAGAAATGTAGAAGCTTACATGGATGACATAGTGGTCAAGAGCAATAGCACAGATACCCTGATCCAAGACTTGGAAGAAACATTTGCAAATCTGCGCAAGATCCAGCTCAAGTTGAACCCCGAGAAGTGCGTCTTCGGAGTCCCCTCCGACAAGCTTCTCGGGTTCTTTGTGTCCCAGAGGGGGATTGAAGCCAACCCCGATAAGATAAAAGCCATCGAGCAGATCGAAGCCCCGAAGCGCGTCAAGGACGTAAGGAGACTTGCTGGTTGTGTGGCTGCCCTCAGCAGGTTCATTTCAAAATCTGCAGAGCGCGCCCTGCCTTTCTTCAAAATCTTGAAAAAGGCAGGTCCTATGAAATGGACTCCGGAAGCGGAGGCAGCGCTGCAGGATTTGAAAGGATACCTGTCCTCCACTCCAATACTTGTCGCACCTAAACCACAAGAGAAGTTGCTGCTGTACTTAGCGGCAACCAATCAAGTGGTTAGTGCTGCGTTGGTAGCGGAAAGGGAGACAGAGGAA
The DNA here is from genome assembly GCA_902687465.1 of Secale cereale. Taxonomy (NCBI): domain Eukaryota; kingdom Viridiplantae; phylum Streptophyta; class Magnoliopsida; order Poales; family Poaceae; genus Secale; species Secale cereale. The sequence goes on along the minus strand of LR738712.1, from coordinate 433,879,727 downwards.
GAGCCCACACCTCCGGCAAGCGAATCCAGCGACAAGCAGGGGGCTCCACCGGCAAGCTCTGGCCCCGACAAGGACAACTCTGCGCAGGAGCAAGGAGAAGTGCGAAGGAAGATGGTGCAGCGCCCAGTGTATTTTGTAAGTTCCCTCTTGCAGGGGGCTAGATCAAGATACTTTGGGGTACATAAGTTTCTTTTCGGTCTCCTCATGGCCTCGAGAAGGCTACGCCATTACTTCCAAGCACATGAGATAACGGTGGTCACTCGCTTTCCGTTGAAGAGGATATTGCAGAATCCAGATGCAACAGGCAGGATCGTCGAGTGGGCACTGGAGCTGTCAAGCTTTGGTCTCTAATTTGAGAGTACTTCAACTATACAGAGCAGAGCTTTGGCAGAATTCATAGCTGAATGGACCCCAACACCGGATGAAGAAGTTCCAGAGACAAGCGTCCCCGTACAAGAAGCGACCAGCGAATGGGTAATGTACTTTGATGGTGCTTTCTCGCTGCAAGGCGCCGGTGCCGGCGTGGTACTCATAGCACCCACCGGAGAGCACCTCAAGTATGTTGTCCAGATGCACTTTCCCAAGGAACAAGCAACAAACAATACTGCTGAGTATGAAGGCTTGCTTGCCGGCCTCAGGATTGCGGCTGAGCTTGGGATCAAGAAGTTGATTGTGCGGGGAGATTCGCAGTTGGTGGTCCGACAAGTAAATAAGAGTTACCAGAGCCCTTTGATGGAAGCTTATGTAGATGAAGTGAGGAAGCTTGAAGAGCACTTTGAAGGTCTGCAAATGGAGCACGTCCCGAGAGCTCAGAATGATATTGCAGATGGCCTCTCAAAGTGTGCTGCAATGAAGTTACCTGTGGAACCAGGGACCTTCCTGCTCAAGCTAACTCAGCCATCCGTTACACCATCAATTGGGCAGAACAAGAAGAGAAAGTTGGTCTCTGGCGACTACTTGCCGGCGGATCTCCCTGAAGCCGCCGCTAAGGTCCCTAAGATCAACAACCAAAACGCTGAGGAACAGTTTGCTCCTGCAGACCCAAGGGTCTGTATAGTTGAAGCAAGCATTCCCGACAAGCCTTGCCCCGGCAGGCTTGCCGGGGGACCATCAGCTCCGGCAGAACCAGAGGTTCTTGCCATAGAAGCTGGGGTTCCCGCAGCGGCCCTCATGCCTTTAGTCCTTGCCGTTGAGCCTCGGGCTCCGGCATGGGCGCAGCAAATCGTCCGTTTTTTGCAAACTGGAGAACTTCCCGACGACCCAGAAGAGATAGGGAAAATAACGAGGCAGTCAAGTATGTACCAGTTCGTGGATAACGAACTATACAGAAGAAGACTCAATGGTGTCAGGTTGAAGTGCATTTCCAGAGAAGATGGACAGAAGCTGTTGGCAGAGATACATGGAGGCATATGTGGCCACCACGTTGGCGGAAGGGCACTTGCCTGGAAGGCGTTCCGGCAAGGGTTCTTTTGGCAAGAAGCCCTCCAAGATGCAACTGCACAAGTAACCAAGTGTGAAGCGTGCCAGTTCCATGCAAAGCAAATTCACCAGCCAGCTCAAGCTCTCCAGACAATTCCTTTATCCTGGCCCTTCTCGGTCTGGGGGCTCGATATCCTCGGTCCCTTTCCCCGCGCTGTCGGGGGCTTTGAATACTTGTACGTTGCAATCGACAAGTTTACAAAGTGGCCAGAAGTGGAACCAGTGAGAAAGGTGACAGCACAGTCAGCAGTCAGGTTCTTCAGGTCAATTGTTTGCCGTTTCGGAATCCCTAACAGGATCATCACCGACAACGGCACACAGTTCACAAGTCGCACCTTCATGCAGTACGTCCAAGATCTTGGCGCCAAGGTCTGTTTCGCTTCTGTTGCTCACCAGAGGAGCAATGGTCAAGCGGAGAGGGCCAATGTTGAAGTGCTGCGCGGACTGAAGACAAGAACCTTCGACAGGCTGCGCAAGTGCGGAAGAAACTGGATAGAGGAGTTACCGGCGGCTCTTTGGTCAATCAGAACGACACCAAGTCGAGCCACCGGGCAGACACCCTTTGCTCTAGTCTATGGAGCAGAGGCAGTTCTCCCCACGGAACTCGTATACGGATCTCCTCGAGTGCTCGCTTATGATGAGCTCGAGCAAGAGCAACTGCGACAAGATGATGCATTGCTCCTTGAGGAGGAACGTCTCCAGGCTGCTGTACGAGCTGCTCGATACCAGCAAGCCTTGCGCCGCTATCATAGCCGCAAGGTTAAGGCCAGGAGTCTCGAGGAAGGCGACCTTGTTCTTCGGCGTGTTCAGTCCGCCAAGAATTCCAACAAGTTGACGCCGAAGTGGGAAGGCCCTTATCGGGTGAGACAAGTCACAAGGCCCGGCGCTGTCCGCCTTGAGACCGAAGAAGGCTTACCGGTGAGCAATTCCTGGAACATAGAGCATCTTCGCAAGTTTCACCCATAAGGCGCGGTTGCCGTGATCCGCTCCAGCAACCACCTTTTGTACGAGTCTTGCGGCTATTGCATGTAAACCTTTGTACAAAGCCGGGCGCAGATCCCGTGCATATGTAAAGCTTTTGTGTTTCGTGCTATTTGCCATTTCCATGCTTTTCTTTGTTATTTGCATGCATTGTTTGGCATCTTGTGCAACACGCATACCCCGTAAGCATTAGCAGGCCAAGAAGCTATATACTTGTTTTTCCTCCTCTTTTTCTTTCCCTCTTAAGCAGAAGGAACATTCCTCGCGCACAAGTTTGCCGGGGGGGAAGGAGGAGGATGAACCAAGTGCTGTTCAAGAAAGAAAAGCCTTGTCGGAGGACAAGCAATCTATGAAAGCTAAGTCACCAGAATTTGAGCAGTTCAAATTTTTAAATTTTAGTTGTCTTCCTTGAACAACCACACTTTGTATGGAAAACCTGTGCGCGGAGGAACCTACCCGTGGCTAGCCGCGCCCTTACTCTGTTTCGAGCACACTCAACGGCTTAAGTGAGCTGCGACAAGTGTCGCGCCCTTACTTCGTTCTTGAGTTTGCTCAGCAGTCTAAGTGCGCTGCGACTAGCTGCGGCAAGGTTGCTTGCCGACAAGGTCTTTTGCCAGTATGCTGCTCAGAGTCCAGCACTCAGCGCTCGCGGCAAGGGCCCCTTGCCGGCAAGTCCACTAAAAGCGTAAGGTAAAAAGCATGCAAAGTAAAGGACCAAAGCAAGGGAGATAACACTGCACTGATTGATCAAAATAAGACTGTATATTACAAGGATAACTTGCCGCAATAACTAATCAATTCATGTCCATAACATAATTTGCAGCGGCAAAGGAAACGGAAATGAAGAAGCCTAATCTACGCGGTCGCCTTCACGCCTTGAGATCTTGTTCACTTTGGCGACAATGTGGGCGACCTGCGCCTTCAACGCTTCCTGGTCAGCGTCGTCCGGCAAGGAGCGGAGGACGTTGGTGAGGTTGATGCCGGGGTTGCGGAAGATGATCTTCGTCAGGACGCGCTCCAGAGTGCCCGCGCAGAGCTGACGCGACTCATCGGCCAGCTGCGCGGGGAGCTTCTCCTGCAGCCGTGCAAACGCCGGCGCGATTCCCCTGAAGAAGAGACTTAACTTGGCGCTGTGGGGGAGATTCTCGTCCGGAGAGTACACAAGGTGCTCCACCCTCAGCGCCATCAGCTCCTTGTCAATGTTCGCAGCGGAGGCGACCAGATCGTCGGTCCACTGCTCCACTGCCCGGCTGAACTGGTTCGCCGAGACGGTGGCGCTCTCCACCAGGCCTCGTTCCTTGCGGAGCTCGTCCTTCAGCTTCGTCTCGCGATCCCGGGCAGCGTCGAGTGAATCGGTCAGAGTGGAGACCTTCAACTCCAAGTCAGCGATTGAATCTTTGGCGGCAGTAAGCTCGTCGCCCTTCTTGGAGAGGCGTACCTGCAAGTCTGAGTTGGTGTGGGCATCTTTCTCGCGCTCCATATTGAGCGCGGTGACCCTGTCCTCACTCGCCTTCAGGTACCGCTCCAGCTGATCCACCTTTAGCTCCAGGTCCTTCTTGGCGGTTTCCGCGGCAGCCGCGGCATCCTTTGCCTCCTTCAGGGCCCCGCTAATGGCCTGCTCCCAGGCGGTGAGCTCATCGTCATGGGCGTCGAGCTCGACCTTCCGCTGGTTGAGCGCCCCCTCCCGCCGAGACAGCTCCTCGGCGGCCAGCCGCTGCCGCTCTTCTGCCCCAGCCTTCTCCAGGAGGAAGGCTTGCTGCTCCCCGGCAAGCTCTTCTCGCTCCTCCGCCAATTGGCGGAGGGCTGCCTGGTTAGCGGCGCGGAGCTCCGCGGCGTTCTTCTCCAAGTCAACTCCAGCCTTGGCGGCAAGAGCTTCCCGGGAGTCTAGCTTCGCCTGCCTGGCCCGGTAAAGGGCTAGGAGCCGGCGAAGGAGCTTCTCCTCTTCGGGCTCGTCTCCACCGCCAATTGCTTCAACGACCTTCAACCGCGCGGAGGCGAGGACCTCTCCAACATAGGTATCTCCCTCCACGGGGACTCTCGACGAAGACGCCCACGGGACTTGTATAAAGATCCCGTTGGGAGCTTCAAGATAGACGCCCGACCGCTCCGTGGACGCGGAGGGGTCGGCGGCCGGCGCAGCACTTGACGCTCCTGCTGCCTCCGGGCCAGCAGTGCGGTCGCCAGTCCCTTCTCCGCCCGCGGCATCTGCGGTCGGGGCGGTCTCCTCAGCGGCGGGCTCGTCGGCTCCAGCCATGCCCTCAGTGGCTGTGGCGTTGCCGTCGCCGCCGTGCACCTCCTCCTCGACGGTGGCCTCCGTATCCATCCGCTCCGGGGCAGGAGGATCTAGCAGAAGAAGAAGAAAAGAGAAGATCAAGCAAATATCCAAAAAAAGACAAGTCCGAGAAGAAGAAGCTACAAGACTTACCTTCGAGGACTTCTTCGACGACAGGCTCCCTCGCCGGGGAGTCCACCCTTGGCGGGGGAGTGGTGGCCCCTGCTGGCGGAGGGCCGCCCGCGCCCTCCCTTGGCGGAGTGCTCACCCTTGTCGGGCTGCTCGCCCTTGGCGGAGTACCCGTCCTTGGCGAAGCGCTCTCCCTCGCCGGGGAGCTCGCCCTTGGCGGGGAGGGTGGAGCATGTAGCTCGTCGGGGGCAGTCTCCGGGCGCTCCTGCTGCTGCGGCTCCACTTCTACACGAGACAAACAAGACAACAAGACATTAGTACAAGCACAAACCTCGAGCGCGCCCGACAAACAGAAAACTCAAGACCAGACTTACGCTGGGGGCTGGGCTGGGGGCTGCTCCTCGGAGCAGCGGGTTGATCCGGCAAGTTCTCCGCTGGCGCGTCCCCAGTCGCCGCGGCGGGCGAGTCGTCTTCAACCTCGACCATAGGGATTTTGGCCCTCTTCGCCATCCGCTGGGCCAGGGACCTGAAAGCAAAGCAAAAACAAGATCAGAATCAACAAGGAAAATCAAGACAGAATCAAAGAAGTTACGAGTTGCGGGTACTTACTCCTCTTCCTCGTCGTCGTCGGAGCTGAGGGCGGAGAAGTCGAACTCCACCTGAGATGCTCCCGCGCGAGGAGCAGGAGGAGAAGGCTCCCTCGGGCGCTTGGCGGTCTCCGGGGCTGGGGGCTGCGAAGACCCAGCCTCCGTTGACGCCGAGGCCCGAGGAATAGGCGGAGCGCCCGTTTCGCTCCGGGAGGATCCCCCTCCGCTTGGCGCCGGTGCGCGGGGCGCCTCCGTCGCGGCTTGGCTCGCCCTGGTGGTGCGCGTCGCCCGGCGCGCAGGCTGCTGTCTAGGCGCCTGCGGCCTCGTCGCTGTGGCCGCCTTGCGGAGGCGCTTCCTCGGTGTTTGCTTAGGACTTGCTGGAGGCGGGGAGTTCTCTGAGGACGAGGAGGCGTCGTCGTCTAGTCCCAGAGATCCGCCGGTGTCTTCATCGGCCTCGGCGTCCTCCTCCTCCTCCTCCCCGGCAGGCCCGCTGGGCCCAGCACCTTGCCCGACGGCTCCGCTCCCTCCGGCAACTCCGCTCCCTCCGGCGGCTCCGCTCCCTCCGGCAACCTCGCTCCCTGCGGCGACCTCGCTCACAACCCCGGGTATCCCGGAAAGCCTCAGGGAGGGTACCCCAGCAAACTCCTCGGGCGGAAGCTTGAGCAGCCTGCGGATCTCTGCCTCCTCTGCTTGGCACGCCTCGTGAAAGTGCAACTAATCCCCGGGTGGTTTTGGTAATTAATAACAACATATATATCATTGAACTAATAATTACTTGAGAATCATTTCAGAGAAGTTCGATGATATGGGTATGGAAATGTCTGAAGAAGTGGACCCCTCAAAATGCTAAGACAAGCATTGGCAAAAGCTCACGACTCCATTTTTGGTTTAGTGATCAAAGATCACATTGAGTCCATAGGAAAAGCCAATATTATTAAAAGGGGATGAGGTTGTGTTGATGATCTAGTTGCTCAAGTGCTTAGTGATTTAGCTCCCTCAACTAACAGCAACTTTCACTACTTAACACACTCATAAGTAATCTCGGACAAACCGATTCTGCAAACTCAGTCCCACCGAGATGAACCACCTCAGTTATTCTTCCAAACCCTAATTTTTCGGTCCATCCGATTTTGAGTTCGGTCTCACCGAAACTGGACTGCCAACCTTCTGTAACCGATTGACATCACTTCGGAATATCCGAGTTGTTAATTTCGGTCCCACCGAGAATGGCAAGCTCCTACCTTTGACTCATATCGGACACACCGAGATGGTATTTTCGGTCCCACCGAAAATCCCAACGTTCACTATATTTGAACTTTCGGTCTGACCGAGTTTTCACTTCGGTCTCACCGAGATGCTCAATTATGTGTGTAACGGTTGGATTTTGTGTGGAGGCTATATATACCCCTCCACCCCCTCTTCATTCGTGGAGAGAGCCATCAGAAAGTCTACCACTCCTACCTTACACTTTCTAAGAAGAGAACCACCTACCCTTGTGTTGAGATCAAGTCATTCCATTCCTACCATATGAAACTTGATTTCTAGCCTTCTCAAGTTGCTTTCCACTCAATCCTTTCTTCCACCACAGCCATATCAGTGAGGAGAGTTGAGTGTTGGGGAGATTATCATTTGAAGCACAAGAGCAAGGAGTTCATCATCATCAACCACATCTATTAGCTTTTGGAGGGTGGTGCCTCCTAGATTGGTTAGGTGTCGCTTGGGAGCCTCCGTCTTTGAGATGTGGAGTTGAACCAAGAAGTTTGTAAGGGCAAGGAGATCGCCTACTTCGTGAAGATCTACCCTGAGTAAGGCTAGTCCTCCGTGGGCGTAGGCCATGATGGAATAGACAAGGTTGCTTCTTCGTGGACCCTTCATGGGTGGAGCCCTCCGTGGACTCGCGCAGCCGTTACCCTCCGTGGGTTGAAGTCTCCATCAACGTGGATGTACGATAGCACCACCTATCGGAACCACGACAAAAATCTTCGTGTCTCCAAACTGCGTTTGATCTTCTCCACCTCTCTTTACTACATGTGCAATTTACTTTCCGCTGCTTATACTCTAGAATTGCATGTGTAGGGTGATACTTGAATTGATCTTAATTGTGAAACTGCCAAAAACTTTGCATAATCAAAAGGCAGATTTTTTATATTGTCAAGTAGTCTAATCACCCTCCTCTAGACATACTTTCGATCCTACAAGTGGTATCAGAGCTTTGGTCTCCATTGTTTTGGTTTCCATTGCATTGGACTCCATAAGCTTGGTTTCACAACCTAGGAGAGTATGGCGTCTAGTGAGGGTAATTATCGTAGAGGTCCTTACTTTGATGGTACAAATTTTGCTAGTTGGAAGCATAAAATGAAAATGCATATTCTTGGTCATAACCCAGCCGCATGGGGCATTATTTGTGTTGGTATGCAAGGTGATATCTTCGAGGAAGGAAAAGTTCCGGATCACGAAGCTACACCGGAAGAGTTGCGGATGTTGCAAAACAATGCTCAAGCTTGTGACATTCTCTTCAATGCTTTGTGTCCCGAGGAGTTCAACAAAATCAGCAGTCTTGAGAATGCTAAAGAGATTTGGGATACTTTGGTTGAAATGCACGAAGGTACTGAATTTGTGAAGGAATCAAAGCTAGATATTCTTCAAGGTCAACTTGACAAGTTCAAGATGAAGGATGGTGAAGGAGTAGCTGAAATGTACTCTAGGCTTGCTCTCATCACAAATGAGATTGCCGGCTTAGGAAGCGAAGAAATGACCGACCGATTTATCATTAAGAAGATTCTCAGAGCTTTGGATGGTAAGTATGACACCGTGTGCACTTTGATCCAAATGATGCCAAACTACAAGACTCTCAAGCCAACTGAAGTCATTGGAAGAATTGTTGCTCATGAGATGACACTTAAGGATAAGGAAGAGCTTCACAATAAGTCAAGTGGTGCTTACAAAGCTACAAGTGATGCTCCTACTACCTCAAGTGACAAGCTAATTTCCAATGAAGAGATAAGCCTAATGGTCAAGAACTTCAACAAGTTCTACAAGAATAGAGGCAAAGAAAGAAGCTCAAAGTCTAGATCATATGATGAAAAGAGATCTTCTAGTCGTGATCAAAACTGCTACAATTGTGGAAGACCCGGACACTTCTCAAATGAGTGTATGGCTCCCCACAAGAGAAGAGAAGAATCTCCAAGAAGAAGAGCAAGAGATGAGTCACCTCGGAGAGAGAGAAGGAGTAGAGATGATCGTTATGAACGAAGACCCTCTCGGAGAAGCAAGGATTCGGAGAGGAAAGACAAGTCATCAAGGAGCTACACAAGAAGAAGACATCAAGCTCATGTAGGTGAATGGGTCTCCGGCTCCGACTCCGACAATCAATCCGATGGAAGCTATCACTCCGACTCCGACTATAGTCAAGATGAAGGTGTTGCCGGACTTGCACTCGTATCCTCCAACTCCAACTCCTACGACTTATTTGATTCACCAAATGAGGGAATTGGAAGATGCTTCATGGCTAAAGGCCCCAAGGTAACACACCCTGAATTCATTGACTTTGATAGTGATGAGGATGATTTGCTTGGTGAAGATGAGCTCTTGCATGATAAATCTAGTGAGCTTAGTAATGATGAAAATGCTAGTAGTCTTTATAGTCGAGAAGAGTCGAATGACAATGCTATGAAGGAGATTGAGCGTCTAACTAAAGAACTAAACACTCTTAAGTTAGCTCATGAAACAACTCAAGAAGATCATAGAGAGCTCCTAAGATCTCATGAGAAGCTACGCTTCGAGAAGCTCACTCTAGAGCAAGAACATGAGTTTCTAAAAGCGATCAATGACGATCTTCGAAAGAAGAGTTCTTCATATCTTGCCAAACGACTTCTCTTGTCTAATTTCTTGCCACCTATTAAGACTAAGCATGACAAGCATAAGAAAAATTCTTCCTCTAGTAGTAACAATAACAATGTTAAATCCAATTTTGTTGCTTCTAGTAGTTCTCTTGATTCCACTAACAATGTTTCAAGCCAAGTTACACTTGAGCAAGAAAATAGCTTATTGAAGGAAATCATAGAGAAAGGTGTCTACAAGAGTCTTGCCGGAAGCAAGAACTTTGAGGAGATTGTTCGCAAACAAGGAAGACACCGGAAGAATCAAGGGATTGGTTTTGAGCGAAAGTTCAACGCCGAAGGTGTTGAGTGGGAAGAAGGTCAATACCCTACTCCACAGTTTGTTTCACAAAAGGAGAAGTATGATCCTACTTCTTCCAATGTGGAACAAGCTCAAGATGACCTTCCACCACAAGACCACAAGCTAAAGGCCAAGGACAAGCTTCAAGAGGAGATTGATGCATTCATTGAAGCACCTCAAGCCATGGTCAAGTGGGTTCCCAAGGACACATCAAGTTCTACTTCGTCAAGCTCAACTACAACACCAAGGATTCTGAAAGTGCAACTAATCCCCGGGTGGTTTTGGTAATTAATAACAACATATATATCATTGAACTAATATTCTCTTGAGAATCATTTCAGAAAAGTTCGATGATATGGGTATGGAAATGTCTGAAGAAGTGGACCCCTCAAAATGCTAAGACAAGCATTGGCAAAAGCTCAAGACTCCATTTTTGGTTTAGTGATCAAAGATCACATTGAGTCCATAGGAAAAGCCAATACTATTAAAAGGGGATGAGGTTGTGTTAATGTTCTTGTTGCTCAAGTGCTTGGTGATCTAGCTCCCTCAACTATCAGCACTCTTCACTTTACAACACACTCATAAGTAATCTCGGACAAACCGATTCTGCAAACTCAGTCCCACCGAGATGAACCACTTCAGTTATTTCCCCAAACCCTAACTTCTCGGTCCATCCGATTCTGAGTCTCGGTCTCACCGAAAATATTCTGCCAACCTTCTGTAACCAAATGACAGCATTTCGGAATATCCGAGTTGTTGTTTTCGGTCACACCGAGATGGCAAACCCTAACCTTTGACTCACTTCGGACACACCGAGATGGTATTTTCGGTCCCACCGAAAATCCCAATGTTCACTATATTTGAACTTTCGGTCTGACCGAGTTTTCACTTCGGTCTCACCGAGATTGGTCAAATGTGTGTGTAACGGTTGGATTTTGTGTGGAGGCTATATATACCCCTCCACCCCCTCCTCATTCGTGAGGAGAGCCATCAAAAAGTACCACCACTTCTACCACACACTTTCTGAGAAGTGAACCACCTACCCTTGTGTTGAGATCAAGCCATTCCATTCCTACCATATGAAACTTGATTTCTAGTCTTCCAAAGTTGCTTTCCACTCAAATCTTTCTTCCACCACAGCCATATCAGTGAGGAGAGTTGAGTGTTGGGGAGATTATCATTTGAAGCACAAGAGCAAGGAGTTCATCATCATCAACACCGTCTATTACCTTTTGGGGGGTGGTGCCTCCTAGATTGGTTAGGTGTCGCTTGGGAGCCTCCGTCTTGAGATGTGGAGTTGAACCAAGAAGTTTGTAAGGGCAAGGAGATCGCCTACTTCGTGAAGATCTACCCCGAGTAAGGCTAGTCCTCCGTGGGCGTAGGCCGTGATGGAATAGACAAGGTTGCTTCTTCGTGGACCCTTCGTGGGTGGAGCCCTCCGTGGACTCGCGCAGCCGTTACCCTCCGTGGGTTGAAGTCTCCATCAACGTGGATGTACGATAGCACCACCTATCGGAACCACGACAAAAATCTCCGTGTCACCAAACTGCGTTTGATCTTCTCCACCTCTCTTTTACATGTGCAATTTACTTTCCGCTGCATATACTCTAGAATTGCATGTGTAGGGTGTTACTTGAATTGATCTTAATTGTGAAACTGCCAAAAACATTGCATGATCTAAAGGCAGATTTTTTATTTTGTCAAGTAGTCTAATCACCCCCCCTCTAGACTTACTTTCGATCCTACACCTTTGCTAAGAAAGGATTGGGCCACTTGTTACTTTCAGTACCTCTTACATTACCTGCCTTTACATTCCTGTTGCTTATACCGAGAAAACCCCTAAAAGTTATCTTTCAGTGCTTGCAGTAATTTCTTGCTCAGAATCGCTTATCAATACCTTCTGCTCCTCGTTGGGTTCGACACTCTTACTTATCGAAAACGCTGCAAGAATAGAGGCAAATGACAAGCAAATTGTGGACGACCCGGACACTTCTCAAATGAGGCAAGCAAATTTCCAATGACAAGCAAATTTCCAATGAAGACATAAGCCTAATGGTCAAGAACTTCAACAAGTTCTACAAGAATAGAGGCAAAGAAAGAAGCTCAAAGTCTAGATCATATGATGGAAAGAGATCTTCTAGTCGTGATCGAAACTGCTACAATTGTGGACGACCCGGACACTTCTCAAATGAGTGTACGGCTCCCCACAAGAGAAGAGAAGAATCTCCAAGAAGAAGAGCAAGAGATGAGTCACCTCGGAGAGAGAGAAGGAGTAGAGATGATCGTTATGAACGAAGACCTTCTCGGAGAAGCAAGGATTCGGAGAGGAAAGACAAGTCATCAAGGAGCTACACAAGAAGAAGACATCAAGCTCATATTGGTGAATGGGTCTCCGGCTCCGACTCTGACAGTCAATCCGATGGAAGCTATCACTCCGACTCCGACTATAGTCAAGATGAAGGTGTTGCCGGACTTGCACTAGTATCCTCCAACTCCAACTCCTACGACTTATTTGATTCACCAAATGAGGGAATTGGAAGATGCTTCATGGCTAAAGGCCCCAAGGTAACACACCCTGAATTCATTGACTTTGATAGTGATGAGGATGACTTGCTTGGTGAAGATGAGCTCTTGCATGATAAATCTAGTGAGCTTAGTAATGATGAAAATGCTAGTAGTCTTTATAGTCGAGAAGAGTCGAATGACAATGCTATGAAGGAGATTGAGCGTCTAACTAAAGAACTAAACACTCTTAAGTTAGCTCATGAAACAACTCAAGAAGATCATAGAGAGCTCCTAAGATCTCATGAGAAGCTACGCTTTGAGAAGCTCACTCTAGAGCAAGAACATGAGTTTCTAAAAGCAATCAATGACGATCTTCGAAAGAAGAGTTCTTCATATCTTGCCAAACGACCTCTCTTGTCTAATTTCTTGCCACCTATTAAGACTAAGCATGACAAGCATAAGAAAAATTCTTCCTCTAGTAGTAACAATAACAATGTTAAATCCAATATTGTTACCTCTAGTAGTTCTCTTGATTTCACTAACAATGTTTCAAGCCAAGTTACACTTGAGCAAGAAAATAGCTTATTGAAGGAAATCATAGAGAAGGGTGTCTACAAGAGTCTTGCCGGAAGCCAGAACTTTGAGGAAATTGTTCGCAAACAAGGAAGGCACCGGAAGAATCAAGGGATTGGTTTTGAGCGAAAGTTCAACGCCGAAGGAGTTGAGTGGGAAGAAGGTCAATACCCTACTCCACAGTTTGTTTCACAAAAGGAGAAGTATGATCCTACTTCTTCCAATGTGGAACAAGCTCAAGATGACCTTCCACCACAAGACCACAAGCTAAAGGCCAAGGACAAGCTTCAAGAGGAGATTGATGCATTCATTGAAGCACCTCAAGCCATGGTCAAGTGGGTTCCCAAGGACACATCAAGTTCTACTTCGTCAAGATCAACTACAAACCCAAGGATTCCCATCAAGATGATGTGGATCCCAAAGAAGAAGAACTAGAAGGTTCTTGAGGGTGACTCCGCCAACAAACTTCACTCATATTCATTTTGGCAAGAACTTGTGCAATCAACTTCCACATCATGCACTAGTTCATGGAGTCACAAACCCTCTTGTTGGTAAGTCAAGGGACGAGGTAATCATTGCTTTCATGGTCATCATCTTTTGTGTACTTCAATCTATGTCTATGGATATTTCTGTTTGTTCCTTGTGGGACTAACCCATGTAGGTATTGAAAGTGCCCTAATCCAAAGGATAGCTCCCAACTCTTGATGATCTACATCAACATTGAGCATCCACATCTTCAACATCTACATGAAGTCTTCTATGACAACCCAAGGTTAGTTTAACCCTTTAAAAGGGGTTCTCACATCTAGGGGAGCTTTGCTCTAAAAATTGAGCTAAAGCATCTCCAAATGATGTGAACACATAAATGCTTTATGTAAAAGTGGTAACCCCACTTGTGCTTAAACGATGAGTATGACCTATGATCAAATGTTCTCATTTGGCTCCTAAGTCAAAATACTCATATATATAGATGACCTAGTCATCGACAAATTGTGTGCTAGTAGCTAGAGTATTGGTTGTGCACATTTGACACATATTTCAGTTGCTATCTTATTGTGTGAGCATGTTGAATGCATGATTTTATCCATTCAAGGACATCCATTTGTTGTTTTGATTGTTTTGATTTTTCTGGCCAAATGGATGGACAAGAATGCCTAAGCACCTTCCCTAGCTATCTATGCTTTCTTGTCTCAAATTCTATTCATGCTCATATCACAACTTTGAACAAGTCATTTTCGGACCCTCCGAGTGAGGAGCACTCGGAGCCACCGATCCGTCTAAGGCTGACTTCCAAAACCTTCTAAGTCCATTTCGGTCTGACCGGCTTTTCATCTCGGTCCAACCGAAACGCTTAGACTGATCTAGGTTTCATCTCGGTGAAACCGAGTTTAAAATCTCGGCGTGACCGATATGTGTAACTGCACAGCAGTTAGCCATTTCGGTGTCACCGAGTTTTTCAACTCGGTCCCACCGACAGTATGAAGATATATATACCTGAGGGCTGCGCGCGATTTAACTCTTCAAACCGTTTTGCCCCCAAGTCCCCTGGTGCCGTCGCCCTGGTCTTCGGATCGTCGCCGTCGTCGCCTGTGCGCCCTCGCCGCAGGCCTCCGCCGCCATCAACGGTAATCCTCTCCGCGCCGTTGCCGCCGTAGAGGGACCCCACCAAGTTAGGGTGAGTCCCGATCCCTTTCGTGCTCCCCATCTGACTCTTGCATGATTGGTTTGCCATGAATCTATCCACGTTTGAGATATTCCCTAAACATCAGATCAGATCCTCTAGTTTCGAGCGAAATTCTTAGGTTTAGGTTTCCACGAAACACATCTCGGTGAAGCCGATCTTGAAACTCGGAATGACCGATTTGGCCTCTGGCCATTGCACTGCACCATTCAGTCTAACCGAGTTGTGCAAATCGGTGTGACCGAAACTTAGCTTCAGTGAAACCCTAGTGTTTCGGTAGGACCGAAACCCATTTCGGTCTGACCGAAAGTGGTGTGTAGGCCTCTGTATACACTTCGGATTCACCGAAACTTAAAATCGGTTTGACCGAAATGCATTCCGTGAAAACTCAAAACTAAGATTTGAACTCATTTTTTTTGCAAAAACCTCTGCAGTTGTGATAACTCTTCTACTCTGCCTATACCTTATCTTTTCACAGGTTGTCAGCCATGTCAGATGTCAGTGACAGCCAGAACAGGTCTGAATCACCGTTTGCAGAGATTCCAGAGGCAGATACCAGTCCTGAGGCTAGCAGTTCCAGTGATGATGGTGAGAGGAGCACCCCTAGTGGTTTGCCTCCTGCAGCCACCAGAACCAGAAAGAAGAGAAATTCTGATGATGAAGACTCTGTCTTCGTTGATGAGGAAGTTACCTCCAAGCCCAAGAGGAATGTTGTTGCCAAAGAGCACCAAGGGCAGCAGTCAAGAAAAGGCACAAGCAAGGTCAAGCAATCAGCTGTTGCAAAGAAGCTAAACTTGGAAGAGCCAGCTCCAAGTAAGGTGAATAAAACTTCCAAGAGGAAGAGGGTAGTATATGCTGAACCTCAAGTTGATGCAGCTGCTGAAGAAGAAGAAGAAGATGCACCCCAGCCTCCTCCTCAGAAAGCTAAGTAAATGGGTGATGCTATTAGGGCTCAAGCCTCTTCTAAGCCCAAGAAGCCTGCTCAAGCCAAGGCAGCTCCAGCCAAGCCCAAGAGGACAACCAGGAGCATTCCAGCTTCTGAGAAGAACAAAGGTGAGATGCCACCGTCTGAGTCAGATGAAGAGCATGTGTTGCTTAAGCTCCGTCCTAAGTTGCCACTCCACAATGATGCTCATCCTCAATCTGGGGACATGAAGGCAAGGAAGGATAAAGGTCTCAGGCTATGGAGACAGTCTGATCCATATGTCGTGAGGAGAAGGACTGTTGTGGACCCCAGATTTCACACCAGAGAGCAGCAGGACTTCTATGAGACCGTGCTGATGGATAAGAAGCCTATTGTTGCTGACACCAGGTATGTTGACTGGAAATACATTGACAGTGAAGAGCACCGAGACTTCTTTCCCCATGTGCATGAGAGCTTTACTGCATGTGGAGTTGCTGATTTTGTGGGTCAAGAGCTGACAGCTTGGAATGACGAGATGATCATGCAGTTCTACGCCACAGCCCACTTCTATCCTGATGGCAAGATCACCTGGATGACTGAAGGTCAAAGGTTTTCTTCGTCTGTTGAAGAATGGGCAGAACTTCTGAATGCTCCAGTGCAGAGAGAGGACGACATTGATGTCTATGGGATTCCTAAGAAGAGTCATGATTCCATGAAGAACATGTACAAGGAGATCCCCGCTGCTGATTTGGAAGGGTGGAAAGCTTGGCTCAGTGTACTATCTCCAGGCAGGTCTGACCACCACTAACACTATTTTGAGGCATACCTTGATGCCCAAGTCTGGAGACCACCGCATGATTCGAGGCTATTCTATCAACATGCTGCACATTCTTGATGAGAAGGCACCTTTCAAGGTGATGGACTTAATGGTAGAGACCATTGAGAGGACTGCAGCTGACCAGAAGCGGTCATGTGGGTTTGCCCCGCAGATTCAGATGCTCATCAATGCTAAGTTTGGCACGGGCAAATTCATGTTGGATAGGAAGCACTTGCCACTGCAGCCAGAGCATGAGGACAACGTAGTTGTGATGGATGAGGAGGATCCAACCTCAGTTGAAGGACAAGCCAAAATCGAAGCTGCGAAGAAAGCCAAAGCTGACAAAGAAGCAGCAGCAGCAGCAGCTAAGCCAAAGAGCTTCGGAGAGCAGATTCTTGAAGCTACCCAGAGGATTGAACAACGCCTGGCCAGCATTGAGCAATCTCAGGAAATCCTAGAGAGGATTGTTGAGGACAAGATCCACGCTCTGGACGTGAAGCTGACTGAGATTCAGGTGTCCGTCAACAAGCTTGAGGCAAACATGGAGGAAGCAAGGCAGGAGAGAGCAGAACTCATGCAGGATGATCTAGTCCAGGACTCTCATCGCCAGACTTCTCAGGTTCCCAGAGGATCCAGATCTGCAGCTATCCCAGTGACTGACTCTAGGGCTACCACTTCAGCACCAGCCACAGCTCCAGCAGTTACTCCAGCTCCAGCATCCACTCCTCCAGCGCAGACATCAGCAGAAGTCTTCGCCGATGCCGTCATTTCTACTCCGACATCTACCCAGACGGGAGCCGCCAGCAGAGCCCGCAGTGACGCTTAGCTCTATACCTTTTCGAACTTTTTGGTAACTTGTTGCCAAAGGGGGAGAAATTGTATAGATCATAGGGCTTCGAGAGAGAGAGTGCTCTTTCGTTCTTTTGCCGGTTTCTTTGAGATACATTGGTTTCTTTTGGTCTTTCGAAACTTTCAGTGTGCTTGCTACTAAGTTTGATGCTACCTTAATGAGTGCTTGGTCATACTATGCTTTAATGTGTGCTTAATGCTTATCATATGCTATTCCTTATTGTATGACTATTTACTCTTGTCTTGGTGATTGAGTGCATGTTATTCATTCATATCATTTTGTGCGCTCCACCAAGATGTATGTGACATGGAAGAGTGACCCATAATCCTAATCGATTGTGCATTTGCATTCAAACGCAAATTTTAAATAATGCACAAATTTAGGGGGAGCTCTTGTTTATCACATACTTCTCAAAGCGACGATATTATTCATTGATTATATCTTTTGTCGAAGCTTTGATCTATATGTTGTCATCAATTACCAAAAAGGGGGAGATTGAAAGTGCAACTAATCCCCGGGTGGTTTTGGTAATTAATAACAACATATATATCATTGAACTAATAGTTACTTGAGAATCATTTCAGAGAAGTTCGATGATATGGGTATGGAAATGTCTGAAGAAGTGGACCCCTCAAAATGCTAAGACAAGCATTGGCAAAAGCTCAAGACTCCATTTTTGGTTTAGTGATCAAAGATCACATTGAGTCCATAGGAAAAGCCAATACTATTAAAAGGGGATGAGGTTGTGTTGATGATCTGGTTGCTCAAGTGCTTAGTGATTTAGCTCCCTCAACTATCAGCAACTTTCACTACTTAACACACTCATAAGTAATCTCGGACAAACCGATTATGCAAACTCAGTCCCACCGAGATGAACCACCTCAGTTATTCTTCCAAACCCTAATTTTTCGGTCCATCCGATTTTGAGTTCGGTCTCACCGAAACTGGACTGCCAACCTTCTGTAACCAATTGACATCACTTCGGAATATCCGAGTTGTTAATTTCGGTCCCACCGAGAATGGCAAGCTCCTACCTTTGACTCATATCGGACACACGGAGATGGTATTTTCGGTCCCACCGAAAATCCCAAAGTTCACTATATTTGAACTTTCGGTCTGACCGAGTTTTCACTTCGGTCTCACCGAGATGCTCAATTATGTGTGTAACGGTTGGATTTTGTGTGGAGGCTATATATACCCCTCCACCCCCTCTTCATTCGTGGAGAGAGCCATCAGAAAGTCTACCACTCCTACCTTACACTTTCTGAGAAGAGAACCACCTACCCTTGTGTTGAGATCAAGTCATTCCATTCCTACCATATGAAACTTGATTTCTAGCCTTCCCAAGTTGCTTTCCACTCAATCCTTTCTTCCACCACAGCCATATCAGTGAGTAGAGTTGAGTGTTGGGGAGATTATCATTTGAAGCACAAGAGCAAGGAGTTCATCATCATCAACCACATCTATTACCTTTTGGAGGGTGGTGCCTCCTAGATTGGTTAGGTGTCGCTTGGGAGCCTCCGTCTTTGAGATGTGGAGTTGAACCAAGGAGTTTTTAAGGGCAAGGAGATCGCCTACTTCGTGAAGATCTACCCCGAGTAAGGCTAGTCCTCCGTGGGCGTAGGCCATGATGGAATAGACAAGGTTGCTTCTTCGTGGACCCTTCGTGGGTGGAGCCCTCCGTGGACTCGCGCAGCCGTTACCCTCCGTGGGTTGAAGTCTCCATCAACGTGGATGTACGATAGCACCACCTATCGGAACCACGACAAAAATCTTCGTGTCTCCAAACTGCGTTTGATCTTCTCCACCTCTCTTTACTACATGTGCAATTTACTTTCCGCTGCTTATACTCTAGAATTGCATGTGTAGGGTGATACTTGAATTGATCTTAATTGTGAAACTGCCAAAAACTTTGCATAATCAAAAGGCAGATTTTTTATATTGTCAAGTAGTCTAATCACCCCCCCTCTAGACATACTTTCGATCCTACACCTCGTCCGCGGCCTGCGCCTCGTCGACGGTGAATCCGAAATCTCCCGCCGCTGCGGCTGCGGCGGCCTCTTCCATCCGGGAAGCAATATAAGCTATATCCCGGGCCGTAGTGGCCTGGGTAAGGCCCCTGTTCTCCTCGGGGTTCTTGGGCACCTCGACTAGATTATCGAAGAAACTCAGCACTGTATCCGGCGGCGGCTCGATCCAAGTGGGGACGATGCCATGGGAGTCGCACTCCGGCATCATCGCGCGCAAGGAGTCGCAGGCGGTGCTGTTGCACAGTTGCACTACTCCCTTGGCGGGTCTGAACCACTCCGGATGGGCCCGGTCGTGCTTGAAGAGCTCTCGGACCATTCCTTTCAGCTCCAAAGCGGTGAAATTGAAGTTTAATCCTGGGCGCAGCCTCATGATATCCGCCGCATTGCCAAATTCCCATGCAGACCTCTTCCTCTCTTGTAGAGGGGCGATGCGGCGGCGGAGGAAATCTGCCCCAACCTCCCCGATGGTCAGATTAGCTACCCGGAGACGGATGATCCTGACGAGGGCAATACTGAGCTTGTTGTCCTCCGGGGCTAATTCGCTCCAATTCCTACCGCGCACTATGGCTGTTGTGCGCGGCGCAGTGAAAGGCTCCGGCCTATCCTCCACTATCCAACACCAGCGCGCCATTCTTCCCACTTGCCGCGGAGTTCTCCCTTCAGGTATGAATCCTTCTTGTTCAACCGGAAGATCCAGGAGATGCCGCCGGAGAGGGGAGCGCCAGCCTCTACTCTAGGCATAAAGAAATGGCGAAAGAGTGCTACGTTTGGATGGATCCCAACATAGTTTTTGCACAGATGTGCGAAAACAGCCATCGTAAGGATGGTGTTGGGGGTAAAGTCAAGAAG
This sequence comes from Secale cereale, assembly GCA_902687465.1. Classification (NCBI taxonomy): domain Eukaryota; kingdom Viridiplantae; phylum Streptophyta; class Magnoliopsida; order Poales; family Poaceae; genus Secale; species Secale cereale. Next base: position 433,859,891 of record LR738712.1, on the reverse strand, counting down.
GTGGAGGCCATATGTGTTGATAATGTCACAGAAAAACTCCGAGTATGGAGGGCACAATCCACAGTGAAAGAAAGCAGCGAAGAAGAAATACCTGCAGGGGAACAAATCTCTGGCGACGGCAGGGAAGGCTCTGGTGCGGAGATGAGCTTTGGTCTCCCCGGACCAGAAGAGATAATACTTGTTCCGCAGCTCCTTCGCGCTGAGCCTCGGCGCGAAGACCACGTTCCTCTTCAACAGGGCGGCAAGCTTCGCCGCCTGCTCGGATTTCTCCTTCTTGGCCTTGTCCACTTTCGCCTTCTCGCTCTTCGGAGCCATGGCGGAGGCGGCGAGGGAAGAGGCGAGGAGCTCGACGGCGCCGCGGATGAGGAAGACGGCGGAGGAGGGGTGGAGGCAAAGAGCTGCGGAGGATTTCTGGAGGATGAAGACGCAATGAAGGCGAAGGAGGGAAACTGCCCCTGCTTCCTCTGCTTTTAAGGGGGAAGTGGGGGACGCTCCGCATTTCCCATTAAAGAACGAGGCCACGATCTCTCCCACGACGCCGCAATCGACGCGTGCCGATAGGGAGAGGCACGGCGGATGCGGAAGGAGATACGGCGTGCCGTGGGCCGCGTGTGCCCGTGCACTGTCTTGGGCCTGGCCCAACAGCGCTCGGCACCGTGTGTGGCCCAGGCCCGGGGGCTCCTGTCGGTGTACTAAGATAGGGGTACCTTAGTACCCCAACTTGTGCACGGGCAGTAGCAGCTCCCCGCGGCAGGGCTCACCACGTGCTCGCCGGAAACCTTCTCGGTCCTTATGAAGCCATTCAAAAACAAAGTATACAAGACAGAAGATCAAGACCCCGGCAAGTGGGGCTTGCCGGGAAGGCCGTCCCAGGCTCAAGATTATCACATTAACATAAGGCCCTGGCAAGAGGAGCTTGCCAGGAAGACCAGAAGACAGCATCTCAGAAGACATGCCTCGGCGCACCCTGCACCTCGGCGGGCCCCGGGGAGCGACAAGCTTCCGGGCCCGGCAAGATCAAGACCCCGGCAAGGTGCTTGCCGGGGGAAGCCTGCGCTGTGTGCCCGCGCTCCAGCTCATCGGCCCACGCGTTGCCCTGGGGCCATTCCAGGGACGCGTGGCGGATGGCTGTGCAGCCAAGGGGACACGGTGGCACGCCACGGTGACGAGGCTACCGCCATGGCGAACGGAGACGCATGGACGGGCGCTTTTGGGGTCGACGATGACGGGCATTTAAGGCCCTTGTCCCCCACTGTCAAAGTTAGGTGAAGACCACTATTCATCCACTGTTCATGCACTGTTCCCGCACTGTTACAACTACCACCAAAGTTACATTTTTACCCTCCTCTACGTTGACACCTGTCGGTGACCCCTTGAGCTATAAAAGGAGGCCCATGCACAACATAGAGAGGGTTCGGAACCTAGACAACTCTCTTGCTCGGTGTAGCTAGCTCTTCAAGCTCCCGAGCCGAAGAACTCAATACAATCTAAGCAGGAGTAGGGTTTTACGCGTCCGTCGCGGCCTGAACCTGGGTAAACTGCCCGCGTGTGTCCCTCGATCTGCTCTTCGTGCTCCCTCCGCTCCTTTACCGCAACGTAAAAGGGGCTCCGGTCCCATAGGTGCTCGTGGGAGAACAGTTTCCCCCGACACAGCTGGTCCCTTGTGCTTCACATCCTTGGTATTGGCCTTATTGTCTTCTGGATCGGCCTCGGGGAGCTCGCCGAGCGAGAGGCGACCTTCTTCTGCCCTTGTGCACTTGGTTACCATGTTGACCATCTCCAGAGCCGAGCACAGGTCCTCCTGGATATTGAGATATTCCTTCATCCTGACATCCCGGACACCATTAGTGAACGCGGAGATGATGGCCTCGTGCGACACCTTTGGAATCTTGATGCGAACGTTGGTAAACGCTGGCTGTCTTTGCACATGGTCTCCCCTGGCTGCTGCTTGATACGCCACAGGTCGCCTACCGCAGGAGCGCTGTCGGCGTCCTGGGAACCAGGGTACCCAGACTTGCCTGTCTGCGGGCCGCGACGCGCTCCTACTACGGCCTGGTACGGCCCAGCTGATTGACCAGCTGCTCAAGACCCTCGCGAGGGGGCTAGACCTCGTGAGAAGAACGAAATCAAGACCTCCTCAGGAGCGGCCTCGGCTAGGTTACTCCGGAGGAGCTGAGAATCCAAGGCCAAGCCTTCCTTAGGAGGAGGTAGTGACGCACCGCGCTAGCGGGTGCCAGCGGCACAGTTTCTGTTTTGGTGCAAAGGAGACTGCGCAGGCGTAGGTTCCCGAGGAGCGGGACAAAGGTTTCCCCTTTGGTGCAACAAGACCAAAGACCGCAAGGACGACAGGGATGATGTCACCACCGAGCCCACCACCGCGTCACCGCCTGATCCCTTTGCAGGCGAAGACCGCTTTTGTCAGGATAGGAACGTCCTTGTGTTCCCGCTCAAAATGGCCGTTGTGGGATCCCTTCCCGCCTAAACATTTTGGGGGAAGAGGACGCTGGCCGCCTATATAAGTAGCTAGGGTCTCCACTATGGAGGCATTCTGATCAGATCCAGAGACACCTCCCTTGTACAAAGGAGCAAGAACCCTTGCCTCCTGACCCTCCCGAGCTCTACTCCTGAGCTCATGAACCACTGTACTCGTTCATACTCAAGCCCTCCCGAGGCTATTCCACAAAAGCAGGAAGTATGGTTTTACACCGCAAGGTGGCCTGAACCTGGGTAAATTCGTGTGTGTTTTACTTGTTGTTCGCTTGAATCTCTTCATCGGACGAGGGCGAGATGCTAGGTAGACGTGAGTGGGAGAGATCATCGTTCACGCCCCTCTGTTCAAACTTCTTGGGTTTGCGGAGCCCGTAACCCAACATTTGGCGCGCCATGTAGAGGGTGTGTAGAAATCTCGCCTCTTCGACGACCTCGTCCCGCTGTCGTCGTCGACCTCGCTCCGCTGCCATGGTGGACACAAGCCGAGCGCGCGCCGTCCGCCGTGCCGCCAACATCGCTTAGACAGCGCATGCGGGCAACGGTGCACCGCTCCGCCCCAACTCGCCGGTCGCGAACGCCGCCACCGAACCGGCCGTCCACGGGCAGCAGGACTCATCGCTGCCGCTATCCGTGCGGCGCGATGGCCGGAAGATGACGCCGTCACCCTCGCCAGCCACGGTGTCGTCCTCACTGATCCGCTGTGGGCTGCTCTACCAGCAGCCCGCGCTACTGATAACGCGGGAGCTCCTGTGCTACCGCCCGGCGGACAACCTATATGACGAGTGGCTCCACCGCATCACCGACCTTGTAAACGCCGCCGGCGAGGTACCTGCGCCGACTCACTCCTCCCGTCCTCTGTCGCTCATGGCGGGGAACGAGGGCTATGGTGTCCCGGCTCAACCTCCGCTCTACGGCGATGGCCAGGGGGTCAGGCACAAGGCCCCGCGGCGTGAGCCACCCCGCAGGGCCCCTGCGCGCGACGAGGAGAGCTACCAGGTGATTCCACATCCCCACGGAGAAGCTCACGGGCCCCCCGTCTCGTAGCACCAGAACCGCGCACTACAGGAGGTGGTGGCGCTTGCGCCCCAAGAACCAGCACCGCGGGCGCAGGGGGCACCTGCAATCATGAGCGTGGCTGGATGTCTCGCCTTAGCTCCCGAGCTACGACGCCTCGTCTGGCCTGGCTAGTTCAAGCCGGATCTGCCTCCATGCTACGATGGCACCACCTACCCCACAGATTTCCTCCAGCTCTACGAGCTATCCATCGAGGAGCCCAACGGCATCGAGCAGGTCATGGCGAACTGGATCCCCATGGCCCTCTATGATGGTGCCCGCTCCTGGCTCCTGAACCTCCCTGTGGGATCCATCTCCTCCCGGGGGAGCTTCGTGAGCGTTTCGTCGCCAACTTTCAGGGTACCCGCGACCGAGCCCCGGCGGCCGCGGATCTGCGCCGCGTGAAGCAGCAGCCTGGGGAGACCCTACAGAAGTACATCCATTGTTTCAACACCATGCGCCTCAGGATCCCCAGGGTCTCAGATGAGGCAATCATCTCGACGTTCTCTGACGATGTCCGCGACGTCAGGATGGGGGAGGAGCTCGCCATCCACAAGGATCTATGCACAGCCCTCGAGAGGTTCAAGCTCGCGGCAAAATGCGCCAGGGCAGAGGAAGGACGCCTCTCCCTCCTGGAGCTGCCTGAAGCGGAGGCTACCGACAAAAAGGCCAAGGCCATGGAAGCAAAGCGCAATGGACCCACCATGCTGCCTGCGGAGGCAGAAGTAAAGCATGGTTGTGGCTACAACGACCCCCCCCCTAGAGACAACCGTCCGTACTACGTCTTCCACGATGTTCATAGCCACAACACCAACGACTGTCAAGAGCTCAGGGCAATGCGCGGAGGGCGCGTTGGGCAGCGCCCTGAGCGCGACAACCACGGCTACGGCCGCAGACGGGGCCGTGGTGGAGGACGCTGGGATGGTAAGAACTCGCGCCCAGGATGGCAGGAGCAACCTCGTGACGCCCCCTAGTGCGACCAGTCACGTTAGGGTCGCCCTCTGGGTAACGCCGCTAAGAAGGTACGACGACGACCGCCAGAGAGATGGAGCAGGGGGCTTTCAGGAGCCATGTGCGGTTGCATGCATCTTGGGAGGAGCCCATGCTCCGGCTTCCCACCGCATCTTCAAGCAGTTCACTCGCGAGGTGAACGTGGCACTTCCCAGGCCTGACACCGCGCGCAACCTCAGGTGGACCAAGCAGGTCATCGTCTTCGACCCCAAGGACCAGCTCAAGTGCACCGCAGCCCCAGGTGCTCTCCCGATGCTTTGCACTCCGACCATCAGCAACGTCCTCGTGACCAAGACCCTCATCGACGGCGGAGTAGGGCTCAACGTCCTCTCTGTCCAGACCTTTGAGGCGCTCTAGGTCCCCTATTATCAGCTCCACCCGACCAAGCCATTCTACGGAGTAACGGATGGCTCCACACTATCGATGGGGCAGATCCGCCTCCCCGTCACCTTCGGTGATCGCGACCACTATCACACCGAGCTCATCGACTTCGACGTCGCCAACATCCACCTCCCGTACAATGCCGTCCTTGGGTATCCTGCCCTCGTCACGTTCATGGCGGTGACCCATCACGGCTACAACGTCCTCAAGATGCCAGGGAGTGGCGGAGTTATCACAATTGCCTCCGACGAGAAGGAAGCAGTGTGTTCCCTGGAGCGCGCCTACCAGACCGCGGCGGCCGAGAGCCCCGACGAAGGTGAAGCCGTCTTCGCCCTTCAGACCACCCCCAAGAAGAAGAATAACCTACCCACCGATGGACCTCAGGACACGGAGGCTCCTGACGGCCCCGTCTCTTGACCCGCGCCTGCTGATGAGGCGCCCTCCACCCTCCCATAGGGAGGCACGCCCGACACCCCTCTCAGGAAGGGCTCGGGGGCTCTCCTCTGGACCATCTCTGGTCTGACCAGCGTCTCAAGAGAGGTGTTTGGGCACCACCTGCAGGCGTGTCGCGTCGCCTGTTTTTGTGAGCCCAGCGTGGGCCGTACAACGCTGGGGGCTCATGACTTCATCGACCAGGTTACCGAGGAACTTCAGTACGCAAGACTCATACGCGGTGGGCTTAACCGCACGGTACCAAGCTCACCTACCTGTAACCCAAGCAACCACTTCCGCGTCTGCATCGACGTCGCGGGCCTCAACCAAGCCGCTGCTTTGGAGCCCTTCTAGCCGACGGCAGTCGGATGGAGGAGGGCTCTCCCCTGCAGCTACATTCGCACGCTCTTCGGATTCTCCAACACAGCCACCACGTTCCAGTACCTCACACGGCAGGCTTTGGAGCCTCGGGAGCCTCAGTGGCGGGCGGTCTAGACGGAGCGGGAGCCGGACCCCGTGACCACTGAGGGCCTCCGGAGCCCGACGATCCTCGGGGGCGACCCGCATGGCTCGTGTCTTCAGCTACCCCAACTCTTCTTCGACAAGTGTCAGGTGATGTCTCAGGTATTCAATCAAGGGAGCCCCTCGGGCTGCATCATCCTCGAGCTGCTGGGGGCTCACCCCCCGCAGCTGTCTCTTTTCGCATAAATCAAGGCTAGTTGCTTCTTCTTATTTGCATTATCTATATGCTCAGCGTTCTCACTACCACTAAGGTCATGAGCCCTTTCGAGCCCACTATTGACCGCCCCATGATTAAGGACTGGCACAGCATCTGTGCTCGGGTCCATCCCTGCAGCATCGCTAAATCCAAGGGTTGAGCTATGTCTCGCGAGCCATTCCCGTGACGTCACCTCCCGTGGTCCTTGGTGCCTTGTTCTCGCATGGGCTACTCGTGGATGGGTAAGTGGGGGCCCGTGGCAGGTGCCTCCCTCACGCGGGAACCGCCCGCCGGTTGTTTTTCTTTTGGACTGTTTTATGAGAAGACTGGGCACGGCGTCTGTGCTCGGGTCCGTCCCTGCAACGTCGATAAATCCAGCGGCTTAGCTCTATATTACGGGCCGGTACCGCTAACGTCACCTCTCGGGGTCGTTGGTGTTGCGGCCTTCTCATGCGATGCCCTCTAGAGATGCGCTCGGTGCAGGTCGACACAACGCATCTCTTTTCACATTTTGTAGAAGAAGACTCAGGCGCAACCCGCCTTAGGGTAGGGTCTCGTGAGTCATGCGTGAGCTCACGAGGACTTCCTCAGAGTCGTTCAGCTCGTCCTTAGGAAGGTCCATATACACCTTGGCTGTCCTGCCGTGCAAGCCATGTGTCAGGATGGGGCTGTACACGCCCCGGAGTCTCTCCCGGTTGGAGGCTCCCTCCCACGGTCCAGTGGAAGTACCATGCTCCACGCTGGTAGAACCAACCGAGGAGCGGTTTTGCCCACGAACCAGTGGAAGCACCATGCTCCGCGCTGGCCGCTACGACCGAGGCGCGGTAATGCCCACACTCTGGGCAAGTGTGGTAGATCTATGCTTCGCGCTACTTATGAACAACTGAGGGTGGCCCCAAGTGGTCGCACCAACCTCAGGGAGCTTTTTAGCTCACGACGCTCACAACTTCTCCTTGGATAGGTGTCGCGAGGGGGCTAGGCACGGGGGCTATGCTCAGGTCACGCATGGCAGACGCCACCCTACCAGGTGCCCAGAAACCTGGCTTTCTCGCGCCCCCATCCTAGGCGAAGGCTCATGTGCAAGGTATGGTGCTCGTTCTACCTCGTGAGAGCCGTTCGTACGTCAAGGGGGACCCCTGGGCATCGCGACCTAGGGGCCTCACTAGTCACGTAGCCCCTCACTCCTTGAGCCCGGTGCTCAATGGTGGTCGAGGTATGTGCGGGGCTGGGCCCTGCCGACGCAGAACGCAAACGGGATCACTTGAACGTCAAGGGGGACCCCTGGGCATCGCGACCCAGGGGCCTCACTAGGCACGTAGCCCCTCATTCCTTGAGTCTAGGTATTATGATAACCCCGGTCACCTGAAGGGCTCAATGGCGATCGAGATATGCGCGGGGTTGGGCCAAGCCGACGCAGAGCACCTAAGAAAACATGAAAGGAAGCAAGCACGGAAATAATCAAGTGCAAGTCTAGTTAATACAATAATACCAAGCTCTCCAAATTCAAGCGAGTCCTTACGCCTCCCATGGGCAATTGCATTTCTATCATCTGGACAAGAACAGGTCAGGCATTGCCAAGAACGCCATCACGAGCCTCTACCTCCTCGGCCGTGGTAGCAGCAACCCGGAGGAACGCCTTCACCATCCCCTTGACCTTCTCCTCTAGGGCTTAGGCAACCACGCCGCCTATGTTCGGTGGCCTGGGAGCGGTTGTTGACACCCCCTCGCGAAGACGACTCGGGCGTAGAAGGGAGAGCTCCTAAGCATCGCGCCTCAGGGCCACAACTGGCTCCTAAACCTTTACCTCCTGGCCTTGCGCATGGCAACGCGGCCTGGCATGCCAGCAATGGCCTAGGCATCCAAGAAGCACACAGTCTCGCCCCGCAGGAAATGTCGCAGAAGATCAAGTGCCGTTGCCGCCTGACCGCAGGGGATCACTAAGATAAGCGTTCAATGCCCACATCCACTCACGTACCTACACCTCCACCCATCGCAATTATGAATTCACTGGAGCATGAAAACCCCCTCTCGCCGCCCCTCGTGGTCGTTACCTGCACGCCAAGAGGAACCTCCTGAGCATCGCGCCTAGGGGGCTTTTACCGGACCCTAGGCCGCTCACCTCCTGGCCTTGACCACGGCATCGCGACCTGGCATACCAGCGACGGCTGAAGCCTGTCTAGGGACTGGGTCTCGCAGGCGTAGGGCCCTAAACTACCTCAAGGACGGAAGACAAGGAAAGTCTTGCTCATGAGGAACATAAGTTTATAACATAGAATAATAGCAAAGGTATCACAAAAGATTTACATGCCCTCATGGGGCCGTCCATGGCTGCCTCGCAGGGACCAAGCTAAAGAAGGCCGTTCTCGGAGGGACGCGGCCCGGGCCCCTTTAGCGACGATGGTGGCTAGAGGACGGTGTTTCCTTCTGGCGATAAGAACGGTGACTCGGCGGCTCGTAGCTCTCGTCGGAGCTCGAGGCCGTCTCAGGAGAGTTATAGTTGCAGCCGTAGGAGTAGGAGGCACAACCGATGGCGAGCGCCTCACCCCCGGCCTAGTTTCCCTGGCAGCATGGGAGATGGTCACCGGCGGGCCCATCCTCCGCGCTGCACACAAGCCGACGGCCGTCCGCCCAGAAGACCTTGACGGTCAGCATGGCCAGCCCATCCAGCGTGAAATGAAGAATGTGCCTCCCGGCAGGGGCGCAGGCAAGGCGTACCACGCCCCAACCCCAGGTCATGAAGACATGGCCGAAGGATATCACCTCCACGTTGGCATATGAAGGGAGAAGGTGGCACCCTTCATGCCGCAGCTGCATCGTCACCCGGCCGTGAGCCGGGAGCTCCTCCTTCAGTAATCGAGGAAGGAGGATCCTAGAATGCGGAGGGGCTCCCGCCCACACGATAAACTCGCGGACGTTGTCTTCAGTATGCGATGGCGAAGGGACGCGTGAAACCACTTGCCTTTCCGGGCGGCTGACCGCACCACCCCCGTCGCCGCCCCCACATCGTCCGCCTGTCGCCGGAGCACCCAAGTGAAGCGGGAATCCTGGTGGCGCAAGACCGAAGGTTCTCGAGGAGCGGGACAAAGGTTTCCCCTTTGGTGCAACAAGACCGAAGACCGCAAGGACGATAGGGAGGATGTCACCAAAGAGCCCACCATCGCTTCACCTCCTGATCCCTTTGTAGGCGAAGACCGCTTTTGTCAAGATAGGAACGTCCTTGTGTTCCCGCTCAAAATGGCCGTCGTGGGATCCCTTCCCGCCTAAACATTTCGGGGGAAGAGGACCCTGGCCGCCTATATAAGTAGCTAGGGTCTCCACTATGGAGGCATTCTGATCAGATCCAGAGACCCCGCCCTCGCACAAAGGAGCAAGAACCCTTGCCTCCTCACCCTCCTCAGCTTTTCTCCTGAGCTCAGGAACTACTATACTCGTTCATACTCAAGCCCTCCCGAGGCTAATCCACCAAAGCAGCAAGTAGGGTTTTACACCGCAAGGTGGCCTGAACCTGGGTAAATTTGTGTGTGTTTTACTTGTTGTTTGCTTGAATCTCTTCATCGGACGAGGGCGTGGCACTAGGTAGACGTGAGTGGGAGAGATCTTCGTTCACGCCCCTGTGTTCGAACTTCTTGGGTTTGCGGAGCCCGTAATCTGACAAGCGTGGTCGCGAGTTCCTTGGAAGTTGGAGATGAAACATTCGTGCAGCTCTTCCCAGGAGGAAATCAATTCCGTTGGGAGGTTCAGGAGCCACGAACGCATGCCGTCCTTAAGAGCCATGGTGATCCAATTGTCTATAACCTTCTCATCATCGCTGGCCGCCTTGATGCTCAGCTCGTAGAGCTGCAGGTACTCGGCAGGGTCAGGTGTTCCATCGTAGCATGGAGGCAGGTCTGGCTTGAACTAACGGGGCCAAACGACGCGACGCAGCTCCAGGGTGAACGCTCGGCAGCCCGCCGCGCTCATGGGTACCCGTCGTGGCGGTGGAGCCTAGTGCGAGTGCTCACGTGCCGCCGCGTGGGGTGGCGCGCAATCTTGACGAGGCAGAGCTGGGAGTGCACACGCCTAGGCTTGGGTGCGTTGCACCAGCTGACAACTTTCTTCATCGCGTGCGAGCGCCCTGCAGGGCGGGTTGCACTGGTAAGCCTCGCACCTTGGCTCAGGGACAATGACATGCCAGAGAGGAGGAGGACGTGTGCCATGGGCCAATTTGCCTGCTTGAGGTCGTGGGGGAGGCAGCGAGCGGGACGATGCTAGAGCCTCTGCCACGGTTCTACCAAGTTCATTGATGCGGTCCAGCCAGTCCTCGTAGAGTTGATTGGCTAGGCGGTAGCGTAGGAGCTCACGCGCCATGAGCAGCGTGTCCTACGATTTCGCCGGCCCGCGTCGAGCGTGAGAGGACGAACCAGTCGAGGGAGTTAGCGACGGGGTAGTAGTGAGACCGTCGCGCCGCGCGGAGAGCGGTAGCGACAATTCGTGCTGCTCAAGGGCCGCGGGGCTAGTGGCGGCGTCAACCGCCGGTGATAGGGAACGGCAGGGGATGCCATCGCTTCGAGGTGCTATCTAGGCCACGCTGGCGGCGAGGGCAGCCCGGAACTCAGCACGAACTAGACGAGCTTCCGCCACGGGGACGGCTATGCGATGGCGAACCGACCGGAATAAGAGAGACTCCAACGCACCCCTTCATTGTGCGCCAAATGTCGGATTCGGGGCTGCACGGATCCTTAATAGATTCGAACACTGGGGTGCATGCGAAGAACTCAACTTCCCATGTCTGCCTACTCGTCGATCTCACGGCCTAGCTCGGTGAACATGAAGGAAATGTGACAAGGCAATTTACCCAGGTTCGGGCCACCTCGCGGTGTAATACCCTACTCCTGCTTTGTGGTGGATTGCCTCGAGGTGGGCTGAGGATGAACTAGTACAGTGGTGGAACAACCTCAGGTGGTGTGTTCTTACTTGTGTGGTGGTGAGGGTTGTATGAATGAGTAGTGGGTGGAGGTCAGGGTGGTCTGAATGATCCGTCTCTGCTATGGTGGTGGCTAGGCTATTTTTATAGTGGCCTCGGTCCTCTTCCCCCAAAATGGAGGCGGGAAGGGATCCCACAATAGACAAATTAGAAGGCAGAGAACTAGTACATCTTATCCTGACGAAAGATGGTCTTCGCCTGCAAAGCTTCTGGTCGTGATGCCATGGTGGGTTTGGTGATGACCTTCGTTCCGTCGTCTTGGCCATCTTTGTCTTATTGCATGGAAATGGAAACCTTTAGTTGATTCCTCGGGACTCCGTGCCTGCACCTGCTTATTTAGTACCAAAGAGGAAACCTGCTACATTGCGCACGCTGGCGCCCGCCAGGCCTTGGTCGTCATGGCTTGCGTCATCTAAACCTCTCGAGGTGGGGGCTTGCATAGAGATCACGCCTCCACATGAGCCAGCCTAGAGAGGCTGCTCCTTCCAGAGGCCTTGGCATTGTCCGCCTCGTGAGGCTTGGACCCTTGGGAGGGTCTTGTGTGTTGATGCCGAAGATGGGCCCACTAGGCTGGTGATGGAGCCATGGCATGGGCTGCTGGTAGGCAAGTCTGGGTACCCTTGTTCCCAGAACGTCGGCAGAAACCACTCAAATGGTCCCGCACACCCATTATGTTTCACGAAGAGGACCACCCCGACCGCACTACAACGGTGGAGTGTTTGCCATTGTTGGTTTCTCCAGCAATTCGCAACCTCAAAGTCATAAAGATCTTGGATGACGGTGGGGTCGGGTTCAATCTAATATCCCAAGAGCTCATCGGCAAACTGCAGATATCAGATGAAGAGTTGAAGGCCATTGGCACGTTTCAAGGAATCAACCCCGACACGAGTCGTCCTAAGGGAAGGATCACGCTGCCGGTGACGTTCGGGGGGGGGGGAGTTGAACTATCGTACTGAGAAGGTTGTTTTTGATGTCGTAGATCTCCCCTTGTAGTACAACGAGATTCTTAGTCGTCTAGCTATGGAAAAATTCATGGCGACATCTCACTATGTATATAATACCATGAAGCTGCTGGGGCCAATGTGCGTCATCTCCATCCCATCAAACAAGAAGGACGCAATCATCTATGTGGATAAGATGTATTGGGATGCAGTTGCGGCAGAGGTCACGGAGGTTAACAGTCCCACCAAGGAAAACAAGAGAAAGAATAAGGTGAGTCTGAATTCCGACAAGGAGTCCGGGAAGCGTACCCCCTCGGGGCATGCTGCGCCCGTCGAGGACTTGCCGGAGACTTCCAACAGCAAGACATCCAAGGCTACAGCGCCTGCTGTAAAGAGGGTCCCGGCAGGGCTGGCTGGCATTGACGGTACCTTTACCATCAATGCCACCCTTAACGACAAATAGGAAGGCGCGCTCGTTGCCTTCCTGTGAGCGAATGTTGATGTGTTTGCATCGAAATCATCTGAGATCCCTGGTGTTCACAAGGAGGTAACCGAGCACCACCTTGCTATATGCCCAGATGCAAGGCCCGTTAAGCGGAATGTCTGCAAGCAAGCGTTGGAGTGGCATTAGTTCATTGCCGAAGAGATCAAGAAGCTTGAGGCAGCTGGTCTAAACAGAGGAGTGTTGCACCTAACATGGTTAGCTATTCCAGTGGTAGTGTGCAAGGCTAATGGGAAATGGAGACTTTGCATTTACTTTACGGATCTCAACAAGGCGTGCCCGAAAGACCCATTCCCCTTGCCGCACATCAATCAGATTGTGGATTCAAAGTCCGGATGTGACCTGCTTTCCTTCCTGGATGCTTACTCTGGATACCACCATATCTTCATGTCAAAAGAAGACGAAGAGAAAACAACGTTCATTACCCCATGTGGCACATATTGCTTCATGCGGATGCCTTTTGGGTTGATCAGCACTGGAGCTACTTTTACAAGAGCGGTATAGATTGGGTTTGATTCACAGTTGCACGGAAATGTTGAAGCTTACATGGATGACATAGTGGTTAAAACCAAGGACAGATCAACTCTTATTCAGGACTTGGAGGAAATCTTTACAAATCTCCGTAAGCTCAACTTGAAGTTTAATCCAGAGAAATGCATGTTCGGTGTTCCTTCTGGCAAGTTACTTGGTTTGTTTGTTTCCTACCGGGGGTTAGAGGCCAACCAGGACAAGATCAAGGCCATTGAGCAAATTCAGGCACCCAGGACAGTTAATGATGTGAGGAGTTTGACTGAATGTGTTGCCCCGTTGAGCAGGTTCATTTCCAGGTCTGCTGAGTGCGTCTTGCCGTTCTTTAAAATCCTGTAGAAGGCAAGACCCATGGAGTGGACCCCAAAGGAATATGTCACGTTACAAGAGTTGGAGACATACATCTCTTCTGTCCTCATCTTAGTTGCTCCCAAACCATAAGAGCTGTTGCAGCTATACTTAGCGGCAACCAATCAACTGGTCAATGTGGCGCTGGTGGCACAGCGGGAGGTGGATGACACGGCAGCAACCGCCGTGGCCCCTCCGGGAAGGAAACTAAACCCATCCCAGTGGGGTCAGAGGTAGTTCGAGATAGGGAAAAGCAGGGCAGTGGAGGCAACCACATGGTCACGGCAAGGTAGAAAGTTGTTAAACGCCTAGTGTACTTCGTTAGCTCCTTGCTGCATGGGGCTAGGTCAAGGTACTCTGGCATGCAAAAGTAGATCTTTGGCCTCATTGTGGACTCAATGAATTTGTGCCACTACTTCCAAGCCCATGAGATCATAGTTGTCACCTGTTTCCCTTTGCAACGTATACTCCGGAACCCTGAGGCCACCGGCGGAATTGTGGAGTGGGCCTTGGCGCTGTTGAGTTTTGGTTTGAAGTTTGAGAGCGCATCAACTATCCAGAGTAGAGCACTAGCAGAGTCAATTGCAGAAAGGACACCAACCCCTGATGCATAGGTATTGGAGATAGTTATTCCCGACATAGAAGCACCCCAAGACTGGATCATGTACTTCGATGGTGCCTTCTCTCTAAAAGGTGCAGGGGCTGGCGTGCTTTTGGTTCCTCCTACCGATGAACACCTCAAGTACGTCGCCCAAATGCATTTTCCACGGGAGGAGGCCACCAAAAACACTGTGGAGTACAAGGGGCTTCTTATAGGGCTCATGATCGCCACCGAACTAGGAATCAAGAAACTGATCATTCGAGGAGATTCACAGCTGGTGGTGAGACAAGCGAACAAGGATTACCAAAGCCCATTGATGGATGCATATGTTGAGGAAGTTAGAGAGATGGAGGAGCACTTTGACAGGTTGCAAACAGAGCAAATACCTCATGCGGAAAACAGCATAGCTGATCACTCGTCAAAGCGTGCTGCCAAGAAGCTCCCTGTGGAACCAGGGACTTTTGTTCTCCATCTACCTCAACCCTCTGTATCTCCGGCAGCAATGGCTTGGAACAAGAGGAAATTGGACTCCAGCATGCCTCGGCCAGTAGAGTTTTTCGTAATTCCCGATAGGGTGCTTGCCGGGAACAACTCCCCATCGAATGGCAAACTGATCCCTCCCGCCAGGGAACCCGTTTCCACGCTCGAAGAGTATGCTCCCGCAGACGAGGATGAACCGCTGAACCTCGTTGCCGAGCCACAGGCTCCAACTTGGGCACGACACATTGTCCATTTCCTCCAAACTGGAGAACTCCCCAGAGAGCAGGGAGAAGCTAAAACAGTAGCCTGGAGGGCCAGTATGTACCAGTTTGTCGATGACACACAATACAAAAGGATGCCCAATGGTGTGAAATTGAAGTGCATTTGCCGGGAAGCAGGAAAGGAACTGCTGGCAGAGATACACAAATGAATGTGCAGCTCGCATATTGGATCAAGGGCTTTGGTTGGGAAGGCTTTCCGGGAAGGATTTTATTAGCCCACCGCCCTTCAAGATGCAATTGAGCTCATCACCAAGTGACATGCCTGTCAGTTCCATTCCAAGAACATCCATCAGCCTGCCCAAGCTCTTCAAACAATCTCTCTATCATGGCCCTTTTCGGTTTGGGGCTCGACATCCTGGGCCCCTTCCCCCATGCTGTGGGGGTCTTTGAATTCTTGTTCGCTGTTATTGAGAAGTTTACAAAGTGGCCGGAAGTGGAGCATATGAGAAAGGTGACAGCTCAATCAGCTGTCAAGTTCTTGAAAGGATTGGTCTGCCACTTCGGGGTCCCTGCCCGGATCATCACTGACAATGGCACCCAATTCACGAGTCGCGCCTTCAAACAATACGTTTAGGGCCTCGGAAGCAAGATTTCATTTGCATTAGTGGTTCATCCCAGGAGCAATGGATAAGCTGAGATGGCAAACGCTGAAGTGCTACGTGGTCTCAAGACAAGGAAATTTGACACACTTCAGAAGCTTGGCATGTGCTAGACTAATGAGCTGCCGGTGGTTCTCTTCTCCCTCCATACGACACCAAATCGAGCCAATGGATAGATCCCCTTCTCCCAGGTCTATGGGGCAGAAGCAGTTATCGCCATGAAACTCATTTATAGGTCTCCTTGAGTGCTTGACTACAATGAAGTTAGCGCAAGAATAGCACCGGCATGACGATGTTGTGCCACTTGAGGAGAACCGCCTTCGGGCTGCTACGCGTGCTGCATGCTATCAGCAAGCCCTGTGTCGCTCTCCCAGACGCAGGGTTAACGCCTGGAGTTTTGAGGAAGGCGAGCTTGTCCTTAGGCGCGTTCAATCCACCAAGCGTACACACAAGCTAGTGTCGAGGTGGGAAGGCCCTTACTGGGTAGTACGAGTCACCAGACCTGGCGTAGTCTGTTTGGAGACCGGAGATGGCATTCAATTGTAAAAATCATGGAACATTGAGCATCTATGTATGTTCTACCCATAAGACGTGGTTCTCGGGACTGCCCCAGCAGCCACCCTTTTGTACAAGCTTTGCCTCAGTTGCGTGTAACCCTTTGTACAAAGCCAGGCGTAGAACCTAAGCACCAAAAATTAAACAAAGCGTTGGGGGTGTAATGCCCAAGGTGCGACTATATCTCCTATGTGTCAAGGAACGACTTAGAGGCATAACCGAATTTTGGTATGATCACAAGAAGGGTCATCTTCACACATTCCCATGTAATTGAACAAGGAAGTAAATAGTTCGCTTACACTCGCCACATCACACAATGATACAATATTGATACTCATTTAGAGTACACACAAAGTCCGACTACAGACGAAACCAAATGAGAAGATAACCACCCATGGTATGCCCGATCGTCCCTAGTAGGAACCGCTACTGGTCATCAGGGTATGTCACGAACATACGCCCACACTCTTCATCGAACTCCCATTGGAGCTCCTGGCCATCGCCTGCAACAAACTTAGTTGAACCTGCCCCTGTGTTTGTAGTAAACCATGAGTCACGAGGACTCAACAATCATGCTCCCGGGTATCAAAATTGCCAAAGCTTTTAGGTGGGGAGAAGGTATCAAGTGGGGTTGCAGCAAGCGCTAAGCATATATGAGGTGGCTAGCTTACGAACTTTCAGAGTGAGATGAGAAGCTAGGCCAACGATCGTAATCTAGTAATGATCACTAAGTCAAACATAACCCCGTCGTGTTCACTTCCCGAACTTCCTTGAAAAGAGAACATCATGGTTATGCACACAAGTTGTGTATTTTATTTAGTTTTGTGTCAAGTTATCTACAACCGGATATTAACAAAGTCCAATCCGCCACATAATCGCGGGCATGGCTTTCGAAAGATCATAACCCTGCAGGGGTGTCCCAACTTAGCCCATCACAAGCTCTCACAATCCGCGGAGGTAATTCTCCATATCGAGAAGACTCGGGCGTCCCTAGAATCTTGGTGCACAAGTTCTTCGAAGAAAGGTAAACTATCCCAAGGAAATCTCCCGGTGAGTCAGACCAATGTCCAGAGCCGCGCGCTCTCTATCTACGGACTCATCCGTCTATGCATAGTGGACGATAGCCAGAATACCTTGAGTTGCCCCGAGGCCGCACCGCCAACTGCCAGGTAGGTGGACCAACACTCAAATTGAGTACTGGCCCGGAGGGGGGTTAATTAAATAATCCCCGGGTTTGCAACTTCCTTGGCAAGTTTTAGTTATTAATCAAATGGTAAAACCAAAGTTGGATCTCCTCGAGAAAGTTTTACTTTAAGCGAAGAAGCAAGGGGGGCCCACAAACCCCGACCGCGTTAGGAACGCATACTCAAGGAACATAACATCGGTTTATTGGTTCTTAAGGCGGCATGAGTGTAACAAAACACCAAGCAAAATGCCAAGCCTTCCACCCATTACCAAATATATATGTGCATTAAATAAATATAAGAGATATTCTGATATTCCAAAATATCCATGTTCCGACATGGAGCAATCTTCAACTTCACCTGCAACTAACAACACTATAAGAGGGTTGAGCAAAAAGCGTATCTTAGCCAATCAACGGTTTGCTAAGAGGGTGGTTAGAGGTTTCATGGCAATGTAGGAGGCTGAAAAACAAATAGATAGGTAGCGCGACAAGATAGAGGTGATATTAAGGAACGGTCATCTTGCCTGAGATGCCAGAAGGAAGAAGTACAAGTCCATGAAGAAGACAAACGGTCGTAGTCGAACAAATCCTCACAACTCCGAAACGAAACCGAAGGTAACGAGAGAAGCAAAGCTAAAAGAAGCAAACAATATGGTAAACATAAACATAAGCATGGCATATGATGCACAAACAAGTATGATGCATGTTCGGTTTAAATAGGCATGGCATGGCAAAGTGGAAAAACAACTACAAGTTAAGTGAGCTCAATATGCAACGGGTTGCACATTGATGAACACCACATTCAATTATTTAGTCCGCTCTCATCTATTTACAAGAGAAGATTAAATGTTGGTTAACATGGAAAGAGGTGAAGCATAAGAAAAATAACTATTTAAGCAAGTTAAATGGGGCCGGACACAACAAACAACAATTCCGGAAAATCCACACATGTCATTTAGCAATTTTAATGAAAACAATAATTTTAAACATTTTAAATGTTCCTATCCTGATGCACATGACATATACAAGTTTAATGCAATATAAGAAATTTTTGACATGAGCATGTTATGAAGCATTGGTCGCCACGATGGAGAGGAGGGGTATCATGGCGGCAAAAATGGAAACGGTGCCACGGCAACGTTCCGGCTCCGACAACTCGTTGAGATGCCGATGCCAAAGAAGTTCGGCGTGAGTGTGTCATGCAAGATGGTGGGTTGATCCCGGTTACCGGGTTCCCATGGGTCGGCGACATGCAAACGGGGAGCGTGCATGCCACAACTCAGACACGGTGCATACTCGGGCATCTCATACAACATGCATTCGTCCATGAGTTATCATCTCGGCGATTATAACTTCAAAACGTGCATCTTGGGATGGATCGAGTTCGTCGAAGGAAGTAGTCATTCACGGGTCATCGAGGGAACTAGTGGTACATGGCGATGGTAGTAGAACTTGACGCATCGCCATGTGTAGTCGTACTCGGCGTTCTTGGGGCATCGGCTTTAGTCTTGGCACTTGGTGTGCATCAAACGGTTGGCCAACAACGTGTACAGGAGACGGAGAGGTCTCTTGCAGTCTTCCAGTCAACGTGCACACTAGGCCAAGGTAGGGCACAACGGCTACAAGAGGAGCCAGGGTTCACGCCTGCCATGGCGGCTTGCAGGTGGATGATGAAGCGGCGGTGCCGCGGTGCCAGGAATGTGCATGGGAGGTGCGGGTCCGGAGCCAGAAGGCGAGCTCCAACCGGATCTAGGCGAGGATGGCGGAGATGGCCGACGAGGCAGGAGGTGCGATAATGGAGACGACTTGGTCGAAGGAGATGGGGTGTGAGGTCATCCTTGAGGGCGAGACGGCAGATCTTGAGCAGGGATTGCGCGGTTATTTGGTGAGACACTGTGGCGGAGGTGCCCGAACAATGAGGAGGCAGCACAGCGGCTAGGCGGACCGATATTGCAGAGGCGAAGCTCTGGGGCGCGGCTGGATGGCAGGGTCGGACGAGGGGCGCAGCGCGATGAGGAGGGAAGCAGGTGGCAGCAGGAGTCCCGCGGAGGGCCGACGCTAGGCGGCGACGCGGACGTCGAGGAGAGTCTGGGCAGGGGGTCTTGCTGCTCTCTCTCTCTCTCTCTCTCTCTCTGTGGGTGTGTGGCGTCACGAGGTGGGAGGACGAAGGAGCAAGGGGATCGATATGATTTGGGAATTGGGCGCTGGGTGCGGGCTAGGGTTCTGACGGGAGAGGGTGAGGGTTAAGGAGATCGAGGGGGTCGGTTGGTGATGGCTTCTCACCCCTCGTTGGTTACCCCAAGTGGAAGGTTGAGATGTAGCGTAGCGGCAAATTTCCCTTGGCAAAGGTACCAAGGTTCGAATCCCGTGAGACTCCGAGGGTCGACAAGTAGGTGTCAATGGCGCCAGAAACTTACCGGTTGACGGGACCTGCACAAAGATATAGATAACTTTGCTCCCAACGAGTACAGAGAGGTTGTCAATCCCTCCGGCCTTGTTGTTTACAAAGGATCAAACACAAGAGATAATAATGATAGCTATGAGTGCTACTAGGAAATAAAAACAGGAAGTAAATAGAAGGTGTGATCAGCGGTGGTAATATGGAACAGGGTCCCATGATGTTCACTAGTGATGTCTCTCTCCCAAAAGACGATAAAACATCAAAGCGAGGTAAACAAATGACAGCTGGGCAATTGACAGGATTATGTGAGCAAACCAATGCTAACTATGCTGCAAGGAAAGGTAGAGGCTCAAAAGCATGGGCGGTATGCCAAGGCAAGTAGACCGAAATCCATCTGCATCTACTACTAATCATCCACCTTGAGATATTTATCCAGAACATCTCGCTGGTATTAAGTTGTTAATCCCACCCAAAGTGTAAACTCAAAGCAACAGACAACTGCATTAAAAGAACTTTGCGTAAAGTAAACAATCCTTGCACCCGCAAGTACAAGCACCGTTGTTTTCTCCCTTGTGGCAACAGCACATCCCCTAGACTCATGTTTCTGTCACTCAAGCTAGTCATCAGGGGGCATGAACCGACAATCAAGCATAATGCTCCCTCTTGGAGTTACTACCTACTACTTGGCCAAAGCAATAAACAGCAACGGAGAACATGCAAGAATTACTCAAGAACAAAGATATAAAAGAGGTGAATCAAATATATTACTCAAACACAATCTGAACATAGTCTCATAATCCATCAGATCCCAGCAAACTCAGCACAGCAACAACAGAAAGATTACATTTGTGCCTCGATCATGTAGGGCAGCTCACGAGGTCTAAACCATGAAGAGCAAAGAGGGGAGGAGAACATCACATAGCTACTGATCATGGACCCATGGTCCAAGGTGGACTACTCACAACTCATCCGGGTAGGGTCCATGGTGGTGGAGAAGCTCCCCGGTAGTGGTTCTCCCCTCCCGCAGGGTGCCGGGAAGAATTCTCCTGATGCTCCCGAACTTGGAAGCGCTGCAGCGGCGGAACAGAGGCGAGATCGCGAAAAAGGGTTTTGTCCTCGAGGGTTTCGGGACGAGAGGGATATATAGGCGAAGGGGGGCAGCCAGAGGCGGAGCAGGGGCCCCAGGCGCCCCCTGGCGCGGCTAGGGGTGGGGCCACGCTAGGTGGCCACCTGGGCCTCCCCTGGCTCCCCTCTGGCCCATCTTTGGTTCTTCGCGAACCTTCCTGTATGCTGATTTTTCCTATATTTTCCTGGAATTTTTGGAGCACTTTTAATATGGGGGAAACCTGAAATAGAAAAACAACAGAAAACAGGAACTTGCACTGTGGTGCACTGAGTTAATAGGTTAGTCCAAATATGATCAAAAGTGTATGGAAGTGCATCAATATCATAGCAATATCACACAAAAGAAGCATGGAGCAAGCAGAAATTATACATACGTTTTCGACGTATAAACATCCCCAAGCTTAATTCCTGCTCGTCCTCGAGTAGGTAAATGATAACAAGCATAATTTCTGTGGTGACATGCTACCAACCATGTAAGAACTTTTTAAGTAAAGCAATCAAGGCATGTAATTCAATTCAAGTCATAACAAGCAAGAGTCTATATTAGCATTGTAACAAGCAACATAAGAACATAAAGGTGCAAGAGCTCTCGCTGTCCATGACTCGAATGTCTCCAAATGGTGCTTGCGTGCAAGAAAGGGGATAGGGATATACGAGAGAGTAAAACATAGTTTTTGTATTGTTGAGAAATTAATCTACTAAAGTTTCACACTTGGTCTTCTTTGGAATCTTATCTTGACACATCTCCAGACCACTAGCCAGGTACAAGTCAAAATGATCCACTCCCTTTCGATATTTTGAGCACTCATGCAATGGATGAGCGTAAGCAAGAAAGTTGACACTTAGGATGGCAAAGAGAGAAAAATGATGAAGGGGGAAGCCAAAAAAGGAGTGAAGGGCTCACATCAATGAGGACAATCATAGGCGAGAGAAAGCCAAATGATAGATATGATGTGAGGAGTAGGGATTGCCATGCAACGGATGCACATATGAGCTAAGGTAAGCTCTCCAATGGAACTAGTGGGGGTGCATCCAACTTGCTCGCTCAAGAAGACCTAGAGCTCTTTTCAGGAGGCTCATCATTGGAATATACAAGCCAAGTTCTATAGTGTGAAGGTCCCCACATAGCTATATGCATGAATGATAATCTCTATGGAGTACAAGGTATAAGATGGCGTACGAGTGTGGATCTCTCAAAAGGAATAGTAGTGTGCCCCCTTCTCTCTTTTTATTTCTTTTTCTCTTTTTTCTATATATTTTTTTATTTTTTTTGTGGCCTCAATGGCTCTTTCTATTTAACTCTCATTTGTCCTCTTTGGGATCTTTTGATTTTGTCCTCTTTGGGATCTTTTCCTCACTTTAGGGGCAACACTCTATAAATTACAAGAAGTATAGATGATCTTTCACAATTTACAAGAGTACTCAACATAAAGAAGATGAAACTATCATGATGTATGCAAATGTATGCCTCTGCCAGTGTAGCAGGATATGCAATGATACTAGCGCGTCATGTAGCAATGATTAGGGCAAGGCCCAACTAGCATGCGGCTCATCGATCAAGCAAAAAGCATGTATGACATCAAGATCAAGTCATGAGAAGATGGATGTTGCATGGCAATGTATCTCGGAAAGGCTATGGAAATGCCTTGATAGGTAGGTATGGTGGCTGTTTTGAGGGAGGATATAATGAGGCTTATGATGACAGAGCATATCGTGCCAAGGATTTGGATGCACCGGAGAAGTATGCGCCAACTCTCGAGGTGAGAAAGGGCAATGCACGGTACCGAAGAGGCTAGAAAAATATGGCTAGGTGGAAGTGTCAACTTTCGAATACTCACATTAGTCCGAAGAACTCATGCACTTATTATCGGTAACTCTCAATCTAATTAGGAGGTTCACAAAGAGACAAGTACCCCGAGGAGGAGTGTATGGGGGTTTAGTTATCCTTGCGCATCCTCGACTCATGGTACGTGAGTGTACTCTAATATTCGATCCCTCCAAAGATTAGTGATCCATCTAGTAGCTAAGGTTCTCAACTATTTTGTAGGTTTTCGAAAATAAACACGGATTGCCCAAAATACGACATCTATCACTAATAGGCTAAAGCTGTTGACACCAAAAGTTCAGACATTACTCATGGCAATACCTCAAAACTATTGCAAGTTACTACTAAAATTAAATAGCAACCTCAATTACCTACTTTAAGTTAAGACACACAACTCAGTGCAACAGGCAAACTCTCTTAACAAGATAAACATGGAAACTCAAGAGAGTTCAGCAACCAACTAAACAAAAGCTCTTTAAAAAGAAAAACATGAAAACTAAGAGCTAAACATGTCAACAGCTATGGAAAGACAAAGAACACACACAGCAAAGATAGGCATGAAAATCCTATGTTGTGTTCTAGGTTGAAGTGGAGCATGTTTCTCTCCCACACAAAGAAAGCTGGGTTCTAACTTTTTATGAACAGCAAGCAAAGCTAAAGAAAACTAAAAAATGAAACTAAGAGCAAGATGCTCCAAGCATAGCACATAACGCATGAAGTTATAAAATTATAGTGGAACGAAAGATGAACTTATAATTGTTGATGGAGAAGGGGATGCATGGGGGCATCCACAAGCTTAGACGCTTGAGTCTTCTTGAATATTTCTTGGGGGTGCACGGGGGCATCCCCAAGCTTGAGCGTTTGACCCTCCTGAATCTTCTTTTATCATCTTCCCTCGCACACTTGAAAACTCCCTTCATACATAACTCATCATAATCTGATTAGCGAGGTTAGTACCCACAATAAAATATTTTTCCCTACTGGAAATAAAGATAATCTTGAAGAGCTACTGTTTCTCAAGATTGCCAAAAGGTTTTTACAAAGAAAAAGCAAGCTCAAGGTTTGCAAAACGAAGAAAAGGCAAAACAGGACAGAATCTGTGAAAAATAGACCAGCAGGTAGTAAATAATTGTTTCGGGGCACTTCTGCAACTCAAATCAAAAAACTCAGAACAGACGCTCGAAAGCCAATTGTATAGAGCACGCTGTCAAAAAAATTCAGATCAAAAAGATGATCTGGTGATTTTATTCGAATTTTTCTGTCCAAGGACAGAATCTGTTTTCTCGACAGCACGTCACAACTTTTGAACTTTCTTGCAATCGGAGGCTAAACTTGGCACAAAGCTGAAAAGAAAAGATACAACGATGATGCTACTGTAGTAACAAACATCAAGACACAACAAAAGCAAAATAAAACCTAATTCGTTGTGGGCTGCCTCCCAAAAGCGCTTTCTTTTATGCCTTTAAGCTAGGCATGATGCAAAAAGAGAAGATCAAGTTTTATCAAGAGTAAGAGAATAGCTAACCCGTGTAAAGGACTCAAAAGGCAACTTAATCTTCTTTCTAGGGAAGTGTTCCATCCCTTTCTTGAGAGGGAATTGGAATTTTATATTCCCCTCTTTCATGTCAATGATAGCACCAACGGTGCGAAGAAAAGGACGTCCCAAAATAATTGGACATGAAGGTTCACATTCAATATCTATAATAGTAAAATCAACGGGAACATAATTGTCATTGACAATGATAAGAACATCGTCGATCTTCCCCAAAGGTTTCTTTACGGAAGAATCAACAAGACGAACACCAAAAGAACAAGGATCAAAAGGTTTCAATTCAAACATATCATACATTCTTTTGGGCATAACGGAGGTACTAGCTCCAACATCACATAAAGCATAGCAAGAGAAGTTATTCAACTTAATTTTAATCATAGGATCCCAACTATCTTCTAGCTTTCTAGGTATGGAGGCTTCTACCCTAAGCTTCTCGTCCCTAGCTTTGATGAGAGCATTAGTGATATGCTCCGTGAAGGCAAGATTAACTGTGCTAGTGTGGGGATCTCTTGACATCTTGTGAAGAAAACCAATAACTTCAGAAAGGGTGCAATTATCAAAATCAAGGTCACTACTATCCAGTAAAGTGGTAGTGGTGTCCTTTAGGCTCACTTGTTTGGTAGCTTCTATGGTCATAGGAGTTTCTTCTTCTACGGTTGAGGTCATAGCATCACCATTAATAGGTCCAATGGGACTAGGAGTGCATTGGGTGCTAAGAGTTTGGATATCCTCAACAACTTGGATAGTAGCAACAGTGTGGTGGGTAGGAAGGCTTTTAATTCTATCTTCTTCCTCCTTTTCTCTAGCCCATCTCTCTTTAAGTTTAGCCATCATCCTAATGTTTTCATTAATTTGCACTTGAATAGCATTCATAGGAGTGGTCTTCCTCTCCTCAAGAGGAGAAGTTCTAATTTTAAGCAACTCTACCTCATGGGCTAAATTGTCTACCTTCGAAGAGAGATTATCTAGTTTGTCTAGTTTTTCTTCTACACTCTTATTGAAGGCCTTTTGGGTAGTGATGAAGTCTTTAAGCATAATCTCTAGTTCAGAAGTGGAGTTCTTGGTGCTAGGATAAGTATTGTTGTTCCCATAGGAATTAGAGGGGAACGGTCTAGGGTTGCTACCAAAATTACTCCTATAAGCATTGTTATTGAAATTGTTTCTAGAGATAAAGTTCGCATCTTCTTGATCTTGAGCAATCAAAGAATTTAAATGAACATCATGAGGATCAATAGAGGATTGCTTGGAAAGTAGAGACATGATCAAGTCAACTTTTTCATTTAGGGAGGAAATCTCCTCGACAGAGTTTACCTTCCTACCTGTTGGAGCGCGTTCGGTGTGCCATTGGGAATAATTGGTCATCATCTCGTCGAGAAGCTTCGTGGCACCACCAAGTGTAGTTGACATAAAGGTTCCTCCCTCGGCCGAATCTAACAAGTTCCGCGAGGTAAAGTTCAAGCCTGCATAAAAAGTTTGGATAACCATCCAAGTAGTCAAACCATGAGTAGGGCAGTTCTTGACAAGAGATTTCATGCGTTCCCAAGCTTGGGCAACGTGTTCATTATCCAATTGTTTAAAATTCATTATGTTACTCCTTAATTGGATAATTTTAGCATGGGGATAGTACTTCCCAATAAAGGCATCCTTGCACTTGTCCCAAGAATCTATACTATTCCTAGGCAAGGATTGAAACCAGATTTTAGCTCCTCCTCTCAAGCAGAAAGGAAAAAGCTTAAGCTTCACAATATCACCATCTACTTCTTTGCACTTTTGCATATCACAGAGCTCAACAAAATTATTGAAGTGCAAAGCAGCATCATCTCCAGCACCGGAGAATTGATCTTTCATAACTAGGTTCAGCAAAGCAGGTTTAATCTCATAAGAAGGTGCTGAAGTGGCAGGTGTAGCAATAGGCGTGCAGATAAAGTCATTGTTGTTATGACTAGTGAATTCACACAACTTGGTGTTCTCGGTGGAACCCATAGCAGCAGCAAGCAAGATAACTATTTTTGTGATTTTTGGTAAGGGACACTAAAGCAAAAACTGAAAGGTAAACTAACAAGACTAAAAAGCAAAGATAAAAGATAGCGTGCAACTCCCCTATCTTGAAGAGTGGAGTCCCCGGCAATGGCGCCAGAAACTTGCTTGATGGCTTCTCGCCCCTCATTGGTTACCCCAAGTGGAAGGTTGAGATGTAGCGTAGCGGCAAATTTCCCTTGGCAAAGGTACCAAGGATCGAATCCTGTGAGACTCCGAGGGTCGACAAGTAGCTGTCAACGGCGCCAGAAACTTAGCGGTTGACGGGACCTGCACACAGATACACATAACTTTGCTCCCAATGAGTACAGAGAGGTTGTCAATCCCTCCGGCCTTGTTGTCTACAAAGCATCAAACACAAGAGATAATAATGATAGCTATGACTGCAACTAGGAAATAAAAACAAGAAGTAAATAGAAGGTGTGATCAGCGGTGGTAATATGGACCGGGGTCCCATGATGTTCACTAGTGATGTCTCTCTTCCAAAAGACGATAAAACAGCAAAGCGAGGTAAACAAATTACAGCCGGGCAATTGACTGGATTATGTGCGCAAACCAATGCTAACTATGCTGTAAAGAAAGGTAGAGGCTCAAAAGCATGGGCGGTACGCCAAGGCAAGTAGACCGAAATCCATCTGCATCTACTACTAATAATCGACCTTGAGATATCTATCCAGAACATCTCGCTGGAATTAAGTTGCGAATCCCACCCAAAGTGTAAACTCAAAGCAACAGACAACTGCATTAAAAGAACTTTGCGTAAAGTAAACAATCCTTGCACCCGCAAGTACAAGCACCGTTGTTTTCTCCCTTGTGGCAACAACACATCCCCTAGACTCATGTTTCTGTCACTCAAGCTAGTCATCAGGGGGCATGAACCCACAATCAAGCATAACGCTCCTTCTTGGAGTTACTACCTACTACTTGGCCAAAGCAATAAACAGCAACGGAGAACATGCAAGAATTACTCAAGAACAAAGATATAAAAGAGGTGAATCAAATATATTACTCAAACACAATCTGAACATAGTCTCATAATCCATCAAATCCCAGCAAACTCAGCAAAGCAACAGCAGAAAGATTACATATGTGCCTCGATCATGTAGGGCAGCTCACGAGGTCTAAACCATGAAGAGCAAAGAGGGGAGGAGAACATCACATAGCTACTGATCATGGACCCATGGTCCAAGGTGGACTACTCACGACTCATCCAGGAAGCGTCCATGGTGGTGGAGAAGCTCCCGGTGGTGGTTCTCCCCTCCGGCAGGGTGCCGGGAAGAGTTCTCCTGATGCTCCCGATCTTGGAAGCGCTGCGGTGGCGGAATAGAGGCGGGATCACGAAAAAGGGTTCTGTCCTCGAGGGTTTCGGGACGAGAGGGATATATAGGCGAAGGGGGGCAGCCAGAGGCGGAGCAGGGGCCCCAGGCACCCCCCTAGCGCTGCCAGGGGTGGGGCCGCGCCAGGTGGCCGCCTGGGCCTCCCCTGGCCCATCTTTGGTTCTTCGCGAAGCTTCCTGTACGCTGATTTTTCCTATATTTTTCCTTGAATTTTTGGAGCACTTTTAATACGGGGGAAACCTGAAATAGAAAAACAGCAGAAAACAGGAACTGGCACTATGGTGCACTGAGTTAATAGGTTAGTCCAAATATGATCAAAAGTGTATGGAAGTGCATCAATATCATAGCAATATCACACAAAAGAAGCATGGAGCAAGCAAAATTATAGATACGTTTTGGACGTATCAGTTGGGCCTCTGGTGGCTATGGGTGCATGAGACCCAAGTTGCCGGTTCGGCTGGGCTTTCTTCTCTCTTCCTCCAAAACAGAAAATGGGTAATAAGAAAAGGCCATAAAAGAAATAACAAAAGGGCTTGGCAAAAATATGCAACATTTTTGTGGGACTTACTGGAGCAAAACCAAGCCAACAAAGACAGTTCCAACAATTCGAAATGTTTAAATTCAATATGATTGAATTTAGACCAAATGAGTTAGAACTGGGCATAGGTGTTAGAAGTGTCCAAAATGACGAAAATTTGGCGGAGCTTGGGAAGGTGACAAAAGAATTTATAACAAGGTTGGAGGCCAGGAATTGAGAAATAGAAGGCATGGAACTTAAACTTGTAAGTGTGTTATGGTTTATTCCTAAAGAATGAAATAGTTGTCATAGCTCCCTAGTAATATTGTGAGGATATGTTATAAAGAGAAATCACCATGTGAATTCCCTCGATTTAAAAAGATCGAAAGATCTATGCAATTTATTTCAAAGAGTTATAAAATTAATGATATGATGGCATGATGAAATTTTGCAATGCAAGACATGATATGATGAAACCAATAAAGCAATTGAAACACACAGTGACAACATGAATACATGGAAGGCATCTGGAGCGTCGGTGTTGCGGCGGCACAGGCGGGCCCCGAAGAAGCTTGCATGCATGCATAAGCATATCATGAGCATTTCATATTCATATAGATAGCATCATGCATAGAATTGTTTTCACATGCATCTAACGGCATGGTTCTTGCCATGGACTTAAGAGAAGAAATGAAGACAAAGCTACCTAGTGATCCTCGGCAAGCCAACAGATAAGTTCTCTTCTTATCCATATGTGTTTTGTAAAATAAAGACGTGTGCATACGAAAACCCCGCCACCCTTGAAACTTAGATGCTCCCGTCCTCTGGTTCAAATGATACTTCGACCAGGGATGTTGTAGTTGCCTTTAGCGAAAAGGAATTGGCGGGGGGATGGTCCCCATTAATGGATTTCTACCTGGTAGGCTTAACCCCCTGGCAGTAAACCAAGGGTGCCAGCAGGATAGCATGCCATGGAAAACTTGTTTAATCGGGCCTATAGAGGCATCCCACCTCTGCATGGACACCATACATGCACAAGTGCATGGCAAGGCTCCTCTTTTTCAGTAATATGCTGATCAGCAAGTACAGACTTTACATAACACAAATGTGGATAAGAAAGATTACATAATTTAGACTAAAGTTTGGCAAGTGCCTACATATTTTAGACTGGAAAAGATAAGTGCCCCGCAATCGCCTTCTCTGTCCCTTATCACCAGGCATTGCGGTGGGAGGAGAAGAAGGCGAAGGGAGGCGCCCACGCAAGAACCTACCCCGGTCCCGTCAGGACCTGCCCGGGGCAGTCTGACAAGATCGGGAGTGGTGAGGCTGCGAAGGGGAGGAGGCCAGGGAACTGAGAGAACATCCCTCCCCGGCAATGATGGGGGAGGGATTTCAAAGGGCTAGGGGCAGGGAGACGAACAGCCAGAAGGAGACGAAGGCGTCGGGGCCATCATACTTCGACTTGACGGCCTGCACACAGCCTCCGGTGCACCTAACCATTAAAACTCCGTCATCGGCGCTCCAACGGGGCGATGAGCCAAGGACCCGATGCCCCTTCCGAAGGAATGACCAACGGTAGCGGCGATGCCTGGGGCCTGCAAGGGCCGCATCGTCCCACCTCAGCGGGCAGGAGGGTGCCGCCATATCTAACGTTGCCCCAGTCCTCGCTACAGGGGGCCACACGAGGATCACCCAGGCCCAGACGCGTCCCCACGAGCGGACACCCGTACACCTGGGGGCTTCTCCAATGAGCCAGTAGGTCCCAGCGACTTGGCATGAAAGAAAGCCCACGGGGAAAGAGAAATCGCTTGACCACATGTGCAGGGCACAACATCTCCCTCACCAAGATGGATACGACACCAACAGGAACATCACTGCGGACTGCGTCCACCCCTCCGACAATTGGTCTTCCCTCTACGGTTCCAGACCAGGCTCACTCCTAGGGCGTCGACACGACCATTCAGCACTAACTCCATGCCGGAAGCTGGGGGCTGGCCCCGGTTCCCCCCTGGGGTCATAGCCAAAAAGAATATGAGTGAAATATGTTGGCGAGGTCACCCTCAAGAACTCTCTCGTTCATCTTCTTTGGGTTCCACATCAACTTGATGGTAATCATCGGAGTTGTAGTCATACTTGTTGAAGTAGAACTTGAAGTAGTCTTGGGAACCCACTTGACCAAGGCCTTAGGAACTTCTTCAAATGAGTCAATCTCTTCTTGAAGCTTGTCCTTGCCTTTTAGCTTGTGGTCTTGTGGTGGAAGATCATATTGAGTTTGTGTTCCCTTGAAGGTAGTGGGTCATACTTCTCTTGTTGAGGAACAAGCTTTGTCTTGGGGTGTTGATCTTCTTCCCACTCTACTCGATTGGCATTAAACTTTCGTTCAAAACCAACACCTTGATTCTTCTAGTGCCTTCCTTGATTGCGTACAATTTCCTCAAATTGCTTACTCCCAACAAGACTCTTGTAAAGACCTTTCCTATAATTACCTTCAATAAGCTATTTTCTTGCTCAAGTTTTACTTGGCTAAGAGAATCATTAGTGGAATCAAGAAATCTACTAGAAACAACAATATTGGATTTAGCATGATTATTGTTACTGAAAGAAATATGCCCTAGAGGCAATAATAAAGTTGTTACTTGTATTTCCTTGTATCATGATGAATGTTTATTATTGATGCTAGAATTGTATTAACCGGAAACTTAGTACATGTGTGAATACATAGACAAAACAGAGTGTCCCTAGTATGCCTCTACTAGACTAGCTCATTGATTAAAGATGGTTATGTTTCCTAGCCATAGACATGAGTTGTCATTTGATCAACGGGATCACATCATTAGGAGAATGATGTGATGGACAAGACCCATCCGTTAGCTTAGCAACTTCATCGTTTAGTTTTACTTCTATTGTTTTCTTCATGACTTATACATGTTCCAATGAGTATGAGATTATGCAACTCCCGAATACCGGAGGAACACCTTGTGTGCTATCAAACGTCACAATGTAACTGGGTGATTATAAAGATGTTCTATAGGTGTCTCCGAAAGTGTTTGTGGTGTTGGCATAGATCGAGAATAGGATTCGTCACTGCGAGTGTCGGAGAGGTATCTCTAGCACTACTAGAAAAAGGCCTACTAATGGCGCACTACTGGTGCACCATTAGTACCACGCCATTAGTATTTTTTACTAATGGCGCACCTCTGGTGCGCCATTAGTATTTGGTATACTAAAGTGCGCCATTAGTATAGGGCACGGTGCACCATTAGTATAGAAGCACTCAGTTTCAGGCTTGGCTCCAGATTTGGGTTTCTTTGTGGGAGTAGCAACTATCTTGTTATTATTCTTGAAGTTCCCCTTCTTTCCCTTGCCCTTTTCATTGAAACTAGTGCTCTTATTAACCATCAACACTTGATGCTCCTTTTTTATTTCTACCTCCGCAGCTTTGAGCATAGCAAAGAGCTCGGTAATTGTCTTTTGCATGCCTTGCATGTTATTGTACATCACGAAGCCTTTATAGCTTGGTGGTAGTGATTGAAGAACTCTATCAATAACACTATCTTCGTCAACTTTGCAACCAAGTTGATTCATATGATTGTTGTACCCAGACATTCTGAGCAAGTGTTCACTGGTAGAACTGTTCTCCTCCATCTTGCAGCTATAGAACTTATTGGAGACTTCATATCTCACAATTCGGGCATTTTCTTGGAATATTAACTTCAACTCTTGGAACATATCATATGCTCCATGACCTTCAAAACGTCTATGAAGTCCCGATTCTATGATGTAAAGCATGGCACACTGAACTATCGAGTAGTCATCAGAACAAGCTTGCCTGACGTTCATCACATCCAGAGTTGCTCCTGCAGCAGCCTGTCACCTAGCGGTGCTTCCAGGACATAATTCTTCTTTGCAGCAATGAGGATTATCCTCAAGTTACGGACCCAGTCCGTGTAGTTTCTACCATAATCTTTCAACTTAGCTTTCTCTAGGAATGCATTAAAATTCAAGGGAATGGAAGCACATGCCATTGATCTACAACAACATAGATATGCAAAAACTACCAGGACTAAGTTCATGGTAAATTAAAGTTCAATTAATCATATTACTAAAGAACTCCCACTTAGATAGACATCCCTCTAGTCATCTAAATGATCACGTGATCCAAATCACTTAAACCCTGTCCGATCATCACGTGAGATGGAGTAGTTTTCAATGGTGAACATCTTGTGTTGATCATATCTACTATATGATTCACGCTCGACCTTTCGGTCCTCAGTGTTCCGAGGCCATGTCTGTACATGCTAGGCTCGTCAAGTTTAACCCGAGTATTCTGCATGTTCAAAATTGTCTTACACCTGTTGTATTTGAACATAGAGCTTATCACACCCCATGATCACATGGTATCTCGTGATGACAAACTTTCACAATGGTGCATACTCAGGGAGAACACTTGTGCCTTGAAATTTTTGTAAGGGATCATCTTATAATGCTACCGCCGTACTAAGCGAAATAAGAAGCATAATAAGATAAACATCACATGCAATCAAAATATGTGGCATGATATGGCCATCATCATATTGTGATTTTGATCTCCATCTCCAAAGGATCGTCATGATCTCCATCGTCACCAGCTAGACACGATGATCTTCATCGTAGCGCCGTGGTCATCTCGCCAACTATTGCTACTAGTACTATCGCTAACTCATAGTGATAAAGTAAAGCAATTACATGGCCTTCACAATTCATACAATAAAGAGATAACCATAAGGCTCCTGGCGGTTGCCGATAACTTTACAAAACATGATCATCTCATACAATAACGTATAACTCAACACGTCTTGACCATATCACATCACAACATGCCCTGCAAAAACAAGTTAGACGTCCTCTACTTTGTTGTTGCAAGTTTTATGTGGCTGCTACGGGCTTAGCAAGAACCGTTCTTACCTACGCATACGAAAACCACACCGATTTTTTGTCAAGTGTGCTGTTTTAACCTTCACAAGGACCGGGCGTAGCCACACTCGATTCAACTAAAGTTGGAGAAACTAACACATGCCAGCCACTTGTGTGCGAAGCACATCGGTAGAACCAGTCTCGCGTAAGCATACAGGTAATGTCGGTCTGGGCCGCTTCATCCAAAAATACCGCCGAATCAAAGTATGACATGCTGGTAAGTAGTATGACTATTATCGCCCACAACTCATTGTGTTATACTCGTGCATATCATCTATGCATAGACCTGGCTCATGATGCCACTGTTGGGGAACGTAGTATTTTTAAAAAATTCCTACGATCAAGCAAGATATATCTACTAGAAGAATAGCAACGAGAGGGTATAGTGTATCTACGTACCCTCGGAGACCGAAAGTGGAAGCGTCTAGTTACGCGGTTGATGTAGTCGAACGTCTTCACGATCCAACCAATCCAAGCACCGAACGTACAACACCTCCGCGTTTAGCACACGTTCAGCTCGATGACGTCCAACGAGCTCTTGATCCAGTTGAGCTTCACAGGAGAGTTTCGTCAGCACGACGGCGTGGTAACGGTGATGACGAAGCTACCAGCGCAGGGATTCGCCCAAACACTGCAACAATATGACCGAGGTGTGTATCTATGGGGAGGGGCACCGCACACAGCCAAAATCAACATGTGTGTCTATGGGGTGCCCCCTCCCCATGTATATAAACGAGGGAGGGGAGAAGGAGGCGGCCAAGGAGGAGGGGCGCGCCATGGGGAGTCCTACTCCCACTACGAGAAGGATTCCTTCTCCTTCCCTAGTTGGAGTAGGAGAGGAAGGAAGGAAGAGAGGGAGAAGAAGGAAAGGGGGGCTGTCCCCCTAGTCCAATGCTGTTTGGTATAGGGGGGTGCACGCCCCAAGCTAGCCGCACCTCCTCTTCTTCCACTTGGGCCCATGAGGCCCAATAACCCTCGGGGGGTTCCGGCAGCCCCCCGCTACTCCGGTATTTATCCGATAACCCCCGGAACTGATCCGTTGTCTGAATATAACCTTCCAATATATGAAACTTTATGTCTCGGATGTTCCGAGACTTCTCGTCATGTCCTTGATCTCATATGGGACTTCGAACTACCTTCGGTACATCAAAACACATAAACTCATAATACTGATCGCCATCTAACGTTAAGCGTGCGGACCCTACGGGTTCGAGAACTATGTAGACATGACTGAGACACATCTCTGGTAAATAACAAATAGCGGAACCTGGATGCTAATATTGGTTCCTACATATTCTACAAAGATCTTTATCGGTCAAACCGCATAACAACATACGTTGTTCCCTTTGTCATTGGTATGTTACTTGCCCGAGATTAGATCGTCGGTATCATCATACCTATTTCATTCTCGTTACCGGCAAGTGTCTTTACTCGTTCCGCAATGCATCATCTCATGACTAACTCATTACTCATTTGCTTGCAAGGCTTATTGTGAAGTGTATTACCGAGAGGGCCTACACTACTAGGAAAAGGGCTATAGATAGGATTGTTACTAATGGCGCACCTGACATGCGATGCACCATTAGTATATACTAATGGCGCACCATGTGTTGGTGCGCCATTAGTATCCAAATACTAATGGCGCACCACATCAACGGTGCGCCATTAGTAACAAAAAAAAGTTTCATTTTTTTTCAAAACTACTAATGGCGCACTAACCACACTAGTAATGGCGCACCGTGGGAGTGGTGCGCCATTAGTAGTCAAAAAAATAAAAGAAATTAAGTTTCCCATGTGATATGTGGTCTACTTGTTGGGAAAATTTACAAATATGAATTTTGACTTTATTTGCAAAATATCTCTGGAATTTAGTAAAACGGTCATAACTTTTGCATACGAATTTGGATTAAAAAGTATTTATATGAAAAATCATCTACTCGAAAAGTTAAATTTTCAAAATCCCCAAAAACCAAACAGAAAAAAGTTACGGGGCTTTTAAGATCTAGAGGCAAAAAAATTCAAAAAATATAAAACTTACTAGTGGCGCACCGTTTGCTAGGTGCGCCACTAGTAACAGAAAAAAAATTATAAAATTTTCGAAAAAAAAAATTTGTTTTTTTCCCAAAATATGATACGTAATATGACCGGGAAGTTTGAAATATATTTTCAAAATTTCATCATACTCATGAACATTAACAAACTCCTAGACATCAAGAAGGGTTAATAGGATTGATATGATAGATATATCAACAAGTGCGTGTGAAGTTAAGCGTGCTCGGGCTGGAGTAGTGTGAGGATGGGTGACCTTATGGGAAGTTTGACCACAGAGTATGATTTGACTTGAGATTAAGCAAATTGACCCCATATTAAGCCATAATGACCTGAGATTAAGAAAAAAAAAATTGAATTTTTTTTACTAGTGGCGCACTTCTATGTAATGCGCCATTAGTATGCCAAAGCACCTGGGTATATATGGCCCCCTGGGAGGCATTGCAAAGGGACCTGACACTGGAAGTGGAACTGCCCTAAGTATTTGGCGGATAAGAAGGATGGCAAAGTGAACAAAGGTATATTTGATATACATGTTATTGATGTGTACCTTACTAATGCTCGTAGTAGTACCTGCTTATTTGATACTAGTTCAGTTGCTAATATTTGTAACTCGAAACAGGGGCTACGGATTAAACGAAGATTAGCTAAGGACGAGGTGATGATGCGCGTGGGAAATGGTTCCAAAGTCGATGTGATCGATGTCAGCACGCTACCTCTACATCTACCATCGAGATTAGTTTTAGACCTAAATAATTGTTATCTGGTGCCAGCATTGAGCATGGACATTATATCTGGATCTTGTTTGTTGCAAGACGGTTATTCATTTAAATCAGAGAATAATGGTTGTTCTATTTACATGAGTAATATCTTTTATGGTCATGCACCCTTGAAGAGTGGTCTATTCTTGTTAGATCTCGATCGTCGTGATACACATATTCATAATATTCATGCCAAAAGATGCAAGGTTGATAATGATAGTGCAACTTATTTGTGGCACTGCCGTTAAGGTCATATTGGAGTAAAGCGCATTAAGAAACTCCATACTGATGGAATTTTGGAATCACTTGATTATGAATCAATTGGTGCTTGCGCACCATGCCTTATCGGCAAGATGACTAAGACTCCGTTCTCCGGAACAATGGAGCGAGCAACTGATTTGTTGGAAATCATACATACTGATGTATGTGGACTGATGAGTGTTGAGGCTCGCAGCGGGTATCGTTATTTTCTGACCTTCACTGATGATTTGAGTAGATATGCGTATATCTACTTGATGAAACCCAAGTCTGAAACATTTTGAAAAGTTCAAAGAATTTCATAGTGAAGTAGAGAATCACTGAAACAAGAAAATAAAGTTTCTACGATCTGATCGTGGAGGTGAATATTTGAGTTACGAGTTTGGTCTTCATTTAAAACAATGTGGAATAGTTCCAAAAGTCACGCCACCTAGAAAACCATAGCGTAATGGTGTGTCCGTACGTCGTAACCGTACTTTATTAGATATGGTGCGATCTATGATGTCTCTTACCGATTTACCACTATCGTTTTGGGGTCATGCTTTAGAGACAGCTGCATTCACGTTAAATAGGGCACCATCTAAATCAGTTGAGACGACGCCTTATGAACTGTGGTTTGGCAAGAAACCAAAGTTGTGGTTTCTTAAAGTTTGGGGCTGCGATGCTTATTTGAAAAAGCTTCAACCTGATAAGCTCGAACCCAAGACGATAAAATGTGTCTTCATACGATACCCAAAGGAAACTGTTGGGTGCACCTTCTATCATAGATCCAAAAGCAAGATATTCGTAGGTCAACCAGAGTACGTTCCGCACCAGAGTGGTACAGCAACCCAGTTCTGGAAGTCATGTTACTAGACCATGATGAACCTATGAACTATGAGGAAGCGATGATGAGCCCAGATTCCGCAAAATGGCTTGAGGCCATGAAATCTGAGATGGGATCCATGTATGAGAACAAAGTGTGGACTTTGGTTGACTTGCCCGATGATCGACAAGCCATTGAAAATAAATGGATCTTCAAGAGGAAGACAGACGCCGATGGTAATGTTACTGTCTACAAAGCTCGACTTGTTACGAAACGTTTTTGACAAGTTCAAGGAGTTGACTACGATGAGACTTTATCACCTGTAGCAATGCTTAAATCTATCCGAATCATGTGAGCGATTGCCCCATTTTATGATTATGAAATCTGGCAAATGGATGTCAAAACTGCATTCCTAAAAGGATACCTCAAAGAGGAGTTGTATACGATGCAACCAGAATGTCTTGTCAATCCTAATGGTGTTAACAAAGTGTGCAAGCTCTAGCGGTCCATCTATGGACTGGTGCACGCATCTCGGAGTTGGAATATACGCTTAGATGAGGTGATCAAAGCATATGGTTTTATACAGACTTTTGGAGAAGTCTGTATTTACAAGAAAGTGAGTGATATTAGGCATCAAGATATATAGAGATAGATCAAGACACTTATTTGGACTTTCACAAAGCACATACATTGATAAAGTTTTGAAGAAGTACAAAATGGATCAGTCGAAGAAAGGGTTCTGGCCTGTGTTACAAGTTGTGAAGTTGAGTAAGACTCAATGCCCGACCACTACAGAAGATAGAGAGAAAATAAATGTCATTCCCTATGCTTCAGCCATAGGATCTATCATGTATGCAATGCTGTGTACCAGACCTGATGTGTGCCTTGCTATAAGTTTAGCAGGGAGGTACCAAAGTAATCCAGGAGTGGATCACTTGACAGCGGTCAAGAACA
Source organism: Secale cereale (assembly GCA_902687465.1). Taxonomy (NCBI): domain Eukaryota; kingdom Viridiplantae; phylum Streptophyta; class Magnoliopsida; order Poales; family Poaceae; genus Secale; species Secale cereale. Next base: position 433,822,248 of record LR738712.1, on the reverse strand, counting down.
TCCTGAAGTACCTGAAAAGGACAAAGGATATGTTTCTCGTTTATAGCGGTGACCAACATATCGTCGTAAATAGTAACATCGATTCAAGCTTTGACACTGATCCGGATGACTCTAAGTCACAAACCAGATATGTATTTTTATTGAACGGTGGAGCCTTCAGTTAGTGCAGCTCCAAGCAGAGCATCGTGGCGGGATCGACTTGTGAAGCGGGGTACATAGCTGCTTCGGAAGCAGCAAATGAAGGAGTCTGTATGAAGGAGTTCATATCCGATCTAGGTGTAATACCTAGTGCATCGGGTCCAATGAAAATCTTTTGTGACAACACTAGAGCAATAGCCTTGGCGAAGGAATCCAGGTTACACAAGAGAACCAAGCACATCAAGAGACACTTCAATTCCCTCCACGATCAAGTAAAGGAGGGAGATATAGAAATTTGCAAGATACATACGGATCTGAATGACGCAGACCTGTTGACTAAGCCTCTTCCACGAGCAAAACATGATCAGCACCAAGACTCCATGGGTGTTAGAATCATTACTATGTAATCTAGATTATTAACTCCAGTTCAAGTGGGAGACTAAAGGAAATATGCCCTAGAGGCAATAATAAAGTTGTTATTTGTATTTCCTTATATCATGATAAATATTTATTATTCATGCTAGAATTGTATTAACCGGAAACTTAGTACATGTGAAATACATAGACAAAACAAAGGGTCCCTAGGATGCCTCTACTAGACTAGCTCATTGATCAAAGTTGGTTATGTTTCCTAGCAATAGACATGAGTTGTCATTTGATCAACGGGGTCACTTCATTAGGAGAATGATGTGATGGACAAGACCCATCCGTTAGCTTAGCAACTTGATCATTTAGTTTTACCGCTATTGCTTTCTTCATGACTTATACATGTTCCTATGACTATGAGACTATGCAAATCCCGAATACCGGAGGAACACCTGGAGTGCTATCAAGCGTCACAACGTAACAGGGTGATTATAAAGATGCCCTACAGGTGTCTCAGAAAGTGTTTGTGGTGTTGGCATAGATCGAGAATAGGTTTTGTCGCTTCGAGTGTCGGAGAGGTATCTTTGGGCCCTCTCGGTAATACAAATCATAATAAGCCTTGCAAGCAAATGCCTAATAAGTTGGTCATGAGATGATGCATTATGAAACGAGTAAAGAGACTTTCTGGTAACAAGAATGAACTAGGTATGATGATATCGACGATCGAATCTCGGGCAAGTAACATACCGATGACAAAGGGAACAACGTATGTTGTTATGTCGTTTGACCGATAAAGATCTAGAACATGTAGGAACCAATATGAGAATCTAGGTTCCGCTATTGGTTATTGACCGGAGATGAGTCTCGTTCATGTCTACATAGTTCTCGAACCCGTAGGGTCCGCACGCTTAACGTTAGATGATGATCGGTATTATGAGTTTATGTGTTTTGATGTACCGCAGGTAGTTCGGAGTCCCGTACGTGATCACGGACATGACGAAGAGTCTCAGAATCTGAGAAATCATGTTTCATATATTGGAAGGTTATATTCGGACACCGGATGAGTTCCGCGGGTTATCGAATAAATACCGTAGTACCGGGGGGCTACCGGAACCCCCCGGGGGGTTATTGGGCCTCATGGGCCCAAGTGGAAGAAGAGGAGGTGCGGCTAGCTTGGGGCGCGCGGCCCCCTAGCCCAAACCGAATTGTTCTAGGGGGCCAGTGCCCTTTCCTTCTCCTCCCTCTCTTCCTTCCTTCCTCTCCTACTCCAACGAGGGAAGGAGAAGGAATCCTACACTTGGTGGGAGTAGGACTCCCCATGGCGCGCCCCTCCTCCTTGGCCGCCTCCTCCTCCCCTCCCTCCTTTATATACGTGGGGAGGGGGCACCCCATAGACACACATGTTTATTTTAGCCGTGTGGGGTGCCCCTCCCAATAGATACACACCTCAGTCATATCATTGCAGTGCTTAGGCGAAGCCCTGCGTCGATAGCTTCATCATCACCATCACCACGCCGTCATGCTGACGAAATTCTCCCATGAAGCTCAACTAGATCAAGAGCTCATAGGACGTCATTGAGCTGAACGTGTGCTGAACATGGAGGTGCCGTACGTTCGGTGGTTGGATCGGTTGGATCATGAAGACGTTCGACTACATCAACCGCGTCACTAGACGCTTTCGCTTTTGGTCTACGAGGGTACTTAGACACACTCTCCCCTCTTGTTGCTATGCTTCTAGTAGATAGATCTTCCGTAATCGTAGGAGTTTTTTTGAAATACTACGTTCCCCAACAGTTACTACTAGAGGAAGAATATTTCTTGTTGTTATTGCTAGATTTTACTTGAGGCATATAAGTAGGCAAGAGTAAAGGCTTGGCAATGTAAGAAGAAATTTTCTTTCGAAGATCCTCACTGATGGCTTTTAGGAACCCATGTTCTTGATCTAAGGTGAGATTCTCGAAGCTTAGCTTCTCATGAGTCTTTTAAAGTTCTCGATGATCCTCTAAGGTAGTTTCATGAGCTAACTTAAGAGTGTTTAGTTCTTTAGTTAGATGCTCAATCTCCTTCTTATCATCATCATTCTTTTCATCTTGATTAGCATGATCAATAGTAATTTCATCATAGTTTCCATCAGTAGTGTGACCAATAAGTAAATCATCATATCCTAGCGAATCATCTTCATCACTATTGAAATCAAGATATTCGTAGTGTGATACCTTAGGGACTTTAGCTATCAAGCATCTTCCAATTCCTTCATTAGGTGAGTGAAATATATCATAGGAGTTGGATGACACAAGAGCAATTCCAGCAACACCTTCATCTTGAGTATCTTCGGAGTCGGAGTGATAGCTTCTCTAGGAGTACTCATTGGAGTCGGAACCGGATACCCATTCACCAACATGAGCTTGGTACCTTCGTCTTGTATAGCTCCTTGATTATTTTTCCTTCCTTTACGAATCCTTGCTTCTATGATCATATCTACTCCTTCTCTCTCTTGGTGGTGATTCATCTCTTCTACTTCTTCTTTTGGGTGGATCTTCTCTTCTCTTGTGTGGAGTCGTACACTTATTTGAGTACTTTCCGAGTCTCCCACAATTGTAGTAATTGCGATCACGACCAGAAGATCTTTTGTCATTGTAGGACCTTGACTTGGAACTTCTCGCTTTGCTTCTATTCTTGTATAATTTGTTGAAGTTCTTCACCATTAAGCTAAATTCTTCATTCAAGACTTGTTTATCACGTGATGTGGTAGGAGCATCACATGAGGCTTTGTAAGCACCAATAGACTTGTTGTGAAGCTCTTCCTTATCTTTGAGAGAAATATCATGAGCAACAATTCTACCAATGAATTCCGTTGGCTTGAAATCTTTGTAGTTGGGCATCATTTGGATCAAATTGCACACTTTATCATATTTTCCATCCAAGGCTCTTAGCATCTTCTTGATGATGAACTTGTCGGTCATTTCTTTGCTTCCTAAGCCGGCAATCTGATTTGTGATGCAAGCCTAGAGTATATTTCAACCACTCGTTCACCATCCTTCATCTTGAACTTATCAAGTTGACTTTGAAGCATATCCAACTTGGATTCCTTGATGGACTCGGTACCTTCGTGCATATCAACCAAAGTATCTCAAATTTCCTTTGCATTCTCAGGACAACAGATTTTGTTGAATTCTTCGGGGCACAATCCATTGAAGAGAATATCGCAAGCTTGAGCATTGTATTGCAACATCTTCAATTCTTCCGAGGACGATTCACGATCCGGTTCTTTTCCATCCTCGAAGTATTGACCTTGCAAACCAATTTACACAATAGCTCAAATGGCAGGGTTATGTCCAAGAATATGCATTTTAATTTTATGTTTCCAACTAGCAAAATTAGTACCATCAAAGTAAGGACCTCTACGGTGAAAACCTCCCTCGTTATGTCGGTGTTCTGGGACCGGGGGTACCCAGACTTGCCTTCCTGCGGCCCAAGGTGTGGCTCACCAGGCGGCCTGGTACGCCCCAGCCTCTTCAACGACCGCTCAAGACCCTCTCGAGGGGCCGAGCCTTGAAAGGCGGGCGACACAAGGCATCCCCTAGGGCGGCCTCACCAGGCCGGCTCGTGAGGATCGGAGATATCGAGCCGAGAGACTCCTCGCGAGGTCCTCGTGACGTGAGTAGTGATGACCAAGGCCAGGCATGCGCCAGCGGGCACAGAGTGCCAGTTTCCCCTTTGGTTCTAAAGGTGCAGGTGCAGACGAAGTGTCCTGAGGCGTCAGGCAAAGGTTTCCATATCGGTGCAACGAGACCAAGACCAGCAGGACGGCAGGACGGAGGTCATCGCGGAGCCCATGGCGGCGTCACCACCACCGCCTTTGGCAGGCGAAGACCACCTTTTGTCAGGATAGCTTCTACTAGTTCCCCCCCTTCAAATTTGGCCGTTGCGGGATCGTCGAGACCTCTTACACACCACAAGCTCACTCGAGCCCAAAAACACCTCTCCTCAGGAGGCGGTTCATTCATGTACTAGTTCTTCCTCGGCCTATAAGGCAATCCACCACACCACACTGGATTATGGTATTACACCACAACGGTGGCCGAACCAGTATAAATCTTGTGTCCCTTGTTCTTTGGATCTGACGAGCTAGGCCTAGGGTTGGTGAGTAGACGAGCTAGGGCGGATGGAGAGATCTTCGTGCACGCCCCAGAGTTCGAACATTAAGGGTTTTGCTGGAACCCTAGATCCGACATTTGGTGCACCAGGTAGGGGTGTGCCGATGTTTCTTCCCCGTCCACCCCGCTCTCTGCTCACCAACTTCTCATGGCGCGCGTCCCTCCTTGCTAGACAGGCGTCGCCTCCATACGCCAGGAGGCTCCTCCTGGATGGGTGGCGCCCAAGCCCGACCTCGCCTTCGACTCGGGAGACCACCCCGCCTCCACCGCGGGCTCCGGCGCTCTCCCGATGCTCTGCACCCCACCATCTGCAATGTGGCAGTCACCAAGACCCTCATCGACGATGGGGCTGGCCTCAACGTGCCCTCAGTGGAAGCTTTCGGCTTGCTCCAAGTGCCACTCGAGCTGCTACGCCCCACCAAACCCTTATCTGGGGTCAAAAGCAGTTCCACCAGCCCTCTGGGGCAGATCTGCCTCCCAGTCACCTTCGGCACCCGAAAAATTATCGCACCGAGCTGATCGACTTCGACATCGCCCGAATCAGTCTCCAGTACATCGCCATCCTCGGGTACCCCGCGCTGGCTCAGTTCATGGCAGCAATCCATCCGGCCTATAACCTCATGAAGATGCCAGGGAGCAGTGGAGTCCTTACCTTGATGGGGGACACCAAAGAAGCCCTGGCGGCCATCAAGCGCGTCTTCCGGATAGTTGCGGTGGTGCACACTGCCGGGGAAGCCGCCCTGGGACCGAGGGGGCTGCCCCTGCCAAGAAGAAGTAACTTTTCTCCCAAGACCAAGCCGAGACAAAGCAGGTGCCGGTGGATGATGATGAGCCGTCACGTGTCGCCTTCACCATAGGTGCTGACCTTCCCCTAGCTCAAGACGAGGCGTTGGTTGGATTCCTGCGCGCGAACAGGAACGTGTTCGCGTGGGAACCCAAGGATCTGGCTGGAGTCCCGAGAGAGACGATCGAGCATCACCTAAATGTATGCCCTAACATGCGCCCCGTGAAGCAGAATGCCAGTCACCAATCTACAGAGAAGCACTCCTTCATCGTGCAGGAGACTCGTAAGCTGGAGGCGGCGGGTGTCATCCGTGAGGTCCGGTGTCCAGAGTGGCTGGCAAACCCCGTCGTCATACCCAAGAAGGGAGGAAAAGAGCGTATGTGTGTCGAATTCACCAACCTCAACAAAGCTTGCCCACAAGATCCGTTTCCTCTGCCGCGCATCGATCAAATCGTCGACTCCACTAGAGAGTGCGACCTATTGTATTTCCTGGACGCCTTCTCAGGTTACCACCAGATCAAGATGGCACTACAAGACGTCGAGAAGACTGCCTTCCTCACCCCGTGTGGACTGTACTGCTACACCTGCATGCCATTTGGGTTACGGAATGCAGGAGCAACCTTTCAGCGGTTAATGCACATCGCACTGGGAAAACAGCTCGGGAGAAGCGCTGAGGCGTATGTAGATAACATCGTGGTAAAATCTCAGGAGGCCTCAACCCTTATTACAGATCTGGAAGAGACTTTCGCCAACCTACGCAAGGTAGACATGCGGCTCAACCCGGAGAAGTGTGTGTTCGGAGTCCCTTCAGGCAAGCTCTTGGGCTTCCTCGTGTCACACCGAGGAATCGAGGCAAACCCCGAGAAGGTCAAGGCCATAGAAAAGATGAGTCCTCCCAAGAACCTCAAGGAGATACGGAAGCTGGCCGGCTGTGTAACGTCGCTGGGGCGTTTCATCTCCAAGCTAGGGGAGAGTGCCCTCCCCTTCATCAAGCTGATGAAAAGGAAGGGCCCCTTTGAATTGACCCCTGAGGCTGATGCAGCATTCGAATACCTGACCAGCCCACCAGTGATGGTGATACCCAAGCCTCAAGAGCCATTTGTGCTTTACCTGGCCGCAACACCACATTCAGCTAGTGCAGCGCTAGTGGCTGTTCGAGAGGAGCGTCAAAACAAGACCTTGCAACCCAAGGGTGGCACTCCCGAGGCCCTGTCAGGGCCGGAAGACGACCACGACATGCAAGACGACATCCTTGAGGCCGCAGCTGCCCAACTTACGAACAAGCCCCTGCAGCACCTTTTCATACCACACAGCCGCAGGAGAGTCTGAACTTCACCCTCGTTGAGCACCCGGTATACTTCGTCAGCACGGTGCTCCGTGATGCCCGAGCATGTTACCCCACGCCGCTGAAGCTCTTGCTTGCACTTCACGTAAGTTGCGCCACTACTTCCAAGGCCACCCATCAAGGTCATCTCAGCTTACCCTCTGGAAAGGGTACTCGGGAGCCCGAACAAGGCAGGAAGGGTCGCGGAATGGAATATAGAGCTATAGGCATTCCAGCTAGAGTTGAACACCACTAGAGTCATCAAGGGGGCCGCGCTTGCTGACTTCGTGGCGGAATGGCCCGACGCCCCAGGGCCCGAAGCGAGCCCGAATCAGTCCCTCTTACCGGGGAGCGAAGCATCGGATGGCTGGGTCATGTACTTTGATGGAGCGTTCTCCTGCCAGGGCGCTACGGCAGGGGCTGTGCTCATCTCGCCCACTCAAGACAAGCTCTACTATGTCGTGCAACTCTGCTTTTAGCCAGGCGATACGGTCTCCAACAACATCGCAGAATACGAGGGCCTCATCGCCGGCCTCAGGGCGGCGATAGCACTGGGGGTGAAATGCCTCGTCATCAGAGGTGACTCCCAGCTCCTTGTAAACTTCTCCAACAAGGTGTACGAGCCAAGGGACGAATATATGGAGGCATACCTCGCGGAGGTACGCAAGATGGAGAAGCAGTTCTTGGGCTTGGAGGTGGAGCACGTACCTCGCGACACAAATAAGAAGGTCGACGACATCGCCAAGAGAGCGTCCAGGCGACTGCCCCAAGTACCCGGCGTCTTCGAGGAAAGACTCTTCAGGCCCTCGGCGTCACCTCCGCGGGAAGGACCGGCGAAGCCTCAGGAAAAACTCCCCCAGCCACCGACCTCGGGAGCCCCCTGTAACATCCCAAATTTTTAATTGGAATGTTATACACTAGATCATCAATGCATATCATATTTTCTTGCTTTTGGTAGATCCTCGATATCCTACGCAACTCAAGGACCCTCGGAGAGAGTTGGGGATTTCCTTATTTTCATATTTGAGGTTTCTCAAATTTTGAAAATAGGATCATTGATTTTATTTATTTTAGTTTCAAGTATTTCTAAAATGAAAATATGAGAGAGGGAGTAAAATGAATCTCCCAAAATAAAGAAATACCGAGGATTTAATAAAAAATCAAATAAGTTTTATTTTGGAGTTTTGCTATTTTATTTGAATTTAGGAAAAATTGCACATTTTCAAAAATGCATTTAGGGCCAAGAAAAATGTTCATCTTGTTCTAAATATTTCATTTAGACGGTGAAAATTTGTTTTGGCATTTTTAGAATTTTATTTTATTTTCTAGAATTTTTCCTAGATTCGGCGAATTTAAAAAAAAATCCCGTGCCCGACTGGGCCGAAGGCCTAGCCGAGCCAGGCCCGTGCCGCGCCGCCGCCTTCCTTCGCCGCGCCGGACTCGTGTCCGAGCCAGACAGCCGCCGCCGCCTTGCCCCCTCCTCCAAGCCGCATCCCCCCTCCATAAATACCGCCGCCGCCCCGCCCTCACCCCGCCACCTCGCCCCGCCTCGCCTCCGACAGCCGACGCCGCGCGCCGCCGCTGCTTGCGCCTCGCCGCCGCCTTCTGCCGCAGTATCCGCAGCCCCGCCACCCCGCCACCCACGCCGTAGCCGCCGGAGTCCCGCCAGGGCCCCGCCGGAGTTCGACGAGGTAGCCCCGCGGCCCGCCGGTTTTCGGAAGAAAACTGACCCTTTTATTTTAAAACCCCTAGTTCATTTTTTTAGATTAGATCGGTTTTTTTGGTTTAGTTGTTTAGCGAGCGTTCACCCGTTCGTTCATTTTAACGAACATTTTCGTCGTTTAGTTCCAGTTAACGAACGTCCGTTCTTTAAGCTATTCGTTAGTTTTTCTTTTTCTCGGATTTTCGTGGTTATTTTCTGATCGCGATGTCTGATACGATCTTCGTTCTAGTTTGTCTTTTCGCTCGTTTATTAGAATCAGGTTCTTCAAGCGCCTAGAGTTTCATATTGAAACCCTCTTTCTGTTTAACCTAGTCAACCAAGCTTTTCCTTCTGACAAATTTGGACTTAGGTCCAGATTGGTCGCGTAGTTAGTTCTTTTCGTCGTTTGACTTTCGTTGTTTCGTTTGGTTTGTTTCTTTTTGTAAACCGGAGTTCTTAAGTTGAACTTTCTAGTTAGATCTCTTAATTGAGTTTTACCCGTGCATTAGATGAGTACTTGGAATACCCGGAGTGCGCCGCTTGCTACTTTGAATCTCTAGGTTTCGCGGATCATCAGCAAGGCAAGTAACACTTTGATCATACTTTCCAATACCCAGTTTTTATTGCATTAGTATTATCCTCAAACACATTGCATGAGTAGGATATTTAACTTGTGGGACTGGGAAGTAGATTGAGGTAGAACCTATTACCTGCATTATATTCAAACCATTGGGAGTTACTTCTAAGTTTGCTTTATGCCATGCTATGCTAGTAGACGTGGATTGGGTGAGTGTATCCATGACAGATGTGAGATTGCTACATTAATGGTTTTACTTAAGGTGGCAACTTAATCACACATATGAGTGGATTGAGGCACCTAGGTATTCCAGCGATTGCCTGTTTTCTTTATGGACCACCACCCAGGCTCAAAGGGATCATGAGGTTTTTCATACTAGAAACTTCCGTGTGCAGCCACAAGCTATTATGGGCTCTAGCATAGTTGACTAAGTCATGCGAACTCTTACAGTGGTGGACTAGCAGATGTAGGGGATGTAGGTGGGTATGGTCTACCCGATCGTAAGGTGCTAGCGCTTCTGAAAGACTATGTCTCGGTCATCCGTTTCTCAAACATCATGTTGTGCGAGAATTCCAACGGAGGGGATTGAGTCTTGTGGGGAAAGTGCACAAACCTCTACAGAGTGTACAAACTAATCATGATTAGCCGTGTCCCCGGTTATGGACGTCTTGAGTATATAGTACTTGGATTATCATGTGTATCTCAACAGTCTAAAATTTAATTTGTTGGGTTAATGTTTACTTTAATTGGGATTGAGTTGGGTGAACCTTCGAAATGATGTTTCAACTACCATGATAGTTAATTAAAATATATTCCTTTGCAGTAGGGAAAAATTGGCTTTATGCAAAAATCATAACCATAGAGCTTTCCACCAGCCATATTGCATATAGTATAGTTTTACTTTTGTTACTCTCTATGTGTTACTTTGCCAGCATATTCCATGTGCTAACCTGTTTCAGGCTGCAACGTTCATGTTGCAGACTTTTCAGATGACGAGTAAGGTACCTTTAGGTCGTGGTTCTATACTCAGTGATGCCGTTGGAGTTGATGGACTCACTTATCTTCCAAGCCTTCCGCTGTTATCATTGTTAGATGGCCTTAAGCCATTTTTATTGTAATAAGTTCATCTTTGGAACTTTTGATGTAATAAGTGTGTGATTGCCACTCTGTTATAAATCCTTCAAGTACTGTGCATGTCAGCATTACTGATCCAGGGATGACACTGATGCACAGAGATCAGACTGTTTGAGGTCTGGTCGCTACAAGACGGTATCAGAGCACACGCTGACTGTAGGACACGACCACTAAGCTATAACCCTAGAGCACTATTCACTCTTCTCATTTCTGACTCCTCATCTTTTCTACTCTTTTAGGATGGCGGATGCAAGGAACAAGTTCACGCAACCTGATAAAGATACACCGTTCGGACGTCACCTGAAGGAAGTCACTAGATATCTAAACATCAGACTACCAAGCTTCATCGGAACCTACGACGCCACTTTACCTGAAGAGGAGCGCTGGCTAATTCAAGTTCAAGTTCCAGGAAGGATGTTCATGCCCGTCACCGCACCCATAGAGTTTTCCTTTGATGCGCCCACCTGGACCCTAGGCAGGAGTGTGGCCGCCCACATCACTATGGGAAGGATTGGAGAAGTCTACAAGCAGGAGCTGAAGGACACTATCTTCCGGGTGGTACATGATCAACACCCGGAAGGACGGGTCCATTGTCGCGTTCATTAAAGAGTTAAACCAGCACATTCGTCGCCAGGAGCACCAGATGTGTGCAGGGCTGATAGACTTGAAGAAAGCACTAACCCGAAACTTGGAGTTAGAAGAGGAACTCAAGTCAACACGCGACGGATACGAGGAGGAGATGTTAATACTTGTGGAGGAGAATGATGATTTGACACGGAAGCTAGGAGTATTCATGGGAGATCCAGCACCAGGAGGGGAAGAAGAGGAAGAGGTACCCAAGGAGATTTGTCCGAAGACTACATCATCCCCGACGACACGGACTCAGACCCCGATGACAGCGATGATGAAGACTATGAAGATGAAGCTGGAGCAGACATCATGGAATCTTCTGCCGATCAAAATTTCTAGAGGACCACCCTCACCTATTTTCTAGCCAGCCCGAATCTCGAGGGCGAGATTCATCTTAAGGGGGGTAGGTTTGTTACATCCCAAATTTTTAATTTTGAATGTTATACACTAGATCATCAATGCATATCATATTTTCTTGCTTTTGGTAGATCCTAGAAATCCCACGCAACTCAAGGACCCTCGGAGAGAGTTGGGGATTTCGTTATTTTCATATTTGAGGTTTCTCAAATTTTGAAAATAGGATCATTGATTTTTGTTTATTTTATCTTCAAGTATTTTTAAAATCAAAATATGAGAGATGGAGTAAAATGACTCTCCCAAAATAAAGAAATACTGAGGATTTAATAAAAAAATCAAATAAGTTTTATTTTGGAGTTTTGCTATTTTACTTGAATTTAGGAAAAATTGCACATTTTCAAAAATGCATTTAGGGCCAAGAAAAATGTTCATCTTGTTCTAAATATTTTACTTAGACGGTGAAAATTTGTTTTGGCATTTTTAGAATTTTATTTTATTTTCTAGAATTTTTCCTATATTCGGCGATTTAAAAAAATAATCCCGTGCCCGACTGGGCTGAAGGCCCAGCCGAGCCAGGCCCGTGCCGCGCCGCTGCCTTCCTTCGCCGCGCCGGACTCGTGTCCGAGCCGGACAACCGTCGCCGCAGCCGTTGCCTTGCCCCCTCCTCCAAGCCACAACCCCCTCCCCCTCCATAAATACCGCCGCCGCCCCGCCCTCACCCCGCCACCTCGCCCCGCCTCGCCTCCCGCAGCCGACGCCGCGCCAGCAGCAGCAGCCGCCGCCGCCTTCCGCCGCAGCAGCCGCAGCCCCGCCACCCCGCCACCCACGCCGCAGCAGCCGGAGGCCCGCCGGAGTTCGACGAGGTAGCCCCGCCGCCCGCCTGTTTTCGGAAGAAAACCGACCCGTTTTTTTTAAAACCCCTAGTTCATTTTTTTAGATTAGATCGTTTTTTTCGGTTTAGTTGTTTAGCGAGATTTCACCTGTTCGTTTGTTTTAACGAACGTTTTCGTCGTTTGGTTCCAGTTAACGAACGTCCGTTCTTTAAGCAGTTCGTCAGTTTTTCTTTTTCTCGGGTTTTCGCGGTTATTTTCTGATCGCGATTTCTGATCCGATCTTCGTTCTAGTTTATCTTTTCGCTCGTTTATCGGAATCAGGTGATTCAAGCGCCTGGAGTTTCGTATCGAAACCCTATTTCCGTTTAACCTAGTCAGCCAAGCTTTTGCTTCTGAAAAATTTGGACTTAGGTCCAGATTGGTAGCGTAGTCGGTTCTTTTTGTCGTTTGACTTTCGTTGTTTCGTTTGGTTTGTTTCTTTTTGCAAACCGGAGTTCTTAAGTTGAACTTTCTGGTTAGATCTCTTATTTGAGTTTTACCCATGCAATAGATGAGTACTTATTGTATGCTTGTTTGTTGGCGATTGATTACCCGGAGTGCGCCACTTGCTACTTTGAATATCTAGGTTTCGCGGATCATCAGCAAGGCAAGTAACACTTTGATCATACTTTCCAATACCCAGTTTTCATGGCATTAGTTTTATCCCCAAACACATTGCATGAGTAGGATCTTTAACTTGTGGGATTGGGAAGTAGATTGAGGTAGAACCTATTACCTGCATTATATTCAAACCCTTGGGAGTTACTTCTATGTTTGCTTTATGCCATGCTATGCTAGTAGACGTGGATTGGGTGAGTATATCCATGACAGATGTGATATTGCTAAATTAATGGTTTTACTTAAGGTGGCAACTTAAACACACATCTGGGTGGATTGAGGCACCTGGGTATTCCAGCGATTGCCTGTTTTCTTTATGGACCGCCACCCAGGCTCAAAGGGATCATGAGGTATTTCATACTAGAAAATTCTGTGTGCAGCCACAAGCTATTATGGGCTCTAGCATAGTTGACTAAGTCGTGTGAAATCTTACTGTGGTGGACTAGCAGATGTAGGGGATGTAGGTTGGTACGGTCTACCCGATTGTAAGGTGCTAGCGCTTCTGAAAGACTATGTCTCGGTCATCCGTTTCTCAAACATCATGTAGTGCGAGAATTCCAACGGAGGAGATCGAGTCTTGTGGGGAAAAGTTTACAAACCTCTGCAGAGTGTACAAACTAATCATGATTAGCTGTGTCCCCGGTTATGGACATCTTGAGTATCTAGTACTTGGATTATCATGTGTATCTCAACACTCTAAAAGTTAATTTGTTGGGTTAATGTTTACTTTAATTGGGATTGAGTTGGGTGAACCTTCTAAATGATGTTTCAACTACCATGATAGTTAATTAAAATATATTCCTTTGCAGTAGGGAAAAATTGGCTTTATGCAAAAATCATAACCATAGAGGTTTCCACCAGCCATATTGCATATAGTATAGTTTTACTTTTGTTACTCTCTATGTGTTACTTTGTCAGAATATTCCATGTGCTGACCCATTTCGGGCTGCAACGTTCATGTTGCTGACTTTTTAGCTGACTAGTAAGGTACCTTTAGGTCGTGGTTCTATACTCAGTGATGCCGTTGGAGTTGATGGACTCACTTATCTTTCAAGCCTTCCGCTTTTATCATTGTTAGATGGCCTTAAGCCATTTTTATTGTAATAAGTTCATCTTTGGAACTTTCGATGTAATAAGTGTGTGATTGCCACTCTGTTATAAATCCTTAAAGTACTGTGCGTGTCAGCATTACTGTTACAGGGATGACACTGATGCACAGAGATCAGACTGTTTCAGGTCTGGTCGCTACACCCCCGCCTACGGCCCGGCCTCAGGAGCTCGCTTGCTCCTGACACTCGAGCCTCGGGAGGGATGTTGGACCGAGGAATTAAAGTCATACCTGGTGCAAGGACTGTTGCCGGAAAAGGAGAAAGATGCCGACCGCGTAGCCCGACAGGCTACGGCATACTGCATCCAAGACGGTGACCTTTACAGGAGACGACCAAATCATGTTTCTTTGCGATGCATCTCCAGGAAGCAGGGAGGCGAGCTGCTAGCTGACATCCACACTGGGGACTACGAACATCACTCATCATCATGCACCTTGGTCGGCAAGGCGTTCCACAGTGGTTTTTACTGGCCCACGGCAATTAATGATGCCACCGAGCTGGTAAGGTCTTGCGAGGCTTGCCAAGTCCAAGCCAAGCAGATCCACCAACCAGCTCAGGGCCTACAAACCCCTTCCACTCTCTTGGCTGTTCGCGGTCTAGGGGCTGGACATCCTGGGCCCTTTCCCTCGAGCGCCCGGTGGCTACCGAAACCTTTACGTCACCGTCGACAAGTTTACCAAGTGGGATGAGGTGGAAGCAGTCCGAACCATCCCAACCGGCTCCGCAGTCAAGTTCATCAAGGGCCACATAAACCGGTTCGGGGTCCCTAACCGCATCATCATCGAGAACGGCTCGCAGTTCACTAGTAACCTTTTCAAGACATATTGTGCTTACCTTGGAAGGCATATTTGCTACGCCTCTGTAGCGCATCCCAGGAGCAATGGCCAGGCCAAGCACGCTAACACGGAGGTCCTTAGGGGCCTCAAGACCAGAACCTTCAAGAAGAAGCTCGAAACATGCGGAAGGGGTTGGCACGACGAGCTCCCATCTATGCTGTGGTCCATCCGCACCACTGCCACTAAGCAGACGGGCGAGACCCCATTCTTCCTCATCTACGGAGCTGAGGCGGTCCACCCTCACAAGGTCAGGCACCAGTCGCCGCGAGTCTTGGCATTCGACAAGGCAAAACAAGGCGTCATGCAGGGGACATACCACGTGCTGGGGGAGGAGCGCCGGTGCGACGCTTCACTCCGAGCAGCAAGATACCAGCAGGCGTTGCGGCGGTACCATTGCTGTAGCATTCGCCCCAGGACGCATGAGGTAGGTGACCTAGTTTTAAGGAGAGTCCTCTCCGGAGAGGGACTGCAGAAGCTCTCACCCATGTGGGAAGGACCATTCAATATCACCCACGTCTCCAGACCCGGCGCCGTGTGCCTGGAAATAGGGGACGGCATCCCCATCCCGAACGCATGGAATATTCGGCACCTCCGGAGGTTCTACCAATGAAACAAGGCCCTTGCGCCTGAGAAGACTAGGCTCTATGCCTGTGAACAAGAACCTTGCGCCTGAGAAAACTAGGCTCCATGCCTGCGAGGAACAAGGCCCTTGCGCATGAGAAGACTAGGCTCCATGCCTGCAAGGAACAAGGCCCTCGCGCCTGAGAAGACTAGGCTCCGTGCCTGCGAGGAACAACGCCCTGGCGCCTGAGAAGACTAGGCTCCGTGCCTGCGAGGAACAAGGCCATCGTGCCTGAGAAGACTAGGCTCCATGCCTGCGAGGAACAAGGCCCTTGCGCCTGAGAAGACTAGGCTCCGTGCCTGTGAGGAACAAGGCCCTTTGCACCTGAGAAGACTAGGCTTCGTGCCTGCGAGGAACAAGGCCCTCGCGCCTGAGAAGACTAGAATCCGTGCCTGCGAGGAACAAGGCCCTTGCGCCTAAGAAGCCTATCCTCCGTGCCTGCAAGGAAGAAGGCCCTCGCACCTGACAAGCCAAGGCCCGGTGCTTGTGAAGAAAGGCTCCGGCCTGTGAAGATATCCGCTCGTGACACTCTCACGTAATAATGAGTGGGGCTGTACATGCCCCGGTGTCGGGACCCCGGTTCTAAGTCACACCGATCTAGCTGTAACACGTCATATCACTTTGCGGCCTCACGCACGGTATCCCCACGGGTGCCACCTTACCTGGCCGGGGACCGTTTGCGCATTTTGGCACACGTATATGACAGTGTCGCTAGCATCCATATGACAGAGAACCCGAGCCGACATGGCTAGTTATAAAGCAAAAGCGGCACTAAATTACAGAGACAGGCATCCATGACCCAGCAACGAACGTGTCGGTCATCAACGTATGAACCCAAGTCGTAGCAAGCTACATGGACTTAAAGGAACAACGCATGACATTTCCCATAAGGGACAGACACAGGAACAAAGAAGGACACATGCCGGCCAGCCTACGTGTTCCGAGCAGTAGCAAGCTACCATGGCTCATTGGAAGCACTAGTAGGCATTTCCCTGTTAGATAGGCTACCAAAGGAAAACAACTAGGTGTCGGATCCCACACATACCAAGCATTTCAATCATACACACAATATGCTCAATATGTGCAAATACAACATTGCATCACAACAGAACTCTATGACTCAAAGTACTTTATTTGAGAGGCTCCAAGAGCCATACATAACATATCCATACAGGTAGGGGTCACATGACCCAACACTCAAGTCATACAGTCATACAAGCACAAGCGGAAGCTACATGTCTGGGTACAGACAACTTGGAAAATAAAACAGGCTTGGTGTAGCCTGACTATCTACAAGGCCCTTCACAAGCTCCAGATCTCCGTCTGGGTGAAAAGCTACTCGTCGACTTCAACGTCTATGTAGAACCCATCAGAAGGGGCAGGGTTCTCCTCTGCAACAGTTATTAAGCAAACATGAGTACAAAAGTACTCAACAAATCTTACAACAGAACCTATCATACATGCAACATTATCAACAGGGGGTAGTGGAGTTCATAGCAAAAAGCTAGCTTTGACTCTTGGCTAACCTATATGAAAGTGCAACTAATCCCCGGGTGGTTTTGGTAATTAATAACAACATATATATCATTGAACTAATAGTTACTTGAGAATCATTTCAGAGAAGTTCAGTGATATGGGTATGGAAATGACTGAAGAAGTGGACCCCTCAAAATGCTAAGGCAAGCATTGGCAAAAGCTCAAGACTCCATTTTTGGTTTAGTGATCAAAGATCACATTGAGTCCATAGGAAAAGCCAATACTATTAAAAGGGGATGAGGTTGTGTTGATGATCTGGTTGCTCAAGTGCTTAGTGATTTAGCTCCTTCAACTATCAGCAACTTTCACTACAATACACACTCATAAGTAATCTCGGACAAACCGATTCTTCCAGCTCTGTCCCACCGAGATGAACCACCTCAGCCATAAGCCAAACCCCAGAAATTTCGGTCAATCTGAGTTTGAGATCGGTCTCACCGAAACATGGACTGCCAACCTTCTGTAACCGTTTGTCATCATTCGGAATATCCGAGTTGATAATTTCGGTCCCACCGAAACTGGCAAGTTCCTATCTTTGACTCAAATCGGACCAACCGAGATGGTATTTTCGGTCCCACCGAAAACCCCAACGTTCACTATATTTGAACTTTCGGTCTGACCGAGTTTCCACTTCGGTCTCACCGAGATTGCTCAATTATGTGTGTAACAGTTGGATTTTGTGTGGAGGCTATATATACCCCTCCACCCCCTCTTCATTCGTGGAGAGAGCCATCAGAAAGAACTACCACTCCTACCTTACACTTTCTGAGAAGAGAACTACCTACCCTTGTGTTGAGATCAAGTTGCTCCATTCCTACCATATGAAACTTGATTTCTAACCTTCCCAAGTTGCTTTCCACTCAATCCTTTCTTCCACCACAGCCATATCAGTGAGGAGAGTTGAGTGTTGGGGAGATTATCATTTGAAGCACAAGAGCAAGGAGTTCATCATCATCTACAACATCTATTACCTTTTGGAGGGTGGTGCCTCCTAGATTGGTTAGGTGTCGCTTGGGAGCCTCCTTCATCGAGATGTGGAGTTGAACCAAGAAGTTTGTAAGGGCAAGGAGATCGCCTACTTCGTGAAGATCTACCCCGAGTAAGGCTAGCCCTCCGTGGGGGTAGGCCATGATGGAATAGACAAGGTTGCTTCTTCGTGGACCCTTCGTGGGTGGAGCCCTCCGTGGACTCGCGCAGCCGTTACCCTCCGTGGGTAGAAGTCTCCATCAACGTGGATGTACGATAGCACTACCTATCGGAACCACGGGAAAAATCATTGCGTCTCCAAATTGCGTTTGATCTTCTCCACCTCTCTTTACTACATGTGCAATTTACTTTCCGCTGCTTATACTCTAGAATTGCATGTGTAGGGTGATACTTGACTTGATCTTAATTGTGAAACTACCTAAAACTGTTCTTTGTCAAAGGCAGAATTTTTATATTTACAAGTAGTCTAATCACCCCCCCTCTAGACATACTTTCGATCCTACAAGTGGTATCAGAGCTTTGGTCTCCATTGTTTTGGTTTCCATTGCATTGGACTCCATAAGCTTGGTTTCACAACCTAGGAGAGTATGGCGTCTAGTGAGGGTAATTATCGTAGAGGTCCTTACTTTGATGGTACAAATTTTGCTAGTTGGAAGCATAAAATGAAAATGCATATTCTTGGTCATAACCCAGCCGCATGGGGCATTATTTGTGTTGGTATGCAAGGTGAATTCTTCGAGGAAGGAAAAGTTTCGGATCGCGAAGCTACACCGGAAGAGTTGCGGATGTTGCAAAACAATGCTCAAGCTTGTGACATTCTCTTCAATGCCTTGTGTCCCGAGGAGTTCAACAAAATCAGCCGTCTTGAGAATGCTAAAGAGATTTGGGATACTTTGGTTGAAATGCACGAAGGTACTGAATCTGTGAAGGAATCAAAGCTAGATATTCTTCAAGGTCAACTTGACAAGTTCAAGATGAAGGATGGTGAAGGAGTCGCTGAAATGTACTCTAGGCTTGCTCTCATCACAAATGAGATTGCCGGCTTAGGAAGCGAAGAAATGACCGACCGATTCATCATTAAGAAGATTATCAGAGCTTTGGATGGAAAATATGACACCGTGTGCACTTTGATCCAAATGATGCCAAACTACAAGACTCTCAAGCCAACTGAAGTCATTGGAAGAATTGTTGCTCATGAGATGACACTTAAGGATAAGGAAGAGCTTCACAACAAGTCAAGTGGTGCTTACAAAGCTACAAGTGATGCTCCCACAACCTCAAGTGACAAGATAATTTCCAATGAAGAGATAAGCCTAATGGTTAAGAACTTCAACAAGTTCTACAAGAATAGAGGCAAAGAAAGAAGCTCAAAGTCTAGATCATATGATGAAAAGAGATCTTCTAGTCGTGATCGAAACTGCTACAATTGTGGAAGAACCGGACACTACTCAAATGAGTGTACGGCTCCCCACAAGAGAAGAGAAGAATCTCCAAGAAGAAGATCAAGAGATGAGTCACCTCGGAGAGAGAGAAGGAGTAGAGATGATCGTTATGAACGAAGACCCTCTCGGAGAAGCAAGGATTCGGAGAGGAAAGACAAGTCATCAAGGAGCTACACAAGAAGAAGACATCAAGCTCATGTAGGTGAATGGGTCTCCGGCTCCGACTCCGACAATCAATCCGATGGAAGCTATCACTCCGACTCCGACTACAGTCAAGATGAAGGTGTTGCCGGTCTTGCTCTCGTATCCTCCAACTCCAACTCCTACGACTTATTTGATTCACCAAATGAGGGAATTGGAAGATGCTTCATGGCTAAAGGCCCCAAGGTAACACACCCTGAATTCATTGACTTTGATAGTGATGAGGATGACTTGCTTGGTGAAGATGAGCTATTGCATGATAAATCTAGTGAGCTTAGTAACGATGAAAATGCTAGTAGTCTTTATAGTCGAGAAGAGTCGAATGACAATGCTATGAAGGAGATTGAGCGTCTAACTAAAGAACTAAACACTCTTAAGTTAGCTCATGAAACAACTCAAGAAGATCATAGAGAGCTCCTAAGATCTCATGAGAAGCTACGCTTCGAGAAGCTCACTCTAGAGCAAGAACATGAGTTTCTAAAAGCGATCAATGACGATCTTCGAAAGAAGAGTTCTTCATATCTTGCCAAACGACTTCTCTTGTCTAATTTCTTGCCACCTATTAAGACTAAGCATGACAAGCATAAGAAAAATTCTTCCTCTAGTAGTAACAATAACCATGTTAAATCTAATATTGTTGCTTCTAGTAGTTCTCTTGATTCCACTAACAATGTTTCAAGCCAAGTTACACTTGAGCAAGAAAATAGCTTATTGAATGAAATCATAGAGAAAGGTGTCTACAAGAGTCTTGCCGGAAGCAAGAACTTTGAGGAAATTGTTCGCAAACAAGGAAGGCACCGGAAGAATCAGGGGATTGGTTTTGAGCGAAAGTTCAACGCCGAAGGTGTTGAGTGGGAAGAAGGTCAATACCCTACTCCACAGTTTGTTTCTCAAAAGGAGAAGTATGATCCTACTTCTTCCAATGTGGAACAAGCTCAAGATGACCTTCCACCACAAGACCACAAGCTAAAGGCCAAGGACAAGCTTCAAGAGGAGATTTATGCATTCATTGAAGCACCTCAAGCCATGGTCAAGTGGGTTCCCAAGGACACGTCAAGTTCTACTTCGTCAATCTCAACTACAACCCCAAGGATTCCCATCAAGATGATGTGGATCCCGAAGAAGAAGAACTAGAAGGTTCTTGAGGGTGACTCCGCCAACATACTTCACTCACATTCATTTTGGCAACTTGTGCAATCAACTTCCACATCATGCACTAGTTCATGGAGTCACAAACCCTCTTGTTGGTAAGTCAAGGGACAAGGTAATCATTGCTTTCATGGACATCATCTATTGTGAACTTCAATCTATGTCCATGGATATTCTTGTTTGTTTCTTGTGGGACTAACCCATGTAGGTATTGAAAGTGCCCTAATCCAAAGGATAGCTCCCAACTCTTGATGATCTACATCAACATTGAGCATCCACATCTTCAACATCTACATGAAGTCTTCTACGACAACCCAAGGTTAGTTTGACCCTTTAAAAGGGGTTCTCACATCTAGGGGGAGCTTTGCTCCAAAAAAAATTGAGCTAAAGCATCTTCAAATGATGTGAACACATCAATGCTTTATGTAAAAGTGGTAACCCCACTTGTGCTTAAACGATGAGTATGACCTATGATCAAATGTTCTCATTTGGCTCCTAAGTCAATATACTCATATATAGATGACCTAGTCATCGACAAATTGTGTGCTAGTAGCTAGAGTTTTGGTTGTGCATGTTTGACACATATTTCATTTGCTATCTTATTGTGTGAGCATGTTGAATGCATGATTTTATCCATTCGAGGACATCCATTTGTTGTTTTGGTTGTTTTGATTTTTCTGGCCAAATGGATGGACAAGAATGCCTAAGCACCTTCCCTAGCTATCTATGCTTTCTTGTCTCAAATTATATTCATGCTCACATCACAAACTTTGAACAAGTCATTTTTGGACCCTCCGAGTGAGGAGCACTCGGAGCCACCGATCCGTCTAAGGCTGACTTCCAAAACCTTCTAAGTCAATTTCGGTCAGACCAACTTCTCCCACTCGGTCCAACCGAAACGCTTAGACTAATCTAGGTTTCATCTCGGTGAAACCGAGTTCTAAATCTCGGCGTGACCGATATGCGTAACTGCACAACAGTTATCCATTTCGGTGTCACCGAGTTTTTCAACTCGGTCGCACCGACAGCAAGGGGATATAAATACTGAGGCAGCGCGCGATTTTTCCTTCAAACCGTTTCGCCCCCAAGTCCCCTGCTGCCGTCGCCCTAATCTCCGGATCGTCGCCGTCGTCGCCTGTGCGCCCTCGCCGCAGGTCTCCGCCGCCGTCAACGGTTTTCTTCTCCGCGCCGTTGCCGCCGTAGAGGGACTCTACCAAGTTAGGGTGAGTCTCGATCCCTCTCGTGCTCCCCATCTGATTCTTGCATGATTGGTTTGCCCTGCATCTAGCCACGTTTGAAAAATTCCTTAACATCAGATCGGTTCTTGTTTCGAGCAAAATTCTTAGGTTTAGGTTTCCACGGAACACATCTCGGTGAAGCCGATTTTAAATTCTCGGTGTGACCGATTTGGCCTCTGGCCATTGCACTGCACCTTCGGTCTAACCGAGTTGTGCAAATCGGTGTGACCGAAACTCAGTTTTAGTGAAACCCTAGTTTATCGGCAGGACCGAAACCCATTTCGGTCTGACCGAAAGTGGTGTGTAAGTTTCTGTTATACACTTCGGATTCACCGAAACTGAAAATCGGTTTGACCGAAATGCATTCAGTGAAAACATAAAACTAAGATTTGAACTCATTTTTTTGCAAAAACCTCTGCGGTTTGTGATAACTCTTCTACTCTGCCTATACCTTATCTATTCACAGGTTGTCAGCCATGTCAGATGCCAGTGACAGCCAGAACAGGTCTGAGTCACCTTTTGCAGAGATTCCTGAGGCAGATACTAGTCCTGAGGCTAGTAGTCCTAGTGATGATGGTGAGAGGAGTACCCCTAGTGGTTTGCCTCCTGCAGCCACCAGAACTAGAAAGCAGAGAAATTCTGATGATGAGGACTCTGACTTCATTGCTGAGGAAGTAACCTCCAAGCCCAAGAGAAAGGTTGTTGCCAAAGAGCACGAAGGGCAGCAGTCGAAGAAAGGCACCAGCAAGGTCAAGCAATCAGCTGTTGCCAAGAAGCTAAACTTGGGAGAGCCAGCCCCAAGTAAAGTGAAGAAAGCTTCCAAGAGGAAGAGAGTTGTGTATGCCGAACCTCATGCAGAAGCAGCCGTTGAAGAAGAAGAAGAAGAAGCACCCCAGCCTGCTCCTCAGAAGCAAAAACTCATGGGTGATGCGATTAGGGCTCAAGCCACTTCTAAGCCCAAGAAGCCTGCTCAAGCTAAGGCAGCTCCAGCAAAGCCTTCTGCCAAGCCCAAGAGGACAACCAGGAACATCCCAGCCTCTGAGAAGAACAAAGGTGATGTGCCACCGTCTGAGTCTGAAGAAGAACATGTGTTGCTGAAGCTCTGTCCGAAACTGCCGCTCCACAACGATTCTCATCCTCAAGCCGAGGATATGAAGGCAAGGAAGGACATAGGTCTCAGGCTATGGAGACAGTCTGATCCATATGCCGTGAGGAGAAGGACTGCTGTGGACCCCAGATTCCACACCAGAGAGCAGCAGGACTTCTATGAGACCGTGCTGACGGATAAGAAGCCTATTGTTGCAGATACCAGATATGTTGACTGGAAGTACATTGACAGTGAAGAGCACCGAGACTTCTTTCCCCATGTGCATGAGAGCTTCACTGCATGTGGAGTTGATGAGTTTGTGGGTCAGAAACTGACTGATTGGAATGATGAGATGATTATGCAGTTCTACACCACAACCCACTTCTATCCTGATGGGAAGATCACCTGGATGACTGAAGGTCAAAGGTTTTCTTCGTCTGTTGAAGAATGGGCAGAACTTCTGAATGCTCCAGTGCAGAGAGAGGACGACATTGATGTCTATGGGATTCCTAAGAAGAACCATGATTCCATGAAGAACATGTACAAGGAGATCCCCGCTGCAGATTTGGAAGGGTGGAAGCTTGGCTCAGTGTACTATCTCCAGGCAGGTCTACCTACCACAAACACTATTCTGAGGCATACCTTGATGCCCAAGTCTGGAGACCACCGCATGATCCGAGGCTATTCTATCAACATGCTGCACATTCTTGATGAGAAGGCACCTTTCAAGGTGATGGACTTAATGGTAGAGAACATTAAGAGGACTGCAGCTGACCAGAAGAGGTCGTGTGGATTTGCCCCGCAGATTCAGATGCTTATCAATGCCAAGTTTGGCACGGGCAAATTCATGTTGGATAGGAAGCACTTGCCACTGCAGCCAGAGCATGAAGATAACATTGTTGTGATGGATGAGGAGGATCCAACTTCAGTTGAAGGTCAAGCCAAGATTGAAGCTGCGAAGAAAGCCAAATCTGATAAAGAGGCAGCAGCAGCAGCTAAACCAAAGAGCTTCGGAGAGCAGATTCTTGAAGCTACCCAGAGGATTGAACAACGCCTGGCCAGCATTGAACAATCTCAGGAGTGCTTGGAAAGGATTGTTGACGAGAAGGTCCACGCTCTGGACGTGAAGCTGACTGAACTTCAGGTGACCGTCAACAAGCTTGAGGCAGACATGGAGGAAGCTAGGCAGGACAGGGCAGAGCTCATGCAGGATGACCTAGTCCAGGACTCTCATCGCCAGACTGCTCCGGTTCCCAGAGGATCCCGATCAGCTGCTATCCCAGTGACTGACTCCAGGACTACCACTTCAGCACCTCCTACAGCTCCAGCAGTCACTCCAGCCACAGCTCCAGCAGTCACTCCAGCCACAGCTCCAGCATCCACTCCTCCAGCGCAGACATCAGCTGAAGTCTTCGCCGATGCCGTCATATCTACTCCGACATCTACCCAGACGGGAGCCGCCAGCAGAGCCCACAGTGACGTTTAGCTCTATGCTTTTTCGAACTTTTTGGTAACTTGTTGCCAAAGGGGGAGAAATTGTATAGATCATAGGGCTTCGAGAGAGAGAGTGCTCTTTCGTTCTTTTGCCGGTTTTCTTTGAGATACATTTGGTTCTTTTGGTTCTTGAAACTTTCAGTGTGCTTGATACTACGTTTGTTGCTACCTTAATGAGTGCTTAGTCATACTATGCTTTAATGTGTGCTTAATGCTTATCATATGCTATTCCTTCTTGTATGGCTATTTACTCATGTCTTGGTGATTGGGTGCATGTTATTGTTTCTTATCATTTTGTGCGCTCTACCAAGATGTATGTGACATGGAAGAGTGACCCATAATCCTAATCGATTGTGCATTCGCATTCAAACGCAAATTTTAAATAATGCACAAATTTAGGGGGAGCTCTTGTTTATCACATACTTCTCAAAGCGACGATATTATTCATTGATTATATCTTTTGTCGATGCTTTGATCTATATGTTGTCATCAATTACCAAAAAGGGGGAGATTGAAAGTGCAACTAATCCCCGGGTGGTTTTGGTAATTAATAACAACATATATATCATTGAACTAATAGTTACTTGAGAATCATTTCAGAGAAGTTCAGTGATATGGGTATGGAAATGACTGAAGAAGTGGACCCCTCAAAATGCTAAGGCAAGCATTGGCAAAAGCTCAAGACTCCATTTTTGGTTTAGTGATCAAAGATCACATTGAGTCCATAGGAAAAGCCAATACTATTAAAAGGGGATGAGGTTGTGTTGATGATCTGGTTGCTCAAGTGCTTAGTGATTTAGCTCCTTCAACTATCAGCAACTTTCACTACAATACACACTCATAAGTAATCTCGGACAAACCGATTCTTCCAACTCAGTCCCACCGAGATGAACCACCTCAGCCATAAGCCAAACCCTAGAAATTTCGGTCAATCCGAGTTTGAGATCGGTCTCACCGAAACATGGACTGCCAACCTTCTGTAACCGTTTGTCATCATTTCAGAATATCCGAGTTGATAATTTCGGTCCCACCGAAACTGGCAAGTTCCTATCTTTGACTCAAATCGGACCAACCGAGATGGTATTTTCGGTCCCACCGAAAACCCCAACGTTCACTATATTTGAACTTTCGGTCTGACCGAGTTTCCACTTCGGTCTCACCGAGATTGCTCAATTATGTGTGTAACGGTTGGATTTTGTGTGGAGGCTATATATACCCCTCCACCCCTCTTCATTCGTGGAGAGAGCCATCAGAAAGAACTACCACTCCTACCTTACACTTTCTGAGAAGAGAACTACCTACCCTTGTGTTGAGATCAAGTTGCTCCATTCCTACCATATGAAACTTGATTTCTAACCTTCCCAAGTTGCTTTCCACTCAATCCTTTCTTCCACCACAGCCATATCAGTGAGGAGAGTTGACTGTTGGGGAGATTATCATTTGAAGCACAAGAGCAAGGAGTTCATCATCATCTACAACATCTATTACCTTTTGGAGGGTGGTGCCTCCTAGATTGGTTAGGTGTCGCTTGGGAGCCTCCGTCATCGAGATGTGGAGTTGAACCAAGAAGTTTGTAAGGGCAAGGAGATCGCCTACTTCGTGAAGATCTACCCCGAGTAAGGCTAGCCCTCCGTGGGCGTAGGCCATGATGGAATAGACAAGGTCGCTTCTTCGTGGACCCTTCGTGGGTGGAGCCCTCCGTGGACTCGCGCAGCCGTTACCCTCCGTGGGTTGAAGTCTCCATCAACGTGGATGTACGATAGCACCACCTATCGGAACCACGAGAAAAATCTCCGCGTCTCCAAATTGCGTTTGATCTTCTCCACCTCTCTTTACTACATGTGCAATTTACTTTCCGCTGCTTATACTCTAGAATTGCATGTGTAGGGTGATACTTGACTTGATCATAATTGTGAAACTGCCAAAAACTGTTCATGATCAAAAGGCAGAATTTTTATATTTACAAGTAGTCTAATCACCCCCCCTCTAGACATACTTTCGATCCTACACTATACTACAACTCTCAACAGATTGCAAGATATTACTACGTACACGAGTCCTCTACTCACCACAACAATACACCACCGAGGATCCTCTTCCGTCATCCTATGGAAGGGCCATCCACGGCACTCACACTTGTCTTGAGGCTTTTAATAGTATCCATCAACTTGTCTATGAACTTTAAGAGTAACCAAGTAGTCCGTACCGCGAACAACGGCTATTCAAATAGATTGATAACCCTGCAGGGGTGTACTTCTTCACACACGCTTCCACCAATTATCGCCGTTTACTCGACATGTACTCGGCAACCTTCAAGCGGAAGCTCAGCGAGGGTGTCGGCCACGACCTGACTAACTACACAAGTCTCTCGTCCAGGTTTATCGCCTATTTGGGTTCAATCCGTGGGGAGATCCGGCCGGGGTGTCGCTCACGGCCCCAAACGATGTGTACAGGGTTTCTGAGTCACCAAACGGGCAACCGTTACACCATGCCACGTACCTATCGCATCACAGCCCACCCAGAGGGTCAGCGCTGTGCACGACCACCAGTAAACTACAAACACCAGAAACTAGTTGCAACTCATGGACAGAGAACAGGGGCAGTTAATAAGACGAGAGGGCTTGGAGCGCCCGGAGCCCAATGTGTGGTAGTAACTGTAACTTGAATCACACATACAAATCTCGGGTCCTATGGACGATTCCAATGAAACAACCCACCATGTACTCCTACATGGCCTTTCATCGATACCTTTACCAAACATATTCCACACTTCCTTCTCTTTACCGGTATGATCATTTCACTCTGATCCATCACCCAGATGAACCAGACCTGACACAACTCTAAGCATAGCAGGCAACATCAACAAATAGCATGGTGGATCACACATCACATGGCTCAATCAACTCCTACACATGCTAGTGGGTTTCAACCATTTACTGTGGCAATGACAGGTCATGCAAGGGAATAGGGTTCAACTACCACAGCAAGTAGCAGTTCACACGCTATTGCCTTAATGCAGTAAAAGAGAGCAGGAGCGAGAAGATGGGTTTGTATCGGAATGATCAATGATTGCTTGCCTGACAAAGTGGTTGTCGGGTACTGCTCTTCAGTTGGATACGAATAAGTAACCTCGGGAGCAGGACCTAACACGGAGAATACCGGCGATACAATCAATAAGCAAACAAATGTAACAATATGATGCATGCTCATGATATGGCAAGATGCATGTGTTTTGGGCTAATGCAACTATAACCAGAAGGGTTTGAGCCCATTTGAATCAAAGATTCAAATTGAAACCCAAATTATTATTTAATTAAGTGCATTAACTTGTTCTAATGTAAACAGCAAGGTTAACTTGCTCAAACATGCATGAAACTAGTTCCATTGGAAAGATTGGATTTTTCTGATCAATTTTCATATATAAATCTTTTCCATCTGAGCTACTGTTGAATTTATATGAGTTTTTGAAGTTTAAAGCATTTTCTGGAATTTCCTGAATTATTTTTAAATCTAAAAATCCCAGAAAATCCTTTACAGCGTCAGCATGACATCATGCTGACGTCAGCCAGTCAACAGGGCGGCCCAGGTCAAACCTGACCAGTGGGACCCACTGGTCAGTGTCACAGTTAGTTAACTGACTAATTAAAATTAAATTAAACACTAAACTAGGTTTGACTATCAGGCAGGACCCACATGTCAGTGACCTAGGGGGGTCAAACCCTTGGTCAAACAGGGCTAACTCGCCGGCGTTTAGCAGCCGGCGAGGCCAAACGCGGCGGTGAGGTGCGGGATTTGTGCTCCGGCTGCCAAAACAACGGCGGAGCACACCTATGGGTAGCTGGGAGTGAGCCGCGTCGAGTGGTGGTGGTGGCTGGCCTCGGGGTCGCCGGAAACGATGCCGGCGATGAGTCCAGCGGCTTCCGGAGTTCAGGTGAGGTTGAACTCGTCGGTGCGGTGCTCGTAGAGGTGCGTGGAGTGATCCTACAACACCTATATGTGACGGTGAAGCTGGTGGGCACGGTGGCTGGACCATTAGATGGCCGGAGCCTCGTCGGCGACGAGCTCCGTGGCGGCGCGTGCAGGTGAGCCTTGTTCGGTGCGTTTAGAGCAGGATAGAGCCAACGGAGAGGGGGAGGAAGGAGTTGAGCTCACGGCGGTTGTAGTAGACGCCGAGGCGAACTTGGGGACGGTCGGAGCTGACCGGGGCGGCGAGGGGGATCTCTGCGGCCGGTGTTTGGGAAGACGGGGTCGGGGGCGACTCCAGAGCGGGCGAGCGCTCGGGGCTCAGCCTGCTCGACGTAGTCGAGGACGGTGGAGCGGACGGACACGATGACGGAGCTCAGGGACGGCGGTGGAGGGGCTATCACGACGGCGCGAGCACGGCGGCGTCGGCCATGGTGCGGGGAAGGCGAGGGAGAGGAGCTGGGGAGGGTGGAGAGTATCAGCGATCTCGGGGAGGAAGTGGGGGATCGATCCCACTCACCAGAACGGCGAGGGGAGGAAGCAGGGCGGCGGGAAGCTGCGTGGCGCGCGCTGCGGCCGCCGTCGAGCACCTGCCTGCCTGCCTGGCCGAGCCAAGCAGCTCGCTGGAGCGGTGGCTGGGCTGGGCCGGCAGGTGGGCCTGTTGGGCGCCAGGTAAGCTCTTCTCTCTTTTCTTTTTTCTATTTCTTTCTGTTTCATTTCGTTTGCAACTTTTTAGAATTAATAAAAATGCCAGAACATTTTTATAGCTCATAAAACTAGGCATGCCCACTGTATATAATATGAACAACATGGAACATTTTAGTTTATGATTATTTGGGCACACAAAATATTTTATAGCATTTAAATGCCCAAATGCAAATACCATATGAATTAATCCAGAGACCTTGGATGTCCTAGAAAATTGTGCACCATTTTTGGCAGAGGTTTAAGACCAAGGCAGAAATGATGAACATTTTTTAAGGGCATTTTGGGTACATCGAAAATGATTTTATTAAACCCTAGTTGTTAGAAGAGGGGTGCTGGGGTTTCTGTCATTCCCATTTCAAGTTTCTTTGATAAGTAAACACGATGCATACTATTGCTAGTCCTAATGCAAGCACTAACTAGGGATGTGACAACTCACCCCCATGCAAAAGAATCGCGTCCCGAGATTCGAGTTCCTCCGGAAAGAGGGTGGGGTACTCAAGTCGAAGACGATCCTCCCTTTCCCAGGTAGCTTCACTCTCGGAATGATGTGACCATTGAACCTTGAGAAACTTAATATTGTGACGTCGAGTGGTGCGCTTGGTTTGATCAAGAATACGAACGGGGTATTCTCGATATGTGAGATTGTCCTGGAGATCAAGCGTTTCGTGGTCCACTCCGCGGATAGGATCCGAGAAGCAATGCCTGAGTTGAGATACGTGGAAGACATCATGAACTCTGGAGAGGTGCGGAGGTAGTTCCAATTGGTAGGCAACTTCTCCTCGTTTGGAAAGAATGCGAAAAGGACCGATGTAACGAGGGGCCAATTTGCCTTTGAATCCGAAGCGATGGGTTCCCTTAAGAGGAGTAACCCGAAGGTAAGCCTTATCGCCGACTTCAAAAGTCACAGCCTTATGAAGACTATCATATTGTCTCTTCTGGCGAGACAGGGCTGTTTTCAATTTCTCACGAATGATGCGAACTTGTTCTTATGCTTCCTGGATCATATCTGGGCCAAAGAATTGTCTTTCCCCGGTTTCTGACCAGTTAAGAGGTGTTCGACACCTTCGTCCATATAGAACTTCGAAGGGAGCTTTGCCCAAGCTGGCTTGATAACTATTGTTATAAGCGAATTCGGCAAATGGAAGACACTTCTCCCATTCCATACCGAAAGAGATGACAGAGGCTCGAAGCATGTCTTCCAGAATTTGATTGACTCGTTCCACTTGACCACTTGACTAGGGATGGAAGGCGGTGCTGAAAGAGAGATGAGTTCCCATAGCATTCTGGAAACTTTCCCAGAATCGTGAAGTGAAAAGACTTCCACGGTCTGAGTTTATCTCCAACGGCACACCATGAAGTGATACTATCCGAGAGATATACAAGTCTGCTAGCTGGCTAGCGGTTATACTCTCTCGAACAGGTAGAAAATGGGCTACTTTAGAGAGGCGGTCGATAACGACGAAAATAGCATTATTCCCTTTCCTGGTCCTGGGAAACCCGGTAATGAAGTCCATACCGATCTTGTCCCATTTCCATTCAGGAATAGCTAAGGGTTGAAGCGTGCGAGCAGGCCGTTGATGCTCTGCTTTGACTTGACGACAAACGTCGCAGTTAGCAATGAATTGAGCAATTTCTCTCTTCATCCTAGTCCACCAGAACCTCTGACGTAGGTCCTGATACATTTTGGTACTACCGGGATGAATCGTGAGAGGATATTCATGAGCCTCCTTAAGGATTAACTGCCGTAGATGTTGGTTCTTGGGAACCACTAAACGGTTCTCGAAGAAAACAACACCTCTGTTATCAATGGAGAAACAACCTGCAACTCCTTTGTGAATGTTTCTCTTAATTCGGGAAATCCATGTATCTTGCTTCTGGGCAGCTATGATTTGATCCATAAGGGTAGGTTTCGCCACCAAGGTGGAAAGGAATCCTCGAGGAACAATGTGAAGGTTAAGCTTACGAAATTCCTCATAAAGAAGTGGTTGCCCTTGTTGTAACATCAGGTTGTTACAATAAGACTTACGACTTAGTGCGTCGGCCATGACGTTGGCCTTCCTAGGGGTGTAAGTGATTCCTAAATCGTAATCTGTGAGCAATTCAACCCAACGCCTTTGCCTAAGATTCAAGTCCGGTTGGGTGAAGATGTATTTCAGACTTTGGTGATCAATGAAGATTTCACAGCGATTACCAAGAAGGTAATGTCGCCATGTTTTGAGTGCGTGGACTATAGCTGCATGCTCTAAATCATGTGTAGGATAGTTATCCTCATGTGGACGCAACTGTCGAGATGCGTATGCGATCACTTGACGATCTTGCATGAGTATGCAACCTAGTCCATGTCGCAAGGCGTCGCAGTAGATAATAAAATCCTTGGAAAAGTCTGGTGGTACCAGTACGGGTGCAGATGTCAGGCGTCTTTTCAGTTCCTGAAAGATGGACTCGCACTGTGGGGTCCACTCAAACTTTTTATCTTTCTTGAGGAGTTCAGTTAGAGGTTTAGCTACCTTGGAGAAATTCTCGACGAAGCGTCGACAATAGCTCGCTATGCCAAGGAAACTCCTAACTTGCTTGACCGATCCAGGGGGAGTCCAATCAAGGATGGCTTGAACTCACTCGGGATTGACAGCAATACCCTTGCCAGAGATCACATGACCTAAATAGGTCACTTCCGGCAACCACAATTCACATTTAGAGAATTTGGCATAAAGGCGATGCTCTCGAAGTTTCGTCAATACCAGCCTTAGATGCTCAGCATGATCTTTCTTATTCTTGGAGTAGATGAGTATATCATCGAGTTATACCACGACGAATTTATCCAAGTACTCCATGAATATATAATTCATTAGCCGGGAGAAGGTGGCTGGGGCATTGGTTAATCCGAAGGAAATGATGGTGTACTCGTATTGGCCATAACGAGTAACAAAAGCCGTTTTAGGAATGTCCCCGTTCTTGATTTTGATTTGATGGTAGCCCAACCTCAAATCCATTTTGGAAAAGATTGAGGATCCAGCGAGCTGATCATACAGGTCGTTGATCCTAGGGAGCGGATACTTGTTCTTTATGGTGACCAGATTGATAGGTCGGTAATCTACAACCATCCGTTCCGTTCCATCCTTATTCTTGACAAAGAGGACGGGACAAGCCCAAGAGGAAGAACTAGGACGGGTGAAACCCTTTTGCAAGTACTCATCGAGTTGTTTCTTAAGCTCAGCTAATTCTAGGGGTGCCATCTTATAGGGTCTCCTAGAGAATGGGACAGTTCCTGGAATAAGATCTATCACGAACTCGACATCTCTGTCAGGTGGAACACCTAGCAGTTCTTCTGGAAAAACATCCGGAAAGTCACGGACTACCGGGATATCTTCGAGTTCTGGTAGAGGGCTGGCATTAAGAGAGTAGAGCTGACGCTCAGCCATTCGGGCCAAGACATTGACTGTCTTGCCGGATGGGTATGTAAGTTGAACGGTCCTAGTGTAGCAATCAATCTTGGCGTAATGAGTTGTCATCCAGTCCATACCCAAGATGATGTTTATGTCCGAGGACTTGAGAGCGATTAGAGATGCAAGGAAAACAAGTCTATCGACAAGGCTTTTGTTTCCATGGCTTACCCTAGAGGTTTGCCACTTTGAACCAGGAGTTTGAATAACCATGGAAGTAGGCATGTCACAAAAAGTCATGTTGCGCATTCGAGAATAGCTCTCAGATATGAACGAATGAGATGCTCCAGTATCGAAAAGAACAGATGCCGGATGGCAGTTAACGAGAAGCTTACCAAGGACGACGTTAGGATCCTCATAAGCTCCCTCAGCAGAGACATAGTTGACATGACCACGTGCAGTGGGGATTGGCTTGACATAATTCAACTTGCCGGTTGGCTTACCACGGCCAACGGGTTTTCCTGGTTGGTTCTGAGGACACTCATGCATGTAGTGCCCCGGTTCTCCACACTTGAAGCATGTCATAGTGCCAGTGCGTGGAGCAAAGTTGGTAGGTGGTCCTCCATAAGTCTTGGCAGGTGCAAACTGTTGAGTTGGGCGAGGCGCCTCATAGGATGGCCTCGGTGTGTACTTGGGTGGCAGAGCAGTGTTAGGAACCCACACACGGCGCTTGTGAGAGCCAGAGCCGGATGAGGAACCAAAGTCACGTGGATGCTTGCGTGTGGCTTCGAAATCAGTCTGGCCCGTCTCAGCACTGATGGCCTTGTTCACCAACTTCTGCAAGGAAGTGCACTCGTGCAGTCGTAGATCTCGACGGAGTTCGGGGCTGAGTCCCTTGCGGAACCTCACCTGCTTCTTGGCATTGGTGGATACTTCCTCAGGTGCATAGCGTGCCAAGTTGCCAAATTCGTGACTATAGCCATCCACAGTTAACTGGCCCTGGGTGAAATTGCAGAATTCCTCCCGCTTGCGATCCATGAGACCTTTCGGAATGTGATGTTCACGGAATGCCTCACTAAACTCAACCCAAGTAGTGATTTGGCCAGCAGGACGCATAGCTTCAAAGTTCTCCCACAATAGACTGGCAGGGCCCTCAAGATGGTAGGCGGCGTAGATAACCTTATCAGCTTCGGCCACACGGGCAGAGTGTAGCTTGTGGGTGATACTACGAAGCCAATCATACGCATCAAGAGGTTCAGAGGAATGATGGAACTTGGGTGGGCACATCTTGATAAAGTCATTTATTGACACCACGTCATTCCTCTGACGAAACCCAGTGTTCTGCTCTATGCGTTCCAGTAGACGGTTGGTCTCTCTCTTATTCCATTCTGCCTCGAGCATAACTTCAGCCAAGGAGGGTGGCTGGGGTAGATTCTCATCTTTAGCCCCACTAGCCTCACCCTGCTCCTGAGCAGCAGGAGTGCTGCGAGTGTTGACCATCCTAGGAAAACAAAACAATGGTTTAGACAAGGATGGCAAAAACTTGACATAGGAGTGCAGAATGTAATGGATGACACGGAATGCAGAGATGTTCATCCGTACGACATGGTAATATAGAAACTACTATATATACACAAGTGGTCATACACACCATACATAGTTTAGTACAAGCCAAGGCTAAAGTACAACTGCGGTGAAAGACGATACATCCCATCAGAGGCATTCCAAGCTCCTATACATTATTTAACTACACCTCCGGAACTCAGTACTAGCTAAGTCATATTCCACAAGACGCGCAGTACTATGGAAATACAACTACTACAATACTACTACTGCCACGGTCTAGCTCAGACATTCCCGTAGTAATCTTCGTAAAGATTACCACCGTAGCCTGGAAGTGGAATAGATGGATCTTGAAACTCTCGAGCACTCGAAGGCTGTGGACCATAGGGACATGGATGTGGCCTCGGGCCTGATGCTGGTGGTAACCGACGCCCACGTGGAGGTGTAATACCCCCAACGTCACGCCAATCCATACGATCAGGCAGATGAGCCCGCACGGGGTACAAATCCCGCATATCCAGATATCCGGCATGCACAGCAGGTGCTAGCCGTGTCAAAGTAGTCCAGTGGGCGGCTCGAGTGTTATACAGTTCCATTCGGAGGGCACGGACCTCACGGTCCCTATCCTCCAGCATCTGAACAGTAGTCTGAAATAGTGTCTCTTCATGAGTAGCATTAGTATACAGACCAGTGTAGTAGCCTTCCTCTCTGGGATGTGAGGCTGGCATGTAACAGAACTCAGTGTTCAGCAACAGGGCAAGCCTAGCCCGGAGGATGGTCATCATTGAATAAGTGGCCTCCTGCATTGCCATCTCGATAGTAACCCCGAGTCCATAAGACCAATGGATGGGGTCGTTAGCTCCGGGGTATGAGGGGTATATCCGGACTGTGCAGAAATACTGACTCTGATTGAAATCCCGGTACTGTTCCTCCACGGTGTACTCAGGATACCAGCGGCAACCGGTCTCAGTCAGCACACGGACTAGCATGGCCGTGTGACTGGGCACATTAATGCACCTAGTCAAACGAACCACTTGGTGAGGTGTGCGGCCAGACATCTGAAACACGAAGTAATGCAAAGGCATTAGTGTTTCTGGAAGAAATTGGGCAGCATGACAACTGTAAATGCTCAAAAAAGATTTGAGACATCATACAAATGATAGCATAGCCACTCAACAATATCATATCAAGGTTCCGGGTCCAACAATTCATCATACTAAAAGGGTAGAAACTGAACTGAGGCTTGAAACCAACAATCCTAATAGTCTACGGATTAGTAACACGTGAACCTAGTAAGGATAAGAGGCCTACTCCTAAATGCCCGTAGATAGAATAGACTGACTCATAGCAGAAGGGCATAAGGTAAAGGAGTAAAAAGAGCCTTACGTTCCCTTCCACAATCAATTCCTCTACATATAACTAAGAATTTTTCTAGACTCAACATCGACCAGTTTGGCTTGAGAAACCTACAGGCAGTCCAGCTCTGATGCCAACGCTGTCGGGACCCCGATCCTAAATCACAACGATCTAGCTGTAACACGTCATATCACTTTGCGGCCTCACGCACGGTATCCCCACGGGTGCCACCTTACCTGGCCCGGGACGGTTTGCGCATTTTGGCACACGTATATGACAGTGTCGCTAGCATCCATATGCCAGAGAACCCGGGCCGACATGGCTAGTTATAAACCAAAAGCGGCACTAAATTATAGAGACAGGCATCCATGACCCAGCAACGAACATGTCGGTCATCAACGTATGAACCCAAGTCATAGCAAGCTACATGGACTTAAAGGAATAATGCATGACATTTCCCCTAAGGGACAGACACAGGAACGAGGAAGGACACATGCCGGCCAGCATACGTGTTCCGAGCAGTAGCAAGCTACCAAGGCTCATTGGAAGCAGTAGGAGGCATTTCCCTGTAAGATAGGCTACCAAAGTAAAACAACTAGGTGTCGGATCCCACACATACCAAGCATTTCAATCATACACACAATATGCTCAATATGTGCAAATACAACATTGCATCACAACAGAACTCTATGACTCAAAGTACTTTATTTAAGAGGCTCCAAGAGCCATACATAACATATCCATACAGGTAGGGGTCACATTACCCAACACTCAAGTCATACAGTCATACAAGCACAAGCGGAAGCTACATGTCTGGGTACAGACAACTTAGAAAATAAAACAGGCTTGGTGTAGCCTGACTATCTACAAGGCCCTTCACAAGCTCCAGATCTCCGTCTGGGTGACAAGCTACTCGTCGACGTCGACGTCTATGTAGAACCCATCAGAAGGGGTAGGGTTCCCCTCTGCAACAGTTATTAAGCAAACATGAGTACAAAATTACTCAGCATGTCTTACAACAGAACCTATCATACATGCAACATTATCAACAGGGGGTAGTGGTGTTCATAGCAGAAAGCCAGCTTTGACTCTTGGCTAACCTATACTACAACTCTCAACAGATTGCAAGATATTACTACGTACACGAGTCCTCTACTCACCACAACAATACACCACCGTGGATCCTCTTCCGTCATCCTACGGAAGGGCCATCCACGGCACTCACACTTGTCTTGTGGCTTTTAATAGTATCCATCAACTTGTCTATGAACTGTAAGAGTAACCAAGTAGTCCGTACCGCGCACAACGGCTATTCGAATAGATTGATAACCCTGCAAGGGTGTACTTCTTCACACACGCTTCCACCACTTATCGCTGTTTACTCGACATGTACTCGGCAACCTTCAAGCGGAAAGCCAGCGAGGGTGTCGGCCATGACCTGACTAACTACACAAGTCTCTCGTCCATGTTTATCACCCATTTGGGTTCCATCCTTGGGGAGATCCGGCCGGGGTGTCGCTCACGGCCCCAAACGATGTGTACAGGGTTCTCGAGTCACCAAACGGGCAACCGGTACACCGTGCCACGTACCTGTCGCATCACAACCCACCCCGAGGGTCAGCGCTGTGCATGACCACCAGTAAACTACAAACCCCAGAAACTAGTTGCAACTCCTGAACAGAGAACAGGGGCAGTTAATAAGACGAGAGGGCTTGGAGCCCCCGGAGCCCAATGCGTGGTAGTAACTGTAACTTGCATCACACATACAGATCTCGGGTCCTATGGACGATTCCAATGAAACAACCCACCATGTACTCCTACATGGCCTTTCATCGATACCTTTACCAAACATATTCCAGACTTCCTTCTCTTTACCGGTATGATCATTTCACTCTGATCCATCACCCAGATGAACCATACCTGAAACAACTCTAAGCATAGCAGGCAACATAAACAAATAGCATGGTGGATCACACATCACATGGCTCAATCAACTCCTACACATGCTAGTGGGTTTCAACTATTTACTGTGGCAATGACAGGTCATGCAAGGGAATAGGGTTCAACTACCGCAACAAGTAGCAGTTCACACGTTGTTGCCTTAATGCAGTAAAAGAGAGCAGGAGCGAGAAGATGGGTTTGTATCAGAATGATCAATGATTGCTTGCTTGACAAAGTGATTGTCGGGTACTGCTCTTCAGTTGGATACGCAGAAGTATCCTCGGGAGCAGGACCTAACACAGAGAATATCGGCAATACAATCAATAAGCAAACAAATGCAACAATATGATGCATGCTCATGATATGGCAAGATGCATGTGTTTTGGGCTAATGCAACTATAACCAGAAGGGTTTGAACCCATTTGAATCAAAGATTCAAATTGAAACCCAAATTATTATTTAATTAAGTGCATTAACTTGTTCTAATGTAAACAGCAAGGTTAACTTGCTCAAACATGCATGAAACTAGTGCCATTGGAAAGATTGGATTTTTCTGATCAATTTTCATATATAAATCTTTTCCATCTGAGCTACTATTAAATTTATATGAGTTTTTGAAGTTTAATGCATTTTCTGGAATTTCCTGAATTATTTTTAAATCTAAAAATCCCAGAAAATCCTTTACTGCGTTAGCATGACATCATGCTGACGTCAGCCAGTCAACAGGGCGGCCCAGGTCAAACCTGATCAGTGGGACCCACTTGTGAGTGTCACAGTTAGTTAAATGACTAATTAAAATTAAATTAAACACTAAACTAGGTTTGACTATCAGGCAGGACCCACATGTCAGTGACCCAGGGGGTCAAACCCTTGGTCAAACAGGGCTAACTCGCTGGACTTTAGCCGCCGGCAAGGCCAAACGCGGCGGTGAGGTGCGGGATTTGTGCTCCGGCTGCCAAAACAACGGCGGAGCACACCTATGGGTAGCTGGGAGTGTGCCGCGTCGAGTGGTGGTGGTGGCTAGCCTCGGGGTCACCGGAAACGACGTCGGCGACGAGTCCAGCGGTTGCCGGAGTTCGGGTGAGGTCGAACTCGTCGGTGCGGTGCTCGTAGAGGTGCGTGGAGTGATCCTACAGCACCTATATGTGATGATGAAGCTGGTGGGCATGGTGGCCGGACCATTAGATGGCCGGAGCCTCGTCGGCGACGAGCTCCGCGGCGGCGCGTGCAGGTGAGCCTCGTGCGGTGCGTTCAGAGCAGGAGAGAGCCAACGAAGAGGGGGAGGACGGAGTTGAGCTCACGGCGGTTGTAGTAGACGCCGAGGCGAGCTTGGGGACGGTCGGAGCTGAGCGGGGCGGCGAGGGGGATCTCTGCGGCCGGAGTTGGGGAAGACGGGGTCGGGGCGACTCCAGAGCGGGCGAACGCTCGGGGCTCAGCCAGCTCGACGTAGTCGAGGACGGTGGAGCGGATGGACACGATGACAGAGCTCAGGGAGGACTGTGGACGCGGCTATCACGACGGCGCGAGCACGGCAGCATCGGCCATGGTGCGGGGAAGGCGAGAGAGAGGAGCTGGGGAGGGTGGAGAGTGTCAGCGAGCTCGGGGAGGAAGTGGGGGATCGATCTCACTCACCAGAACGGCGAGGGGAGGAAGCAGGGCGGCGGGCAGCTGCGTGGCGCGCGCTGCGGCTGCCGTCGAGCACCTGCCTGCCTGCCTGGCCGAGCCAAGCAGCTCGCTGGAGTGGTGGCCGGGCTGGGCCGGCAGGTGGGCCTGTTAGGTGCCAGGTAAGCTCTTCTCTCTTTTCTTTTTTCTATTTCTTTCTGTTTCATTTCTTTTGCAACTTTGTTGAATTAATAAAAATGCCAGAACATTTTTATAGCTCATAAAACTAGGCATGCCCACTGTATATAATATGAACAGCATGGAACATTTTAGTGTATGATTATTTGGGCACACAAAATATTTTATAGCATTTAAATGCCCAAATGCAAATACCGTATGAATTAATCCAGAGACCTTGGATGTCCTAGAAAATTGTGCACCATTTTTGGCAGAGGTTTAAGACCAAGGCAGAAATGATGAACATTTTTGAAGGGCATTTTGGGTACATTGAAAAAGATTTTATTAAACCCTAGTTGTTAGAAGAGGGGTGCTGGGGTTTCTGTCATTCCCATTTCAAGTTTCTTTGATAAGTAAACACGATGAACACTCTAGCTAGTCCTAATGCAAGCACTAACTAGGGATCTGACAACTCACCCCCACTCAAAAGAATCGCGTCCCAAGATTCGGGTTCCTCCGGAAAAAGGGTGGGGTACTCAAGTCAAAGACGATCCTCCCTTTCCCAGGTAGCTTCACTCTCGGAATGATGTGACCATTGAACCTTAAGAATATGAATGGGGTATTCTCGATTTGTGAGATTGTCCTAGAGATCAAGCGTTTCATGGTCCACTCCGCGGATAGGATCCGAGAAGCAACGCCTGAGTTGAGATACGTGGAAGACATCATGACCTCTGGAGAGGTGTGGAGGTAGTTCCAATTGGTAGGCAACTTCTCCTCGTTTGGCAAGAATGCGAAAAGGACCGATGTAACGAGGGGCCAATTTGCCTTTGATGCCGAAGCGATGGGTTCCCTTAAGAGGAGTAACCCGAAGGTAAGCCTTATCGCCGACTTCAAAAGTCACAGTCTTATGATGACTTTCATATTGTCTCTTCTGGCGAGACTGGGCTGTTTTCAATTTCTCACGAACGATGCGAACTTGCTCTTCTGCTTCCTGGATCATATCCGGGCCAAAGAATTGTCTTTCCCCGGTTTCTGACCAGTTAAGAGGTGTTCAACACCTTCGTCCATATAGAACTTCGAAGGGAGCTTTGCCCAAGCTGGCTTGATAACTATTGTTATAAGCGAATTCGGCAAATGGAAGACACTTCTCCCATTCCATACCGAAAGAGATGACACAGGCTCGAAGCATGTCTTCCAGAATTTGATTGACTCGTTCCACTTGACCACTTGACCGGGGATGGAAGGCGGTGCTAAAAGAGAGATGAGTTCCCATAGCATTCTGGAAACTTTCCCAGAATCGTGAAGTGAAAAGACTTCCACGGTCTGAGTTAATCTCCAACGGCACACCATGAAGTGATACTATCCGAGAGATATACAAGTCTGCTAGCTGGCTAGCGGTTATACTCTCTCGAACAGGTAGAAAATGGGCTACTTTAGAGAGGCGGTCGATAACGACGAAAATAGCATTATTCCCTTTCCTGGTCCTGGGAAACCCGGTAATGAAGTCCATACCGATCTTGTCCCATTTCCATTCAGGAATAGCTAAGGGTTGAAGGGTGCCAGCAGGCCGTTGATGCTCTGCTTTGACTCAACGACAGACGTCGCAGTTAGCAATGAATTGAGCGATTTCTCTCTTCATCCTAGTCCACCAGAACCTCTGACGTAGGTCCTGATACATTTTGGTACTACCAGGATGAATCGTGAGAGGAGATTCATGAGCCTCCTTAAGGATTAACTGCCATAGATGTTGGTTCTTGGGAACCACTAAACGGTTCTCGAAGAAAACAACACCTGTGTTATCAATGGAGAAACAACCTGCAACTCCTTTGTGAATGTTTCTCATAAGGGTAGGTTTCGCCACCAAGGTGGAAAGGAATCCTCGAGGAACAATGTGAAGGTTAAGCTTACGAAATTCCTCATAAAGAAGTGGTTGCCCTTGTTGTAACATCAGGTTGTTACAATAAGACTTACGACTTAGTGTGTCGGCCATGACATTGGCCTTCCCAGGGGTGTAAGTGATTCCTAAATCGTAATCTGTGAGCAATTCAACCCAACGCCTTTGCCTGAGATTCAAGTCCGGTTGGGTGAAGATGTATTTCAGACTTTGGTGATCAGTGAAGATTTCACAGCGATTACCAAGAAGGTCATGTCGCCATGTTTTGAGTGCGTGGACTACAGCTGCAAGCTCTAGATCATGTGTAGGATAGTTATCCTCATGTGGACGCAACTGTCGAGATGCGTATGCGATCACTTGACGATCTTGCATGAGTATGCAACCTAGTCCTTGTCGCGAGGCGTCGCAGTAGATAATAAAATCCTTGGAAATGTCTGGTGGTACCAGTACGGGTGCAGATGTCAGGCGTCTTTTCAGTTCTTGAAAGCTGGACTC
The DNA here is from genome assembly GCA_902687465.1 of Secale cereale. Taxonomy (NCBI): domain Eukaryota; kingdom Viridiplantae; phylum Streptophyta; class Magnoliopsida; order Poales; family Poaceae; genus Secale; species Secale cereale. Next base: position 433,780,809 of record LR738712.1, on the reverse strand, counting down.
GCACTGTGGGGTCCACTCAAACTTTTTATCTTTCTTGAGGTGTTCCGTTAGAGGTTTAGCTACCTTGGAGAAATTCTCGACGAAGCGTCGGCAATAGCTCGCTAAGCCAAGGAAACTCCTAACTTGCTTGACCGATTCAGGGGGAGTCCAATCAAGGATGGCTTGAACTCACTCGGGATTGACAGCAATACCCTTGCCAGAGATCACATGACCTAAATAGGTCACTTCCGGCAACCAGAATTCACATTTAGAGAATTTGGCATAAAGGCGGTGCTCTCGAAGTTTCGTTAATACCAGCCTTAGATGCTCAGCATGATCTTTCTTGTTCTTGGAGTAGATGAGTATATCATCGAGGTATACCACGACGAACTTATCCAAGTACTCCATGAATATAGAATTCATTAGCCGGGAGAAGGTGGCTGGGGCATTGGTTAATCCGAAGGACATGACGGTGTACTCATGTTGGCCATAACGATTAACAAAAGCTGTTTTAGGAATGCCCAACCTCAAATCCATTTTCGAAAAGACTGAGGATCCAGCGAGCTGATCATACAAGTCGTTGATCCTAGGGAGCCGATACTTGTTCTTTATGGTGACCAGATTGGCAGGACAGGACAAGCCCAAGGGGAAGAACTAGGACGGACGAAACCCTTTTGCAAGGACTCATCGAGTTGTTTCTTAAGCTCAGCTAATTCTAGGGGTGCCATCTTATAGGGTCTCGTAGAGATTGGGATAGTTCCTGGAATAAGATCTATCACGAACTCGACATCTCTGTCAGGTGGAACACCTGGCAGTTCTTCTGGAAAAACATCCGGAAAGTCACGGACTACCGGGATATCTTGGAGTTCTGGTAGAGGGCTGGCATTAAGAGAGTAGAGCTGACGCTCAGCCATTCGGGCCAAGACATTGACTGTCTTGCTGGATGGGTGTGTAAGTTGAACGGTCCTAGTGTAGCAATCAATCTTCGTGTAATGAGTTGTCATCCAGTCCTTACCCAAGATGATGTTTATGTCTGAGGACTTGAGAGCGATTAGAGATGCAAGGAAAACAAGTCTATCGACAAGGATTTCGTTTCCATGGCTTACCCTAGAGGTTTGCCACTTTGAACCAGGAGTTGGAATAACCATGGAAGTAGGCATGTCACAAAAAGTCATGTTGCGCATTCGAGCATAGCTCTCAGATATGAACGAATGTGATGCTCTAGTATCGAAAAGAACAGATGCCGGATGGCAGTTAACGAGAAGCGTACCAAGGACGATGTTAGGATCCTCATAAGCTTCCTCAGCAGAGACATAGTTGACATGACCACGTGCAGTGGAGATTGGCTTGACATAATTCACCTTGCTGGTTGGCTTAACACGGCCAATGGGTTTTCCTGGTTGGTTCTGAGGACACTCACGCATGTAGTGCCCCGGTTCTCCACACTTGAAGCATGTCACAGTGCCAGTGCGTGGAGCAAAGTTGGTAGGTGGTCCTCCATAAGTCTTGGCAGGTGCAAACTGTTGAGTTGGGCGAGGCGCCTCATAGGATGGCCTCGGTGTGTACTTGGGTGGCAGAGCAGTGTTAGGAACCCACACACGGCGCTTGTGAGAGCCAGAGCCGGATGAGGAACCAAAGTCACGTGGATGCTTGCGTGTGGCTTCCAAATCAGTCTGGCCCGTCTCAGCACTGATGCCCTTGTTCACCAACTTCTGGAAGGAAGTGCACTCGTGCAGTCGTAGATCTCGGCGGAGTTCGGGGTTGAGTCCCTTGCGGAACCTCGCCTACTTCTTGGCATCGGTGGATACTTCCTCAGGTGCATAGCGTTCCAAGTTGCCAAACTCGCGAGTATAGCCATCCACAGTTAACCGGCCCTGGGTGAAATTGCAGAATTCCTCCCGCTTGCGATCCATGAGACCTTCCGGAATGTGATGTTCACGGAATGCCTCACTGAACTCAACCCAAGTAGTGATTTGGCCAGCAGGACGCATAGCTTCAAAGTTCTCCCACCAAAGACTGGCAGGGCCCTCAAGATGGTAGGCGGCATAGATAACCTTATCAGCTTCGGCCACACGGGCAGAGTGTAGCTTGTGCGTGATACTACGAAGCCAATCATCCGCATCCAGAGGTTCAGTGGAATGATGGAACTTGGGTGGGCACATCTTGATAAAGTCATTGATTGACACCACGTCATTCCTCTGACAAAACCCATTGTTCTGCTCTATGCGTTCCAGCAGACGGTTGGTCTCTCTCTTGTTCCGTTCTGCCTCGAGCATAACTTCAGCCAAGGAGGGTGGCTGGGGTAGATTCTCATCTCTAGCACCACTAGCCTCACCCTGCTCCTGAGCAGCAGGAGTGCTGCGAGTGTTGACCATCCTAGGAAAACAAAACAATGGTTTAGACAAGGATGGCAAAAACTTGACATAGGAGTGCAGAATGTAATGGATGACACGGAATGCAGAGATGTTCATCCGTACGACATGGTAATATAGAAACTGCTATATATACACAAGTGGTCATACACACCATACATAGTTTAGTACAAGCCAAGGCTAAAGTACAATTGCGGTGAAAGACGATACATCCCATCAGAGGCATTCCAAGCTCCTATACATTATTTAACTACACCTCCGGAACTCAGTACTAGCTAAGTCAGATTCCAGAAGACGCGCAATACTGTGCAAATACAACTACTGCAATACTACTACTGCCACGGTCTAGCTCAGACATTCCCGTAGTAATCTTCGTAAAGATTACCACCTTAGCCTGGAAGTGGAACAGATGGATCTTGAAACTCTCGAGCACTCGAAGGCTGTGGACCATAGGGACATGGATGTGGCCTCGGGCCTGATGCTGGTGGTAACTGACGCCCACGTGGAGGTGTAATACCCCCAACATCACGCCAATCCATACGATCAAGCACATGAGTCAGCACGGGGTACAAATCCCGCATATCCAGATATCCGGCATGCACAGCAGGTGCAAGCCGTGTCAAAGTTGTCCAGTGGGCGGCTCGAGTGTTATAGACCTCCATTCGGAGGGCACGGACCTCACGGTCCCTATCCTCCAGCATCTGAACAGTAGTCTGAAGTAGTGGCTCTTCATGAGCAGCATTAGTATACAGACCAGTGTAGTAGCCTTCCTCTCCGGGAAGTGAGGCTGACATGTAACAGAACTCAGTGTTCAGCAACAGGGCATGCCTAGCCCGGAGGATGGTCATCATCGAATAAGCGGCATCCTGTACTGCCATCTCTATAGTAACCCCGAGTCCATAAGACCAATGGATGGGGTCGTTAGCTCCGGGATATGAGGGGTATATCCGGACTGTGCAGCAATGCTGACTCTGATTGAAATCCCGGTACTGTTCCTCCACGGTGTACTCAGGATACCAGCGGTAACCGGTCTCAGTCAGCACACAGACTAGCATGGCCGTGTGACCGGGCACATTAATGCACCGAGTCAAACGAACCACTTGGTGAGGTGTGCGGCCAGACATCTGAAACACGAAGTAATGCAAAGGCATTAGTGTTTCTGGAAGAAATCGGGCAGCATGACAACTGTAAATGCTCAAAAAAGATTTGAGACATCATACAAATTATAGCATAGCCACTCAACAATATCATATCAAGGTTCCGGGTCCAACAATTCATCATACTAAAAGGGTAGAAACTGAACTGAGGCTTGAAACCAACAATCCTAAGAGTCTACGAATTAGTAACACGTGAACCTAGTAAGGATAAGAGGCATACTCCTAAATCCCCGTAGAAAGAATAGACTGACTCAGATGAGAAGGGCATAAGGTAAAGGAGTAAAAAGAGCCTTACGTTCCCTTCCACAATCAATTCCCCTACATATAACTAAGAATTTTTGTAGACTCCACATCGACTAGTTTGTCTTGAGAAACCTACAGGCAGTCCAGCTCTGATGCCAACGCTGTCGGGACCCCGATTCTAAGTCACACCGATCTAGCTGTAACACGTCATATCACTTTGCGGCCTCACGCACGGTATCCCCACGGGTGCCACCTTACCTGGCCCGGGACCGTTTGCGCATTTTGGCACACGTATATGACAGTGTCGCTAGCATCCATATGACAGAGAACCCGGGCCGACATGGCTAGTTGTGGGGACCCCGACTCATAAGTCGTGATCATCGAATGCACGTGTACAGTGATCGCAGAGATCAATGCTCACTGAACACACAGAAGCTGAATAACAAGAGTCTTACATCCATACATACCGTATTACACAAATAGGACCATTAAGGTCAAGTCTTTGGTATATCATCGCAGCGGAAATCTTCAATGACAACTTGGACCCATGCCATCTGCCTTAACCCTACAGGCATTCTGACTGGGAAGCGTCCTAGCTCGCATGTTCGTCACCAAGAATCTTCATCATATCATGTTCTCTCATGCCTGGCCAATAAAATAACCAGTGGCAAGCCAATGAGTAATTTGAATGTACTCGCAAGAAACCCAAGTGTGATGACAGAATAATCATGCAAGGCTCTACTGCTAATTGGCAGTTTTGCGAAAAGCTAGTTTTTCATATGCAAACATGATCAACATAAAACAAGGGCATGCATGTGTCTGCAACAAGTATCAGGAGGTTACAGACATCATTATCGAGAAAGAGTTGTAATCAACTCATGCTCAAGCTCATTGTGACTTCCTCAAGAATCACATCATCAATATCTCTGAACCGTGTTGTTGCCTCACACACACACCCAGGTTTCGCAAACTTTGGACGTAGCCCAAGAGCGGTTACCCAACTGTCCTTGACCGTGGACACGGCTATTCGAATAGTTTTACACTCTGCAGAGGTTGCACACTTTACCCACTAGATCCGGGGAACTTCAGTGAACTCCATGACCCGCGGTACCTCAAGTACCCGGGGTAAGCACCCGACCACTATCTTTCCCTAGGCGACACTAATATGGAGTCCACTCGATTGGTAGCAACCCCTGTGCCCCACATTTCACATCTTAAGATTTTGCAGCCTCGCTCCCATATTCATCACATACCACAAGCACGGGGTACCAACGGTGTGTCCGGTGCCCTGTAAAGACAGTCATGGCCGCCTATCCAAGCGCGACCCCGTCCCAAGAGTGACCTCATGTCACCCCCGTCACTAGTAATGCGGGCACCATGCTAGTATCGGCCTAGGTAATCAATAATGCCCTTTCCCATATAAGGGTAGAGTGGTTGCGCATGTAAGGTTGGAATAACGGTCGCAACTTAAACCAATCCGTTTTCAAAACATCGCACACACTTGCCTCGGCACACCACTTCGTCATCGAGTGGTTACCCATCTCACAATCTCCCTCAGGCATAAATGGCACCCGATGTGGTTTTCGAAAAGTCTTTTGAAAGTATTCTACCTCCGTCACCATGCATATACCCGTCCCATTTGCGTAGCCACTATTATAGCAACCTAACTACTCCCACCCACATAACCCTCATAGGAAGGTACGGTCATGTTTGATGCAAGTTTCATTAGTAAAGTCACAAAGGTACCAACCCAAGTGGTCACCTCTTCTATATGATTCCGATGCATTGATAATAAGGTGCTATGTGACATGCATAAAAAGGTTTCTCGAACATGGTCAAAGGGCTGCTTGCCTTGTCCTTCCGAGTCTTCAAACCTTCTGGTCCATCTCGGAGTACTTCGTTTATTTTTGTCAACTAACGATGGAAACAATCATAATAAGCAACACAATCAAAGCAAAAATAAAAGTGCTCTAAAAATAGGAGTTGGACTTTCTAGGATACCTCTGGTCATATGAAAAATAACCAAGGTGGTTTCATTGGGGTATGATCAATGGATGGTTTAGCACATTTCAATATGATGGAATCAAGGGATTTATGGATTTGAAAGAAGTGTACAGAAATATATTTTTTGAATGATGAGCAAAGGCACCCATCAACAAGTCATGATTTTAGAAGCATCTAGGAGTTGGTTTCACTGGATTTGGAGTTCAAATGAATTTCCTAGGATTTTGCAAAGCTTTTAAATACGAAGAAATGGCTCATTATTTGGTGGGGTACAGAAAGTATTAATAAAAATGTTCCAAAACTAAGTTTGTATATGAAAAGCATAGAGGAATTTGGACCACTGCATTTGGATCAAATTTGAGCCCTTTGTGATTTTCTAAAGTTCATCACAGAAAATGGAATAAGGGTATTTGATAATTATTAGTGAAGAAAAGGTTTCTGGAAAAATGTGCATGTTGCACCAACAGGTAGATCAGGATTTTAGAAACTACCAGAAATTTGAATCATCAGATTTGGAGTTCATTTGAATTATTCATGGATTTTTGAAGTTGAATGGAAATGCAAAAAGAAAATGGAAAAGGAGGGGGGTGATACCTATACCGCGTTTCGGGCGCAGTATAACGCCGTAGCGCCCTAGGCCGGCCCAGCAGCATGGCCATACGCAGAGGGCCAGGCGACGTCGAAGGCGCCATCGGGCAAGACATCTTCACCGCGGGGACGCGGCTTCCACGGAGGCGTTTCCACTTATACGCGGGCCCACCCCCTCGGTCGCTTACAAGCAGGCCCCGCCTGGCAGGTTCGCCTTCCTCCTCCCGCTCGAACAGAGGCAAGGCAGGGAAGGCACGGCCGAGCGCTTGCCGGCGTGGCCCCGTCGACTCGGGCCGTCTCAGGCGACGCCCCGGCCACCGGAATGACCAGCGCGGAGAGGCGCATCCAGCCATGGGTAGCACGCCTGCCGGGGAGGACCAGGTCGAGCAGGGGTTCAACCGCGGCGGAGAAGGGCCTCGGCCACCTTGGGCTTCGAGCGTACGGGCATCCCGGGGAGGATTGGCGGAGGTGGGGAGCTTCCTGGTGGTCGTGCGATGGCACCGGAGTGACTAGGAGGGAGAGAGGGGCTCGGGGTTGCTCGAATTCGAGCGGCGGCCGTCGGCGGGGCTCCGGCCACGGAGGTGCACTGAGGGCGCGGGGAGAGGTGAGGGTTGGTCCAGGGGTTGCTGGGAAGAAGGGAGGGCGAAGGGGCTGCATAGGAGGGTCTGGAACGGCCTTATATAGCCGTCCCACAGCTCACCGTGGACGCGGCGCATGAGTGGCCATGGCAACGGCTCGGGAGGCCAGGAGAGAGGGTGGGGAGCTGTCTACGGCGTTCGCGGGACTAGAGTAGGGCGCCAGGAAGAGAGAGGAGGAGCGGGGTGCATCGGGACAGCGCGCGCGTGTGAGCTCACTCACTGGAGCTCACGGTCGGCCAGAGCGCGTGCGAGAGGAGCAGCAGGAGGGAGAAGGAGGAAGAGGCCAACAGCGCTGCGTGACACGGACGTCGAGGCGACCTCGGGGGACACGAGTAGGAGGCACGAGGTGGTCGGGGGCTCCTGATTGGGCGAGGCTACAGTGCGCCAAGGCACTGTAGCGCACTCCAGAGCGCGAACTCTGCATGCCATGGCATAAACAAAGTGCCATTGCGTGTCCCCTTATGTCCAGCAGTGCTAGGGGTTAGTAAACAATTGCCTAGACGGCCTGGGATGCCCTGGAGGCCACTGGAGTGAGGAGGGAGGTGAAAGAGGAGAAGGAGCTGCTGTCCAGAAGTGTAAAAATGGGGTTTTCATCCCTCAATCATTGAGTTGTGGACATGGGGAAGTTACTGGAGGTAGAAGATGATCAGGTTTACCTGTGGTAAGAATTTGAGGTAAAGGGGAATAGTAAAAGTGGTCAAAACAATGGTTTAAGAAAAATGGCAGAAGGTGTTTGATCATGTTTTGGGAAAGCAAATGACTTCCAATTGACATGGGACTCAACAGGATGGAATGTCACACACAATTAGGCCCCTCCACCAAATTTGAGCTCATTTGGGCAAAGTTGCCAATGTAACTTTGGTGAACCATAGAAATCAACAGAAATGGTTTCACCATGTTTGAGTTAAGCTAATCATCTCCCCTTGATGCACCACTTGGTGTAGTATCATCATTTGGGGTTATGATCATGCCCAAAAGGTTTGAAGCCCCAGGTAAAAAGTTGGTAATGTAAAGTTGTTCAAATTTGAATTTGAACAAAAATGGTTTTGGGGCACTAGATCAAGTTATGCTTCTCCAAAACTTGTGCCATTTGGCATAGATGCATAATTACATCATTTTTGCATGTGCAGCAAGTTTGAGAGCATTTGGACAAGTTTGGCAATGTAAAGTTGCTCAAACTTCAAAATGGACAGAAATGGTTTTGAGGGGATTAGATGATGTTTCCTTGATCTTCAAGGCATGAGGCTTTGCAAGATCATCAAATATGTCATATTTAACATGATAGAATTTCCCTGGAATTTTTGGAGAATATTCCCTGTGTAAATATTTCAAAATATTGAAATATCCAGAAAGGGTTTTGGAAGGATTTGTCCAATATTTTGAACATGACCATGTGTTGAATCTCTTATATATGGACAATATATGTCCTATGGGTTTCCCTGAATTTTGGCAAATATTTTTGAAATAATTAAATAATTTTTCCCTATTAAAAACCATTTCTGGCCTTAAGAAAAATCTTTTAAATAAAATATAAAAATAACTTTTAAAATTATAATTTTGTGGTTTCTGGGAGTCCTATACCTAATAGGATTCAAATATACTTTTTGAAAGATTTTTCACACCCTAAATAAGGTACTTGTAGTGCAAACCTCAATTCAGGGGTTTTTGGAAAACTAAATTTAGAAAATACTATTTGGCCAAAATATTTTTATAAGAAAATACTATACTGGTCTATACACATGGCATGATAATTGGGAAAAGGTTTTGGACCAAGGAGATGAAGTATAAGAGTTGGACGATTTATTTGATTTTTAGAGCACTAGCAAACAACCAACATAAAAATCAATCAAGCAAAGTCAAAAACACTCAAAGGTTTTTGTTAAACCACACTTTAGCATGATAATTAGCTTAAGCAATGTGGCATGAAAATCAGGGTGTGACAGATCTACCCCCCTTACAAGAATCTCGTCCCCGAGATTCCCAGACTAGGCGTGGGAGGGAGTACGGAGTCTTGGATACGGGGTGGTCTTCACTTCTTCTTGCTGGATCTGCTCCCGGGTGGTGCTCCATGGAAATCTTGAAGTACTTGGTGGTGTGGCTTCATGCTTGTTGCCCTCTTTGTGGAGGTTGCTGAGGGTTCTCTTGTGTAGGTTAGGTTGGGTTAGTTGTCAAAGGTTCGGTGATGTCCTTGCGGGCACCGGGCTAGTTAGGAAGTAAGAAGTACTTCTAGAGTGGTGACTCGTGGAAGATTTGGTGCACGGAGGGTAAATCAGGTGGTAAGTCTAGCTGGGAGCCATCTACTATTTGACTTCCAGTGGTCTTGAAGAAGGTCGATAAATCTTGGTATGAGCGTCCCTTCGACACGGAAATGCTCGGTCCCTTCGAGAGGAGTGGTTTGCAGATACGCCCGGTCTTGGATGCAGGAGTTCACTTCTTGATGACGGTGGTCGGTGTAGTTCTTCCTTCTTGATAGGGCGGTCTTCAAATGTCTTCTATCCAGCTCTCTGTTTCTTCTTTTGTCTCCGGGCAGACAAGTAGGCCATCAAACAATGATGTTACCCAACTTGTCCACTTACTCCATGAGGTCTATGGGGTACGCAAGGTAGGCTGTGGTGGTTGTCTCCGTTGAGTATTTGCAAGGTCTTCCCGACTTAGAGCGAAGGCCCGTGGTCAGAATCTGACCAGGTTGTGGCTTGGTGGGGCTTAAGGGTTTCAAGGATTCTAGTGAGTGAGTGAACGTTTATTATGTTATCCTTAAGCACGGTTTCTGAGATGCCAATAGCTCTATCTAGTACTCTGAACAAAAAAGCATCTTCTCACATAGTCCAACTTCAGTCACCACTCATGCCATACATATCCTCATGACTTTCAAGAGACGGTATAACAAAATTTTACTTGTCTAAGATCCCCAATCCATACGTATGTCTATCCCAAAAATCCATGGGTAGATCATACATGCCGCTAAGCTTAAATTAAACTTCACAATCCAAGCACTCAACCAATTCTTGCAAGGTTCAAGATAATGCATCTCTATTCTAAGGAAACACGTCATATGCCACTCCAAGATTTTGTATCCTTCCTATAGATCAACTCCAATAGCCCGGTAATCTTCCATCAATCACCACATAATCCAACAATTCTATGAATCCGATGTCTACGGTGTTCCACGAGATCTCCAGTCCATGTAATACCCAATACATGGAAGGGCTATGCATTATGATAGTAAGTCCACCAAATTCCCAACATCCGGGTCAAGTAAACTCCACGGTCATGATTATATAGATCCCTAAATCATCTCCGACAAATAATCGAATCTCCTAATTTATTGTCCACCGAGAAGGACGGTATCATGATCAGGCCATCGGTCTAAATCCAATTTACTCCGAACCATGTAGACATATCTAGCGTCTATACCCAACCAGAATCACCTACGTACATCCAAATCTCTTGTCCAACGAGAATTCCTACATGCTTCCCCAAGGTCATGATCCCACCAATATGAAATCTCACAATCCATCAAGGTCTCAGATAATTCCTCGAAGTCACTGATATAAAGCCACCAAGTCATCTGTCTAATATCCTCGAACTGGTCTATCTATGGCATCGTCAGTTCTTGTGCTATATTAGGACGAAAATGTGCTCACTCACTGTGTCCACTAGTTCCATTACGAACCCAGGGTTGTGCAAGGTTACAAAGGCTTAACAGGTTTTCTTGTAACACTATGGGTTTGGCACATCGTTAAGGATTCGTGCTGGAGTGTCTCGTGAAGTCTCGAAGGGTCTAGGAATGGGTCTCTAGCCTGGAGGGTTAAACATAATTCTACGGGGTTGTACTTGGTCGTGGAGGTTATAGCGGAAGTCTTCAATGCCAGTTGGTTGCTGAGGTAGAATCCTTGGTGCATCTTGTCTTGCGGGTCTTCAGTTGGGGAGAGAGAAGAGAGGGAAAAAGTAGAGTAGATGAGGGAAATGCCTAAAGGGGTTCTAAAGTGCAGGTGCAAACAAACAGGTGCAAAAAGGGTCGAAACAAAAGAAACAAGGCAAGGAATGTGATATCGCCATGCACTCGTTTCCTGAGGCAAAAGTGCGACTTATATCAAAACACAAACAAATAAAAGCAAGCAACACACAATCATGCTTCTATTCGAACCATCTTACGGACTCGAGTGCGCATAGGGGGTACACGACTCATCCTACCCTAGGGGTTCTCGGACTCAGTGTCGTGACTTGTGCCTCGTGCAGTCTTCTGGGTTTTCCTCAGGTGTTGCTATGTCCCTTGTAGTTGCTTGATGAACGATCCGGGTTGAGCCTGAAGAATCTTCAACAATTTCTCGCCTGATGAGGTGATGTGGTGAAGGTGCCTCCTTGTAGCTGGCGTTGACTTGGTCTTTTCTTGTCTCTTTAATCATGACGACCCCTTGTGCCTTCTGGGACGTCGAGGGTACCAGGTAGGCAATCCGTATGCAATGACAATAACAAGGCATAATAGAGGTCCAACATGTCAGTTTCATTGATGAAAACATCGACACCAAGAGCGGGAGACGAAGAGAACCGTTTTCCTGCTCACTATAGTGAGGCAGACCAAATGGCGAGGTTCTCATCCACCGGTGGTTGCCGATACAACAACAGTGGTGACAAGATTACTCTATTAGCGATGTATATCATGATTTTGCATAACCTATACCCTGGTCATCATAGGCCAATGTTGCATCTTCCTGGGGCACTGTCAAGGGTGTCACCATCTTCTGGTCTTCATGTCCTCATTCCTCGAGGATGTATTTTCTGTTGGCATCGTCATGTCGTGGTGTCGCCAATCTTGTGTTCAGAAGTGGTGGGTGAGTGTTTGTCAAGGTGCACTCCACGAGGATTACAGGATATCCAGTGGTCTGGGGCATAAGGGTTCTAGCGACCAACGGTTTTGAAGGGGGAAGAGATTAGGTATAGCCTAGTTTTCGAAAAACTCAGAAGGGAAGAGAAGTATAGATAGTTTTGAAAACTAGTAACAGTCTTGGAAATAGTTTTTCCCTAACTAACGACCATGCTAACTAAGGCTTCCTACAGTCAGGATGGCTCTGATACCAGCTCTGTGGGGACCCCGACTCATATGTCGTGATCACATAATGCACGTGTACAGTGATCCCAGAGATCAATGCTCACTGAACACACAGAAGCTGAATAACAAGAGTCTTACATCCATACATACCGTATTACACAAATAGGACCATTAAGGTCAAGTCTTGAGTATATCATCGCAGCGGAAATCTTCAATGACAACTTGGACCCATGCCATCTGCCTTAACCCTACAGGCATTCTGACTGGGAAGCATCCTAGCTCGCATGTTCGTCACCAAGAATCTTCATCATATCCTATTCTCTCATGCATGGCCAATAAAATAACCAGTGGCAAGCCAATGAGTACTTTGAATGTACTCGCAAGCAACCCAAGTGTGATGACGGAATAATCATGCAAGGCTCTACTGCTAACTGGCAGTTTTGCGGAAAGCTAGTTTTTCATATGCAAACATGATCAACATATAACAAGGGCATGCATATATGTGTCTGCAACAAGTATTAGGAGGTTACAGACATCATTATCGAGAAAGAGTTGTAATCAACTCATGCTCAAGCTCATTGTGACTTCCTCAAGAATCACATCATCAATATATCTGAACCGTGTTGTTACCTCACACACACACCCAGGTTTCGCCAACTTTGTACGTAGCCCAAGAGCGGTTACCCAACTGTCCTTGACCGTGGACACGGCTATTCGAATAGTTTTACACTCTGCAGAGGTTGCACACTTTACCCACTAGATCCGGGGAACTGCCGTGACATCCACGACCCGCGGTACCTCGAGTACCCGGGGTAAGCACCCGATCACTATCTTTCCCTAGGCGATACTAATATGGAGTCCACTCGATTGGTAGCAACCCCCGTGCCCTACATTTCACATCTTAAGATTTTGGAGCCTCGCTCCCATATTCATCACATACCACAAGCACGGGGTACCAACGGTGTGTCCGGTGCCTTGTAAAGACAGTCATGGCCGCCTATCCAAGCGCGACCCCGTCCCAAGAGTGACCTCATTTCACCCCCGTCACTAGTAATGCCGGCACCATGCTAGTATCGGCCTAGGTAATCAATAATGCCCTTTCCCATATAAGGGTAGAGTGGTTGCACATGTAAGGTTGGAATAACGGTCGCAACTTAAACCAATCCATTTACAAAACATCACACACACTTGCCTCGGCACACCATTCTGTCATCAAGTGGTTACCCATCTCACCATCTCCCTCGGGCATAAATGGCACCCGACGGGGTTTTCGAAAAGTCTTTTGAAAGTATTCTGTCTCCGTCACCATGCATATACCCGTCCCATTTGCGTAGCCACTATTATAGCAACCTAACTACTCCCATCCACATAACCCTCATAGGAAGGTAGGGTCATGTTTGATGCAAGTTTCAATAGTAAAGTAACAAAGGTACCAACCCAAGTGGTCACCTCTTCTATACGATTCCGATGCATTGATAATAAGGTGCTATGAGACATGCATAAAAAGGTTTCTCGAACATGGTCAAAGGGCTGCTTGCCTTGTCCTTCCGAGTCTTCAAACCTCCTGGTCCATATCCGAGTACTTTGTTTATTTCGTCAACTAACGATGGAAACAATCATAATAAGCAACACAATCAAAGCAAAAATAAAAGTGCTCTAAAAATAGGAGTTGGACTTTCTAGGATACCTCTGGTCATATGAAAAATAACCAAGGTGGTTTCATTGGGGTATGATCAATGGATGGTTTAGCACATTTCAATATGATGGAATCAAGGGTTTTATGGATTTGAAAGAAGTGTACAAAAATATATTTTTTGAATGATGAGCAAAGGCACCCATCAACAAGTCATGATTTTAGAAGCATCTAGGAGTTGGTTTCACTGGATTTGGAGTTCAAATGAATTTCCTTGGATTTTGCAAAGCTGTTAAATATGAAGAAATGGCTCATTATTTGGTGGGGTACAGAAAGTATTAATACAAATGTTCCAAAACTAAATTTGGATATGACAAGCATATAGGAATTTGAACCACTGCATATGGATCAAATTTGAGCCCTCTGTGATTTTCTAAAGTTCATCACAGAAAATGGAATAAGGGTATTTGATAATTATTAGTGAAGAAAAGGTTTCTGGAAAAATGTGCATGTTGCACCAACAGGTAGATCAGGATTTTAGAAACTACCAGAAATTTGAATCATCAGATTTGGAGTTCATTTGAATTATTCATGGTTTTTTGAAGTTGACTGGAAATGCAAACAGAAAATGGAAAAGGAGGGGGGGGGTTATACCTATACTGCGTTTCGGGTGCAGTATAACGCCGCAGCGCCCTGGGCCGGCCCAGCAGCACGACCATACGCAGAGGGCCACGCGACGTTGAAGGCGCCATCGGGCCAGGCGTCTTCACCGCAGGGACGCGGCTCCCACGGAGGCGTTTCGACTTATACGCGGGCCCAGCCCCTCGGTCGCTTACAAGCAGGCCCCGCCTGGCAGGTTCGCCTTCCTCCTCCCGCTCGAACAGAGGCGAGGCAGGGGAGGCATGGCCGAGCGCTCGCCGATGTGGCCCCGTCGACTCGGGCCGTCTCCGGCGACGACCCGACCACCGGAATGACCAGCGCGGAGAGGCGCATCCAGCCATGGGTAGCACGCCTGTCGGGGAGGACCAGGTCGAGCAGGGGTTCAACCGCGGCGGAGAAGGGCCTCGGCCTCCTTGGGCTTTGAGCGTACGGGCATCCCGGGGAGGATTGGCGGAGGTGGGGAGCTTCCTGGTGGTCGTGCGATGGCACCGAAGTGACTTGGAGGGAGAGAGGGACTCGGGGTTGCTCGAATTAGAGCAGCGGCCGTCGGCGGGGCTCCGGCCACGGAGGTGCACTGAGGGCGCGGGGAGAGGTGAGGGTTGGTCCAGGGGTTGCTAGGAAGAAGAGAGGGCGAAGGGGCTCCAGAGGAGGGTCTTGAACGGCCTCATATAGCCGTCCCACAGCTCACCGTGGACGAGGCACATGAGTGGCCGTGGCAACGGCTTGGGAGGCCAGGAGAGAGGGTGGGAAGCTGTCTACGGCGTTCGTGGGACTAGAGTAGGGCGCCAGGAAGGGAAAGGAGGAGCGGGGAGCGTCGGGACAGCGCGCGCGTGTGAGCTCGCTCACTGGAGGTCGCGGTCGGCCAGAGCGCGTGCGAGAGGAGCAGCAGGAGGGAGAAGGAGGAAGGGGCCGACAGTGCTACGTGACACGGACATCGAGGCGACCTCGGGGGACACGAGGAGGAGGCCCGAGGTGGTCGGGGGCTCCTGATTGGGCGAGGCTATAGTGCGTCAGGGCACTGTAGCGTGCTCTAGAGCGCGAACTCTGCATGCCATGGCATAAACAAAGTGCCATTACGTGTCCCCTTATGTCCAGCAGTGCTACGGGTTAGTAAACAATTGCCCAGACGGCCTGGGATGCCCTGGAGGCCACTTGAGTGAGGAGGGAGGTGAAAGAGGAGAAGAAGCTGCTGTCCAGAAGTGTAAAAATGGGGTTTTCATCCCTCAATCATTGAGCTGTGGACATGGGGAAGTTACTGGAGGTAGAAGATGTTCAGGTTTACCTGTGGTAAGAATTTGAGGTAAAGGGGAATAGTAAAAGTGGTCAAAACAATGGTTTAAGAAAAGTGGCAGAAGGTGTTTGATCATGTTTTGGAAAAGCAAATGACTTCCAATTGACATGGGACTCAACAGGATGGAATGTCACACACAATTAGGCCCCTCCACCAAATTTTAGCTCATTTGGGCAAAGTTGCCAATGTAACTTTGGTGAACCCTAGAAATCAACAGAAATGGTTTCATCATGTTTGAGTTATGCTAATCATCTCCCCTTGATGCACCACTTGGTGTAGTATCATCATTTGGGGTTATGATCATGCCCACAAGGTTTGAAGCCCCAGGTAAAAAGTTGGTAATGTAATGTTGTTCAAATTTGAATTTGAACAGAAATGGTTTTGGGGCACTAGATAAAGTTATGCTTCTCCAAAACTTGTGCCATTTGGTATAGACGCATAATTACATCATTTTAGCATGTGCACCAAGTTTGAGAGCATTTGGACAAGTTTGGCAATGTAAAGTTGCTCAAACTTCAAAATGGACAGAAATGGTTTTGAGGGGATTAGATGATGTTTCCTTGATCTTCAAGGCGTGAGGCTTTGCAAGATCATCAAATATGTCATATTTAACATGATAGAATTTCCCTGGAATTTTTGGAGAATATTCGCTGTGTAAATATTTTAAAAGCTTGAAATATCCAGAAAGGGTTTTGGAAGGATTTGTCCAATATTTTGAACATGACCATGTGTTTAAGCTCTTATATATGGACAATATATGTCCTATGAGTTTCCCTGAATTATGGCAAATATTTTTGAAATAATTAAATAATTTTGCCCTATTAAAGACCATTTCTGGCCTTAAGAAAAAGCTTTTAAATAAAATATAAAAATAACTTTTAAAATTATAATTTTGTGGTTTCTGGGAGTCCTATACCTAATAGGATTCAAATATACTTTTTGAAAGATTTTTCACACCGTAAATAAGGTACTTGTAGTGCAAACCTCAATTCAGGGGTTTTTGGAAAACTAAATTTAGAAAATACTATTTGGCCAAAATATTTTTTATAAGAAAATACTATACTGGTGTATACACATGGCATGATCATTGGAAAAGGTTTTGGACCAAGGAGATGAAGTATAAGAGTTGGAGGATTTATTTGATTTTTAGAGCACTAGCAAACAACCAACATAAAAATCAATCAAGCAAAGTCAAAAACACTCAAAGGTTTTTTGTTAAACCACACTTTAGCATGATAATTAGCTTAAGCAATGTGGCATGAAAATCAGGGTGTGACACTAGTTACAAACCAAAAGAGGCACTAAATTACAGAGACAGGCATCCATGACCCAGCAACGAACGTGTCGGTCATCAACGTATGAACCCAAGTCGTAGCAAGCTACATGGACTTAAAGGAACAACGCGTGACATTTCCCCTAAGGGACATACACAGGAACGAAAGAAGGACACATGCCGGCCAGCCTACGTGTTCCGAGCAGTAGCAAGCTACCAAGGCTCATTGGAAGCACTAGGAGGCATTTCCCTGTAAGATAGGCTACCAAAGGAAAACAACTAGGTGTCGGATCCCACACATACCAAGAATTTCAATCATACACACAATATGCTCAATATGTGCAAATACAACATTGCATCACAACAGAACTCTATGACTCAAAGTACTTAATTAAGAGGCTCCAAGAGCCATACATAACATATCCATACAGGTAGGGGTCACATGACCCAACACTCAAGTCATACAGTCATACAAGCACAAGCGGAAGCTTCATGTCTGGGTACAGACAACTTAGAAAATAAAACAGGCTTGGTGTAGCCTGACTATCTACAAGGCCCTTCACAAGCTCCAGATCTCCGTCTTGGTGACAAGCTACTCGTCGACGTCAACGTCTATGTAAAACCCATCAGAAGGGGCAGGGTTCTCCTCTACAACAGTTATTAAGAAAACATGAGTACAAAAGTACTCAGCAAGTCTTACAACAGAACCTATCATACATGCAACATTATCAACAGGGGGTAGTGGAGTTCATAGCAGAAAGCCAGCTTTGACTCTTGGCTAACCTATACTACAACTCTCAACAGATTGCAAGATATTACTACGTACACGAGTCCTCTACTCACCACAACAATACACCACCGAGGATCCTCTTCCATCATCCTACGGAAGGGCCATCCACGGCACTCACACTTGTCTTGAGGCTTTTAATAGTATCCATCAACTTCTCTATGAACTATAAGAGTAACCAAGTAGTCCGTATCGCGAACAACGGCTATTCGAATAGATTGATAACCCTGCAGGCCTGTACTTCTTCACACACGCTTCCACCACTTATCGCCGTTTACTCGACATGTACTCGGCAACCTTCAAGCGGAAGCCGAGCGAGGGTGTCGGCCACGACCTGACTAACTACACAAGTCTCTCGTCCAGGTTTATTACCTATTTGGGTTCCATCCGTGGGGAGATCCGACCGAGGTGTCGCTCACGGCCCCAAACGATGTGTACAGGGTTCCCGAGTCACCAAACGGGCAACCGGTACACCGTGCCACGTACCTGTTGCATCACAGCCCACCCCGAGGGTCAGCGCTGTGCACGACCACCAGTAATCTACAAACACCAGAAACTAGTTGCAACTCCTGGACAGAGAACATGGGCAGTTAATAAGACAAGAGGGCTTGGAGCGCCCGGAGCCCAATGCGTGGTAGTAACTGTAACTTGAATCACACATACAGATCTCGGGTCCTATGGACGATTCCAATGAAACAACCCACCATGTACTCCTACATGGCCTTTCATCGATACCTTTACCAAACATATTCCACACTTCCTTCTCTTTACCGGTATGATCATTTCACTCTGATCCATCACCCAGATGAACCAGACCTGACACAACTCTAAGCATATGAGGCAACATCAACAAATAGAATGGTGGATCACACATCACATGGCTCAATCAACTCCTAGACATGCTAGTGGGTTTCAACTATTTACTGTGGCAATAACAGGTCATGCAAGGGAATAGGGTTCAACTACCGCAGCAAGTAGCAGTTCACACGTTGTTGCCTTAATGCAGTAAAAGAGAGCAGGAGCGAGAAGATGGGTTTGTATCGGAATGATCAATTATTACTTGCCTGACAAAGTGGTTGTCGGGTACTGCTCTTCAGTTGGATACGCAGAAGTATCCTCGGGAGCAGGACCTAACACGGAGAATACCGGCGATACAATCAATAAGCAAAGAAATGCAACAATATGATGCATGCTCATGATATGGCAAGATGCATATGTTTTGGGCTAATGCAACTATAACCAGAAGGGTTTGAGCCCATTTGAATCAAAGATTCAAATTGAAACCCAAATTATTATTTAATTATGTGCATTAACTTGTTCTAATGTAAACAGCAAGGTTAACTTGCTCAAACATGCATGAAACTAGTGCCATTGGAAAGATTGGATTTTTCTGATCAATTTTCATATATAAATCTTTTCCATCTGAGGAATTTATATGATTTTTTGAAGTTTAAAGCATTTTCTGGAATTTCCTGAATTATTTTTAAATCTAAAAATCCCAGAAAATCCTTTACTGCGTCAACATGACATCGTGCTGACGCCAGCCAGTCAACAGGGCGGCCCAGGTCAAACCTGACCAGTGGGACCCACTGGTCAATTTCACAGTTAGTTAACTGACTAATTAAAATTAAATTAAACACTAAACTAGGTTTGACTATCAGGCAGGACCCATATGTCAGTGACCTAGGGGGGTCAAACCCTTGGTCAAACAGGGCTACCTCGCCGGTGTTTAGCTTTCGGCGAGGCCAAACGCGGCGGTGAGATGCGTGATTTGTGCTTCGGCTGCCAAAACGACGGCAGAGCACACCTATGGGTAGCTGGGAGTGAGCCGCGTCGAGTGGTGGTGGTGGCTGGCCTCGGGGTCGCCAGAAACGACGCCGGCGACGAGTCCAGCGGCTGCCGGAGTTCGGGCGAGGTCGAACTCGTCGGTGCGGTGCTCGTAGAGGTGCGTGGAGTGATCCTACAACACCTATATGTGACGGTGAAGCTGGTGGGCACGGTGGCCGAACCATTAGATGGCCGGAGCCTCGTCGGCGACGAGCTCCGCGGCGGTGCGTGTAGGTGAGCCTCGTGCGGTGCGTTCAGAGCAGGAGAGAACCAACGGAGAGGGGTAGGACGGAGTTGACCTCACGTCGGTTGTAGTAGACACCGAGGCGAGCTTGGGGACGGTCGGAGCTGAGCGGGGCGGCGAGGGGGTTCTCTGCGGCCGGAGTTGGGGAAGACGGGGTCGGGGGCGACTACAGAGCGGGCAAGCGCTCGGGGCTCAGCCTGCTCGACGTAGTCGTGGATGGTGGATCGGACGGACACGATGACGGAGCTCAGAGACGGCGGTGGACGCGGCTATAGTGCGGGGAAGGCGAGGGAGAGGAGATGGGGAGGGTGGAGAGTGTCAACGAGCTCGGGGAGGAAGTGGGGGATCGATCCCACTCACCAGAACAGCGAGGGGAGGAAGCAGGGCGGCGGGCAGCTGCGTGGCGCGCGCTGCGGCCGCCGTCGAGCACCTGCCTGCCTGCCTGGCCGAGCCAAGCAGCTCGCTGGAGCGGTGGCTGGGCTGGGCCGGCCGGTGGGCCTGTTAGGCGCCAGGTAAGCTCTTCTCTCTTTTCTTTTTTCTATTTCTTTCTGTTTCATTTCTTTTGCAACTTTGTTGAATTAATAAAAATGCCAGAACATTTTTATAGCTCATAAAACTAGTCATGCCCACTGTATATAATATGAACAGCATGGAACATTTTAGTTTATGATTATTTGGGCACACAAAATATTTTATAGCATTTAAATTCCCAAATGCAAATACCATATGAATTAATCCAGAGACCTTGGATGTCCTAGAAAATTGTGCACCATTTTTGGCAGAGGTTTAAGACCAAGGCAGAAATGATGAACATTTTTGAAGGGCATTTTGGGTACATTGAAAAAGATTTTATTAAACCCTAGTTGTTAGAAGAGGGGTGCTGGGGTTTCTGTCATTCCCATTTCAAGTTTCTTTGATATGTAAACGTGATGCACACTCTAGCTAGTCCTAATGCAAGCACTAACTAGGGATGTGACACCCGGAGTCTCCGGAGAGCCGCCCTCGGGCCTCGGGGGCTCCCTCCCATGTCCTAGTTGCAACACTTAGCTCCGCGCTGGTGAGAAGACTAGATTAGGTGCCGGACGCGTCTGTTCATTTGTTTTATGGAGTGGGATTGCCCCTGTCTTCCTATTTTTTAGTGGATTCCGAATTTTTAATGGATTCTGAAGGTTCTGGCGTTCCTCGATTGCTCGGTTTTGATTTCTATCTATGGTCCTCCCCTCAGTTTTTTGGGCTAGCTCAGGGAGAGCGGCAGTTGCACGGCCCTCCCCCAGCACGCCCCCTTAGCCTCCACGAAGCTCCCGAACCAGGGCTCGAGATGGGCCCGTCCCCCCTCCTTATGTACGTGCTGCATGGGTACCGCGACAATGGGCGGCCGACCACGCTGAGCCTGCGCCAAGGGCCTCGGGCAGTAAAGGATAATAGCTACCTAATTAATTTTTGCAGCCTCACGAAGGGTCAAACGTCGCGAGGCAAGGGCAATCACGGGTGCCTCAAGATAAGTCTCTTCACCTTAAGGGCGCGTAGTACACCGAGCGCGTAATGATGGACAGAGACACTACACATGGTGCTAAATGTCATACAAACATGGTTCATTACATGACCTCCTGGGGCTCCATACTTGTTTGTTTAGATGCTGCAGGAATGAATAAAGACATAGTACGACTGGCAACGGCCCTCGGGGCGCGTCCGCCCCCGAGGACCCGTGCCCCGAGCTCAGCCGGAGCCCTCTTCACGCTTCACCCGAGCGTGACGACGAGATGACCCAGCGCCAGGCAGGCACAGAGGCGTGGCGGCTGACATAGCCGCCACTGTTGGAGCTGCCACTGAAGGAAGAGCCGCCATAGCTGGATGAGCTATGGGCATCGCCCAGGGCAGGCACCACACCACCACCGTTGTCCTCGGGGCCGCACTAGGCGCGGTTCCCGTCTTTCCCGAACACCCTGATGAAGAGGGTCGAGTCGTTGTCATGCCTGAAGTGAAGGGAGCACTGCCCGCCTAAGCCATGTGCACGGGGGAACGTCTTTCAGAGCAACGGCACCCGAGGCGGAGGCCTCCCATACGACCCACGAAGCTCTGCTGCAACAACCGTCCGCTTGCAGCCAAAAACCACCGGTGCTCGCTGGGAGGAGTTCGCCGGCTAGGGAGCGTCGAAGCTGGAGACGGGTGCCGCCTGGGCTCTCTAACCACACGACGAACTCCAGTGTCACCTCCACCGAGTGAGAGCGTGGCTGGAGAGGCCTGACGACCCCAGAGTGCCCCGTTTCTTTCACAGGGCTGCCAACGCCACGGCAGCCCCCGCCGTTCGAAGAACCACCGTGATGGTTACCGGGGGCAGCTACGGGCGCCGTGGGGGTCCGCCCACGTCCACTAGTCTCGTCGCGGCATGCTTGCGAGGACGTCCTCATCCCCTCTTGACTGGTGGTGAACCAGGCCCCTCCTGCCGGGCTTTCCCCTTCTCCATGGACGAAAACTTCCTGGTCGGCGCCATGAACAGATCGGCGAAGCGAAGCGCAAGGAAGGAGAAGAATCGAGAGGAACAGTGGAAGAAGATGGGCGGCGAGGACCCCCTGCTCGCCGCCTTATTTATAGTCAGGAGAGTGCCAACCTCCGGCCTTGGCAATCGCAGGTAATGATGATCTGCTATGCATGCAGGGACCTGTCAAGACGCGCAGTCCCCGAGGCTGCATGGGGATGTGGAGACGCCCATGTCCCATCAATCGCCACGCGTCAATCAAGGCCGCAGGCTTTTTGGGCCCGTGGCGCTCCGTGCTAGGCCCTTGGCTTCGCCTCGAAGCTAAGCCCAAGCGCACCTTGGGCCATAGGGCTACTGTCGGTGTTCTGGGACCGGGGGTACCCAGACTTGCCTGCCTGCGG
Organism: Secale cereale; assembly: GCA_902687465.1. Classification (NCBI taxonomy): domain Eukaryota; kingdom Viridiplantae; phylum Streptophyta; class Magnoliopsida; order Poales; family Poaceae; genus Secale; species Secale cereale. The sequence goes on along the minus strand of LR738712.1, from coordinate 433,758,186 downwards.
CACAGGGCGTGGCTCAGCAGGCGGCCTGGTACGGCCCAGCCTCTTCACTGACCGCTCAAGACCCTCGCGAGTGGACAAGCCTTGCGAGGCAGGTGACACAAGGCATGCCCTGGGACGGCCTCACCAGGCCGACTCGTGTGGATCGTAGATATCAAGGCGAGGGACTCCTCGCGAGGTCCTCGTGACGTGAGTAGTGACGACCAAGGCCAGGTGGGCACCAGCGGTCGCAGAGTGCCAGTTTCCCCTTTGGTGCTAAAGGAGTAGGTGCAGACGAAGAGTCCCGAGGCGTCAGGCAAAGGCTTCCATATGGGTGCAACAAGACCAAGACCAGCAGAACGGCAGGACGGAGGTCATCGCGGAGCCCACGACGGCGTCAGCACCAGAGCCTTTGGCAGGCGAAGACCAGCTTTTGTCAGGATAGCTTGTACTAGCTGGCCCCTTTCAAATTTGGCCGTTGTGGGATTCCTTCCCGCTCAATATTTCGGAAGAGGTCCCGGGCCACTATAAAGAGGACTAGCCACCACCTTAGAAGGGGATCGGATCATCGAGACCTCTTACACACCACACGCTCACTCGAGCCCAAGAACACCTCTCCTCAGGAGGTAGTTCATCCATGTACTCGTTCTTCCTCAGCCTACAAGGCGATCCAGCTCACCACACTGGATTAGGGTATTACACCACAACGGTGGCCCGAACCAGTATAAATCATGTGTCCCTTGTTCTTTGGATCTGACGAGCTAGGCCTAGGGTTGGTGAGTAGACGAGCTAGGGTGGAAGGAGAGATCTTCGTGCACACCCCAGAGTTCGAACCTTAATGGTTTTGCCGGAACCCTAGATTCGACACGTTAGACACCATTCTCTTCTAGGTTTTGAAACCAAGGTTATGATCACCAAAGCTATGGAAATCAAGGCAAATGGAGACCAATGCTCTGATACCAATTGTTGGATCCCAAATTGGCCTAGCAGGGGGGGCGGTATTAGAGAACTTGACCCAATAAAAATCTAGCCTTTTCCTAATTTTAAGTGTTGGCAGATTTTAGCAATTAGGAAGAGTCAAGTAACCAACCTACACATGCAATTCTAAGAGTGTGGCAGCGGAAATTAAAGCATTGCATATGAAGGTAAAGGAGAGGTTTGGAGAGTGCAAATGCAATGTAGAAACGGAGAATTTTGGTGTGGTTCCTATAGGTGGTGCTATCGTACATCCACGTTGATGGAGACTTCAACCCACAATGGGTAATGGCTGCGCAAGTCCACGGAGGGCTCCATCCATGAAAGGTCCACGAAGGAGCAATCTTGTCTATCCCACCATGGCCAACGGCCACGAAGCACTTTCCTCACTCGGGTAGATCTTCATGAAGTAGGCGATCTCCTTGCCCTTACAAACTCCTTAGTTCAACTCCAAAATCTTGTTTGAGGTTCCCAAGTGACACCTAACCAATCTAGGAGACACCACTCTCCAAATGGTAATAAATGGTGTGTTGATGATGAACTCCTTGCTCTTGTGGTTCAAGCTATAGTATCCCCAACACTCAACTCTCTCACACAGATTTGGATACGGTGGAAATATGATTTCAGTGGAAAGCAACTTGGGGAAGGCTAGAGATCAAGATTCTTATGGTAGGAATGGTACGTTGTTCTTTCTCAGAAAATGTGCAATGGAAGTGTAGGCACGTCTCTCTCAAATGGAGATGGGATTTGATCGGTGTAAAAAAGTAGGGTCCTTTTGCACCCCTTTACTTGTGCACGGGCAGTTGTAACCGCGCCTACGGCTACGCTTGGCGGAGCATAGGAAGGAAGGGCACGAGGCTGCCAAGGCAAATCTCAAGCCAGAGACGTGAAGGATAGAGGGGAAAGGTGGACTCCTCCCCCGGCAACGCCCTTGCCGGGGCGGCCTACGTGACCCCGGCAAGAGCCTTGCTGGGGCAACTTGCCCAAACACCAGCAAGGCTACCACCCTCGGGTCTGAGATCTCTGACACTAGCAACAACGTCAAGACCTAGATTCAAAGGACGTCCGCATAGTGGCATGCAGATCCTTGTAGGGCCAAGGGGCATGCGAACCTAAGACAAGGCACCAAAAGACGAAGAACCCCGGCAAGAGCCCTGCCGAGGACGACCGAGGACCCTGGCAAGATACTTGTCGGAGGCGTCTGCGTGGCCATAGCTAGACCTGTGCCCGCCAAGGTTTCGCCGCCTCACGGCCAATCCTACACGATGACCGACTCACCAACTGGACAAGCACCTGTGTGGCAGCATGCTGCTCCTAATCCAACTACAAGCACCTGCGTGGTGGCATGTAGATCTTCGTGAAGACCCTTTACCACCACAGTATGCTACTGTGGTGGCAGGATCTGCACGCCCCCACGCAAGTTCTTGTAGTTGGCTTCAGAGCCGCATGCTGCCATGCAGGTGCTTGGCCAGTTGGCGTGTCGGTTGTCGCGTAGGAGTGGTTGCGCGGCGGCGAAACCTTGGCGGGCACGGGCCTGGTTGTGGCCCCGCAGACGCCACCTGCGAGGGGTCATGCTAGGGTCTTGTGGCTGTCACTGCGCGAGTGTCCCTTGAATCTTAGTCTTGACGTTGTCGATAGTGTCAGAGCTCTCAGACCCGAGGGTGGTGGCCTTGCTGGTGTTTGGGCAAGCTACCCCAGCAAGGCTCTTGCCGGGGTCTCGTAGGCCGCCCCGGCAAGTGCGTTGCCGGGGGAGGAGTCCACCTTGCCCCTCTGTCCTTCAAGTCTCTAGCTTGAGATTTTCCTTGGCAGCCTCATGCCCCTCCTTCTTCTGCTCCGCCAAATGTGTTCATAGGCGTGGCTACAACTACTCGTGCACAAGTAAAGGGGTGCAAAAGGACCCCTACTTTTGTACATCGACATGAGCCCCTGGGCCTGTGCCACTCATACGCGCGGAGCGTTGTTGGGCCAGGCCCAGAATTGTGCGCGGGCACGCGTGGTAGGGATTTTGACTGTGGTGATTCCTTCACCGGTTGCGCTTACCCACGACTCGCATTAGCGCGTGATGTGGGTGTCGTGCACAGGGCGGTTGCAGCGTGCATGCGTCACATCGCGGTGAATAGTAAAGAGGCGGCCCACGCCTTCCCCATTAAACAAGAAATCATAGGGACGCTGCTCATTTACCCTCCTCGTCTTTTCCAATCTCGGAACCGCCATTCCACTCTTCTTGCCCAAGCGCAAACTGGAGTTCTTGCCCCTGCTTTCCGCCGCCGCGCCTTCATTGTCCTTGATCCCTTGCCCCTTTCTCAACTGTCATGGCGCCCAAGATAGGAAAGAGCAAGGGGACGGCGAAGGACGTCGGGGGGAAAGAGTCATCGGAGAGCACGTTGGTGGAGCTGCGGACGCATTTCCCACTCTTCGAGCCGACGGTCGACGCGTTCACCCTCAGGGACAAGTTCAGGTGCCTGTGGGGCGGGAGATGGCGGGGCATCCCGCCACGCACGTCATCCCAGCCTCCTGCTTTGCCAAGGGTGGTCCAAATCATTACCCTTTCTTCATTTATTACTTCTCCTACGAGCTCTGCCCCCCTTTCTCAGATTTCTTCAGCGAAGTCATGTACACCTACAGCTTCCGCCTACTGAACCTCACTCTGAATTTCGTGGCATGCCTGGCCTACTTCGCCCATCTCTGCGATGGCTTTGCTGGAGTGCTCCCCAGCACGACGCTCTTCCACCACTACTTCACTCTTCGCATCCAGTCGGGGGGGGGGCGCTATCTTGGGTTGCATTGCTTGGATTCCGAGGTAGTAGATGAAAGACGCGTACCCGGAGGGCATCACGAAGGAGAGGTGGGAGGAGTGGCAAAGCCGGTGGTGCTGGATCAAGGAGACGGATCCGCAGGAGTTCTGCCGAGCCCGTTCGAAGCCCCCGGTCTGTCGCAAGGACTGGAGCGATCTCGACGCAAAGGTCCAGAACCTCACGATCGCCACCACCAGGATGCATCGCCTTTCCACGGCCGGGCTCATCCTTGAAATGACCGTGACCGATTTTATCCACCGCCGGATTACCCCACTGTACAACAAGGGGAGGCCGGCCTGGGATTTTAGGAATGCGGCCGATATCATGAAGCTCCGCCCTGGTTTAAACCACAACTTCACGGTGTTGCAACACACCCATCTTTGCCAGATGCTCTTCCAGCTCAGAGTCGACGAGGCTGGCCTGGTCAAGAGGACTGGCAAGGCTGAGAAGGCCAGGACGACTGGCAAGATTGAGAAGTCCGGCGAGGCCACCAGGGCCGCCAAGCCCGACAACTTGTTCGGGTTGCCAGCGGGGGTGGTCCCGCTGAGCAACAACTCTAGAGCGCCATCATCGCAATGATGCCGGTCTTCGACGCGCACGGCCTCAATCTGACCTCGGTCGAGCCAGAGGCGGAAGTGGTACACGCATTCTTCGACAACTTGTCTGAGAGGTACGACCGCGAGGAGCCGCAGCTTATCCGTGACACCACCACGGAGGAACTCGCTTACATCGCCGCCAGGGCGGAGGAGGCAGCACTCGCCGAGGAGGCCGGCAGCTTCGGCACCGTTGAGGACGAGGATGATGCGGCAGTGGAGGAGAGATAGTTCGCTGAGTGGACCGGGCCTGCCGGGGAGGCCACTAGCGCCGGCGCTGGAGCTCCCTCTGTTGAGGAAGCGGTCAAGGAGTCGGCTGAGGAAGAGACCGATGTGGATGACCCCCCTGTCCCGGGGAAGAGGCACATCTTGCGGCGGGCAGGCTCCGGTGAGCCAGTCCGGACCGACAAGTCCATGTAGCGGCAGCAGGCCCAAGTGCCTCCCATACACCAGACGAGGGCTGCGTAGAAGGCCGCGGTTGCCACTTCTTCTTAGTCTAGGCGTTCCTGGACACCATGTCCTTCTCATCCACTTGTCGATGTCGCCCCGGAGGCCAATTTCGATCTGGGGTCCTCCAGCCCGAAGAGGAACAGGAGGCCAGAGGAGGAGGAGGAGGATGAGTAATCGTTTTGTCCTCCACCATCTCTTAACAATCTGCCCGCACTGTTCTTCCTTAACTTGGTTTAATTTTTTTAGCGACATGGAGATGCTGGCCCAAAGGGCGGCGAAGAGGTCTAAAGCCTCAGGCGACGAGGCCCCGGCGAGCGCTCTGCGCACGCTGGCGTTGGTGGTGATCAGCCCAGAGAACAGCCCTCAGCGCAGCCCCCACTCCAGCCCCCAGCCTGAGTACATTCTCCACTCCCCGCTGGCGGGCGTTGGGGTGTGCGCCCTTTATGTTTACCTCGTCGGGTTTATAGGAGGAGAGCGGCAACCGGAGGAGTCGCCGAGGGCCGCCCCCGACACGCCGTCCTCGGCAGCTACGCCACCAAGAGGGCGCCGCCGGCATGGGCATCCATCACCGAGCCCATGCGCACGGAGGAAGAGGGGGCGAGCATGGGCGCTGGTGGCTCTGCCCCAGAATGGATGTTGGCGGGGAAGGAACCACCTCTCCTCGGCCCGGCATCGGTAAGTTGCCGGCTTCCCGTCCCCTGTCATCTCTGCCATGTGATGCTCTTTCTTTTCTCTGTTCTGAACCCTTGGTCTCGGCCTTGCCTCATCTTCTCTTGTGGTTTCGAGGCTATCCCTTGGCGGACCGAGTGGATGTCGACGCCGTTATCGAGGAGGTGGCCAAGGACGCTGAAGCCAAGGCCACCGAGACCGCAGCTGGGCAGGCCATCGCGTCCGCCACTGAGGAGGCAGCAGAAGGACCTGCCGGGGAGACCGGCGAGGTGCCTACTGGGGAGGCTGGCAAGGCTGCTGCCGAGGAGGCCGCCAAGGGTCATGCCGGGGACCCAAGCAATGCCACTGCCGAGGAGGCCGCCAAGGGTCCTGCTGGGGACCCCTGCTAGGCCGCTGCCGAGGTGGCCGCCCAGGGGCCAGCCGAGGATGATGTGGCCAACGATTAACCCTCCTACTCCGCAACTCCCGCCCCTGGAAAATATTTGGAGGTGGGCGATGATCTGTTCGTCCTCCTCCCTGGGACGGTAAGCATCACAACGCCAGCCGAGGGGGAGATCTTTGACGACGAGGTCCTCGCCACCTCTGGGCTTCAGGTCATTGATGAACCGAGCTCCAGTGGCGGAGGTTCTCAAGAGAAGCAGCTCCTTCGAGCCATGAGGTCCAACTTTCAAAAACTTCAGGCGCTCTACAGTGCCCGCCAAGACAAGGTGAACTCCAGGATGGCGGCCATGGACAAAGCGGAAGAATATTTCGAGGATCGCGTTGCTCGGACGCAAGTTTGGTTCAACGAGGCCCGGGACGAACTGAGCACCATCCAGGACCAGCTGGACCACCGCAAGCGAGAGCTTGCCCTGCAATTGGCTGACATCGAGAAGGCCCAGGAGCTGGCAAAGCAGTAGGCCGCCAAGGACAAGGATTGTAATACCCAGTATGAGATTATACCTCCCACGTGTCGAGGCACGACTTAAAGGCATAATCTCATACTAGAATGATCTCAAGAATGGTATCTTTGCACAACTCATGTAAAAGAGGGATGAAATTGAAAAATAGTAGTTGGCTTACACTCGCCACGTCACACAATGTATTACATAACAATCATCATCCAAATAACATCACAGTCCGACTACGGACAAAGATCCAAATGAAAGATACCATAAATAAAGCAACACAAGGTCCGAATCGCCCCTAGTAGAAGCCACTACTAATCGTTGGGATAAGACACATAGTAACGTCCACATTCTTCTTCGAACTCCCAATACAGCTTTGTCCCATCACCTGTGTAGTCCTCATCAGTACCTGCATCTGGTGTTGTGTAGAATCTGTGAGCCACGGAGGACTCAGCAATCGTGTTCCCGGGTAGCAATACTATCAAAGCCTTAGGTGTGGAAAAGGCTTAAAACAAGGTTGCAGCAGCACCAGCACTAGCTTACGTGTTTAGAGCGAGAAGAGAAAGTGCCAACGATCGACAAAGTGATCATGAAGTGATCCTAGCTAACCACATCATTCATAACCCCACCGTGTTCACTTCCCGAACCCCTTCGGAAAATGACCATCACGGTTACTCACGCTGGTAGTGTATTATGAACATGGTGTCAAGTTTTCTACAACCGGATATTAACAAATTCCCATCTGCCACATAACCGCGGGCACGGCTTTCGAAAGATCAAACCCTGCAGGGGTGTCCCAACTTAGCCCATCACAAGCTCACGATCTGCGGAGTCGCAACTCCAAAGTGGGAAGACCCGAGTATTCTCGGAATCCCGTGTTCAAGATATTCCGACAAAGGTAAAACTAATCCAGCAAGACCTCCCGGCGTGCCAACACCCTGACAGTAGCCGCGCGTATTTAGTCTCAGGCCATGACCGGATGAGCACAGCATACGGTGACCAAAACCCAAGTTGCCAAGGGGGGTACCGCAATCGACTCTGGGTTGGACCAACACTCATAAGGAGCACTGGCCCGGGATTGTTAATTAAGTACTCAGGATAGCTAGTCCCTATGAAAGTTTTAGTTATTAGGAAAATGTAAAACCAATGCCGAGCCTTGCTGGAAAAGCTTTAGCGCTAAGCGGGTTATCAAGGGGGGCCCATAAACCCCAACCGTGTTATGGACGCATAATCAAGGAACATAACACCGGTTTAAACGGTTCCTAGGGCGGCATGAGTGGAACAAAACACCAAGCAAGAGGCTTAGCCTTCCACCCATTACCAATATATAGATGATTTAGTTAACAGATTATATATTGTATTATCCCAACAATAACTTCAACATGAAGTAAGAATCTTCAAATCTTCTCCTGCAACTAACAATGCTATAAGAGGGGCTAAGCGAAGCTTACGTAGCCAAGCAACGGTTTGCTAGGTTGGGTGGTTAGAGAGGTTCATGGCAACAGTACGAGGCTGACAACTAGACATAGCCATCGAGGCAATAAGCTAAACAGTAAGACATCTAGCATAGGCAAAGATAGTAGTGATATCTAGGTAAGGTCATCTTGCCTGTTGATTCCACGGAGGGATCGTAAGACGGCTCCTCATACTCAGGCTCGGCAAGATCCTCGAACTCGGTGTCGGCTCCCGGCTCTACTCAACACAAGAACACAACACGACACAACATCAAACACGGTGCAATGCACAATCAACCGGATGCAAGTATGATGTGTGTATGCATGCGGAAGCACTTGAACCTAAGGAGAAGATGATGGAGAAGGCCTCATCTTGGAAAACCAAGCAAGCCTCTAGATAGAGGGGAAGATTTCGGTTGAAATCGATATAAATATCACCGAAAACTGACGCACGGTTTGCAAATGGCAAGCAAAACAATATTCACACAAAACTGCAGTTTACAGCAACATGGCATCTTTGGAGCAAGAAATAATTATGCTACAGCACTCAAACATGGAGAAAAAGGGCATGGATGTGAATTATACATGATACTTTACAAGAATGAACTTAGAACACACCCAAAATCCTACTGGAACGCAATTAACCAAGCATGGGAAGTTGCAATAAATCATGATGCTGCCTTCGGAGGCACAAAACAACAAGCATATCAACTCCACTAAGTATATAAAGATCATGGACATGTAATAGACGTGTCATACATCAAACAACTCCATTGGAGCAACTCCATAGGAGGCATGGATCAATAACAACAAGCTTCACCAAATTGATCACGCTGATAAAAATCTGACAGGTAAATTTATAGCAACTTGAGAGCAAAAATAAATAAGCTACAGCAAGCCATATATGCAAATAAGAGCATGGATGGATAGATCATAACATGGACAACAAGACATGATCATTTTCCATACTAAAACATGCATGGATTTGTGTGAGGCATCAAGTAAACATTGCATCAGGTTTAACAGATTCCAGACTTAGCAGTTCTTTCACTAAGTATAAAACAACAACATTGGCATGGCATGTTTACAAGCTTGTTTAAGTCACCTCAAGGCATATCATTGAAATTGGATTGCACCACAACAAATACCATATGAATGAGCTTCTAAAACATATTGACATGTGACATGAAGACAACCACATCAATAGCAATGAGCAAGTCAAATCAGCATCTCACAACAAGTTTCAGCACTTAACAGCCACATGCACTTATGCAACAGAGATTAACATGGCAATATGACACCTAACATGAATGCTACAGCAACCATCATATAGATGACTTCACAATGAACATTTTGACATATCATATGCTCCATTTGGACCAACATGCACAAAGTTATCACATCTCAAACATGGCAACAAAATTACAGTCATCAGTAGTTTTAAACATATAGCACTTATGCAACGATTATTAGGGCATCAATATGAACTCAAACAAGCATGTCATAGTGGAACAAAATGAAGAGCACATCTCAACGAACATTTTGATATATTACACTCCGAAATCGAATCTACGAGCACGAAGTTATTGCATGTTGAAGGAGGCATAAAAATTACTAGAACCAGGAACTTAGTGGAATTTTATACCTCCCGAAAAGTCAACGGGACGGGGATGTCCCGGGACGAGGAGGTCCGGCTCGGGGGCGTTTGGACGAGATCCCGGTGGATCTGATCCCACCGAATCTGGATCGGGACGGAGCTCCGGCTCTCCGGAGTTGGCTGGATGCGGCGGAGACGGTGGCCGGAGGGAGCTCGCCAGCCGGAGGCACGGCGGTCGGCCGAGGAGGTGGCGGCGCCGACGGGATGCGGCGACGGCGCCGCCGGCCGAGGAGGGCGCGGGCGAGGAGCGCAAAGGGGGCCGGCGACCCACGGCGAGGCGGCGGAGGAGACCGGCGACCCGCGGCGGCGGAGGGGCCCGGGTACCCGGCGGCGGCGGACGAAGGAGGAGGCCGGCAACCCGCTGCGGCGGAGGAGGGCGCGTGGGCCGCGGGGGCCCGATACGGGCCGGCAGGCCCGGACAGCGGCGTGGTGACGGCTGGCGGCGGGGACGTCACGTGGCGGCTGGTGACAGGCTAGGCGCGTCCGGGCGGACGTGTCCGGTCCGTCCCGGACGTGTTCGGCGGCGTGAGGAGGGAGGAGCTAGGGTTTTCGCCCGAAAATGGACGTGGGGGCGTTTTTATAGGCATAGGGAGCTAGGAAGGACCAAATGGGGTGCGGTTTTCGCCCACACGATCATGATCCAACGACCGAGAGGATGGGAGTGGTTGTGCTGGGTTAGTGGGCTGTTGTGGAGGGGGTCTGAAGCCAAAAGGAAGAGGAACTTTTAGCCCACTAGGTTAACCGTTGGAGTACCAAACGAATTCCAAACGCGACGAAACATGACAGGCAGCCTACACGCACCAAAACAACAACGCACGACAAGTCTCACCTCATACCGGGAACGTTACATGACCACACACGAAAGAAGGACTCGAGGGTTCCACGGGCACGTGTGTGAGTGTCGGAACTTGAAACGGACAACGGGAAGAGACGAGCGGGACCGGGTGCAAGTGACAACACGAATGCAATGCAATGCACATGATAACATGACATGGATGAAATGCACACACGCACACGACACAACAAAGAAATCTGAAAAGAAAGAAGAGCCCATAATGGAATTGTTGAAGTCAACGTTTCATATATTGCCAAAAATGGAAGGTATCACATATGGGGTGTTACAAACTCTCCTCTACTACAAAAAGATCTTGTCCTGAGATCTAGGACTGGAAGAAGGAAGGATACTCGGAACGAAGGTGATCTTCTCGTTCCCACGTAGCTTCTCGGTCGATATGGTGTGACCACTTCACTTTCAAGAACTTGATGGACTTGTTGCGGGTTTTGCGCTAAGTTTCTTCAAGAATAGCAATAGGGTGCTCATGATAAGACAAGTCTTGTTGAAGATCAATCTCCTCGAACAAAATGGTGCGTTCAGGTGTCTTGAAGCACTTCGGTGTTGAGACACATGAAACACATCATGAACATTTGCAAAGTTGGAGGGAAGCTCGAGTTGGTAGGCTAGATCGCCTCTTTTGCCAATAATCTTGAAAGGGCCCACGTATCTAGGAGCAAGCATTCCTTTGATACCGAATCTTTGTGTTCCTTTCATAGGAGAAACATGGAGATAGACATGATCTCCAATGTCGAAAGCCAAATCACGATGCTTGCCGTCATATTAACTCTTTGGACGCGACTGAGCGGCTTTGAGATTCTCACGTATGCCTTTGCAAATTTCTTCGGCTTCTGAGATCAAATCATGTGGGGGACCCCGACTCATAAGTCCTGATCACCGAATGCACGTGTACAATGATCCCAGAGATCAATGCTCACTGAACACACAAAAGCTGAATAACAAGAGTCTTACATCCATACATACCGTATTACACAAATAGGACCATTATTGTCAAGCCTTGAATATATCATCGCAGCGGAAATCTTCAAAGACAACTGGGACCCATGCCATCTGCCTTAACCCTACAGGAATTCTGACTGGGAAGCGTCCTAGCTCGCATGCTCGTCACCAAGAAATCTTCATCATAACCTGTTCTCTCATGCCTGGCCAATAAAAAAACCAGTGGCAAGCCAATGAGTACATTCAATGTACTCGCAAGCAACTCAAGTGTGATAACAGAATAATTATGGAAGTCTCTACTGCTAGGTTGGCAGTTTTGCGGAAAGCTAGTTTTTCATATGCAAGTATGATCAACATGTAACATGGATATGCATGTGTCTGTAACAAGTATCAGGAGGTCACAGACATCAATATCGAGAAAGAGTTGTAATCAACTCATGCTCAAGCTCATTGTGACTTCCTCAAGAACCACATCATCAACATCACCGAACCATGTTGCTTCCCCACACACACACACCAGGTTCCGTAAACACTGGACGTAGCCCAAGAGCGGTTACCCAATTGTCCATGACCGTGGACACGGCTATTCGAATAGTTTTACACTCTGCAGAGGTTGCACACTTTACCCACTAGATCCGGGGAACTTCCGTGTCATCCACGACCCGCGGTACCTCAAGTACCCGAGGTAAGCACCCGATCACTATCTTCCCCTAGGCAACACTAATATGGAGTCCACTCGATTGGTAACAGCCCCATGCCAAACATTTCACATCTCAAGGTTTGTGGAGACTCGCTCCGTATTCATCACATACCACTGACACGGGGTACCAACGGTGTGTCCGGTGCCCTATGAAAACAGTCATGGCCGCCTATCCAAGCACGACCCCATCCCGAGAGTGACCTCGTGTCACCCCCGTCACTAGTAATGCGGCACCATGCTAGTATCGACCTAGCTAATCAATAATGCCCTTTCCCATATAAGGGTAGAGTGGTTGCGCATGTAAGGTTGGAATAACGGTCGCAGCTCAAACCAATCAGTTTTTCAAAACAACACACACACTTTCCTCGGTACACCACTTCGTCATCAAGTGGTTACCCCACTCACCATCTCCCTCGGGCATAAATGGCACCCGACGGGGTTCTCGAAAAGTCTTTTGAAAGTATCCTGCTTCCGTCACCATGCATATACCCGTCCCATATGCGTAGCCACTATTATAGCAACCTAACTACTCCCACCCACATAACCCTCATAGGAAGGTAGGGTCACGTTTGATGCAAGTTTCAACAGTAAAGTAACAAAGGTAGCAACCAAAGTGGTTTCCACCTCAACATGATTCCGATGCATTGAATAATAAGGTGCTATGAGACATGCATAAAAAGGTCTCTTGAACATGGTCAAAGGGCTGCTTGCCTTATTCTTCCGAGTCTTCAAATCTTCTGGTCCATCTCCGATTACTCTGTTTATTACGTCAACTAACCATGGAAACAATCATAATAAGCAACATAATCAAAGCAAAAATAAAAGTGCTCTAAAAATGGGAGTTGGACTTTTCTAGGATACCTTTGGTCATATGATAAATAACCAAGGTGGTTTTATAGGTGTTGGATCAATAGGTAGTTTGGAACATTCCAATATGATGGAACCAAAGGGTATATGGATTTGGAAGAAGTATACAGAAATATTTCCTTGAATGATGAGCAAAGGTACCCATCATCAAGTCATGATTTTAGAAGCATTTAGGAGTTGGTTTCACTGGATTTGGATTTGAAATGAATTTCCTAGGATTTTGCAAAGCTGATAATTATGAAGAAATGGCTCAATATTTGGTGGGGTACAGAAACTATCATTAAAAATGTTCCAAAACTAAGTTTGGACATGACAAGCATCTAGGAATTTGAATCACTGCATTTGGATCAAGATTGAGCTCTCTGTGATTTTCTAAAGTTCATCACAGAAATGAAATAAAGGCATTTGATAAATATTTGTGAAAGAAATGTTTCTGGAATAATGTGCATGTTGCACCATGTGATAGAGCATGATTTATGGAGCCATAGGAAATTTGAATCATGCAATTTGGAGTTCATTTGAATTATCTAGGCATTTTTGAAGTTGACAGAATAAAGAAAAAGAAAAGGAATAAGGGTTCAACCTTATACAGTGCTCTGGGTGAAGCCCAGCTAACCATCGCCTACTGGGCTCAGCCCAGTGGCTCAGCGGCGCGATGGAGGTGGTGACGCCGAAGGCGTAATTGCGGCGGGCGCCACCACCACAGGAAGGCGCAGCCACGCGAGTGCGCTTCCACTTATCGGGGGGGGCACCCGTCAGCTGCTCCCACCGGACCTGTGGCGCTTACAGGCGGGGCCCGCCTATCGGGTTCGTCGTCCTCCCCCCGCCCGACGTAGCGGAGGAGGCAGGGGCGATGCCGGCGCCGTTCCCCGGCGGCTCCGGTCGTCCTCGGTGGTGCCCGGCGCACCGAAGGGCCCAGCGGAGCAAGCCACGCCCATCCCTGGCCTTCAAGCTGGCCGGGAGGAGCAGGAGCGACGGCGGCCGAGGCGTCGGCGGCGGCTTCGGGTCGAGACGGGGGCGGTGCCAGAGATGCTAGGGGGAAGGAAGGGTGGAGTGGGGGTAGCTTCATGGTCCTAGGGTTCTCCTCCTGGCGGCCAACAGAGAAGGGGGAGGAGAGAACGGCCGTGGTGCCCGATGCCGAGCGGCAGCTGGCAGCGGCACTTCGGCCGTGGAGGGAGGAAGAGCGCCTGAGAGGGAGAGGGGGCGTGTCTAGGAGGTGCACGGGAGAGAGGAGAGTCCAGAAGAGGCGAGAGGTGCTCGGGAGGAGGCCTTTTATAGGCTAGCCCGAGGTTCACCGCGGGGCTTTGCGCCGGCGAGGTCGTGGCCGTTGCTGAAGGCCAACCGGGCTCTCCTGAGCATGTCTAGGGCGCTCGTGGACGAGGTCCAGTCCAAGGGAAAAGCAGAGGAGGAGCGGGGAGGCGCCAGGGTCTTCGCGCGTGTGAGCTTGCTCACTGGTGCTCAGGGTCGGCCAGTGCGCGTGCGAGCAGGGGTGAGGGAGGAGGAGAGACGAGGGAGCCGACCGCCCGGCGTGTCCCGGACGCCTAGGAAGCCTCGGGGGATACGAGGGGGAAGCCCAAGGCTGTCGGGCGCCCCTGATTGGAGGTGGCTACAGTGCGCCAGGGCACTGTAGCGTGCTCCAGAGCGCGAACTCTGCATGCCACGGCATGCACACGGTGTCATTGGCGTGTCCTCTTGTGTCCAGCCGTGTCCAGAGGGTAGAGGGAGTAGTAAACAATTGCCCAGACGGCCTGGGATGCCCTGGAGGCCACTGGAGTGAGGAGAGAGGTGAAAGAGGAGAAGAGTGTGGCTATCCACAAGAGTAAAAATGGGGTTTTTACCCCCCAATCATTTAGCTGAGGACATGGGGAATTTACTGGGGGTAGGAGATGATCAGGGGAGGCTGTGGTAAGAAATTGAGGTAAAGGAAAATAGTAAAAGAGGTCCAACCACTTGTTTTGGTAATTGGACAGAAGGTGTTTGATCAGGTTTTGGGGAGGAAAATGACCTCCAATTGACATGTGACTTAACAGGATCAAATGTCACATATAATTAGGCCCCTACACCAAATTTGAGCTCATTTGGGCAAAGTGGCCAATGTAACTTTGGTGAACCCTAGAATTCAACAGAAATGGTTTCACCATGTTTGAGTTAAGCAAATCATCTCCCCTTGATGCACCACTTGGTGTAGCATCATCATTTGAGGTATTGATCATGCCCACAAAGTTTGAAGCTCCAGATAAAAAGTTGGCAATGTAAAGTTGTTCAAATTTGTATTTGAACAGAAAGGGTTTTGGGGTGATCTGATCAAGTTGCTCTATTCCAAATCTTGTGACATTTGTTCTAGATGCCTTATTAGGCCATTCTAGCATGTGCACCAAATTTGAGAGCATTTGGAGAAGTTTGGCAATGTAGAGTTGCTCAAACTTCAAATATGGACAGAATGGTTTTGAGGGCATTAGAGGATGTTTGCTTGATCTTCAAGGCATGAGGCTTTGCAAGATCATCAAATATGTCATATCTGACATGATAGAATTTCCCTGGAATTTTTGGAGAATATTTCCTTTGTAAATATTTCAAAAGCTTGAAATATCCAGAAAGGGTTTTGGAAGGATTAGTCCAATATTTTGAACATGACCATGTGTTGAAACTCTTATATAGGGACAATATATGTCCTATGAGTCTCCCTGAAGTTTGGCAAATATTTTTGAAATGATTTAATAATTTTTTCCTATTAAAGACCATTTTTGGCCTTAAGAAAAAGCTTTTAAATAAAATATAAAAATAACTTTTAAAATTATAACTTTGTGGTTTCTGGGAGTCCTATACCTAATAGGATTCAAATATACTTTTTGAAAGATTTTTCACATCCCAAGTAAGGTACTTGCAGTGCAAACCTCAATTCAGGGGTTTTTGGAAAACTAATTTTAGAATATACCATTTGGCCAAAATATTTTTATAAGAAAATTCTATGCTGGTCTATACACATGGCATGATCATTGGGAAAAGTTTTTGGGTCAAGGAGATGAAGTATAAGAGTTGGAGGATTTATTTGATTTTTAGAGCACTAGCAAACAACAGACAAAAGTCAAATCAAGCAAAGTCAAAACCACTCAAAAGTTTTTGCAAATCCACATTTTTAACATGAGAATTAGCTTAAGCAATGTGATATGAAAATCAGGGTGTGACAGACCTACCCCCCTTACAAGAATCTCGTCCCCGAGATTCCCAGACTAGGCGTGGAAAGAAAAGCGGAGTCTTGGATACGGGGTAGTCTTCACTTCTCCTTGTAGGTTCTGCTTCCGAGCGGTGGTCCTTGGAATCCTGAAGTGCTTGATGGTATGGCTTCTTTCTTGATGCCTTCCTTGATGGAGGTTGCTGAGGGGTCTCTTGCATAGGTTAGGTTGGGTTAGCTGCCAAAGGCTCGGTGATCGATGTCCTTGCGGGCATCGGGCTAGCTAGGAGGTAAGAAGTACTTCCAGAGTGGGGGTTCGTGGAAGATTTGGTGCACGGAGAGTATCTCAGGTGGTAGATCTAGCTGGGGAGCCGTCTACCACATGACTTGCAGTGATCTCAAAGGGTCCAATGAACCTTGGTGCGAGCTTCCCCTTGACGTGGAAACGCTTGGTTCCCTTCAGAGGAGTTACCCGCAGGTACACGTGGTCCCCGACATGGAAACTCATGTTCCGACGGTGAGCGTTAGCATAGCTCTTTTGCCTTGACTTGGCTGCCTTCAAACGTTCTCTGACTAGTTGGACTTGCTCTTCCGCTGCGCGGAGAATATCCGGTCCAAAGACTAGTCCTACTCCAGCCTCTGACCAGTTGAGGGGTGTGCGACATCAGCGTCCGTACAACACCTCAAATGGTGCCATCTGAAGGCTCGACTGGTAACTGTTGTTATAGGGGAACTCGGCAAAAAGGGAGACAATCCTCCCACTTGGCTCCATATGCCAAGACATAGGCTCGGAGTCATGACTTCGAGAATCTGATTGACTCGCTCAGTCTGACCTCCAGTCTGTGGGTGGAAAGCCGTGCTGAAAGATACTTGGTTCCCAAGGCTTCTCGGAACTTCTTCCAGAACCTTGAGGTGAACTGGGTTCCTCGATTTGACACAATATCCTTGGGAACGCCGTGAAGACTTACGATTCAGTTGATGTAGAGAGCTGCCAGCCGGTTGCCATCATAAGGGGGTCTTGACAGGAATGAAATGGACTACCTTGGTCAAATGATCGACTATGACCCACATAGAGTCATGTCCTCTATCCGACCTTGGTAATCCAGTGACGAAGTCCATTCCGACTTTATCCCACTTCCACTCAGGAACCTTGAGTGGTTGAAGAAATCCGGTGGGTCGCTGATATTCAGCCTTGACCCTATGGCGCACATCACACTCTGCAACATAGGTTGCAATCTCTCTTTCATCCTGTGCCACCAGAATCGTGCCTTCAAGTCTTGATACATATTTGTGTGAGCGTTCCTTCGACACGGAAATGCTCGGTTCCTTAGAGAGGAGTGATTTGCAGATACGCCCGGTCTTCGACGCGGAAGTTTACTTCTTGATGACGGTGGTCGGTGTAGATCTTCCTTCTTGACAGGGCGGTCTTCAAACGTCTTCTATCTAGTTGTCCGTCTCTTCTTTGTCTTCGGGCAGACAAGTAGGCCATCAAATAATGATGTTACCCAACTTGTCCACTTACTCCATGAGGTCTATGGGGGGGGGTACGCAAGGTAGGCTGGGAATTGGTGGTGGTCTCGGCTGAGTATTTGCAGAGGCCTTCCTGACTTAGAGCGAAGGCCCGTGGTCAGAATATGACCAAGTTGTGGCTCGGTGGGGCTTAAGGTTTTCAAGGATTCTAGTGAGTGAGTGAACGTTTATCATCTTATCCTTAAGCACAGTTTCTGAGATGCCAATAGCCCTATCCAGTACTCCGATCGAAAAGTAGCCTCTCGCATAGACCAACTTCAATCACCACTCATGCCATGCATACCCTCATGACTCTCAAGAGACGTTCTAACAAAACTATATTGTCTATGATCCCCAAATCCATGTGTATGTCTACCCCTAAAATCCAAGGGTAGATCATACATGCTGCTAAGCTTAACTTAATCTTCACAATCCAAGCACTCATCCTAATCTTTCAAGGCTCACGATAATGCATCACCAATCTAAGGAAACACGTCATATGCCACTCCAAGATTTGTTTCCTTCCTATAGATGAACTCCAATAGCCCGGTAATTACCATCAATCACCACATAATCCAACAATTCTACAAATCCGATATCTACGGTGTTCCACAAGATCTCAAGTCCCTATAATACCCAAATACACGGAAGGACTACGCATAACGATAGTAAGTCCACCAAATTCTCATCATCCGGGTCAGTAAACTCCAAGATCACGACTATATAGATCTCCAAATCAACTCCGACAAATAATCCAATCTCCTAGGCTATTGTCCACCGAGAAGCATGATATCATAATCAGGATCATCGGTCTAAATCGAATTCACTCCGAACCATGCAAACATATCCAGCATTATACCGACCAGAATCACCTACATAAATCCAAATCTCATGTCTAACGGGTACTCCTACATGCTTCCCCAAAGTCATGATCTCACCAATATGAAAACCTCATAATCCACCAGGGTCTCAGATAACTCCTCGAAGTCACTGATATAAACCACCAAGTCATCTGTCCAACATCCTTGAACTGGTCTATCTATGGCATCGTCAGACCTCGTGCTATATTAGGATGAAAAATGTGCTCATTCATCGTGTCCACTAGCCCCTTTACGAACCCAGTGTTGTGCAAGGTTGCAAAGGCTTAACAGGTTCTCTTGCTTTACCATGGGTTAGGCACATGGTTAAGGATTCGTGCTGGAGTGTCTCGTGAAGTCTCAAAGGGTCTAGGAAAAGGGTTACTGGTCTGGAGGGTTAAACATAACTCTACGGGGTTGCAATTGATCGTGGAGGTTGTAGCAGAAGTCTTCAGTGCCAGTTGGTTGCCGAGATAGAATCCTTGGTGCATCTTGTCTTGCGGGTCTTCAATTGGTGGGAGAGAGAGAATAGAGGGAAGAAGCAGCGTAGAGGAGGGAAATGCCTAAAGGGGGTTCTATAGTGCAGGTGCAACAAACAGGTGCAAAAAGGCCGAAACATAAGAAACAAGGCAAGGAAGGTGATATAGACATGCACTTATTGCATGGGGCAAAAGTGCGACTTATATCAAAACACAAGCAAATAAAAGCAAACAACACACAATCATGGCTCCATTCGAACCATCATATGGACTCGACTGCGCATAGGGGGTACACGACTCATCCTACCCTAGGGGTTCTCGGACTCAGTGTCGTGACTTGTGCCTCGTGCAGTCTTCTGGGCTTCCTCAGGTGTTGCTATGTCCCTTATAGTTGCTTGAGGAACGATCCGGGTTGTGCCTGAAGAATCTTCAACAACTTCTCGCCTGATGAGGCGGTGTGCTAAAGATGTCTCCTTGTAGCTGGCGTTGACTTGTCTTCTCTTGTCTCTTTAATCATGACGATCCCTTGTGCCTTCTGGGACGTCAAGGGTACCAGGTAGGCAATCCATGTGCAATGTCAATTACAAGGCATAATAGAGGTCCAACATGTCGGTTTCGTTGATGAAAACATCGACACCAAGAGCGAGGGATGAAGAGAACCGTTTTCCTGCTCACTATAGTGAGGCGGACCAAATGGCAAGGTTCTCATCCACCGGTGGTTGTCGATACAACAATGGTAGTGATAGGATTACTCTATTAGCGATGCATGTCATGATTTTGCATAACCTATAGCCTGGTCATCATAGGCCAATGTTGCATCGTCTTGGGGCACTATCAAGGGTGTCACCATCTTCTGGGTCTTCATGTCCTCACTCATATAGGTTGTAGATTCTGTTGGTACCGTCTTGTCGTGGTGTCACCAATCTTGCGTGCAAAAGTGGTGGGTGAGTGTTTGGCAAGGTGCACTCCACGAGGATCACAGAAAATCTAGTGGTCTGTGGCATAGGGGTTCTAGCGACCAAGGTTTTGAAGGGGAAGAGATCAAGTATAGCCTAGTTTTCGAAAAACTGAGAAGGGAAGAAAAGTATAGATAGTTTTGAAAACTAGTAATAGTTTTGAAAATAGTTTTACCCTAACTAACGACCATGCTAACTAAGGCTTCCTACAGTCAGGATGGCTCTGATACCAGCTCTGTGGGGGACCCCGACTCATAAGTCGTGATCACTGAATGCACGTGTACAGTGATCCCAGAGATCAATGCTCACTGAACACACAGAAGCTGAATAACAAGAGTCTTACATCCATACATACCGTATTACACAATTAGGACCATTATGGTCAAACCTTGAATATATCATCCCAGCGGAAATCTTCAAAGACAACTGGGACCCATGCCATCTGCCTTAACCCTACAGGCATTCTGACTGGGAAGCGTCCTAGCTCGCATGCTCATCACCAAGAAATCTTCATCATAACCTGTTCTCTCATGCCTGGCCAATAAAATAACCAGTGGCAAGCCAATGAGTACATTGAATGTACTCGCAAGCAACTCAAGTGTGATAACAGAATAATTATGCCAGTCTCTACTGCTAGGTTGGCAGTTTTGCGGAAAGCTAGTTTTTCATATGCAAGTATGATCAACATGTAACATGGATATGCATGTGTCTGTAACAAGTATTAGGAGGTCACAGACATCAATATCGAGAAAGAGTTGTAATCAACTCATGCTCAAGCTCATTGTGACTTCCTCAAGAATCACATCATCAACATCACCGAACCATGTTGCTTCCCCACACACACACACACACACCAGGTTCCGTAAACACTAGACGTAGCCCAAGAGCGGTTACCCAACTGTCCATGACCATGGACACGGCTATTCGAATAGTTTTACACTCTGCAGAGGTTGCACACTTTACCCACTAGATCCGGGGAACTTCCGTGTCATCCACGACCCGCGGTACCTCAAGTACCCGAGGTAAGCACCCGATCACTATCTTTCCCTAGGCGACACTAATATGGAGTCCACTCGATTGGTAACAGCCATGTGCCAAACATTTCACATCTCAAGGTTTGTGGAGACTCGCTCCGTATTCATCACATACCACTGACACGGGGTACCAACGGTGTGTCCGGTGCCCTGTGAAAACAGTCATGGCCGCCTATCCAAGCACGACCCCGTCCCGAGAGTGACCTCGTGTCACCCCCGTCACTAGTAATGCGGGCACCATGCTAGTATTGACCTAGGGAATCAATAATGCCCTTTCCCATATAAGGGTAGAGTGGTTGCATATGTAAGGTTGGAATAACGGTCGCAGCTCAAACCAATCCGCTTTTCAAAACAACACACACACTTTCCTCGGTACACCACTTCGTCATCAAGTTGTTACCCAACTCACCATCTCCCTCCGGCATAAATGGCACCCGACAGGGTTCTCGAAAAGTCTTTTGAAAGTATCCTGCTTCCGTCACCATGCATATACCCGTGCCATATGCGTAGCCACTATTATAGCAACCTAACTACTCCCACCCACATAACCCTCATAGGAAGGTAGGGTCACGTTTGATGCAAGTTTCAACAGTAAAGTAACAAAGGTAGCAATCAAAGTGGTTTCCACCTCAACATGATTCCGATGCATTGAATAATAAGGTGCTATGAGACATGCATAAAAAGGTCTCTTGAACATGGTCAAAGGGTTGCTTGCCTTATTCTTCCGAGTCTTCAAATCTCCTGGTCCATCTCCGATTACTCCGTTTATTACGTCAACTAACGATGGAAACAATCATAATAAGCAACATAATCAAAGCAAAAATAAAAGTGCTCTAAAAATGGGAGTTGGACTTTTCTAGGATACCTCTGGTCATATGATAAATAACCAAGGTGGTTTTATAGGTGTTGGATCAATAGGTAGTTTGGAACATTCCAATATGATGGAACCAAAGGGTTTATGGATTTAGAAGAAGTATACAAAAATATTTCCTTGAATGATGAGCAAAGGTACCCATCATCAAGTCATGATTTTAGAAGCATTTAGGAGTTGGTTTCACTAGATTTGGATTTGAAATGAATTTCCTAGGATTTTACAAAGCTGATAATTATGAAGAAATGGCTCAATATTTCGTGGGGTACAGAAACTATCATTAAAAACATTCCAAAACTAAGTTTGGACATGACAAGCATCTAGGAATTTGAATCACTGCATTTGGATCAAGATTGAGCTCTCTGTGATTTTCTAAAGTTCATCACAGAAATGAAATAAAGGAATTTGATAAATATTTGTGAAAGAAATGTTTCTGGAATAATGTGCATGTTGCACCATGTGATAGAGCATGATTTATGGAGCCATAGGAAATTTGAATCACGCAATTTGGAGTTCATTTGAATTATCTAGGCATTTTTGAAGTTGACAGAATAAAGAAAAAGAAAAGGAATAAGGGTTCAACCTTATACAGTGCTCTGGGCGAAGCCCAGCTATCCATCGCCTACTGGGCTCAGCCCAGTGGCTCAGCGGCGCGATGGAGGTGGTGACGCCGAAGGCGTAATTGCGGCGGGCGCCACCACCATAGGAAGGCGCAGCCACGCGAGTGCGCTTCCACTTATCGGGGGGGCCACCCGTCAGCTGCTCCCACCGGACCTGTGGCGCTTACAGGCGGGGCCCGCCTGTCGGGTTCGTCGTCCTCCCCCCGCCCGACGCAGAGGAGGAGGCAGGGGCGATGCCGGCGCCGTTCCCCGGCGGCTCCGGCCGTCCCCGGTGGTGCCCGGCGCACCGAAGGGCCCAGCGGAGCAAGCCGCGCCCATCCCTGGCCTTCAAGCTGTCCGGGAGGAGCAGGAGCGACGGCGGCCGAGGCGTCGACGGCGGCTTCAGGTCGAGACGGGGGCGGTGCCAGAGATGCTAGGGGGAAGGAAGGGTGGAGTGGGGGTAGCTTCATGGTCCTGGGGTTCTCCTTCTGGCGGCCAACACAGAAGGGGGAGGAGAGAACGGCCGTGGTGCCCGATGCCGAGCGACGGCTGGCGGCGGCACTATGGCCGTGGAGGGAGGAAGAGCGCCTGAGAGGGAGAGGGGGCGTGTCTAGGAGGTGCACGGGAGAGAGGAGAGTCCAGAAGAGGTGAGAGGTGCTCGGGGGGAGTCCTTTTATAGGCTAGCCCGAGGTTTACCGCGGGGCTGTGCGCCGGCGAGGTCGTGGCCGTTGCTGAAGGCCAACCGGGCTCTCCTGAGCATGTCTAGGGCGCTCGTGGACGAGGTCCAGTCGAAGGGAAAAGCAGAGGAGGAGCGGGGAGGCGCCAGGGTCTTCACGCGTGTGAGCTTGCTCACTGGTGCTCAGGGTCGGCCGGTGCGCGTGCGAGCAGGGGTGAGGGAGGAGGAGAGAGGAGGCGGCCGACCGCCCGGCGTGTCCCGGACGCCGAGGCAGCCTCGGGGGACACGAGGGGGAAGCCCAAGGCTGTCGGGCGCGGCTGATTGGAGGTGGCTATAGTACGCCAGGGCATTGTAGCGTGCTCCAGAGCGCGAACTTTGCATGCCACGGCATGCACACGGTGTCATTGGCGTGTCCTCTTGTGTCCAGTCGTGTCCAGAGGGTAGAGGGAGTAGTAAACAATTGCCCAGACGGCCTGGGATGCCCTGGAGGCCACTAGAGTGAGGAGAGAGGTGAAAGAGGAGAAGAGTGTGGCTGTCCACAAGAGTAAAAATGGGGTTTTTACCCCCCAATCATTTAGCTGAGGACATGGGGAATTTACTGGTGGTAGGAGATGATCAGGGGAGGCTGTGGTAAGAAATTGAGGTAAAGGAAAATAGTAAAAGAGGTCCAACCACTTGTTTTGGTAATTGTACAGAAGGTGTTTGATCAGGTTTTGGGGAGGAAAATGACCTCCAATTGACATGGGACTTAACAGGATCAAATGTCACATATAATTAGGCCCCTACACCAAATTTGAGCTCATTTGGGCAAAGTGGCCAATGTAACTTTGGTGAACCCTAGAATTCAACATAAATGGTTTCACCATGTTTGAGTTAAGCAAATCATCTCCCCTTGATGCACCACTTGGTGTAGCATCATCATTTGGGGTATTGATCATGCCTACAAAGTTTGAAGCTCCAGATAAAAAGTTGGCAATGTATAGTTGTTCAAATTTGTATTTGAACAGGAAGGGTTTTGGGGTGATCTGATCAAGTTTCTCTATTCCAAATCTTGTGCCGTTTGGTCTAGATGCCTTATTAGGCCATTCTAGCATGTGCACCAAATTTGACAGCATTTGGACAAGTTTGGCAATGTAGAGTTGCTCAAACTTCAAATATGGACAGAATGGTTTTGAGGGGATTAGAGGATGTTCCCTTGATCTTCAAGGCATGAGGCTTTGCAAGATCATCAAATATGTCATATCTGACATGATAGAATTTCCCTGGAATTTTTGGAGAATATTTCCTTTGTAAATATTTCAAAAGCTTGAAATATCCAGAAAGGGTTTTGGAAGGATTAGTCCAATATTTTGAACATGACCATGTGTTGAAACTCTTATATATGGACAATATATGTCCTATGAGTCTCCCTGAATTTTGGCAAATATTTTTGAAATGATTTAATAATTTTTTCCTATTGAAGACCATTTCTGGCCTTAAGAAAAAGCTTTTAAATAAAATATAAAAATAACTTTTAAAATTATAATTTTGTGGTTTCTGGGAGTCCTATACCTAATAGGATTCAAATGTACTTTTTGAAAGATTTTTCACACCCTAAGTAAGGTACTTGCAGTGCAAACCTCAATTCAGGGGTTTTTGGAAAACTAATTTTAGAAAATACCATTTGGCCAAAATATTTTTATAAGAAAATTCTATACTGGTCTATACACATGGCATGATCATTGGGAAAAGGTTTTGGGTCAAGTAGATGAAGTATAAGAGTTGGAGGATTTATTTGATTTTTAGAGCACTAGCAAACAGCAGACAAAAGTCAAATCAAGCAAAGTCAAAAACACTCAAAAGTTTTTGCAAATCCACATTTTTAACATGAGAATTAGCTTAAGCAATGTGATATGAAAATCAGGGTGTGACAAATCATTACCAAGAAGTTGACGTTCACCAGTCTCGGACCAGTTGAGCGGGGTACGACACTTTCTGCCATAGAGGATTTCAAACGGAGCTTTTCCGGCACTTGCTTGGAAACTGTTGTTGTAAGAGAACTCGGTAAACAGGAGACAATCTTCCCACTTCATACCGAAAGAGATGACACAAGCTCTCAGCATGTCTTCAAGGATCTGGTTCACTCTTTTGACTTGACCACTAGTCTGAGGGTGAAACGCAGTGCTGAAGCGAATCTTAGTGCCCATAACTGACTGAAAGGATTCCCAGAACTTGGATGTGAACAAACTTCCACGGTCTGAGGAGATGACTTGAGGAATGCCATGCAAAGAAACAATCCTGGTGGTATACAACTCTACCAGCTGAGCTGCGTTGATGGATTCTTTGACGGGAAGGAAATGAGCTACTTTAGTTAGCTTGTCAATCACTACAAAGATAGCAACATTCCCCTTCTTGGACTTAGGAAAGCCAGTGACGAAATCCATTTCAATGTGATCGAATTTCCACTCGGGAATAGGTAGAGGTTGAAGGAGACCGGCTGGACTTTGATGCTCAGCCTTCACTCTTCTGCAGTCATCACATTCATTCATGAATTGGGCAATCTCCCTTTTCATGCGAGTCCACCAATATGATTGCTTGATGTCTTGGTACATCTTAGAACTTCCGGGATGAATCGAGAGGAGGGAGTCATGTGCTTCGTTCATTATGAGCTTCCTGAGATCACCCATGGGAACCACAATTCTGTCCTCAAAGAACAAGGTGTCTTTCTCATTAACGCGATAGCACTTGTATTTGGGACTACCTTTAGCAATACCATGTTTCACTTTCTACACCATAGCACCACTTAGTTGGGCCTAACGGATATGATCTTCCAAGGTAGGAGCAACTTGAAGGTCTGCAAGAAAGCCTTCCGGAACAACTTGGAGGTTGAGCTTCCTGAATGATTCACAAAGTTCAGGCTAGAACGGTTTGAGAAGGAGACTGTTGCAATATGCCTTTCTGCTCACGGCATCTGCAATGACATCGGCCTTGCCAGGTGTAGACTCAATGCTTGGATCATACTCTTGAATCATCTCAACCCAACGAGTCTGGCGAAGGTTCAGGTTTGGCTATGTGAATATGTACTTCAAGCTCTTGTGATCGGTGAAGATGTCCACTTTTCTGCCAAATAGAAGGTGTCTCCACGTGATCAAGGCATGTACAACTGCTGCTAGCTCGAGATCATGTGTGGGGTAATTCTTCCCATTTGGTTTGAACTCGCGAGAAGTGTATGCCACAATATTCTTGTCTTGCATGAGAACACCACCAAGTCCTTGCAAAGAAGCATCACAAAAGACTTCATAGGGCTTGGACTCATCCGGAGGAGTATGAACCGGAGCAGAAATGAGCTTCTCTTTGAGTGTTTTGAATGCCACATCACAATCAGGAGTCCAGGAGTACTTGAAATTCTTCTGCAACAGGTTGGAAAGAGGCTTGGCAATCTTGGAGAAGTTCTCAACGAACCTTCTGCAATAGCTAGCGAGACCTGGAAGCTTCGGAGTTGCTTGACATTCTGTGGGGGTTCCCAGTTGACAATAGCTTCAACTTTCTCTGGGTTCACATAAATGCCCTCAGCAGAGATGATATGACCAAGATATAAGACTTTATCCAGCCAGAATTCACATTTGGAGAACTTCACATAGAACTTGTGTTCACGGAGCCTGTCCATGACCAAACGGAGGTGCTTGGCATGGTGTTCTTCATTCTTGGAGAATACCAAGATGTCATCCAGATAGACAAGAACAAATTCATTGTTGTAGGGGTTGAATATGAAGTGCATCATCCTCGAGAAGGTGGGTGGAGCATTTGCGAGGCCAAAAGACATGACCGTGTATTCATAGGAGCCATAGCTTGTTCTGAATGCGGTATTGTGAATATCCTCTTCACGGATACGAATCTGATGGTAACCAATCCGGCGATCGAGCTTTGAGAACACCTTTGCTCCTTTGAGCTGCTCGAACAATTCATTGATATTGGGGCGCGGATACTTGTTCTTTATTGTCTTCTTGTTCAATGGCCGGTAGTCAACACAAAGCTGTTCCGTGCCATCCTTCTTCTTGACAAATAGAACACCACAGCCCCAAGGAGAAGTACTAGGCCTGATTAGACCCATACGTTCTTGCTCATTGAGTTGTTTCTTCAGCTCCTTCAACTCATCAGGGGAAAGCTTGTACGGACGCCGACTTGCTGGCTCGGTACCGGGCTCGAGTTCAATGACGAATTCAACTTGAAGATGCGGAGGCATGCCTGGAAGCTCTTCAGGAAACACATCTTCGTATTCATTGACCACCAGAATCTGAGATATGGCATTAATCTCGCCCTTGTCATTGAGAGAGAATAGCCTGATTGTGTTATCTCGAGAGGCGAAGATAATCACGTCTTCGTTAGGATGAGTAAGCTTGAGTTGCTTATTTGCACAATCAATGTTTGCATCATGCTTGGAGAGCCAATCCATCCCAAGATAAGATCGATGTCGGAGTTGCCGAGAATAACCAGAGAAACCATAAAACGGTAATCACGCATATGAATAGATATATCCGGAGCAAAGTTATTGGAGTTCATTAGCAAACCCAGAGAAAGCTCATACATTGGACTAGGCAAAGCTTGCAATGGCATATCATGTGACAATGCAAAAAGGTCTTGACATGAAAGAATGTGATGCACCTGAATCAAACAAGACTTTTGAAGGAATAGAGTTAACTGGAAGGTTACCAAGTATCACATCTGAAGAATTTTCTACTTGAGCTGCATTCATCAGATTCACTCTTGCTGTCTTGCGGTTGTGCTTGACAATAGCAGTGCTGACAGGTGGAGGAAGCGGAAGGCGCCTTGGGTTGGGACACTTGTTAGGATAGTGACCCTTCTGAGTGCACTTGTTGCAAACCACTTCTGAGAGAGGACGGTGATAAGGACCACTTGACTTTGAAGCTTGAAAGTGATTCTTGGACTGAATGCTTGGGTTGGTGGGTGGGAGAAACCACGGCCACTAGAGTGCTTGTTGTTGTTGTTGTTTGGAGGGCGGAGCACTGGTGGAGGCGGAAGCCAGAACTTCTGCTGCTTTGCAACCACTTGGGAAGAAGAGGAGGAGTGAACAAGATCTCTGATTCTCTTTTTGGAAGCTTCAACCTTGAGCTAGGCTAGATCTTGCTTCATAGCCATGTTATAAAATTGATCAAATTCATCCGGCTCGAACAAGGTGAGAGATAGTTGGAGTTCATCCTTCAGACCACCACGGAACTGATAAATCTTGCTCTTGGCATCTGGGATGTCTTGCTTGGCATAGCGGGCAAGGTTCTGGAACTTGACATTGTATTGATAGACGGACATGGTGCCTTGCTTCAGGTTGCGGAATTGCTCACGCATGCCTTCAATGACACTAGTTGGAATGTGGTGAGAGCGGAAATCCTTGTAGAAGTCAGTCCACGATATTTCACGTCCACCTCTAGAATCCTTATACTGTTGCCACCAATCAACGGCTTGGTCCTTGAGTTGGAAGGCGGCAAACTTGACATAATCCTTAGGTCTCATGTTACTGCATTCAAAGTGCTTCTTGATGTCTGTGATCCAGTCCTCAGCATCTAGCGGATCCACACAATAACTGAACGACTTTGATTGGTTTGCCAGGAATTGGTTGAGAGTTGCAAAGTGAGGTTGATTGAACAGATTTCCTTGGCCTTGGTTCCCATAACCACCTTGATTTTCTTAGTTGGCTTGAATGTTCTGCATCATTTGCAAAAGCATCTGGGTGTTCTGGTTGGTCGCTTGCATAATTGCTCTCCAGGCCTCACACAAAGGAGGAGGACGATCAGGAACTTCTTCACCCTCTGTGTTAGCATTGGGAACCTTCTTATTAGCCATCCTGAATGAGATGACAACTATTAGCCATTGATTGAAATATATAAGCTGAATCAACAGCTAGAATTGCAACATAAGTCTTCACAAGAACATTCGAACAAAATGAACGAATGTAATCCACAGTTTAGTGATACCACAATATTCTCTAGAAGCCACTTGGGAGAACAAAAGGTAAATAAAAGCAACAAGGAGCAGATAGAACTAATACAAGATAGAAGCTTCGTTCCACATGTTCGTGCTGAAAGCTCATGGAACGTGTTACAAAAGGGTTTTGCAATACCCGGATCAGCATAGCCAAGGACCCTTTAAGATGCAACTCCCAATCGGAACAACGCCCATAAAACCACTTCACTCAATGTAGAACCCTGAACTCCATATCATGCATTCGTTGGAAGAATGCCTACGAGCTACTAGATGAACCCACCTATTAATTTCCGAAAGTTTCCAGTTATGCAATAGGTTGTTGGCGATATAGGGGAAGCACCGCGCACTCAACTCTAATCCTACATCCATTTGTATCCATCCTTCAACACATAACCAGTTATTTTCGGAAACCGTTTACCTTGGACCTTCGAAACGCATCTGCTATACAAGCTATGGCAATACTCCCGAACTACCTCCCTAGTACTGGGTGATGTCGGGGTTATCTCACCACTAACCGCATAGAAGAGTTATCGATGTGGGCCGTCTTAAGTATTCTAGAATCGATGCGATAGATTTGTGACGACAACACCTCGGAGCTCAACTCCCTGGGACACTGCCACAACCCCTAAATGACAGGAGGCATCAAGAACAATGTTCTCGTCACAAAGACATTGGAACAATCCAAACAATACTCGCGTGATCCTAAAGAAAATTAGTGAATTTTTGAGACTAGAAGAGATAGAGCAATCGTCAGGAGTCCTCACCAGAGTGATAAAGGGATGAGGAGTAAAAAAGAAATCCTACTCTCGGATATATATATAGGACTCAAAACATTTTCATGTGTGAGCCTAGACACAACCGTCAATGATTCGATCAATCAGTGGGGGCTCCTAGGTCGGAGAAGGCTCTGATTACCAACTTGTAATACCCAGTATGAGATTATACCTCCCACGTGTTGAGGCACGACTTAAAGGCATAATCTCATACTAGAATGATCTCAAGAATGGTATCTTTGCACAACTCATGTAAAAGAGGGATGAAATTGAAAAAGAGTAGTTGGCTTAAACTCGCCACGTCACACAATGTATTACATAACAATCATCATCCAAATAACATCACAGTCCGACTACGGCCAAAGATCCAAATGAAAGATACCATAAATAAAGCAACACAAGGTCCGAATCGCCCCTAGTAGAAGCCACTACTGATCGCCAGGATAAGACACGTAGTAACGTCCACGTTCTTCGTCGAACTCCCAATACAGCTCTGTCCCATCACCGGTGTAGTTATCATCGGTACCTGCATCTGGTGTTGTGTAGAATCTGTGAGCCACGGAGGACTCAGCTATCCCGTTCCCGGGTAGCAATACTATCAAAGCCTTAAGTGTGGAAAAGGCTTAAAACAAGGTTGCAGCAGCACTAGCACTAGCTTACGTGTTCAGAGCAAGAAGAGAAAGTGCCAACGATCGACAAAGTGATCACGAAGTGATCCTAGCTAAGCACGTCATTCATAACCCCACTGTGTTCACTTCCCGAACCCCTTCGGAAAATGACCGTCACGGTTACTTACGCTGGTAGTGTATTATGAACATGGTGTCAAGTTCTCTACAATCGAATATTAACAAATTCCCATCTGCCGTATAACCGCGGGCACGGCTTTCGAAAGATCAAACCCATGCAGGGGTGTCTCAACTTAGCCCATCACTAGCTCACGATCTGCGGAGTCGCAACTCCAAAGTGGGAAGACCCGAGTATTCTCGGAATACCGTGCTCAAGATATTCTGACAAAGGTAGAACTAATCCAACAAGACCTCCCAGCGTGCCGACACCCTGACAGTAGCCGTGCTTATCTAGTCTCAGGCCAGGACCGGATGAGCACAGCGTACGGTGACCAAAACCCAAGTTGCCAAGGGGGGTACCGCAAACGAATTTGGGTTGGACCAACACTCATGAGGACACTGGCCCGGGGTTGTTAATTAAGTACTCGGGATATCTAGTCCCTATGCAAGTTTTAGTTATTAGGCAAATGTAAAACCAATGTCGTGCCTTGCTGGAAAAGCTTTAGCGCTAAGCAGGTTATCAAGGGGGCCCCATAAACCCCAAACGTGTTAGGGATGCATAATCAAGGAACATAACACCGGTTTAAACGGTTCCTAGGGCGGCATGAGTGGATCGAAACACCAAGCAAGAGGCTTAGCCTTCCACCCATTACAAATATATAGATGATTTAGTTTAACAGATTATATATTGTGATATCCCAACAATAACTTCAACATGAAGCAAGAATCTTCAAATCTTCTCCTGCAACTAACAATGCTATAAGAGGGGCTGAGCGAAGCTTACGCAGCCAAACAATGGGTTGCTAGGTTGGGTGGTTAGAGAGGTTCATGGCAACAGTAGGAGGCTGACAACCATACATAGGCATCGAGGCAATAAGCTAAAGAGTGAGACATCTAGCATAGGCAAAGATAGTAGTGATATCAGGGTAAGGTCATCTTGCCTGTTGATTCCATAGAGGATCGTAAGACGGCTCCTCGTACTCAGGCTCGGCAAGATCCTCAAACTCGGTCTCGGCTCCCGGCTCTACTCAACACAAGAACACAACACGGCACAACATCAAACACGATGCAATGCACAATCAACCTGATGCAAGTATGATGTGCGTATGCATGCGGAAGCACTTGAACCTAAGGATAAGATGATGGAGAAGGCCTCATCTTGGAAAACCAAGCAAGCCACTGGATAGAGGGGAAGATTTCGGTTGAAAACGGACGCACGGTTTGCAAATGGCAAGCAAAACAATATTCACACAAAACTGCAGTTTACAGCAACATGGCATCTTTGGAGCAAGAAATAATTATGCTACGACACTCAAACATGGAGACAAAGGGCATGGATGTGAATTACACATGATACATAACAAGCATGAACTTAGAACACACCTAAAAACCTACTGGAACACAACTAACCAAGCATGGCAAGTTGCAATAAATTTATCCAGACTTAGTCAAAATCTGGGAAGGCAAAAACATCATCACGATGCTTCATTCGGAGGCATACCAACTCCACTAAGTATATAAAGATCATAGATATGTAATAGACATGGCATACATCAAACACCTCCATTGGAGCAACTCCATAGGAGGCATGGATCAATAACAACAAGCTTCACCAAATTGATCATGCTGATAAAAATCTGACAGGTAAATTTATAGCAACTTGAGAGCAAGAAATAAATAAGCTACAACAGGCCATATATGCAAATAAGGGCATGGATGGATAGATCATAACATGGACAACAAGACATGATCATTTGACATACTAAACATGCTTGGATTTGAGTGAGGCATCAAGCAAACATAGCATCATGTTTAACAGATTCCACACTTAACAGTTTTTTCACTAAGTATAAAATAGCAACATTGGCATGGCATGTTTACAAGCTTGTTTAAGTCACCTCAAGGCATATCATGGAAAGTGGATTGCACCACAGCAAAGACCATATGAATGAGCTTCTAAAATATATTGACATGTGACATGAAGACACATCAATAGCAATGAGCAAGTCAAATCAGCATCTCACAACAAGTTTCAGCACATAACAGCCACATGCAATTTTGCAACAAAGATTAACATGGCAATATGAAACCTAACATGAATGCTACAGCAACCATCATGTAGAGCACTTCACAATGAACATTTTGACATATCATATGCTCCATTTGGACCAACATGCAAAAAGTTATCACATCTCAAACATGGCACCAAAATTACAGTCATCAGCAGTTTTAAACATATAGCACTCTTGCAACGATGATGAGGGCATCAAGATGAACTCAAACAAGCATGTAATAGTGGAACAAAATGAAGAGCACATCTCAACGACCATTTTGATATATTACATGCCCAAAACGGATCTACGAGCACGAAGTTATTGCATGTTGAAGGAGGCATAAAAATTACTAGAACCATGAACTTAGTGGAATTTTATACCTCCCGAAAAGTCAACGGGATGGGGATGTCCCGGGACGAGGAGGTCCGGCTCAGGGGCGTTTGGACGAGATCCCGGTGGATCTGATCCCACCGGATCTGGATCGGAACGGAGCTTCGGCTCGCCGGAGTTGGCTGGATGCGGCGGAGGCGGTGGCTGGAGGGAGCTCGGCGGTCGACGAGGCGGCGGCCCGGCGGGATGCGGTGGCGGTGGCACCGGCAGAGGAGGGCGTGGGCGAGGAGCGCGAAGGGGGCCGACGACCCGCGGCGAGGCGGCGGAGGAGGCCGGCGACCCGGGGCGGTGGAGGGGCCCGGGTGCCCGACGGCGGCGGATGGCGGAGGAGGCCGGTGACCCGCGGCGGCGGAGGAGGGCGCGTGGGCCGCGGGGGTCCGATCCGTGCCGGCGGGCCCAGACGGCGGCGCGGTGACGGCTGGCAGCAGGGACGCCATGTGGCGGCTGGTGACTGGCTAGGCGCGTCCGGGCGGACGTGTCCGATCTATCCCGGACATGTCCGGCAACGAGAGGAGGGAGGAGCTAGGGTTCTCGCCCAAAAATGGACGTGGGGGCGTTTTTATAGGCATAGGGAGCTAGGAAGGTCCAAATGGGGTGCGGTTTTCACCCACACGATCACGATCCAACGACCGAGAGGATAGGATTAGTTGTGCTGGGTTAGTGGGATGTTGTGGAGGGGGTCTTGGGCCAAAAGGAAGAGGATCTTTTAGCCCACTAGGTTAACCGTTGGAGTACCAAACGAACTCCAAACGTGACGAAACTTGACAGGCAGCCTACACGTACCAAAACAACAACGCACGACAAGTCTCACCTCATACCACGAACGTTACACGGCCACACACGAAAGAAGGACTCGGGGGTGCCACGGGCACGTGTGTGAGTGTCGGAACTCGAAACGGACAACGGGAAGAGACGAGCGGGACCGGGTGCAAGTGACAACACGAATGCAATGCAATGCACATGATAACATGACATGGATGAAATGCACACATGCACACGACATAACGAAGAAACCCGAAAAGAAAGAAGAGCCCAGAATGGAATTGTTGAAGTCAACATTTCATATATTGCCAAAAATGGAAGGTATAACACATGGGGTGTTACAAGGATGCCCAGTCGCAACAGAAGGCTCTTCGGGACACCCAAGAGGAGGACATCGAGGCTCGCAAACGGGCGCTTGCCGCCACGCTGCACGACAAGGGTGTGGAAATCGAGATGGTTGTCGCGTAGTGGACTCAGGCGCTAGTGCACGAGAACAAAGATGCTCTTGATGCTCTAGCCCTGGCCATGGCTGGCAAGGTGGAGAAGCTGGAGCGGGAGCGGGAGGGGCTGAATGAGGAGATCTTGAAGCTGTAGGAGGAGAGGGACACGAGCAATTGCACATTGGCGTATCTGCAGGTCACCATCTCCGACAAGACCTAATTGCTCTACGATGCCAACGTCTTCATCAACGATCTGAAGCTAAAGCTGGATGCCTCGGAAGAGACGCTCTCGGAGGTCACGGCCTGCGAGGAGACCCTGACCAAGGCCCTTGAGATCGAGAAGCAGCTGCGGCAGGATGACGCCATCGCCCATGATGGCTATGTGGGTAGGGTGCAGCTCTGGACCGATGGCCTCGTCGACATCGCGGAGCTCAGCAGACAACTATCCATCATGGGTATGCCGGACTTCAAGTCCTCTCAGGAGCTGAGCGTGACCCCTAG
This sequence comes from Secale cereale, assembly GCA_902687465.1. Classification (NCBI taxonomy): domain Eukaryota; kingdom Viridiplantae; phylum Streptophyta; class Magnoliopsida; order Poales; family Poaceae; genus Secale; species Secale cereale. The sequence continues at coordinate 433,723,537 of LR738712.1, read as the reverse complement.
CACCAGACTGACCTTGTTCTTCGGGCGTGTCCTTGAGGCCATGGAGCAGATCCACGCCAATCGAGCAACTTATCTGGCCAGCGAGGCTCGGAGGCTCTGTCGGGGCACCCTGACCAAGGTGCTTACCAAGGTGGCATTCTAGAACCTTGATGTCAACTTCGCCAACATGCTTGAGATCTTGCCGCAGGATGCGGACCTCGCGGGACTCAAGGAGCGTATCAAGCCCATCATCAGCTGCGTCGACGGACTCAAGAGGGTGGAAGGCCAGTGCCCAGACTAGCCACCCCGCTTCTTATTGCTGCTGCAAGTTCTGCCCAAGTTAGAACCGCGGCAATCAATGATGGAATATAACTCCGCTGTATTTTGAAATAGGACATGTTATCTCCCTATTTGATCTTCCTTTGTATGTACGCACCCTAGGCTTAGTTGGATAGGCTTTCCGGCGCGTAAACTCGTGCCGCGGTGCTTTAAGGGCACATCCTTAGCAGCCTGCTAGGGGCGCTTGCTGCCGGTCAAGCCACCTTCCTGTTCTCGGCACAACCGTGTTGAGGGGACTCGAAACAAAACAAGGGCGTTGGCAATAGTGAAAAGGCTCATTTGCGTGCAGGTTCTCCATACAAGGAGCGGGGTCTTTCAAGGAAAATAACCCTATAAAAAGGAAAAATGCTCAAGTTTCTGCGTGACTTAGCTTTTTTGTTGCCATGTAGATGGTGGTTGTGGCTGCAAACGACACCGCCCGCCTAGCCTGCAAAACCAAAACAATGGGGATGATCCTGACCTGCCCCGTTGCCTTCTTCTTTCTGGACATCACGATGGAGGAGGTGGCACGTTCACTCCCAGGCCATATTTTCACAATCTAGCGCTCCCCAACTTAGCGCCTCAAAGATGTCGGGGAAACGACACCTCTGGGATCCCAGGGACCCCTACTGCGGTTTGAGGGGCGTAGAGCTGTGCAAAGAGCCGGTCTAGACGATCAACGCATAGGTATTTTTACTCAGGTTCGGGCCGCAAGATGATGCATAAAACCATAGTCCCACTTGTCTGTGTATATTTGGTGTTCTTGAGCTCTTGAACTGGCCTCTATGCGTGCCAGTCCAAGAAGTCCGAAATCCTCTCTCAATATGCCTCGGGCCTCCTTTTATATGTCAAAGGGGTTACCCCAGCGACACACATGAGGTGTAAAGTTACTACAGTGTACAAGGTTATCTCCTGACATCTTATGACAAATGCATTTAATGCGCCGCCTATGTGCCCCCTAGCTTTATCGGGGACAACAAGGAAGCTTGTCGCGCCGATTGCCTCCTCACCTCGCTTCGACACACGTCCAGGGTGACGAGGCATGTGGCGCCATGCTGGCTGCTGGCTACTATGGTGCCAGGATCTTGACGAAGATCTGCATGCCACCATGCATGTGCTTGTAGTTGGATTAGGAGCCGCATGCTGCCTCGTAGGTGCTTCTCTAGTTGGCGAGTCGGTCGTCGCGTAGGAGTGGCCGTGGGGTGGCGAAACCTTGGCAGGCATGGGCCTGGCTGCGGCCCCGCAGACACCGCGGCAAGGGGTCTTGCCAGGGTCTTGTGGCTGTCCCTACTAAGGATCTTGCCGGGGGGTCTTCGTCTTCTGGTCCCTTGTATTAGGTTCGCAGGCCCCTTGGCCCTACAAGGATTTGTATGCCACTGCGCAGGCGTCCCTTGAATCTTGGTCTTGACGTTATCGATAGTGTCAGAGCTCTCAGACCCGAGGGTTGTGGCCTTGCTGGTCTTTGGGCAAGCTGGCCCGACAAGGATCTTTCCGGGATCACATAGGCCACCCCGGCAAGGGTGCTGCCGGGGGAGGAGTCCACCTTGCCCCGCGCCAAAGATGTCAGGGAAACGACACCTATGGGATCCCAGGGACCCCTACCGCGGTATGCGGGGCATAGAGCTGTGCAAAGAGTCGGTCTAGACGATCAACACGTTGGAATTTTTACCCAGGTTCGCGCCATAGGATGATGCGTAAAAACCTAGTCATGCTTGTCTGTGTATATTTGGTGTTCTTGAGCTCCCGAACTGGCCTCTATGCGTTCCTGTCCAAAAACTATGAATCCTCTCTCAGTATGCCACGGGCCTCCTTTTATATGTCAAAGGGGTTGCCACAGCGACACACATGAGGTGTAAAGTTACTACAATGTACAAGGTTATCTCCTGACATCTTAGGACAAATGCATTTAATGTGCCGCCTATGTGCCCCCTAGATTTATCGGGGACGGCAAGGAAGCTTGTCCCTCCCATTGCCGCCTAACCTCGCTCCGACACGCGTCCAAGCTGACGAGGCATGCGGCGCCACACTGGCTGTTGGCTGCCGTGGTGGCAGGGTCTTCGCGAAGATCTGCATGCAGCCGCATGCTGCCATGCAGGTGCTTGTCCAGTTGGCGAGTCGGTCGTCACATAGGAGTGGCCGCGGGGCGGCTAATCCTTGGCAGGCGCGGGCCTGGCTATGGCCCCGCAGATGCCCCCGGCAAGGGGTCATCCGGGGTCTGATACGTCTCCAACGTATCTATAACTTTTTATTGTTACATGCTATTATATTATCCATCTTGGATGTTTTATATGCATTTATATGCTATTTTATATTATTTTTGGGACTAACCTATTAACCTAGAGCCCAGTGCCAATTTCTGTTTTTCCTTGTTTTTGAGTTTTACGAAAAAGAATACCAAACAGAGTCCAATTGATGTGCCAATTTTTGATGATTCTTTATGGACCAAAAGAAGCCCCCAGAGTAGAAGATTTGGCTAGAAGAGTCTCGAGCCGTCCACGAGGGTGGAGGGCGTGCCCTACCCCCTGGGCGCATCCCCTTGTCTCATGGACGACTTGGAGACCCCCTGACGTGAGACCGACGCAAAAAATTCTTATAAATACAGAAACCCCAAGAAAGAAACCTAGATTGGGAATTCCACCACCGCAAGCCTCTGTAGCCACGAAAAACTAATCGGGACCCTGTTCTGGCACCCTGCCGGAGGGGGATCCATCACCAGTGGGCATCTTCATCATCCCGGCGCTCTCCATGACGAGGAGTGTGTAGTTCACCCTCGGGGCTGAGGGTATGTACCAGTAGCTATGTGTTTGATCTCTCTCTCTCTCTCTCTCTCTCTCTCTCTCTCTCTCTCTCTCTCGTGTTCTTGATTTGGCACGATCTTGATGTACCGCGAGCTTTGCTATTGTAGTTGGATCTTATGATGTTTCTCCCCCTCTACTCTCTTGTAATGGATGGAGTTTTCCCTATGAAGTTATCTTCCCAGATTGAGTCTTTAAGGATTTGAGAACACTTGATGTATTTCTTGCATGTGCTTATCTGTGGTGACAATGGGATATTCACTGGATCTACTTGATGTATGTTTTTGTGATCAACTTGCGGTTTCAGAGACCTTGTGAACTTTTGCATATGGGTTGGCAAACGTTTTCTTCTTGACTCTCCGAAAATAACTTTGGGGCACTCTTTGAAGTTCTTTGTGTTGGTTGAATAGATGAATCTGAGATTGAGTGATGCATATCGTATAATCATGCCCATGGATACTTGAGGTGACAAGGGAGTATCTAGGTGACATTAGGGTTTTGGTTGATGTGTGTCTTAAGCTGTTATTCTAGTAGGAACTCTAGGATAGATCGAACGGAAAGCATAACTTCTTGTTATTTTACTACGGACTCTTAAATAGATAGAATCAGAAAGAATAACTTTGAGGTGGTTTCGTACCCTACAATAATCTCTTCGTTTGTTCTCTGCTATTAGTGACTTTGGAGTGAATCTTTGTTGCATGTTGAGGGATAGTTATATGATCCAGTTATGTTATTATTGTTGAGAGAACTTTCACTAGTGAAAGTCTGAACCCTAGGCCTTGTTTCGAAGCATTGCAATACCGTTTTCGCTCACTTTTATTACTTGTTACCTCACATTTTTTATAATTTCAGATTACAAAAACCTATATCTACAATCCATATTACACTTGTATCACCATCTCTTCACCGAACTAGTGCACCTATATATTTTGCCATTGTATTGGGTGTGTTGGGGACACAAGAGACTCTTTGTTATTTGGTTGCAGGGTTGTTTGAGAGAGACCATCTTCATCGTACGCCTCATACGGATTGATAAACATTAGGTCATCCACTTGAGGGAAATTTGCTACTATCCTACAAACCTCTGCACTTGGAGGCCCAACAACGTCTACAAGAAGAAGGTTGCGTAGTAGACATCAAGATCTTTTCTGGTGTCGTTCCTGGGGAGGCTAGGTAAGCGGCACTCACATCCCGTCAACGAAGCTCTTTTCTAGATCCGTTGCCGGGGAAGTGAGTGCTTGAAGGTATATCTTTAGATCTTGCAATCGATTCTTTTAGTTTCTTGTTTTATCACTAGTTTAGTTTATAAAAGAAAACTACAAAAAGATGGAATTGAGGGTGCCTCATATGCTTCATCTTTTTAATGTCTTTCATGAAAATGATGGAAAGGAAAATTGTGCCCAAGGACTAGAAGAAGAATGCATTAAAATGTTTGGCACTAAATCTTTGAATGATGAGCATGATTGCAATGGTGTTAGTATGAACTCTTTGAATATCCATAGTACTAATGATGATTGCACTAGTCATGATGAAAATGTCTCTTATAAGAATGTCAACTTTTGTGGAGTGCATAGAGTTTGCAAGTACACACCAAATAGGGAAGATAGATTTTGCAAGAGGCATAAGTATTTAGAAACTAAATGGCTGCAAGAGAGGCTAGATGCTTGTGCTGAAAATTTAAAATTTCTTTGCCATTCTTGTGAACTTTGCAATGAACGTGATCATTTAAATCTCCAATGCAAATTGTTTGACGATCATATCGTGTCCAAAAATTGGATGACTTGATTTCCCTTGCACATCATAATGAACTTAGTTTTCTTGTGGGTTATGAAGAAATGAAACGTATAACTAAGGGTATTACAGAATTTGTCCTTGATAAAGTTCTTGATTTTGATCTAGAGGAAAATTATATGTATTGTGCGGTGAATTACATTGAAAATCCTTATATTTACAATTACATAAAGATAAGAAAACAAACAGAAGATGAAGAGAATACTAATGAAAGGGAAGAGATTTCCCAGTATCCTCCTATTCTTTCTTATGATGAATCGGTTAACGAGGAGGAGCCTTCTATTCAACCCATACATAATGTGCGGAAGAAAAATAAAATATGGAGAAGCAAAGGTAAAAAGGTATCCCTCCGAGATGATGTTGCTTCTATTACTCATTGTGTTGATGATAATTGCTATACTATTGGTGCTATCCATACTATTAATGATGAGAGTGATTATGCTTATAATATGAAAAGGCCCAAGCTTGGGGATGCTATGTTTGATGATAATGACATGTTTGAGAATTTATTTGCTGCAATTAATGTTTGTCCCAGGCTTGGGGATGCTATGTTTAATGAAGATGATATTTTTAGTCACGCAAGTTTTGATGATCAAATTTATTATGATGATAGCAGGCCTCCTATTTATGATGATTATATTGATGAAAGTGGGTTTGGAAAAGTGTCAAATTTAGGAAGTAATGATCCCACTATTTTGGAGGATGTTGAATCTTATTGTGATAATTATAAAAGTGGATTTGGAGTGGTCGTGACTTTATTTAGTAATGATTCCACTATCTTGGAAGAGGTTTATGATGAGAACAAAGTTGCTACTTATGATGATTACTGTGATGATACTTATGTTATAAAAAGTAGTGATGATTATATTAACAAAACTTGTCATGATTATGCTTACCCTTTTTCTGAACATTACTCTTTTAATGTGGAAACAATTTATAGTATTCGAGTTTCTTATGATACTCCCACTATTCCGAATGAGAAGAATTTTGCTTACATGGAGAGTAGTAAATTTGCTATGCTTGTAGATCATGAAAAGAATGCTTTATGTGATAGTTATATTGTTGAAATCATTCATGATGCCATCGAAAATTATTATGAGGGAGGAATATATGCTTGTAGGAATTGCAATAATATCAAATTTCCTCTCTATGCGCTTAAAATCTTGAAGTTATGCTTGCTTTGCCTTCCTATGCTAGTTAATTATTGTTCCCATAAGTTGTTCGCTAAAAAAATCCCTATGCATAGTGTCACACCCTGCATTTTGTGACATGTTATTTGCATCAATGAAGCATGAAAGTTTGGACCAACAATTTTTTTTGGCATCATTTGGCTTTTATTTGGAATTGAGTTTTTCTTCATGTACTTTTTCATGTGCTCATTAAAGGCAACTATTACCTCTTGTAGAATTCATCTCCATACCCAAAACTTCTGCCCAATGATCATGCCAAGTGTTATATAACAGTATAGTATTTTCTTACAAAAATAATTTGGCCAAAATGTATTTTATAAATTTAGTTTTCCTAAAACACTTGAATTAAGGTTTGCACTGCAAGTGCTTGATCTAGGGGGAGAAAATTATTTCAAAAAGTATATATGAGACCTAGTAGTCATAGGACTCCCAGAAACCACAAATGTATAATTTTAAAAGTTATTTTCCTATTTTTTTAAAAGCTTTTTCTTAAGGCCAGAAATGGTCTTTAATAGGGGAAAATTATTTAAGTATTTCAAAAATATTTGCCAAAATTCAGGGAGACTCATAGGACATATATTGTCCATATATAAGAGTTTCAACACTTGGTCATGTTCAAAATAATGGGCTAATCCCTCTAAAACCCTTTCTGGATATTTCAAGCTTTTGAAATATTTACAACGGAAATATTCTCCAAAAATTCTAGGGAAATTCTATCATGTCATATATGGCATACTTGATGATCTTGCCAAGTCCATGCCTTGGGAAGCAAGAAAACATCATCAAAACCCTTCATAACCATTCTGTCCATATTTGAAGTTTGAGCAACTTTACATTGCCAAACCTATCCAAATGCCCTCAAACTTGGTGCACATGCTAGAAAATCCTAATAAGGCATCTAGACCAAACGGCACAAGTTTTGGAGTAGAGCAACTTGATCAGAATACCCCCAAACCCTTTATGTTCAAATGCAAATTTGAACAACTTTACCTTACCAACTTTTTACCCGGAGCTTCAAACATTGTGGGCATGATCAACACCCCAAATGATGAAACTACACCAAGTGGTGCAGCCAGGGGATATGATTAGCTTGACTCAAACAAGATGAAGCCATTTCTGTTGATTTCTAGGGTTCACCAAAGTTACATTGGCTAGTTTCTTCAAATGGCCCCAAATTTGGTGAAACACCCTATTTTCATATAACATTCAATCCTGTTAAGTGTCATGGCAAGTGGAGATCATTTGCTTGATCAAAACTTGATCAAACACCTTCTGCAATTTTACCAAAACTTGACCACATTTACTATTTACCTTGGCCTCAACTTTTTACCACAGCTTCATCTGGTTACTATCTACCTCTAGTAACTCCCCCATGTCCCCAGCTCAATGATTGAGGGGTAAAAACCCTAGATCACCTACAACCATTTTCTACCAAGTTACCAGCTTCCTCTCTCTCTCCTTGATCCTGCAGAGCATCCAAAGCCACATACGAGCTGCTTGCATCACCCTGGACCCCCCAGACACGGCGGACGCGCCCAGAGGGCCAATGGCATGCCATGGCATGCGATAAGGCCGCTCCAGAGCGCGCTACAGTGCGCCCCCGCACTGTAGCTTCGCCCAATCGCCTGCCCCCGACAGCCTCGAGCTTTCCCCTCGCGCCAGTCGATGCCCCTCGACGTTGCGACTTCCCCCGGCGCTGTCCCCCTCCTCCTCCGCCCTCCAGTGGCCGTCTTCACACGCGCGCTGGCCGCCCGCAGCCTCCACTCGTTGGCCTCGCACGCGCGCGCTGTCTGGAAGCTTCCCCGCTCCTCTTCTCCCCTCGACTAGGTGTTGGACTCGTCCATGAGCCTCCCCGGCTCAATCACAAGCACCTGAACAGCCTCTGGCCTCGCCTGGAACCTCGCCGGCGCACGAGTCCACGGTGGACCGTGGGCTCGGCTATATAAGCACCCCCGAGCCTCTCCAACGGCACAAACAGCCTCCTCTCACCCCCAGCAACACGCCAGTACCACTCATTCATCCCCGAAGAGCCTCAGTGCTCGGGATCGACCGGAGCTCCGCCGCGTCGGGCAACCGGCGATCTGGCAGTACGAGCCCTCTCAGCTCCTCCTTTTGCACGATTTGGAACCACCGTGCACCACTGATACAGTCCCCTCCCTTTTCCCCTTCTGCAGCTGCCGGATTCGAGCTGGCCAGCGACCTCCCGACGACCCTCCGCTGTCCCACCTCGCCGCCGGCAAACCAAGCCTCGCCGGCGAGTCGCACCACCACCACTGCATCCGCGACTCGCTGCTGAGTCCATCCCTGCCATCCGTTTGCCCCGCCGTGCCCGGATTCGCCGCCGGTGAGCTCGCCGTGGCCGTGGCCGAGAGGTTGAAGATGATAGGCGCGCCCCGCTTGTCATCCTCACAGCCCTCTCTCTCCCCTCGCAGCCGCTGACCGCCGGGCCCTGCCCGTCAGGTTTGAAATCCTGACGTGCGCGCGCTGGCACCCGTGCGGCTGGGCTGTTAGCCCTGAGCCGTGCACTGTGGCCACTCTGGCCTAGTTGCACAGGGCCTTTTCTTCTTTTTCTTTTCTGTAAAGTTTCAAATAATTTTACAAAAATGTATATTAGTCCAAATAAATTAATTCCAACTCCTAAAATCTTGTAATATTCCAACCTATTTAATGGTGTCACTTTCACACATATCCATGAAATTTTTCTGTTCTGTTCAAATTTAAATTCAAATTTGAGCATTAAAACTTCTGTTCAAAAATCCTTAGATTCCATTCTGTCACTTCAAAACTCCAACTAAGAATTTTTCCATCTTAGTTTTCCCTCTAGTATTTAACAAAAATAAGTTGACATTTTTCTGAGCACTTTGATTTTTCTATTTTTATTATGGTCTTATTTTCCCGTTGTTATTTTGCGACGATTAGATCCCGTATTTGACGAAGTTGCTGAAGAAGGAGAGGGAGAAGGATTTGAAGACTTTGAAGACCAAGCCAATCCAGGCAAGCAGCCCTTTGACCATGATACACTTGTTCTTCGGAACCCGTTTGTTTCCAATGCATGATGATAGAGTTACGGTGGTGACCTAGTTGAAACCACCACATGATGCATGCTTTACTCATGATCTTGCTATGTGCTAGATGTCATACAAATGGTTAGTAGTGATGCTTAGTGATGCATGTGTGCCATGATACCTTTGTGGTTGCATTCTTTTCGAAAATCCCCGTCGGGTGCCATTCATGCCCGAGGGAGATGATGAGATGGGTAACCACTTGATGACGAAGTGGTGTACCGAGACAAGTATGTGTGATGTTTTTCAAACGGATTGGTTTAAGTTGCGACCGTTATTCCAACCACTCTACCCCTTATGGGACGGGGCGTTATTGATTACTTAGGCCGATACTAGCATGGTGCCCGCAAACTAGTGACGGGAAGACTTGAGGTCTTTACCGGGACGGGGTCGTGCTTGGATAGATGACCATGATTGTTTTCACAGGGCACCGGACACACCGTTGGTCCCTTCGGGTACGCGTGACATTGAAATTAGGTCAAGTCCCGTGATCTATTGTTTGTACTCGAGGGCCGTGTACCAACGAGTGGACTCTATGTTAGTGTCGCCTAAGGAAAGATAATGACCGGGTGCTTTCCCCGAGTACTTGAGGTACTGCGGGATCGTGGGTGACACGAAAGCTTCCCGGATCTTGTGAGTAAACTGCGCAACCTCTGCAGAGTGTAAAACTATTTGAATAGCCGTGTCCACGGTCAAGGACAGTTGGTTAACCGCTATTGGGCTACGTCCAATGTTTGCGAAACCTTGTGTGTGTCTATGTTGAGTCAAGGTGGTGACATGACTCGATGAGATGAATCATATCCGTGTTGATATCGGTAACCCGCCTTCGAGGTTACGTGAGTTTATTTATGCATATCCGTGTAGATGGCCGCCGTACCCGAAGAGCACCTGACCACTGGGTTTCCCTTGCTTCTCGAGGATAGCCTCCAGGAGTGTCAGTTCCACCGAGCGCCCATCCTCACCTACCTTGAGCATTGGGTTAGCGACACTGAGGTGGAGTACCATGTGGAAGTGATCGTAAAGGCAAACGATCCTCCCACAAGTTGGTTCTTCGAGGGACCCCAGATGGCAACACTACCTCTCGCTGTAGAGGCTGCTGCACTCAAGGCACTAACCCGTCTCCGCGAGCTTCTTCCGGAGATGGCAGCCAAGATGACAACCCGCTTCTTACCTTACCGGAAGGAAGGTGAAAATGAAAGCAGCACACTAGCCCCTCCACTGAAGGAAGGACTCTCGCTTCGGTTCCAGACCTACTTTAGTCTATGTGCCGACAGCTTGGCACAAGACTTGGCCTCGGAATCAATGAAGCTTCGAGAAGAACTTCACAAGACCAAGGCACTTCTTCGTCGAGCTCAAGAGAAGACAAATAGGATCAAGAAAGAAGGAGCACCTTCCGGACAATCCGCTATCGCATACCGAGGTGGAAGGCCCTCCGAGGATGTATCTTCCAAGAATGAAGAACCACCTCGGCGACGCTGGATGACGGCAAGGGAATATCGCAAGCTTTTCCCTGCACCATCGACGAAGCACCGTCGTATCCAACTCCTCCACTCCCCACACCCTCAAGTGACAAGGGGGCCCAGACAGATGAAGACAAGGAGGAAGACCCAGAAGAGCCGGAATACGCGACCGAGCATTCCGCCGCTTAGGCATTATTCGCTACTCGGATATGCCAGTTGTGACCTCTACAGTAGGATAGGTCGTGTAACCCTATGCGCAGTCGAGTCCTTATATGGTTCATATGAAACCATCTAGTGTTTGATTTTGTTGTGTTTGGATGTATGTCGTATTCTTCCTTCGGGAATGTGTAAACGACTACATCACCCATTTGGATTTTAATGAATATGTTTTGGCCTTTCGGCCCTTGCATGATTTGATTAGTGTCACACCCACCCCCTTACTAGGCACCCATCTATCTTGCTTTCCCTCTTCCGAGTCATGAGACCTTTTACCGCTCCAATAGGATGCCTGTTGTAACTCGTACTGGTACCTCTACCCAGCAGCCTGAAGCCAGAGCATCTGCTCAGTCAGAGGCAAGCCAGGACCAAACCAACGACCAAGCTCCACCACCACCACCTCCTTCGAACATGGACATGGCTCATCTTCTCCAAGCTTTCCGAGAGGAACGCCAAGCCAACACCGCAACTCTTCAGTTGATTGCTCAAGCTGTCACCAACAACCGCTAGCCAGCGGGGAATGGCAATGGACGTTCCACGTTGGCAGAGTTCAAGAAGCATGCACCGCCAACCTTTATCGAGACTGCTGAACCCATGGATGCAGACGACTGGGTCCGCACCATTGAGGACTTGCTGGAACTAGTCGGATGCACCGAAGACCGCGAGAAGGTGGCTTATGCAGCCCACTGCCTCGGGGGGACTGCTAGAGCTTGGTGGGATGGATTCAAGGTCATGCATGCTGAACAAGACATCACTTGGGTCAACTTCAAGGCAGAATTCCGCAAGGCCCACATTCCTTCCGGAATCATGGCTATCAAAAAGCGTGAGTTCCGAGCCATGAAGCAAGGAAGTGGCACTGTCAAGGAGTACATGCAGAAGTTCAGTGTTCTGTCAAGGTATGCCCCTGAAGATGTCAGCACTGATGCTGCAAAAAGGGAGCGCTTCATGGAAGGCCTCAATCAGACTCTGCAGTATTCGCTTGTCGTGTGCGACTGCCCAACCTTCCCTGACCTGGTGAACAAAGCACTTATGCTTGAAGACAAGCGGCGTGCTTTGGAAGAAACTCGCAAGCGCAAGATGGTCAGCAAGGGGAGTTCCAGCAACCAGAAGCCTCGTCCGTGGCAGCCAGCCACGGCCAAGCCAACCTATCAGCAACCAAGAGCTCCTGCACCTCGTACCAACTATCAGCCTCAGTAGTATGCCAACCCGAGGCCAGCTTTCAACCCCAATAACAGTGGTGGCAACAAGATCAACAATCCAAACCAAGTCACTTGCTTTGGATGTGGTCAGTCCGGACACATCTCAAGGGTGTGCCCAACAAGAAGCTTGATGCCCCGCACTCCAATGCGTAGAACCCAGGACAAGGCCGCGGGATGCCACCAAGGGACCCAGCTCCTCGCAACCCACCTAACCATGGGAAGGGGCGTGTGAATCACGTCACTGCTGAAGAAGCCCAGGAAGACCCGGACGTCGTGCTGGGTACGTTCCTTGTCAACTCAGCACCTGCAACTGTCTTGTTTGATTCTGGAGCAACGCATTCATTTATCACTCAAAGATTTGCATTAAAAAGTGGCATGACCCCTACACCCCTGAATAACCCTATGGTGGTACAAACCCCCGGAGCAGAGATGAGAGCCAAGATAGGCTGTAAGGGAGTCAGTATTACCATTAACGGTGTAGACTTCCTAGCAAACCTTATCATCCTAAGATCACAAGGCTTGGATGTGATCTTAGGGATGGATTCGCTCAGTAAGCACCAAGGCTTATTAGACTGTGCCAATCGGGCAGTCACTGTGACGAATGACCAAGGAGTCGAAGTCAAGTTTGCTTCCAACTCCTCTTCCGCTCAAGCCGCTCAAGTCAACTATCTGTCTGAAGTTGGGCTAGAGCAAGTACCGGTGATATGTGAGTATCCTGATGTCTTTCCGGATGAGCTACCGGGAATGCCCCCTGACCGTGACATTGAGTTCATCATCGAGCTCGTGCCCGGAGCAGGACCCATCTATAAGAAGCCTTATAGAATGGGGACGGAAGAATTAGCCGAGTTGAAGAAGCAACTGGAAGAGCAGTTGAGGAAGAGATTTATCCGCCCAAGTGCCTCCCCTTGGGGATCTCCTGTTCTGTTTGTGGCAAAGAGGGACGGTACCATCCGCTTATGCATTGACTATCGCTCCCTCACTGAAGTTACAATCAAGAACAAATATCCACTTCCCAAGATTGAAGATCTGTTTGATCAGCTCAGCGGAGCCAGGGTGTTCTCCAAGATCGACCTCAGATCTGGGTACTACCAGCTGAAGATCAGACCCCAAGATATTCCGAAGACGGCATTCGTAACCAAATATGGCCTGTACAAGTGTACGATCATGTCCTTTGGGTTAACCAATGCCCCAGCTTACTTCACGTATCTCATGAATAAAAGTCTTCATGGAATATATGGACAAGTTTGTTGTTGTCTTCATCTATGACATTCTTGTCTTCTCGAAGACGGAGGAAGAACACGAGCAACATTTGAGGATGGTCCTAGACAAGCTTCGGGAGCACCAACTGTATGCCAAATTCAGCAAGTGTGAATTCTGGCTGCATAAAGTTGTATTCTTAGGTCATGTCTTGACCGAAGAAGGATTGTCAGTTGATCACACGAAGATCGAGGCTGTGACCCAATGGCAATCTCCAACGACCGTCAAGGAAGTCAGAAGCTTCCTCGGACTTGCGGGCTATTACCGCAATTTCGTGGAAGGATTCTCTAGCATTGCCCGGCCAATGACTCAGCTCCTCAAGAAGGACAAGAAGTCCGAGTGGACGCCAAAATGCGAAGAGAGCTTCCAAGAGATCAAGAAGAGATTGACCACTGCCCCAGTTCTGGCAACACCCGATATTCACAAGGAGTTCGTGATATATTGTGATGCCTCTCGAACCGGATTGGGAGGCGTTCTGATGCAAGAAGGCCGAGTCATAGCATACCTCTCCAGGTAGCTACGACCTCATGAGGAGAACTACGCTACTCACGATCTTGAGTTGGCGGCAGTAGTTCATGCCTTGAAGACTTGGCGGCATTACCTCCTAGGGAAACAGTGTGAGATATACACAGACCACAAAAGTCTGAAGTACATTTTCACCCAAAAGGAATTGAACATGAGGCAGCGAAGATGCTTGGAACTCATCAAAGACTATGACCTCAGTGTCCAATATCACCCTGGGAAGGCTAACGTGGTGGCCGATGCCTTAAGCAGGAAGGCTTGCTCTTTGAATTCCGTTATTCAAGAAAGGCAGCCAGCCTTGTCTAAGGAACTTGAACAATTCAGTTTGGAATTGGTCACCCCTGGATTTCTGGATCATTTGGAAGTCAGACCGACCCTGATGGATGAAGTCAAGAAGGCGCAAGATGGACACGCAAGCATCGAAGGCATCAAGAAGAAGATGAAGCTAGGCAAGGCCCCAGGATTCTCTGAAGACGAGCATGGGATTGTTTGGTACAAAGGCCGCATCTGCGTACCAAACAAGACGGAGCTGAAGAACCTGATCCTGCAAGAAGCCCACGACACTCCGTATTCCATCCACCCCGGAGGAACCAAGATGTATCAAGACTTGAAGGCACGATTCTGGTGGCACGGGATGAAAAGAGAGATTGCAACCTATGTTGCAAAGTGTGATGTTTGCCAAAGGGTCAAGGCTGAATATCAGCGACCCGCTGGATTGCTCCGACCACTCAAGGTTCCCGAGTGGAAGTGGGATAAAGTTGGAATGGACTTCATCACTGGACTACCAAGGTCGAATAGAGGACATGACTCCATCTGGGTCAAAGTCGACCATTTGACCAAGGTGGCCCATTTCATTCCTGTCAAGACTACCTATTCCGGCAACCAGTTGGCAACTCTCTATATCAACCGAATCGTGAGCCTCCATGATGTTCCACAAGAAATTGTGTCAGATCGAGGCACCCAGTTTACTTCAAGGTTCTGGAGAAGATTCCAAGAAGCCTTGGGAACCAAGTTATCTTTCAGCATAGCTTTCCACCCACAGACCGGAGGTCAGACAGAACGAGTAAATCAAATTCTCGAAGACATGCTCCGAGCCTGTGTCTTGGCATATGGAGCCAAATGGGAAGATTGTCTCCCTTTTGCCGAGTTCTCCTATAACAACAGTTATCAGTCGAGCCTTTAGATGGCACCATTTGAGGTGTTGTACGGACGAAGATGTCGCACACCCCTCAACTGGTCAAAGACTGGAGAAGGGCTAGTCTTTGGACCAGATATTCTCCGTGAAGCAGAAGAGCAAGTCCAACTAGTCAGAGAACATTTGAAGGCAGCCAAGTCAAGGAAGAAGAGTTATGCTGACACTCGACGCCGACACATGAGTTTTCGTGTCGGAGATCATGTGTACCTGCGAGTAACCCCTCTAAAGGGAACCAAGCGCTTCCACGTTAAGGGGAAACTTGCGCCAAGATTCATTGGCCCTTTCAAGATCACCGACCGACGACGAGAAGTGGCTTACCAGTTGGAACTACCACCTGAGCTATCCGATGTGCACAACGTATTCCACGTGTCACAACTTCGGAAATGTCTCCAAGTTCCGAACAAGCCTGATCTCTACAAGGACGTTGATCACCAAGCCATTGATCTGCAGCCTGATTTGACCTACCGCGAGAAGACCATTCGCATTCTGGATGAAGCAGAACGACGGACGCGAAGCCGCATCATCAAGTACTTCAAGGTCCAGTGCAGCAACCACACCGAAGCAGAAGCAACCTGGGAACGTGAAGACTATCTTAGATCCGAGTTTCCCGATCTCTTTTAAGACCTAGTTTAGGAATCTCGGGGACGAGATTCTTGTAAGGGGGGTAGGTCTGTCACACCCTGCATTTTGTAACATGTTATTTGCATCAATGAAGCATGAAAGTTTGGACCAACAAATTTTTTTGGCATCATTTGGCTTTTATTTGGAATTGAGTTCTTCTTCATATGCTTTTTCATGTGCTCATTAAAGTCAACTATTACCTCTTGTAGAATTCATCTCCATACCCAAAACTTCTGCCCAATGATCATGCCAAGTGTTATATAACAGTATAGTATTTTCTTACAAAATTAATTTGGCCAAAATGTATTTTATAAATTTAGTTTTCCTAAAACCCCTGAATTAAGGTTTGCACTGCAAGTGCTTGATCTAGGGGGAGAAAATTATTTCAAAAAGTATATTTGAGACCTAGTAGTCACAGGACTCCCAGAAACCACAAAAGTATAATTTTAAAAGCTATTTTCCTATTTTATTTAAAAGCTTTTTCTTAAGGCCAGAAATGGTCTTTAATAGGGGAAAATTATTTAAGTATTTCAAAAATATTTACCAAAATTCAGGGAGACTCATAGAACATATATTGTCCATATATAAGAGTTTCAACACTTGGTCATGTTCAAAATAATGGGCTAATCCCTCTAAAACCCTTTCTGGATATTTCAAGCTTTTGAAATATTTACAAAGGAAATATTCTCCAAAAATTCTAGGGAAATTCTATCATGTCATATATGGCATACTTGATGTTCTTGCCAAGTCCCATGCCTTGGGAAGCAAGAAAACATCATCAAAACCCTTCATAACCATTCTGTCCATATTTGAAGTTTGAGCAACTTTACATTGCCAAACCTATCCAAACGCTCTCAAACTTGGTGCACATGCTAGAAAAGCCTAATAAGGCATCTAGACCAAATGGCACAAGGTTTGGAGTAGAGAAACTTGATCAGAATAACCCAAAACCTTTTCTGTTCAAATGCAAATTTGAACAACTTTACATTACCAACTTTTTACCTGGAGCTTCAAACTTTGTGGGCATGATCAACACCCCAAATGATGAAACTACACCAAGTGGTGCATCAACGGGAGATGATTAGCTTGACTCAAACAAGATGAAGCCATTTCTGTTGATTTCTAGGATTCACCAAAGTTACATTGGCTAGTTTCTTCAAATGAGTTCAAATTTGGTGAAACACATTGTTTTCATATAACATTCAATCCTGTTAAGTGTCATGGCAAGTGGAGATCATTTGCTTGATCAAAACTTGATCAAACACCTTCTGCAATTTTACCAAAACTACCATCTTGACCACTTTTACTATTTACCTTGGCCTCAACTTTTTACAACAGCTTCATCTGGTTACTATCTACCTCCAGTAACTCCCCCATGTCCCCAGCTCCATGATTGAGGGGTAAAAACCCTAGATCACCATGCTGGACAGCCATTTTCTACCAAGTTACCAGCTTCCTCTCTCTCTCCTTGATCCTGCAGAGCATCCAAAGCCACAGACGAGCTGCTTGCATCACCCTGGACCCCCCAGACACGGCGGACGCGCCCAGAGGGCCAATGGCATGCCATGGCATGCGATAAGGCCGCTCCAGAGCGTGCTACAGTGCGCCCCCGCACTGTAGCTTCGCCCAATCGCCTGCCCCCGACAGCCTCGAGCTCTCCCCTCGCGCTAGTCGATGCCCCTCGATGTCCGCGACCTTCCCAGGCGCTGTCCCCCTCCTCCTCCGCCCTCCAGTGGCCGTCTTCACACGCGCGCTGGCCGCCCGCAGCCTCCACTCGTCGGCCTCGCACGCGCGCGCTGTCTGGAAGCTACCCCGCTCCTCCTCTCCCCTCGACTAGGCGTAGGACTCGTCCATGAGCCTCCCCGGCTCAATCACAGGCACCAGAATAGCCTCTGGCCTCGCCTGCAACCTCGCCGGCGCACGAGTCCACGGTGGACCGTGGGCTCAGCTATATAAGCACCGCCGAGCCTCTCCAACGGCACAAACAGCCTCCTCTCACCCCCAGCAACACGCCAGTACCACTCATTCGTCCCCGAAGAGCCTCAGTGCTCGGGATCGACCGGAGCTCCGCCGCGTCGGGCAACCGGCGATCTCGCAGTACGACCCCTCTCAGCTCCTCCTCTTGCTCGATTTGGAACCGTCGTGCACCACTCATACATTCCCCTCCCTTTTCCTCTTCTGCAGCTACCGGATTCGAGCTGGCCAGCGACCTCCCAACGACCCTCCACCGTCCCACCTCGCCGCCGGCGAACTGATGGGCCTCTAACCCCTCGTTGGTTACCCCAAGTGGAAGGTGTAAGATGCAGCGTTGTGGAAGTTTTTCCCTTAGCAAAGATGCCAATGATCGAATCCCCAGAGACTCCTAGGTTCAACAAGTAGGTGTCAACTGCTAACGGTGCCGGATTAGCAATCAACGTGGACCTGCACACAGATACAAATAACTTTGCTCCCAACGAGTACAGAGAGGTTGTCAATCCCTCCGGCCTTGTAGTTCACAAAGGATTAAACGCAAATGATAGTAGTGATAGATAATGTTTGCAATAGTAAGTAAAAGCGAAAAGTAAATAGCGGATGTGATCAATGATGGTAATATGGACCGGAGTCTCATGATGTTCACTAGTGATGTCTCTCTCCCCAAAAGACGATAAAACAGCTATGTGAGGTAAACGAATTACAGCTGGGCAATTGACAGGACCACGAACGCAAACCAATGCTGACTACATTGCAAGAAAGGTTGAGGTTCAAAGCATGGGCGGTACGCCAAAGTAAGTAGACCGAAATCCATCAATATCTACTACTAATCATCCACCTTGAGATATCTATCCAGAACATCTCGCTGGTATTAAGTTGCGAGCCCCACCCATAGTGTAAACTCAAAGCAACAGACAACTGCATTAAAAGAACTTTGCGTAAAGTAAACAATCCTTGCACCCGCGGGCACAAGCACCATTGTTTTCCCCCTTGTGGCAACAGCACATCCCGTAGTGTGGGGACCCCGACTTAGAAGTCGAGATCACCGAATGCACGTGTACAGTGATCCCAGAGATCAATGCTCACTGAACACACAGAAGCTGAAATAACAAGAGTCTTACATCCATACAAATAGTCTTACACGAATTAAGGCCATTATGGCCAAGTCTTACATAGATAGAGCCTCACGGGCTAAATAGCAAATAACTCAAGTAGCGGAAGTCTTCGATAAAACGGGTAGAGCCCATGCCATCTGCCTTAACCCTACAGGCATTCTGACTGGGATAGCGTCCTAGTTCGCATGGTCGTCTCCAAAGAACTCTTCCTCATAATCCTGCTCTTCCATGCCTGGCCAATTAAATAACCAGTGGCAAGCCAATGAGTACTTTGAATGTACTCGCAAGCAACCGATGATGTGGTTCAAGTAACAATGCAATTTGAATAATAATGAACAATCTAGCAGGAGGCTAGGACAATATGCCATCATCAAGTTTATGCATCAATAACCTCGCGTAACCTCGAAGACAGGTTACCGATATCAACATGAATATAATTCATCTCACCGAGTCAAGTCCATCTTGACTCATCACACACAATGTATCACCAAAGAAGTAAAATTCTGGACATAGTTTAAGTAGCACCACCCAACTGTCCACGACCGTGGACACGGCTATTCGAATAGTTTTACACTCTGCAGAGGTTGTACACTTTACCCACAAGATCCGGGGAACTTCCGTGTCATCCACGACCCGCGGTACCTCAAGTACCCGGGGTAAGCACCCGGTCATTACGTTTCCTTAGACGACACTAACATAGAGTCCACTCGTTGGCACACGGCCTTTGGGGTACAAACAATAGATCACGGGACTTGCCCTAATTCAATGTCACGCGTACCCGAAGGGACCAACGGTGTGTCCGGTGCCCTGTAAAAACAGTCATGGCCGTCTATCCAAGCACGACCCCATCCCGGGAAAGACCTCAAGTCTTCCCGTCACTAGTAATGCGAGCACCATGCTAGTATCGACCTAAGTAATCAATAAAGCCCCGTCCCATAAGGGGTAGTGTGGTTACACATGTTTGGTTGGGACGGTAGTCACACATAAATCTAATCCATCATTCCACCATGCACATGATATTACCGGCACATCACTTCTTTCTCAAGTGATGACCTAACACTACATCACCCTCGGGCATTAGGGGCACCCGATGGGTTCATGCAAAATTTTCAACTACGGGGGTTCATATCACACATGCATCATATAAGCATCAAGACCAACTATTGCATGTCATCTAGCATATAGCAAGATCAACAATAAAGCATGCATCATGTGGTGGTTCATCTAGGTTACCATCGTAACCCTATCATCATGTATCGAAAACAAACGGGTTCCGAGGAACAAGTGTATCATGGTCAAAGGGCTGCTTGCCTGGATTGGCTTGGTCTTCAAAGTCTTCTAGTCCTTCTCCTTCTTCTTCCACAACAACTTCGTCAAATACGGGATCTATACGTCGCATAATAACCACGGAAAAAAATAAGAATACAAACAAAATAGAAAAACCAAAGTGCTCAGAAAAATGTCAACTCATTTTTGTAAAATACTAGAGGGATTTCTAAGATTGGGAAAAATCTTAGTTGGAGTTTTGGAGTTGCAGAATAGGATATATTGATTTTTGAACAGGAGTTATACTGCTCAAATTTGAATTTAAATTTGAACAGTACAGAAAAGTTTCATGGATTTGAGTGAAAGTGGTACCATTAAATAGGTTGGAATATTACAAGATTTTAGGAGTTGGAAATATTTAATTTGGATCAATATTCTTTTCTGCATAAATGTTTAAAACATTAACAGAAAAGAAAAAGAGAAAAAGGGTCCAGTGCACTGGGCCAGAAGAGGCCACAGTGCACGGCCCAAACGGGCTGGCCCAGCCGCACGGTGCCAGCGCGCGCGCACGTCAGGTTTCAAACCTAACGGGCGGGGCCCGTGGGTCAGTGTCACAGAGGAGGGGGGATGACAGGCGGGGCCCGCCTGTCATCTCTAACCCTCGGCCACGGCGGCGGTGAGCTCACCGGCGACGATACCGGCCACGGCGACGGCAACGGAGGCCAGGGACGGACTCAGTGGCATGTTGCGGTTGTAGTGGTGGTAGCGCGGCACGGCGGGCAGCCCTGGTTCGCCGGCGACGAGGTGCGACGGCGGAGGCTCGTCGGAGGACGGTGGTTGGGGTCGTTTCCGACTACAAATGGAGGGGGAAAGAGAGGGGAAAGGGCCAGTGAGGTGCGGCGGTTCCGAAATGAGCGGAAGGAGAGGCAGGGGAGGCCTGTACCTCGAGATTGCCGACGGCCCGACGCGGCGGAGCTCCGGTCGATCCCGAGCACTGGGGCGCTCCGGGGTCGAACTGAGGGTGCAGGAGGGATCAGTGGAGTGGT
>LR738712.1:433502248-433702398 GCA_902687465.1 Secale cereale | reverse complement strand
ACGGGGACCCGTGGTCCAGTGCGCCGGCGAGCTCATCGGCGAGGCTACAGTGCACGGGATGCTTGGGGAATGGGTCCGGGGAGTTCCTGGACGAGTTCCACGTCCAGCTGAGGTAAGAGGAGGAGCGGGGGAGCGACAGAGAGGCGCGCGCTTGCGAGGCAGAGGAGTGGCTGCCACGGGCGGCCAGTGCGCGTGCGACGTCGGCTACTGGAGGGCGCAGGAGGAGGGGGAACAACGCCGGGGAGGTTGCGGACGCCGAGGCACCTCGACTGGCGCGAGGGGGAGGCCCGAGGCTGTCGGGGAGCGGCGATTGGCCCGAGCCAGCGTGCGAGGTGCACTGTTCACGCGCTCTGGAGCGTGCGTATGACCGGCATCAGCGTGCTCTCGCCGGTTTGGCCCGTCCCAGCGTGTCCAACAGTGTCTGGGGCGTAGAGGAAGGAGTAAAGAATTGCCCTGAGGCCTTGGATGCTCTGGGGTTGCAGAGAGAGAGGGGGAGGGCTGGTAACAAGATGAAAGTTGGCTGTACAGCCAGGTAAAGCTGGGGTTTCACCCTCCAATCATGGAGCTGATGTGCTGGGGGAGTTACTGGAGGTGGCTGGTAACTCAATGAGCCTGTGGTAAGAAGTTGAGGCTATGGAGAAAGGTGAAAGTGGTCAAGTTGGAGGTTTTAGAATTTCTGCAGAAGGTGTTTGATCTGTGTTTGATCAAGTAAATGAGGTCCACTTGACATGGCACTTGACATGGTTGAAAGACATGAGAAAATAGGGTGCTTCACCAAATTTGGGCTCATTTGAAGAAACTAGCCAATGTAACTTTGGTGAACCCTAGAAATCAACAGAAACAGTTTCATCTTGATTGAGTCAAGCTAATCATCTCCCCATGATGCACCACTTTGTGTAGCATCATCATTTGGGGTATTGATCATGCTCACAAAGTTTGAGGCTCCAGATAAAAAGTTGGTAATGTAAAGTTGTTCAAATTTGCATTTGAACAGAAAGGGTTTTGAGGTGATCTGATCAAGTTGCTCTATTCCAAATCTTGTGCCATTTGTTCTAGGTGCCTTATTAGGCCATTCTAGCATGTGCACCAAGTTTGAGAGCATTTGGACAAGTTTGGCAATGTAAAGTTGCTCAAACTTCAAATATGGACAGAATGGTTATGAAGGGGTTTGAGGAGGTTTTCTTGCTTCCCAAGGCATGGGACTTGGCAAGATCATCAAATATGTCATATATGACATGATAGAATTTCCCTGGAATTTTTGGAGAAAAATTCCTTTGTAAATATTTCAAAAGCTTGAAATATCCAGAAAGGGTTTTAGAGGGTTTAGCCCATTGTTTTGAACATGACCAAGTGTTGAAACTCTCATATATGGACAATATATGTCCTATGAGTCTCTCTGAATTTTGGCAAATATTTTTGAAATAGTTAAATAATTTTCCCCTATTAAAGACCATTTCTGGCCTTAAGAAAAAGCTTATAAATAAAATAGGAAAATAACTTTTAAAATTATACCTTTGTGGTTTCTGGGAGTCCTATGACTACTAGGTCTCAAATAAACCTTTTGAAATAATTTTCACACCTTTAATCAAGTACTTGCAGTGCAAATCTCAATTCAGGGGTTTTTGGAAAACTAAATTCATAAAATACTTTTTGGCCAAATTAATTTTGTAAGAAAATACTATACTGCTATATAACACTTGGCATGATCATTGGGCAGAAGTTTTGGGTGTGGAGATGAAATCTACAAGAGATCATAGTTGACTTTAATGAGCACATGAAAAAGCAAATGAAGAAAACTCAATTCCAAATAAAAGCCAAATGATGCTAAAAAAAATTTTTTTGCTAGTCCAAATTTTCATGCTTCAAAGTTACAAACAACATGTTACAAAATGCAGGGTGTGACACCTAGACTCATGTTTCTGTCACTCAAGCTAGTCATCGAGGGGCATGAACCCACAATCGAGCATAACGTTCCCTCTTGGAGTCACTACGTATTACTTGGCCAAAGCAATAAATAACAACGGAGAACATGCAAAAATTACTTATCAACATAAATATAAAAGAGGTAGATCAAATATATTACTCAATCACAATCTGAACATAATCTCATAATCCATCGGATCCCAGCAAACTCATCATAGCAACTGCATAAGGAGTACATATGTGCCTCGATCATGTAGGGCAGCTCACGAGGACTAATTAGTGAAGCACAAGAACGGGAGGAGAACATCACATAGCTACTGGTCATGGACTCATGGTCCAAGGGAGACTACTCACAATTCATCCGGGATGCGTCCATGGTGGTGGAGAAGCTCCCGATGGTGATCCTCCCCTCCGGCAGGGTGCCGGGAAGAGTTCTCCTGGTGCTCCCGATCTTGGAAGCGGCGGCGGCGGCTGAACAGAGATGAGATCGCGAAAAAGAGTTCCCGTCCCGAGGGTTTCGAAAGACGCTCTAAATATATGCCGAAGGGGGGCACCAGATGGGGCTCGGGGGGCCCAGGCGCCCCCCCGGTGCGGCCCAGGGGGGGCGCGCCGCCAGGGCGCCTGGAGCCCTGGTGCCCCCCCCCGGCTGTACTTCGGTCGCAAGGTAGGTTCCGGAACGCTGATTTTTTATATAATTTTTCTGGATTTTTCTTGACAGTTCTCGTAATGTGAAAACCTGAAATACAAAAACAGTCGAAAACAGAAACTGGCACCGGGGTGCACTGGATTAGTAGGTTAGTCCAAATATGATCAAAAGTGTATGGAAGTGTATGAATATCATAGCAATATCACCCAAAAGTGGCATGGAGCAAGCAGAAATTATAGATACGTTTTGGACGTATCAACATCCCCAAGCTTAATTCCTGCTCGTCCTCGAGTAGGTAAATGATAACAAGAATAATATCTGTGGTGACATGCTATTAACCATATAGGACTTTTTCATAGTCAGATGACAAAAGCTTACTGAGACAATGATTCTATAGTAATTAAGTTGCCTCATGAGAAAATCACAAATGACTGAAAGTTTTACAACATGACATTGAAGCATCAAATAGATTTGCAATGAACATGATGTGCAAATATGATAAAGTGATATCTAGCTTGCCACCTTTAGTGAAGCAAAACATAAATGCAGGGGCACCTTCAAGGTTTAAGTGATGACTAGATACAATGATTTCAAAATAAACAATATCACAATCATGCAAAAGACAATGCTACTTTGGGACAATGCACATTACACTCAGAATGACAATCATGCTCTCAGTAGTTGGTGCTTGAAGAAATAAGGTGGAGACTCAACATAAAAGTAAAAGAATGGTTATGTGCTAGAGCTTTTTATTTTGAAAACATAGAAGCAATTTTGTCAACGGTAGTAGTACTTCATATGTGTCATGCATAAGACATCCTATAAGTTGCAAGCCTCATGCATCGAATACCAATAGTGCTCGCACCTTGTCCTAATTAGCTCGGTTTTCCATGGGTTATCATTGCATTACATATGTTTCAACCAAGTGTCACAAAGGGGTACCTCTATGCCACCTGTACAAATGTCCAAGGAGATGAATCGCATTTGATTTCTCGTTTTTGATAGATCTCAACTTGAGGACATCCATACCGGGACAACATAGAAAATAGATGATGGACTCCTCTTTAATGCATAAGCATATTCTCATAAGAGATTGAGGATTAATGTCCAAGCTAAAACTTCCACCATGATACATGGCTTTGGTTGGCGGCCCAATGTTCTTCTCTAACAATATGCATACTCATTCAACCCATAGAAAATCACCCTTACTTCAAACAAGACGAACATGCATAGCAACTCACATGATATTAAACAAAAGTGTGACAGTTGATGGCGTCCCCAGAAACATGGTTACCGCTCAGCAAGCAACTTATAAGAAATAAGATACATAAGCAACATATTCTTTACCACAATAGTTTTTAAGCTACTTTCCCATGAGCTATGTATTGCAAAGTTAGTCTGCTTAGTACAGGTGGAGGTTAGCAAAAGACTGGGAGCGACCAACTAAGAGAGCAATGACGGTCATAATCATGCAGAGCGACAAAGCAACATTGAATCAGGCATGGTAGTTATATCGCTACTCAGAAATAAAAGATCATCAAGGCTTGACAGACTTTCTTTACAGTCTTAAATATGCGTGAGCATACGCCAAGTCGATCAAAATAAATTCTCGAAGGAAGATATTACTAAACCATACCACATCATTGGCAAACAAATCATGTTGGTACTCCAATAACACATTGGGAATCCCCCAGCTATTTGAGACTAACCACAAGAAAACCTGAACTACTAAGCGCCATTATGCACGTAGCATCTTTATCATAGACATATTAACCAATGCAACAGAAGCAAACTCTCTTAATAAGGTAAGCATGATAATTAAAAAGAGTTCAAGCAACCAACTAAACAAAAGCTCTTTGAAAAGATAAGCATGAATACTAAGAGCAGAGCATGATAGTAGCTATTAAAAGACAAAGAACACACATAGCAAAGATAGACATGAAAATTCTATGTTATATTCTAGGTAGAAGTGGAGCGTGTTTCTCTCCCACATAAAGAAAGCTGAGTTCCGACTCGTTATGAAAAACTAAAAAGAAAACTAAAACCAAGACGCTCCAAGCATAGCACATAACACATGAAGTGATAAAAATATAGCGGAACGAAAGACGAACTGATAATGTTGATGGAGAAGGGGATGCACGGGGGCATCCCCAAGCTTAGACGCTTGAGTCTCCTTGAATATTTCTTGGGGGTGCACGGGGGCATCCCCAAGCTTGAGCGCTTGACACTCCTGAATCTTTTTATCATCTTCCCTCGCACACTTGAAAACTCCCTTCATACATAACTCATCATAATCTGATTAGCGAGGTTAGTACCCTTAATAAAATAATTATACCTTGCTGGAAATAAAGATATTCTTGAAGGTCTACTGTTTCTCAAGATTGCCAAAAGATTTTTGCAAAGAAAAAGCAAGCTCTTGGTTTGCAAAATGAAGGAAAGGCAAAACAGGACAGAATCAGTGAAAAACAGAACAGCAGGTAGTAATTGATTTGTTCGAGGCACTTCTGCAACTCAAATCAAGAAACTCAGAACAGACGCACGAAAGACAATTATATAGAGAACGCTGTTGAAAAATTTCAGGCCAAAAAGATGATCTGGTGATTTTATACGAATTTTTCTATCCAAGGACAGAATCTGTTTCCTGGACAGCACCTCACAACTTTTGAACTTTCTAGCAATCAGAAGCTATACTTGGCACAAATATGAAAAGCAAAGATACAATGATGATGCTACTGTAGTAAACTACATCAAGACACAACAAAAGCAAAATATAAAAATTTATTCATGTGGGCTGCCTCCCAAAAGCGCTTTCTTTTATGCCTTTAAGCTAGGCATAATGCATAGAGATCAAGTTTTATCAAGAGTAAAAGAATAGCTAGCCCGTACAACGGACTCAAAAGGTAACTTGATCTTCTTACAAGGGAAGTGTTCCATCCCTTTCTTGAGAGGAAACTGAAATTTTATATTACCCTCTTTCATGTCAATGATAGCACCAACGGTGCGCAAAAAGGGACGTCCCAAAATAATTGGACATGAAGGATCACATTCAATATCCATTATAGTAAAATCAACGGGAACATAATTATCATTAACAATGATAAGAATATCGTCGATCCTCCCCAAAGGCTTCTTTATGGAAGAATCAACGAGACGAACACCAAAAGAACAAGAATCATAAGGTTTCAATTTAAGCATATCATATATTTTTTGGGCATAACAGAGGTACTAGCTCCAACATCACATAATGCATAGCAAGAGAAGTCATTCAATTTAATTTTTATCATAGGATCCGAACCATCTTCTAGCTTTCTAGGTATGGAGGCTTCTACTCTAAGTTTCTCCTCCCTAGCTTTGATGAGAGCATTAGTGATATGCTCTGTGAAGGCAAGGTTAAGCGTGCTAGTGCGGGGATCTCTAGACATCTTGTGAAGGAAATCAATAACTTCGGTAAGAGTGCAATTATCAAAATCAAGGTCACGAGCATCAAGTAAAGTGGTAGTAGTGTCCTTTAGGTTCACTTGTTTGGTAGTTTCTATAGTCATAGCATCACCATTAATAGGTCCATTGGGACCAGGAGTACATTGGGTGCTAAGAGTTTGGATATCCTCAACAACTTGGATAGTAGCAACAGTGTGGTGGGTAGGAAGGCTCTTAATTCTATCCTCTTCCTCCCTTTCTCTAGCCCATCTCTCTTTAAGTTTAGCCATCATCCTAATGTTTTCATTAATTTGCACTTGAATAGCATTTATAGGAGTGACTTCCCTCTCCTCAAGAGGAGAAGTTTTAATATTTAGCAATTTTACCTCATTAGCTAAATGGTCTACCTTAAAAGAAAGATCATCTAGTTTATGTAGTTTTTCTTCTACACTCTTATTAAAGGCTTTTTGGGTAGTGATGAAATCTTTAAGCATAATCCCTAGTTCAGTAGTGGAGTTCTTGGTACTAGGATAAGCATTGTTGTTCCCATAAGAATTAGAGGGGAACGGTCTAGGATTGCTACCAAAGTTACTCCTATAAGCATTGTTATTAAAATTGTTTTTAGAGATAAAGTTCACATCTACTTGTTCTTGAGCAATCAAAGAATTTAAAGGAACATCGCGAGGATCAACGGAAGATTGCTTCGAAAGTAGAGACATGATTAAGTCAACTTTTTCATTTAAGGAGGAAATCTCCTCGACAGAGTTTACCTTCCTACCTGTTGGAGCGCGTTCGGTGTGCCATTGGGAATAGTTGGTCATCATCTCATCGAGAAGCTTTGTGGCAGCACCAAGTGTAGTTGATATAAAATTCCTCCCGCGGCCGAATCTAACAAGTTCCGCGAGGTAAAGTTCAAGCCTGCATAAAAAGTTTGGATAACCATCCAAGTAGTCAAACCATGAGTAGGGCAGTTCTTGATAAGAGATTTCATACGTTCCCAAGCTTGGGCAACGTGTTCATTATCCAATTGTTTAAAATTCATTATGTTACTTCTAAGTTGGATAATTTTAGCAGGTGGATAGTATTTTCCGATAAAAGCATCTTTGCACTTGTCCCATGAATCTATGCTATTTCTAGGCAAGGACTGAAACCAAATTTTAGCTCCTCCTCTCAAGGAGAAAGGAAAAAGCTTAAGCTTAACAATATTACCATCTATTTCTTGGTACTTTTGCATATCACAAAGTTCAACAAAGTTGTTTAAGTGTAAAGCAGCATCATCTCCAGCACCGGAGAATTGATCTTTCATGACTAAGTTCAGTAAAGCAGGTTTAATTTCATATGAAGGTGCTGAAGTGGCAGGTGTAGTGATAGGTGTGCTGATAAAGTCATCGTTGTTGTGACTAGTGAAGTCACACAACTTGGTGTTCTCGGTGGAACCCATAGTAGCAAGCAAGCAAGATAACTATTTTTGTGATTTTGGATAAAAGGTACTAAAGCAAAAACTGAAAGGTAAACTACCAAGACTAAAAGCAAAGGTAAAAGATAGCGTACAACTCCCCTATCCTGAAGAGTGGAGTCCCCGGCAACGGCGCCAGAAAAATCTCCTTGATGGGCCTCTAACCCCTCATTAGTTACCCCAAGTGGAAGGTGTAAGATGCAGTGTTGTGGAAGTTTTTCCCTTAGCAAAGATGCCAAGGATCGAATCCCCAGAGACTCCTAGGTTCAACAAGTAGGTGTCAACTTCTAACGGCGCCGGATTAGCAATCAACGTGGACCTGCACACAGATACAAATAACTTTGCTCCCAACGAGTACAGAGAGGTTGTCAATCCCTCCGGCCTTGTAGTTCACAAAGGATTAAACGCAAATGATAGTAGTGATAGACAATGTTTGCAATAGTAAGTAAAAGCGAAAAGTAAATAGCAGATGTGATCAATGATGGTAATATGGACCGGAGTCTCATGATGTTCACTAGTGATGTCTCTCTCCCCAAAAGACGATAAAACAGCTATGTGAGGTAAACGAATTACAGCTGGGCAATTGACAGGACCACGAACGCAAACCAATGCTGACTACATTGCAAGAAAGGTTGAGGTTCAAAGCATGGGCGGTACGCCAAAGTAAGTAGACCGAAATCCATCAATATCTACTACTAATCATCCACCTTGAGATATCTATCCAGAACATCTCGCTGGTATTAAGTTGCGAGCCCCACCCATAGTGTAAACTCAAAGCAACAGGCAACTCCATTAAAAGAACTTTGCGTAAAGTAAACAATCCTTGCACCCGCGGGCACAAGCACCGTTGTTTTCCCTCTTGTGGCAACATCACATCCCCTAGACTCATGTTTCTGTCACTCAAGCTAGTCATCGAGGGGCATGAACCCACAATCGAGCATAACATTCCCTCTTGGAGTCACTACGTATTTCTTGGCCAAAGCAATAAATAACAACGGAGAACATGCAAGAATTACTTATGAACATAAATATAAAAGAGGTAGATCAAATATATTACTCAATCACAATCTGAACATAATCTCATAATCCATCGGATCCCAGCAAACTCATCATAGCAACAGCATAAGGATTACATATGTGCCTCGATCATGTAGGGCAGCTCACGAGGACTAATTAGTGAAGCACAAGAACGGGAGGAGAACATCACATAGCTACTGGTCATGGACTCATGGTCCAAGGGAGACTACTCACAACTCATCCGGGAGGCGTCCATGGTGGTGGAGAAGCTCCCGATGGTGATCCTCCCCTCCGGCAGGGTGCCGGGAAGAGTTCTCCTGGTGCTCCCGATCTTGGAAGCGGCAGCGGCGGCGGAACAGAGATAAGATCGCGAAAAAGAGCTCCCGTCCCGAGGGTTTCGAAGGACGCTCTAAATATATGACGAAGGGGGGCACCAGACGGGGCTCGGGGGGCCCAGGCGCCCCCCCCCGGCTGTACTTCGGGCGCAAGGTAGGTTCCGGAACGCTGATTTTTTATATAATTTTTCTGGATTTTTCCTCACAGTTCTCGTAATGTGAAAACCTGAAATACAAAAACAGCCGAAAACAGAAACTGGCACCGGGGTGCACTGGATTAGTAGGTTAGTCCAAATATGATCAAAAGTGTATGGAAGTGTATGAATATCATAGCAATATCATCCAAAAGTGGCATGGTGCAAGCAGAAATTATAGATACGTTTTGGACGTATCACGAACCAAGCCTCCCCGGCGAGTCGCACCACCACCACTGCATCCGCGACTCGCTGCTGAGTCCATCCCTGCTATACGTTTGCCTCGCCGTGCCCGGATTCACCGCCGGTGAGCTCGCCGTCGCCGTGGCCGAGAGGTTGAAGATGACAGGCGGGCTCCGCCTGTCATGCTCATCGCCCTCTCTCACCCCTCGCAGCCGCTGAACGCCGGGCCCCGCCCATCAGTTTGAAGTCCTGACATGCGCGCGCTAGCGCCCGTGCGGCTGGGCTGTTAGCCCTGGGCCGTGCACTGTGGCCACTCTGGCCCAGTTGCACAGGGCCTTTTCTTCTTTTTCTTTTCTGTAAAGTTTCAAATAATTTTACAGAAATGAATATTAGTCCAAATAAATTAATTCCAACTCCTAAAATCTTGTAATATTCCAACCTATTTAATGGTGTCACTTTCACACATATCCATGAAACTTTTCTGTTCTGTTCAAATTTAAATTCAAATTTGAGCATTAAAACTCATGTTCAAAAATCCTTAGATTCCATTCTGTCACTTCAAAACTCCAACTAAGAATTTTTGCCTTCTTAGTATTCCCTCTGGTATTTAACAAAAATAAGTTGACATTTTTTCTGAGCACTTTGATTTTTCTATTTTTATTATGGTCTTATTTTCCCGTTGTTATTTTGCGACGATTAGATCCCGTATTTGACGAAGTTGCTGAAGAAGGAGAAGGAGAAGGATTTATAGACTTTGAAGACCAAGACAATCCAGGCAAGCAGCCCTTTGACCATGATACACTTGTTCTTCGGAACCCGTTTGTTTCCAATGCATGATGATAGAGTTACGGTGGTGACCTAGTTGAAACCACCACATGATGCATGCTTTACTCATGATCATGCTATGTGCTAGATGTCATACAAATGGTTAGTAGTGATGCTTAGTGATGCATGTGTGCCATGATACCTTTGTGGTTGCATTCTTTTCGAAAAAACCCGTCGGGTGCCATTCATGCCCGAGGGAGATGATGAGATGGGTAACCACTTAATGACGAAGTGGTGTACCGAGACAAGTATGTGTGATGTTTTTCAAATGGATTGGTTTAAGTTGCGACCGTTAATCCAACCACACATGTGCAACCACTCTACCCCTTATGGGACGGGGCGTTATTGATTACTTAGGCCGATACTAGCATGGTGCCCGCATTACTAGTGACGGGAAGACTTGAGGTCTTTCCCGGGACGGGGTCATGCTTGGATAGACGACCATGACTATTTTCACAGGGCACTGGACACACCGTTGGTCCCTTCGGGTACGCGTGACATTGAAATTAGGGCAAGTCCCGTGATCTATTGTTTGTACTCGAGGGCCGTGAACCAACGAGTGGACTCTATGTTAGTGTCGCCAAAGGAAAGATAATGACCGGGTTTCCCCCGAGTACTTGAGGTACTGCAAGATCGTGGGTGACACGAAAGCTTCCCGGATCTTGTGGGTAAAATGCGCAACCTCTGCAGAGTGTACAACTATTTGAATAGCCGTGTCCACGGTCAAGGACAGTTGGGTAACTGCTCTTGGGCTACGTCCAATGTTTGCGAAACCTTGTGTGTGTCTATGTTGAGTCAAGGTGGTGACTTGACTCGATGAGATGAATCATATCCGTGTTGATATCGGTAACCCGCCTTCGAGGTTACGTGAGTTTATTGATGCATACACTTAATGGTAGAATATTTATTCAAGCTCGTTGCTAGATTGCTCATTATTGTTCAATTGCATTGTTAATTTGAACCACATCATGGGTTGCTTGCGAGTACATTCAAATTACTCATTGGCTTGCCACTGGTTATTTAATTGGCCAGGCATGGAGGAACAGGAATATGAAGAAGAGTTCTTTGGAGACGAACATGCGAACTAGGACGCTATCCCGGTCAGAATGCCTGTAGGGTTAAGGAAGATGGCATGGGTTCTACCTATCATCGAAGACTTCCGCTATTTGAGTTATTTTCTATTCAGCCCTTGAGGCTTTATCTATGTAAGAGTTGGCCATAATGGCCATAATTTGTGTAAGACGGTATGTGTGGATGTAAGACTCTTGTTATTGAGCTTCTGTGTGTTCAGTGAGCATTGATCTCTGGGATCACTGTACACGTGCATTCGGTGATCTCGACTTTCAAGTCGGGGTCCCCACACATAGGAAGTGGGTTAGACTTAAATGTGATAGTTATATTCTTCATGATACTCTCTTTATGTTTCAATTCTTAACTTTTATGTGAGCATCATTGAAATCATTATGCCTAGCTAAAAGGCATTAAAGAAAAGCGCTCTTTGGGAGACAACCCAATATTTACCCCTACTGTTTTTGTGTGTTCACATGATTAAGCTACTGTAGTAATCATGTTTTATTGTTTTTTTCAATAAAGTGTCAAGTTTGATTCTTTATGATTGTTTTAATATATGAAGATGGTTATATTAGAGTCATGCTAGTGGAGTAATTGTGAATTTGAGAGATACTTGTGTTAAAGTTTGTGATTCCCGTAGCATGCATGTATGGTGAATCGTTATGTGATGAAGTCGGATCATGATTTACTTTTTGATTATCTTCCTTATGAGTGGAGGTCGGGATCGCGCAATGGTTAACTCCTACCAACCCTACCCCTAGGAGCATGCGTGTAGTACTTTGTTTCGATAACTAATAGATTTTTGCAATAAGTATGTGAGTTCTTTATGACTAATGTTGAGTCCATGGATTATACACACTCTCACCCTTTCACCATTGCTAGCCTCTCTTGTGCCGCAACTTTCGCCTGCACCATACACCCACCATACCTTCCTCAAAATAGCCACCATACCTAACTATTATGGCATATTCCATGGCCATTCTGAGATATGTTGCCATGCAACTTTCCACCGTTCCATTTATTATGATACGCTTCATCATTGTCATATTGCTTTGCATGATCATGTAGTTGACATCGTATTTGTGGGAAAGCCACCTTTCATAATTCTTTTATACATGTCACTCTTGATTCATTGCACATCCCGGTACACCGTTGGAGGCATTCACATAGAGTCATATTTTGTTCTAAGTATCGAGTTGTAATTCTTGAGTTGTAAGTAAATAAAAGTGTGATGATCTTCATTATTAGAGCCTTGTCCCAGCGAGGAAAGGATGATGGAGACTATGATTCCCCCACAAGTCGGGATGAGACTCTGGATGAAAAATAAAAAAATAAAAGAAAAAAATAGGCCATAAAAAAAGGAGAAAAGGCCCAAAAAAAGAATAAAAAATAAAAAAATGAGAGAAAAAGAGAGAAGGGGCAATGCTACTATCCTTTTACCACACTTGTGCTTCAAAGTAGCACCATGATCTTCATGATAGAGAGGCTCTTATGTTGTCACTTTCATATACTAGTTGGAATTTTTCATTATAGAATTTGGCTTGTATATTCCAATTATGCGCTTCCAAAAAATTCCCTAGTTCTTCGTGACAAAGCAAGTTGGATGCACACCCACTTAGTTTCTTTTGTTGAGCTTTCATACATTTATAGCTCTAGTGTATCCGTTGCATGGTAATCCCTACTCACTCACATTGATATCTATTGATGGGCATCTCCATAGCCCATTGATGCTCCTAGTTGATGTGAGACTATCTTCCTCCTTTTTGTCTTCTCCACAACCACCATATTCTATTCCACCTATGGTGCTATGTCCATGGCTCACGCTCATGTATTGCGTGAAAGTTGAAAAAGTTTGAGAATACTAAAGTATGAAACATTTGCTTGGCTGAAACTAGGGCTGTGCATGATTTAAATATTTTGTGTGCTGAAGATAGAGCATAGCTAGACTATATGATTTTGTAGGGATAGCTTTCTTTGGCCATGTTATGTTGAGAAGACATAATTGCTTTGTTTGTATGCTTGAAGTATTATTGTTTTGATGTCAATATTAAACTTTTGTTTTGAATCTTATGGATCTGAATATTCTTGCCACAATAGAGAAGATTACATTTATAAACATGTTAGGTAGCATTCCACATCAAAAATTCCGTTTTTATCATTTACCTACTCGAGGACGAGAAGGAATTAAGCTTGGGGATGCTTGATACGTCTCCAACGTATGAATAATTTTTTATTGTTCCATGCTATTATATTATCCATCTTGGATGTTTTATATGCATTTATATGCTATTTTATATTATTTTTGGGACTAACCTATTAACCTAGAGCACAGTGCTAGTTTATGCTTTTTCCTTATTTTTGAGTTTTACAGAAAAGGAATACCAAACGGAGTCCAATTGACGTGCCAATTTTCGATGATTTTTTATGGACCAAAAGAAGCTCCCGAAGTAAAAGAGTTAAGCCAGAAGAGACCAGAGCCGTCCACG
The DNA here is from genome assembly GCA_902687465.1 of Secale cereale. Taxonomy (NCBI): domain Eukaryota; kingdom Viridiplantae; phylum Streptophyta; class Magnoliopsida; order Poales; family Poaceae; genus Secale; species Secale cereale. The sequence continues at coordinate 433,688,845 of LR738712.1, read as the reverse complement.
AGGGTGGAGGGCGCTCCCTACCCCCCTGGGCACGTCCCCCTATCTCGTGGACGACTTGGAGATCCCCCTGATGTGAGACCGACGCCAAAAATTCCTAGGAATACAGAAACCCCCAAAAAGAAACCTAGATCGAGAGTTCTGCCGCCGCAAGCCTATGTAGCGACCAAAACCCAATTGGGACCCTGGTCCGGCACCCTTCCGGAGGGGGGATCCATCACCGGTGGCCATCTTCGTCATCCTGGCGCTCTCCATGACGAGGAGGGAGTAGTTTACCCTCGGGGCTGAGGGTATGTATCAGTAGCTATGTGTTTGATCTCTCTCTCTCTCTCGTGTTCTTGATTTGGCACGATCTTGATGTACCGCGAGCTTCGCTATTATAGTTGGATCTTATGATGTTTCTCCCCCTCTACTCTCTTGTAATGGATTGAGTTTTCCCTTTGAAGTTATCTTATCGGATTGAGTCTTTATGGATTTGAGAACACTTGATGTGCGTCTTGCATGTGCTTATCTATGGTGATGATAGGATATTCACGTGATCTACTTGATGTATGTTTTGGTGATCAACTTGAAGGTTGAGTGACCTTGTGAACTTATTCATAGGCGTTGGCACACGTTTTTGTCTTGACTCTCCGATAGAAACTTTGGGGCACTCTTTGAAGTTCTTTGTGTTGGTTGAATAGATGAATCTGAGATTGTGTGATGCATATCATATAATCATGCCCACGGATACTTGAGGTGACAATGGAGTATCTAGGTGACGTTAGGGTTTTGGTTGAAGTATCTAGGTGACATTAGGGTTTTGGTTGATGTGTGTCTTAAGGTGTTACTATAGTAAGAACTCTAGGATAGATCGAACGGAAAGAATAGCTTCGTGTTATTTTACTACAGACTTTTGAATAGATCGATCAGAAAGAATGACTTTGAGGTGGTTTCGTACCCTACAATAATCTCTTCGTTTGTTCTCTGCTATTAGCGACTTTGGAGTGACTCTTTGTTGCATGTTGAGGGATAGTTATATGATCCAGTTATGTTGTTATGTTGGGAGAACTTGCACTAGTGAAAGTATGAACCGTAGTCCTTGTTTCGAAGCATTGCATTACTCTTATCGCTCACTTTTATTACTTGTTACCTTGTTGTTTTTATAATTTAAGATTACAAAAACCTATATATACAATCCATATTACACTTGTATCACCGTCTCTTCGCCGAACTAGTGCACCTATACAATTTGCCATCCATCTTCATCCTACGCCTCCCATGGATTGATGAACCTTAGGTCATCCACTTGAGGGAAATTTGCTACTATCCTACAAACCTCTGCACTTGGAGGCCCAAAAACATCTACAAGAATAAGGTTGCATAGTAGACATCAGGGTCTTGTGGCTGTCCCCGGCAAGGATCTTGCCGGGGGTCCTCGGTTGTCCCCGGCAAGGCTCTTGCCGGGGGTCTTTGTCTTCTGGTCCCTTGTCTTAGGTTCGCAGGCCCGTTGGCCCTACAAGGATCTGCATGCCACTGCGCGGGCGTCCCTTGAATCTTGGTCTTGACATTGTCGATAGTGTCTGAGATCTCAGACCCGAGGGTGGTGGCCTTGCTAGTGTTTGGGCAAGCTGCTCCGACAAGGCTCTTGCCGGGGTCATATAGGCCGCCTCGGCAAGGGCGTTGCCGGGGGAGGAGTCCACCTTGCCCCGCGCCATAGATGTCGGGGAAACGACACCTATGGGATCCCGGGGACCCCTACTGCAGTTTGCGAGGCGTAGAGCTATGCAAAGAGCCGGTCTAGACGATCAACGCGTGGGAAGTTTTACCCAGGTTCTGGCCGCAAGATGATGTGTAAAACCCTAGTCCTCCTTGTATGTGTATATTTGGTGTTCTTGAGCTCCTGAACTAGCCTCTATGCGTGCCTGTCCAAAAAGTTTGAATCCTCTCTCAGGATACCTCGGGCCTCCTTGTATATGTCAAAGGGGTTGCCACAGTGACACACAGAGGTGTAAAGTTACTACAGTGTACAAGGTTATCTCCTGACATCTTAGGACAAACACATTTAATGCGCCGCCTATCTGCCCCCTAGCTTTATCGGGGATGGCAAGGAAGCTTGTCCCGCCCATTGCCGCCTCACCTCACTCCAACATGCGTCCAGGCTAATGAGTCACGCGGCGCCACGCTGGCTGCTGGTTGTTCCGGAAACCGTTTACATCGGTCCTTCGAAACGCATCTACTATACAAGATATGGCAATACTCCCGAACTACTTCCCCAGTACTGGGTGATGTCGGGGTTATCTTGCCACTAACCGCATAGGAGAGTTTTCGATGTCGGCCGTCTTAAGTATTCCAGAACTGATGCGATATATTTGTGACGACAACACCTCGGAGCTCAACTCCCCGGGACACTGCCACAACCCCTAAATGAGAGGAGGCATCGAGAACAATGTTCTCGTCACAAAGACATCGGAACAATCCAAACAATACTCGCGAGATCCTAAACAAAAATTGCTGAATTTTTGAGAGTAGAAGAGATAAGAGTAATCGTCGGGAGTTCTCCCCAGAGTGAAAAGAGATGAGGAGCAAAAGAAATCCTACTCTCCGATATATAAATAGGACTCACAACATTTTAAGTGTGTGCCTAGACTCAACCGTCAATGATTCGATCAATCAGTGGGGGCTTCTAAGTCGGAGAAGGCTCTGATACCAACCTGTAATGCCCAGGATGGGACTATACCTCCTACGTGTCGAGGCACGACTTAAAGGTATAAGCCCATTCTGGAATGATCTCAAGTTTGGTATCTTTGCACGACTCATGTAAAAATAGGGATGAAATTTGCAAAAGGATAGTTGGCTTACACTCGCCACTTCACACAATACATTACATAAGCAAAACATCATTCAAAACATCACAACCCGACTACGGGTGAAGATCCAAAAGAAAGATACCAAAACATAATGCCACAGGTCTGAATCACCCCTAGTAGAAACCACTAATGATCGTCGAAAACATCACACACATACGGTCAAACTCTTCATCGAGCTCCCAGTGAAGTACTTGAACCAGCTCCTGCATCAAACTCGGCTGAACCTGCTTCTGGTGTTGTAGTATCTGTGAGCCACGAGGACACAGCAATCCCATAACCATGGGTATCAAGAGTAGCAAAGCTTTATGGGTAGGAAGAGGTAAAGTGGTGAGGTTGCAGCAGCGGCTAAGCAATATATGGTGGCTAACTTACGAGTACAAGAATGAATGAGCATCTACGCAAACGGTCGCAAACTAGTAGTGATCGCTAAAGAACCTGAACTACCTACGAGTTAAACATAACCCCACCGTGTTCTCTTCTCAAAATGAAAAGAGACAGTCATGGTTACTCACACAGTTGTGTGTTTTACTTCGGATCATCTGTCAAGTTTTCTACAACCGGACATTAACAAATTCCAATCTGCCACATAACCGCGGGCACGGCTTTCGAAAGATCATAACCCTGCAGGGGTGTCCCAACTTAGCCCATCACAAGCTCTCACGATTAGCTGAAGTGATAAATATAATACCATCACCCCTTATCTTAAGGAAATCTGATCAGGCTCGGCATCCCGGTGCACAAGACATTTCGACAATGGTAAAACAAGTTGATACGTCCAAAACGTATCTATAATTTCTGTTTGCTCGATGCCTCTTTTGGGTGATATTGCTATGATATTTATACACTTCCATACACTTTTGATCATATTTGGACTAACCTATTAACTCAGTGCACCCCAGTGCCAGTTTCTATTTTCTACTGTTTTTGTATTTCAGGTTTTCCCGTCACGAAAACTGCCAGAAAAATCCCGGAAAGATTATATAAAAAATAAGCGTTCCGGAAGCTTCCACACGGCCGAAGTAGGGCCGGAGGGGGGCCACCAGGGCTCCAGGCGCCCTGGTGGCGCGGCCCCCCTCCTGGCCGCGCCGGGGGGGCGCCTGGGGCCCCCAGGCCTCCGCTGATGCCCCCCCTTTGGCATATATTTATATCGCGTCCCGAAACCCTCGAGACGGGAACCCTTTTTCGCGATCTCATCTCTGTTCCGCCGCCGCCGCGCTTCCAAGATCGGGAGCACCAGGAGAACTCTTCCCTGCACCCTGCCGGAGGGGAGGATCACCACCGGGAGCCTCTCCACCACCATGGACGCCTCCCGGATGAGTTGTGAGTAGTCTCCCTTGGACCATGGGTCCGTGACCAGTAGCTATGTGATGTTCTCCTCCCCTTCTTGTGCTTCACTAATTAGACCTCGTGAGCTGCCCTACATGATCGAGGCACATATGTAATCCTTATGCTGTTGCTATGATGAGTTTGCTGGGATCCGATGGATTTTGAGATTATGTTCAGATTGTGTTTGAGTAATATATTTGATTCACCTCTTTTATATTTATGTCCGTAAGTAATTCTTGCATGTTCTCCGTTGTTATTTAATGCTTTGGCCAAGTAGTAGGTAGTGACTCCAAGAGGGAACGTTATGCTTGATTGTGGGTTCATGCCCCTCGATGACTAGCTTGAATGACAGAAACATGAGTCTAGGGGATGTGTTGTTGCCACAAGGGGGAAAACAACGGTGCTTGTGCCCGCGGGTGCAAGGATTGTTTACTTTACGCAAAGTTCTTTTAATGCAGTTGTCTGTTGCTTTGAGTTTACACTATGGGTGGGACTCACAACTTAATACCAGCGAGATGTTCTGGATAGATATCTCAAGGTGGATGATTTGTAGTAGATGCAGACGGATTTCGGTCTACTTGCCTTGGCGTACCGCCCATGCTTTGAACCTCTACCTTTCGTGCAACTTAGTTAGCATTGGTTTGCGCACATAATTCTGTCAATTGCCCAGCTGTAATTCGTTTACCTCACATAGCTGTTTTATCGTCTTTTGGGAGAGAGACATCACTAGTGAACATCATGGGACCCTGGTCCATATTACCATCACTGATCACATCCGCTATTTACTTCCTGCTTTTACATACTAGTTACAGTTTTACCTATCACTATGATCACTTGCGTTTGATCCTTTGTAAACGACAAGGCCGGAGGGATTGACAACCTCTCTGTACTCGTTCGGAGCAAAGTTATTTTTATCTGTGTGCAGGTCCATGTTGATTGCTAATATCTGGCGCCGTTAGCAGTTGACACCTTCTTGTTGAAACTAGGAGTCTCAGGGGAAATCGATCCTTGGTATCTTTGCCAAGGGAAAACTTCCGCTACACTGCATCTCAAACCTTCCACTTGGGGTAACCAACGAGGGGCGAGAAGCCATCAAGCAAAGTTTTCTGGCGCCGTTGCCGGGGACTCCACTCTTCAAGATAGGGGAGTTGCACGCTATCTTTTACCTTTGCTTTTTAGTCTTGTTAGTTTACCTTTCAGCTTTGCTTTAGTATCTTTTATCGAAAATCACAAAAATAGTTATCTTGCTTGCTTGCTACTATGGGTTCCACCGAGAACACCAAGTTGTGTGACTTCACTAGTCATAACAACGATGACTTTATCTGCACGCCTATCACTACACCTGCCACTTCAGCACCTTCTTATGAAATTAAACCTGCTTTACTGAATCTAGTTATGAAAGATCAATTCTCCGGTGCTGGAGATGATGCTGCTTTACACTTGAACAATTTTTTTGAACTCTGTGATATGCAAAAGTACCAAGAAATAGACAGTAATATTGTTAAGCTTAAGCTTTTTCCTTTCTCCTTGAGAGGAGGAGGTAAAATTTGGTTTCAATCTTTGCCTAGAAATAGCATAGATTAATGGGACAAGTGCAAAGATGCTTTTATTGGAAAATACTATCCACCTGCTAAAATTATCCAACTAAGAAGTAACATAATGAATTTTAAACAATTGGATAATGAACACGTTGCCCAAGCTTGGGAACGCATGAAATCTCTTGTCAAGAACTGCCCTACTCATGGATTGACTAATTGGATGGTTATCCAAACTTTTTATGCAGGCTTGAACTTTACCTCGCGGAACTTGTTAGATTCGGCCGCGGGAGGAACATTTATGTCAACTACACTTGGTGCTGCCACGAAGCTTCTCGATGAGATGATGACCAACTATTCCCAATGGCACACCGAACGCGCTCCAACAGGTAGGAAGGTAAACTCTGTCGAGGAAATTTCCTCCTTAAATGAAAAAGTTGACTTGATCATGTCTCTACTTTCGAAGAAATCTTCTATTGATCCTCGTGATGTTCCTTTAAATTCCTTGATTGCTCAAGAACAAGTAGATGTGAACTTTATCTCTAGAAACAATTTTAACAACAATGCTTATAGGAGTAATTTTGGTAGCAATCCTAGACCGTTCCCCTCTAATTCCTATGGGAACAACAATGCTTATCCTAGCACCGAGAACTCCACCCATAAAGATAGAGACTTGCCTAGTTATGAGAAACTTCTAGAAATAGAGAAGGCCACTAAGAATTACATGCACACCCAATATGAACAAAACAAAACCTTCTCGACGTAATTAAATGAGCACACTCCTATCTTGCAAGACATTAGTAGACAATTAAAGAGCCTAAATATTGAGATTTCTAACCTCCAGACTAGGCTCACTATCACTGAGACCCAAGTTTCCAATATGTCCCACACACAAGCCACTTTGATAAACCAAATGGCAGCTAAACCCGAAGTGGTTGCACCTCTAAGGGAGGAAGAAGATAGAATTAATAACCTTCCTACCCACCACACTGTTGCTACTATCCAAGTTGTTGAGGATATCCAAACTCCTAGCACCCAATGCACTCCTGGTCCCATTGGACCTATTAATGGTGATGCTATGACTATAGAAACTACCAAACAAGTGAACCTAAAGGACACCACTACCACCTTACTTGATAGTAGTGACCTTGATTTTGATAATTGCACTCTTACCAAAGTTATTGATTTCCTTCACAAGATGTCTAGAGATCCCCGCACTAGCACGCTTAACCTTGCCTTCACAGAGCATATCACAAATGCTCTCATCAAAGCTAGGGAGGAGAAACTTAGAGTAGAAGCCTCCATACCTAGAAAGCTAGAAGATGGTTGGGATCCTATGATTAAAATTAAGTTGAATTACTTCTCTTGCTATGCATTATGTGATGTTGGAGCTAGTACCTCCGTTATGCCCAAAAGAATATATGATATGCTTAAATTGAAACCTTTTGATTCTTGTTCTTTTGGTGTTCGTCTTGTTGATTCTTCCATAAAGAAACCTTTGGGGAGGATCGACGATGTTCTTATCATTGTCAATGACAACTATGTTCCCGTTGATTTTACTATTATGGATATTGAATGTGAACCTTCGTGTCCAATTATTTTGGGACGTCATTTTCTACGCACCGTTGGTGCTATCATTGACATGAAAGAGGGGAATATAAAATTCCAATTTCCTCTCAAGAAAGGGATGGAACACTTCCCTAGAAATAAGATTAAGTTACCTTTTGAGTCCGTTAAATGGGCTAGCTATTCTTTCACTCTTGATAAAACTTGATCTTTTTGCATTATGCCTAGCTTAAAGGCATAAAAGAAAGCGCTTTTGGGAGGCAGCCCACATGAATAAAATTTTATTTTGCTTTTGTTGTGTCTTGATGTTTTTGCTACAGTAGCATCATCATTGTATCTTTACTTTTCAATTTTGTGCCAAGTGTAGCCTCTGATTGCAAGAAAGTTCAAAAGTTGTGACGTGCTGTCCAGGAAACAGATTCTGTCCTTGGATAGAAAAATTCGTATAAAATCACCAGATCATCTTTTTGGTCTGAATTTTTCTACAGCGTGCTCTATACAATTGTCTTTCGTGCGTCTGTTCTGAGTTTTTTGATTAGAGTTGCAGAAGTGCCCCGAAAAAATCATTTACTACCTGCTGGTCTGTTTTTCACACATTCTGTCCTGTTTTGCCTTTCATTCATTTTGCGAACCTTGAGCTTGCTTTTTCTTTGCAAAAACCTTTTGGCAATCTTGAGAAACAGTAGACCTTCAAGAATATCTTTATTTCCAGCAAGGAACAATTATTTTATTATGGGTACTAACCTCGCTAATCAGATTATGATGAGTTATGTATGAAGGGAGTTTTCAAGTGTGCGAGGGAAGATGATAAAAAGATTCAGGAGTGTCAAGCGCTCAAGCTTGGGGATGCCCCCATGCACCCCCAAGAAATATTCAAGAAGAATCAAGCGTCTAAGCTTGGGGATGCCCCCCGTGCATCCCTTCTCCATCAACATTATCAGTTCGTCTTTCGTTCCACTATATTTTTATCACTTCATGTGTTATGTGCTATGCTTGGAGCGTCTTGCTCTTAGTTTCCTTTTTAGTTTTCTTTAGCTTTTCATAACGAGTCGGAACTCAGCTTTCTTTGTGTGGGAGAGAAACACGCTCCACATCAACCTAGAACACAACATAGAATTTTCACGTTTATCTTTGCTGTGTATGTTCTTTGTCTTTCAATAGCTACTATCATGCTTAGCTCTTAGTTTTCATGCTTATCTTGTTAAAGAGCTTTTGTTTAGTTGGTTGCTTGAACTCTCTTTAGTTATCATGCTTATCTTATTAAGAGAGTTTGCTTCTGTTGCATTGGTCGATATGTCTATGATAAAAATGCTACGTGCATAATGGTGCTTAGTAGTTCATGTTTTCTTATGGTTAGTCTCAAATAGCTGGGGGGTTCCCAATGTGTTATTGGAGTACCAACATGATTTGTTTGCCTATGATGTGGTATGGTTCAGTAATATCTTCCTTCAAGAATTTATTTTGATTGACTTGGCGTATGCTCACGCATATTTAAGACTGTAAAGGAAGTCTGTCAAGCCTTGATGATCTTTTATTTCTGAGTAGTGATATAACTTCCATGCCTGATTCAATGTTGCTTTGTCGCTCTGCATGATTATGACCGTCATTGCTCTTTTAGTTGGTCGCTCCCAGTCTTTTGCTAACCTCCACCTGTACTAAGCGGACTGACTGCTTGTGCATCCAAATTCTTTTAAACCAGTTATGCCATATGAGTCCACCATACCTTCCTATACATGGTATTTACCTGCCATTCCTAACGGAGACTTTCATGTACCATGTCGAAATTATTCAAAAAAAGCATTCCTATTTTGTGCCTCTGTTTTAGTTCATGAGGAAGTAGTAGTTAATTCATGATCTTTTTAAGTTGGACAAGCTTCACCCCGGGATTGCATGTCTAATGTGCAAACCCATAATACGAGAAGGAACTGGCAAAGAGTGCGCCCGGCTCAAAATTAATATAACAAACAAACCCTCCTTCACGCTTTGTTCATGAGAAATCAGAAAACTTTGGCAGTGATAAACAAAGGAGATTAAGAGGATGTGATCGTCCTCATTCGGGAGCCGTTCCTCGAAACTTGTCCATCTCAAGAAGTGATTGAGTTGTCTGCTAGCATTCGTTGACGAAACATGCATAATCTAAAAAATAAAAACAATTATTACCTCTGTTTTTAAAACCAAGAGCTCTGGTACATGTTTTGTGTTTGTTTCCAACCACGGGTTTTCAACCTTGCCAACAAAAGCCACGGTTCGAGAGTCTCCACCTTCTTTTAAAGCACCAACTATTAAGAGCATGATTGTCATTCTGAGTGTAATGTGCATTGTCCCAAAGTAGCATTGTCTTTTGCATGATTATGATATCGTTTATTCTGAAATCATTGTATCTAGTCATCACTTAAACCTTGGAGGTGCCCCTACATTTATGTTTTGCTTCACTAAAGGGGGCAAGCGAGATATCACTTTATCATATTTGCACACCATGCTCATTACAAATCTTTTTGATGTTTCAGTATCATGTTTTAAAACTTTCAGTTCTTTGTGATTTTCTCATGAGGCAACTTAATTACTACAGATTTATTGTCTCAGTAAGCTTTTGTCATATGACTATAAAAAGTCCTTATATGGTTAATAGCATGTCACCACAGAAATTATGCTTGTTTTCATTTACCTACTCGAGGACGAGCAGGAATTAAGCTTGGGGATGTTGATACGTCCAAAACGTATCTATAATTTCTGCTTGCTCCATGCCTCTTTTGGGTTATATTGCTATGATATTTATACACTTCCATACACTTTTGATCATATTTGGACTAACCTATTAACTCAGTGCAACCTAGTGCCAGTTTCTGTTTTCTGCTGTTTTTGTATTTCAGGTTTTCCCGTCACGAAAACTGCCAGAAAAATCCCAGAAAAATTATATAAAAAATAAGCGTTCCAGAAGCTTCCACACAGCCGAAGTAGGGCCGGAGGGGCGCCACCAGGGCTCCAGGCGCCCTGGTGGCGCGACCCCCCTCATGGCCGCACCGGGGGGGGCGCCTGGGCCCCCCAGGCCTCCGCTGATGCCCCCCTTTGGCATATATTTATATCGCGTCCCGAAACCCTCGAGACGGGAACCCTTTTTCGCGATCTCATCTCTGTTCCGCCGCCGCCGCGCTTCCAAGATCGGGAGCACCAGGAGAACTCTTCCCGGCACCCTGCCGGAGGGGAGGATCACCACCGGGAGCCTCTCCACCACCATGGACACCTCCCAGATGAGTTGTGAGTAGTCTCCCTTGGACCATGGGTCCATGACCAGGAGCTATGTGATGTTCTCCTCCCGTTCTTGTGCTTCACTAATTAGACCTCGTGAGCTGCCCTACATGATCGAGTCACATATGTAATCCTTATACTGTTGCTATGATGAGTTTGCTGGGATCCGATGGATTGTGAGATTATGTTCAGATTGTGTTTGAGTAATATATTTGATTCACCTCTTTTATATTTATGTTCGTAAGTAATTCTTGAATGTTCTCCGTTGTTATTTAATGCTTTGGCCAACTAGTAGGTAGTGACTCCAAGAGGGAACGTTATGCTTGATTGTGGGTTCATGCCCCTCGATGACTAGCTTGAGTGACAGAAACATGAGTCTAGGGGATGTGTTGTTGCCATAAGGGGGAAAACAATGGTGCTTGTGCCCGCGGGTGCAAGGATTGTTTACTTTACGCAAAGTTCTTTTAATGCAGTTGTCTGTTGCTTTGAGTTTACACTATGGGTGGGAATCGCAACTTAATAGCAGCGAGATGTTCTGGATAGATATCTCAAGATGGATGATTAGTAGTAGATGCAGATGGATTTCGGTCTACTTGCCTTGGCGTACTGCCCATGCTTTGAACCTCTACCTTTCTTCCAACATATTTAGCATTGGTTTGCGCACATAATTCTGTCAATTGCCCAGCTGTAATTCGTTTACCTCACATAGCTGTTTTATCGTCGGGCAGCAAGGGCGTCGGCGGGCAGCGGCGGCGCTGGCACAGCGAGGGAAGGCTGCAGGCGCGGAGGAAGAGGCGGCCGGCACTGCCATCCAGCAAGGGCGTCGCACCTGCGGCCGGCGAAGCGGCAAGACGACTGGGAGGCGCAGGCTTGCGGCTGGCTCAGCGGCGCTACGAGGCGACGCGAGGAGGATAAGGCGCTGGTCGAGGGGAGGGACGGCGCGGCTCCGCGCGGGGAGAGCCCGCGAGCTCCGACCACCGTGATGGCGAGGACGGGCGCCCGGCGGTGGGAGGTGAGGGGCGCGAGGAAGAGAGATGGAGACGAGGGAGAGGTTCAGGCGACGAGGACCCTAGGAGAGAGAGGTGATTGGGAGGAGGCAGGCGAGAGATGGGGACGAGCGAGGAGATCTATGAGGAGGTGCGGGGCGCGGGGTCGAGGCCTGCCTGCGATGGGTGTGAGTGGCGGCGGCGCTAGGGGAAGGAGGGGAGGAGCGAGGGGTGAGGAGCGGTCGGGCTTAGGGTTGCGAGGGGGAGAGGGAGGCTGGGCCTCGGGCCTAGCCTAGAGAGGCTGATGGGCCTTAGGGAGGCCTGGGCCAAAAGGAGGCCGCGGCTAGGATGCCCAGATGGCCTATCTCTCTCTCCTTATTATTTCTTTAGCAGAAAAAATAGAGAGAGTTCAAAAAATATTAAGAAAATAGGCCATGAACAGTAAATAAATGATGGAACATTTTTGTAAGGCTTTAAGGAATATTACCAACCCAACAAAAGTGGTTCCAACAAAATAGGGAAGTGCAAACCAAAAATATTTAGCTTGCCTTAAAGGAGTTTGAAAGGAGTCTAGACTTTAGGAGGAGCCTCGAAAAAGGGAAAGGAAAAGTTGGCAAGGTAGGAGGGAAACTTGAAGCAAAAGGGGCATGGGAAAAAACATGCAAGTGTGTGTTGGTGATTCCGAAGCAATGGAATAATTATATAGCTCCATATATTAGGAGGATATGTTATAAAGAGAAGTCATCCTTCCCTCGATTTAAATGGACCGAAGGTACACACAATTTACTTAAGTTGAGATGCAAAGATGAATGACATGATGGCATGATGACACGATGCAATGCAAAAATAAATAACACAAGCACAAATGAAACACACGGAAGAACCCGGAACATCTGGAATCTTCTGGGACGTCGGTCTTCGGGCGTCACACCTTGGCAGCCAGGTGCCCCTCCTTCTTCTGCTCCGCCAAGCGTGGCCGTAGGGGTGGCTACAACTGCCCGTCCACAAGTAAAGGGGTGAAAAAGAACCACTACTTTTGTACACTGACAGGAGCCCCCGAGACTGGGCCACACATAAGGGCGAAGCGTTGTTGGGCCAGGCGTAGAACGGTGCGCGGGCACGCGTGGTTGGGTTTTTCACTGTGGTGATTCTTTCACCGGTTGCGCTTCCCCAATGACTCGCATTAGCGCGTGACGTGGTGGTCATGCGCAGGGCGGTTGCAGCGTGCTTGCGTCACGTTGCGGTGAATAGTAAAAAGACGGCCCGCGCCTTCCCCATAAAAGAGGAAACCGCAGGGGCGCAGCTCATTTATCCTCCGCGTCTTTTCCAATCTTAGAACCGACGTTCGCCTCTTCTTCCCCAAGCGCAAACCGGAGTTCTTGCCCCTGCTTGCCGCCGTTGTTCCTTCATTCCCCTTGATCCCCTGTCCCTTTCTTAGCCGTCATGGCACCCAAGATAGGCAAGGGCAAGGGGACGATGAAGGAAGCCGGGGGGAAAGAGTCATCGGAGAGCACGTTGGTGGAGCTGCGGACTTTTTGTGGATTTTTTTGGACCAGAAGACATCCAGTGGGCCAGAGAAGCACCTGGGGGTGCTCCGAGGGGAGCACAACCCACTAGGGCGTGCCAGGAGGCCCAGGCGTGCCCTAGTGGGTTGTGCCCACCTCGGGCGCCCCTGGTCTGCCGATTTGCTCTATAAATACCCCAATATTCCAGAAATCATAGGGCGGTCGGCGAAAATCAATTCCAGCCACCGCAGAGTCCAGACCCACCAGATCCAATCTGGACACCATCACGGAGGTGTTCACCACTTCCATTGGTGCCTCTCTGATGATGCATGAGTAGTTCTTTGTAGACCTATGGGTCCGTTGTTAGTAGCCAGATGGCTTCCTCTCTCTCTCCCTCCCTCTCTCTCTCTTTTTATTATCAATACAATGGTCTCTTGGATATCCATATGATGTAACCCCTTATTGGTGAGTTTGTTGGGATCCGATGAACTTTGAGTTTATGATCATATCTACCTTTCTATCCATGGAAGTTATTTGAGTCTTCTTTGATGTATTATATGCATTATTGCTTATAGCCTCGTATTTCTTCTCCAATATTGGGTTTGTTTGGCCAACTTGATCTATTTATCTTGAAAGTGGGAAGAGGTGCTTTGTAGTGGGTTCGATCTTATTGTGCTTGATCCCTGTGACAGAAGGGGAACTGACACGTATGTATCGTTGCTACTAAGGATAAAACATTGGGGTCTATTTCTACATAAATAGATCTTGTATACATCATGTCATCGTTCTTATTGCATTACTCCGTTTTCCATGAACTTAATACACTAGATGCATGCTGGATAGCGGTCGATGTGTGGAGTAATAGTAGTAGATGCAGGCAGGAGTCAGTCTACTAATCTTGGACGTGATGTCTATGTAATGATCATTGCCTAGATATCATAATGATTATTTTAAGTTTTATCAATTTCCCAATAGTAATTGTTCACCCATTGTTTTTTATTTTCTCGAAAGAATCCACTAGTGAAATCTACGACCCCGGGTCTCTTTCTCATATTATTTGCCTTTGCGATCTATTTTCCTTTTTTTTATTTTCAGATCTATTAAACCAAAAACCCAAAAATACCTTTGTGCACTTTATCTTATTTGGCGTTCGATCTATCAATATTTAGAACTCTATCACGTTTGTTAGCCGAAAGGGATTGACAACCCCTTTTACACGTCGGGTTGTGAGTATTTGTTATATGTGTGCATGTGCCGTTTACGTTGTGTTGCTTGGTTCTCCTACTAGTTCGATAACCTTGTTCTCATCACGGAGGGAAATACCTACCGCTGCTATACTACATCATACCTTCCTCTTTGGGAAAATACTGAGGTAGTTCTTGCAGACATCAAGCAGCAAGACTCGCTGCTGCCACCTTCCGTGCAGCGCGATGGTTGCACCACCACTCCGTCGCTTACCCTAGCAACTTCGTCATTTTCTCGTGCTCATCGCGGGCCGGAGAACGCGTAGGCTACACTGCTCATGGCACGTGAGCTTCTGCACTATCGTACGGCCGACGACCTCTACGAAGATTGGCTAGGCCGCATCACGGAGCTCGTCAGAGCTGCCGAAGACGCCCCGGCGTCGTCTCACTCGTTGCCTCCCCCGCCCCAGGTGGGCGAGGTAGCCAACGGCGCAGCTCGAGCCACATCGCGATGCACCCCAGCAGGATCCAACATACAGGGCGCTATCATGCGATGAAGAAAGCTGCCAGGTGGTGCAACGGCCCCAAGGAGAAGCGCATATGCTACCAGCACCGCCACGTGAAGACAGTGTGTCGCCCGAGGCGGCAATGCATGGGCGTCAAGATCACGCTCCTCCCCCGGGTTGGCCCCTATGAGTGTGGCACGTTAAAGTGCTTTCACCCCGGAGCTACGCCACGTCGTTAGGCCTGGCAAGTTAAAGCCAGATCTGCCTCCATGCTATGAAGGAACCCCCAACCCTGCCCATTTCCTCCAGCTCTATGAGCTGAGCATCGAGGCGGTGAATGGCAACGACAAGGTCATGGCGAACTGGTTCCCCATGGCCGTCAAGTATGGCGTGCATTCTTGGCTCTTGAACCTCCCGGCGGGGTCAATCTCTTCCAGGAAGGAGCTGCACGATCGTTTCATCACCAACTTCCAGGGCACCCGCGATAGCGCTCCTGCAGCAGCCGAGCGAGACCTTGCACAAGTACATACAGTGCTTCACCAACGCACAAGTACATACAGACCTTGCACAAGTACATACAGTACCAGAAGGTGTCAGACGAGGCCATCATCTCGGCATTCTCTAATGGTGTCTAGGACGTGAAGATGAAGGAGGATCTTGCAATCCACGAGGACTTGTGCTAGGCCCTGGAGATGTTCAACATGGCCGCCAGATGCGCTAGGGCAGACGAAGGTCGCCTGTGGCACCTTGTCTGAAAGGAACCGGAACGCCCCGTATTCCAGCCCAGAGATCGAGGAGATGTCTTCTGGAATACGACACTTCATAGCATAGAACAAACCATCCTTCTATTATTACACGGATATGATTACAAGGTCTCCGATATTATAATGAATAACACCAGCACGGCGACACGACGCCTACCACGATTTCTCTATGCAAGCAGCATAACAACTCGAGGCAGCGTAACCTCTACTGGCAGCAGAACAATGAACGGCGATGATGTACTCCAATCCGCAGGGGTTATGGCTGGAACGTTTATACTAGCTCGCGAACACGGGAACCACACCAAACAAGCAAGCAATCCTGGCATGACCTGCAAACTGGCATGACACACCAGTTCAATACGTTGAATGTACTTGCAAGCTCACAATAAACCAAAAGCATTCAAGACAAACAACAGCATGGCATTAGCATGTTAATTTAATTCATGAACATGGTACTAACCAAGCAACATGGCATGCACAACTGATCATGATACAACTGGAATGAAATAGCATGAACATACGAGCACGATGGTACTACATGCAACATGATTATACTACCATGCACCAACTTACTCTGCTCGGGTTACCTTGTAACTAGCACATGTACAAACTTAACACCACGGACATCACACGAATATCCAACAACTTGGTATTCTCAATACCACGGTAATCATTCCGGCGATCATAACCAACTTGTCTAATCATCGAACCGGTGTTGTTATTAAGCACATTATTATTTTTATTACTGTAAACTCATACTGTGACCGACACGAACTGGGCCCTTATCCATGGGCACGGCTATCAATAGATTAGACACACACACACTCTGCAGAGGTAGCACACTTTACCCACACCACGGAACCCATGGCCTCGCATTCCCATTCGGGTGGACCAACGGCGTTCCGACAAAACTGATCTACTGTCATGACACTCCCGGCCACTCCGACCAACTGCCCACTGGGCTAGTCCTGGGTGGCCCCGTGTCTACCAAAGACAGAATGACCACCGTCATGGCCAAAACATAAATGGTCCCAATCGGGGACCCGGATCCATAACAACAACAACAACGGGCACACAAGGTTATGTCCGTCTACCTGATCAGGGTAGCGCGTGCACATAACCTTCCCTCGTTTGGAGGCACCGGCGAGAGGCACGACAACAGACCCAGTTAGGGCCTTTCCATAAAAGGCAAATGTGGCTGCACTGGTCAGCTCGATATGGTGGCACCATGACTTAGCCAATAGTTGTTCAAGTTCATTATTATCCGGTTAAACTTGAATGCAATAAGTTGAGTCATAATAAAATAACATGATGCAACTATAATGTATGAACATGATATCAACATAAGCATGGAGGTGCACATAATCATCGAGCATAACCAATATGAAATATTTAACCAAATGAGCATGGCATACTGACGAGCATGAATATCAAATAATAACATGCAAGAACATAGCAAGAACACTGCAAAATTAACATGTACGATATCTAGTTGCAACGGAACATGCATATCACACTACTTGACAGATAACAAGCATGCATCAGGACTACTACTAGCATGTACTTTACTACCAAGCATAACATGTGAACATGATATTAACAAGTAGTACAAGTCAACAAGAAGCATCGGATCATAGCATGATAGTGAACATGAAACTACGAGCATAACCGAAACAACGACACCAGTAGCAAACAAGCAGACATATAACAACAAACTTTCATTAAAGATTCAATTTGAAAACCATGGCTTGTGCAAGGCTATCACGCAAGTGGCTATTGTGGCTTGCCTAGGGTGACGGGATACTCGGGGAAGAAGTGCGGTGAAGCCACGAAAAGAATCGCCGGAAACAGTTCTCCCTCAAATGGGGTTGTTTATGGCAAGGGCAAAAGGGTCATTTTTAGAATGTCAAAACATGGTGAAAATGATACCAACAGAACGGGCTCGACGAAACGAAGAAGCGGGCTTTGGATTCACCTTATTTGGAGTTACGAGTAAAAAGTTATCAGGTGATGAAGTTGAGGGACTTTTCTACAAAAATATCATCACAAACAAGTCCCTGAGTGGATAAGGCAGAAGCGAGTTTTGATAAAATAAGCTCTCCAGAGATGAAAACGTACTTACGCCCGAAGAAGACATGAAATACGCTTTTGGTTAAGGGAAAGCGTACTTCGGAGAGTACGTCTCCACTTAACACGTCAGCGGGTCGGCCCGATCAACGCGCAGAGGCCGACAGGCGGGGCCCAGGGGCGGGGTCAGCGTCGAGTGGCTGGCGTGTGGGGCCTAAGTGGAGGTGGGGCCCGCCTGGCCAGAGGTCGTCATCCACCTCGCGCCTGCCAGCAATGCAGAGGAGGGCCGGTGCGCTCCGGCGAGGCTCCTGGGCGGCTCCGGCCACCATTCTCGCCGGCTGACCTACCGGGATGATCAGTGTGTCAAACCGCACCCATCCCAGGGCAGAACGGACCTCGAGGAGGGTGGTGTTGAGAGCAGCAAGGACTCTGGTGGAGGGGGCTTCGGGCACGAGTGGGTTCTTGGCCATAGTGGCTCTGGCGAGAGGGAGAGGGCACGGGGAGGATCTATGGGGTCCTGGTGGTCCTCTGGTGAGGTCAGGAAGGAGGGGGAGTGCCTGGTTCAGGCGGATTTGGCCGAGGCTGTGCGGCGGCCATGGAGGCAGAGAGCAACGAGGAGAGGCTCTGGGGCTCGGGCAAGGCATTGGGGAGGACGAGAGGGGCGAGACGAGGTCGATGGCGTGGAAAGGAGGGGCTCGGGTGTCCTTAAATAGCCGGGGCGAGTGGGAGCCGAGTTGGCACCGCCGCGGTTGCATGTGCGCGCGCTCGAGCTCGAGACTAGCGAGGAGATGATGCCAAGGCTGTAAAAAGGATGTCTAGTGGTAAGTTCCTCCATGGTAGATGTTTACTGCAGTGGTAGCTCGATGAAAATGGCTCCGGTTAACTGGTAAGTATCGTCTGAAGTTTACTGCAGTAAACCTGACCATGAGCTGGTGATCAACAGGAGGGAGTTTGGAAGCAAAGTGTTTGTCTGGGGAGTTTAGGTTAGGAAGCACTACAGTCCCTGTAAGTTTGAGAAGATTTGGACCAGTGTTTAATATAGTTGCTTTACAACTACATAAATCTGTCCAGAAACAAGATCATGAAGTAGCACTCACTTGGAGTAACCACTTGAGCTGATTTTTTGCAAGGCTTGGTTATTTGGTCATATAGAGATGCTGTAAAATTTAAATGCCATTTGGACATGCCAAAATGGTACTTCCTTCACAAACATCTCCAATGACCAGAAACTTGCAAAAATTCTAGAGGAATAATGGCTTGATGAATCATGCCCAAAATGGGTTGAGGTGAGTTATATGGATAAAAGAAGGCCTAGAAAAATTGGCAGCCATAATGGAGCAAGATAAATATACTTGCTTCACAAACTGAAATTTTGGACAGAATCAAAGAATTGAAGATGAGCTCACATGGAGGCATTACATGAGCTCTACTTTGGTGGAGGGCTATGATCTGATGATATGAGGGATCATGCAAAATGGCAACTCATTTGGATATGCCTAGCTTGCACATCCTTCACAAAGCTTCTTTCTGGGTAGAAACTTTGGAAAAACTTAATTAAATAATTACTAGGCAAATGAGGTTGCATTTTGGCATGTGGCAACGATATAGACAGGAAAAGGTTCCAAGGATTTTTAGGTCAATTGGGGAAAGATAAAGAGCACTTGCTTCGCAAAGTTCCATCTAGAGCAGAATAGAAAAATGAATATTGGTGAAATATTTTTGAACATGGCAATGAAAAGTTTTGCCATACTTGATGAAGTTATGACCCAAACAATTTATGAGAAATTATTTGGGAATTTTAGGAGTGATGGAAATATAGGTTGCTTCACAACCTACGGCAGACAGGGTTATTCCTTTAATCGAAAAAGGAATATTCCCTAGAAAAAGAATATTGGTGTTGGTCCAAGATGGAAATGGCAAGGTCTAGGGATAGATATGAGGATTACAAGCCACTCTGGAAAGAAAGAAGAGGTCATCTTCTTCAGTTTCCAGACCACATAGCCACGGAAAAAGAAAACTCAGGCAAAAATCTCAGAAAAACGAAAGAAAAATAAAGGGCCAAAAATCAGGCTGTGACAACTCTTCCCCCCTTAAAGAAATCTCGTCCTCGAGATTTGGTGCTCAAAGAACAAGTATGAATATACTGACTTAAGGAAACCATTTCCAACTCGGGTATCCTTTTTCCTTTATTGATTGTTCCCATTCATATGATTGTCTGGCTGGCTCGGGGTGGTTTGTTTTATTGTATCCATATGCTGACGGATCTTACTTCACATGTTCATGCTGATGCTGGCTCCAATTATTTTTATACCGGCTGACTCGGCTGAGTGTGATTGATTATTATGACTGAAATATATGTCCATCTCACAAGTCCAAGAGTGACCTCGGATTGATTTGTCATCCAGCACCGGCAACCTTTCATGAAATTGTGAACAAATTTTTCCTGGTGGACACCCAATCTTTTTCTCCTTGCATTGGGTTTCTCAACCAACTGTGGGTCCTCCAGGTTTAAAATAGTGAGGTAGCTCATAACCGTTCACCTGTCGTATTCTAACTTCTTGCAGGAGTTTCTAAATCATATTAACTGATTCCTCTATCTTGAGCGTGAGACTTGTACCAATTATTTTACTGATTCATGTCGTGGCCAACATAAAGGGATATGACATTATAGGATAATATTCGCAGATTGGACCGACGATGGAGGGCTTGGCCATATCTTCTAATTCTTCGTGGGACCATGAGTTCTGTTAGGGGAATTATTTTGACGTGCATATCTTTATCCTTATCCCCTAGCAGGTAACATTTCTTCAATGGCAGGTTTATCGTCTCTCAATTTTTAATCACAGGGAAATGATCACCTGAACCCTTGCAAGAAATCAGCAAATAAATCAGTAGCCACCGGAACGGTCTTTACAACTTAGATCTGGGACATTACTGAAATAACTCAACCACGGCCCAAGACGGCTGAAAAGCAGCTCAGAGCATGAGACCATGTTGATAAGAAGAACGAGGCAGCTCCCTAAGAGGGCCGAATAGCGGCTCAAAGCATAGGGCCACTCACACAAAAAGAAACTCAACAATTATACGAGACGGCCGGAAAGCAACTCAGAACTCATGACAATTGTTGAATAGAGAGAAATAAAGTCGGCATCCACCTTGAATGGCCAAAAACAGCTCATGACACATGCGTGGTGCCGTTACCGGAGAAAAATAGACAAGGGCTCATCAGGATCACATTCCAGGTTCACTGGTACTTGTACAGAGCTCACTGTTGTCATCAAACTTGTAGTCCTTTGTCACACTGAGGTATATATCTGGCTTCCTTCACATATATTTGAGAATTTAATTCCCAAGGCAGACTTGTTTTCTGACAGATTCTTGCTGCTGACCAACTGTTGCTGATTCGATTCTCAGGATGCACTGCCATATGCTGTCAATTCACTATTTAATATTTTGCACAAATGCCGTACTGAGGGAGATTGGATGACTTATATTGGAAACCATCGAGTGCATCTTGCTAAGGAAGACTGCGTACCGTGCTTCAGAAGCTCCCCCCCTTAAAGAATTGCTAGGGAAAACTTGGTACCTTGTGCCGGAAGCATTTTGTGGTTGCTTGATGAAGAAGATAGAGTACCTGGTACGTGAAGTCATCCATATATCGTACTCAGGAAGAGAGATTAATCTTTCTTTGGAAGCTTCTCGGGTATCTTGCAAGGAAAGACTGAATTGCTTACAACAGAAGATTCTCATCGTGATATTCGGACCGATTTCCACATATTTAACCATCTTAATATTTTTGCTCTTGATTTCTTGTATGGAACGATGTTTTGCAGCACTATCTTCCTTTCTGAGTACATGCCATATTTTTGCTTGCTTCCAGGTACATCGGGTTCCAAAATTATCCTCAACGAAAAATTAAACTTGTATCTGAGCCATTACTTTGATAATATTCTATCAACCATGCACACAAATTTAACTTCTTGCTGATCTGATCTTTCCTGTTGTGAAGAGTGCACCCTGAGGGAGACATGATTATTTGTACTATTGTGAGGAGTGCACGTTAATGCAAACTTTATTAGTAGCATCCAGATCAGGCATTCTCCATTTTACTACAGTCAGCTGAGAATTCCATTTTATTTAACTGAGCTTCCAAATATTTCAAGTCCTTGCTAATTATTTGGGTCCGATGTCGGTTGACGAGCAACTTTAATAAGGGAAAAATAATGCCACACCGAAGGCCCAAAGAAAGAAGCAAAAGAAACGACTAAAATAAAAGCACACAAGCATACTAATAAAATCAAGCAACATCACATATTACTGCTACTCACAACAAAATATGCATGCACACCTAAGCACACAAATCACGCGGAAACTCCAGTATTAAGGTCTAATATGCTATGGCGGTGTGCACTAAAATTATATCCCTGTGTGGAAGGAGTTGGCGTAACCGAAGCTACACCAAGCACTGGCTGAACAATGGATGGATCTTGATGGATGCACAGGTGAGGACGGACTTGACGATCAAGTAGCGGGACACCAAAGTCGCGACCACATCATCATCGAGCGTACGGAAGGGATTCGTACACGTCCATCAAATAGAATGACTGGGTAGCGGTGGAAAAACAAGGCTCGCTGGCATTGCCCTTTTCTGACAACCAAGATCAGTAAGGTTTGCCAGAGGGACGAGATGAAAGACATGGTTCACAATAGAAATAAGTCCATTACCGGAATAATATGGGTGGATGGCGAAAAGATACCGAAGCGATACCTGAGCATAACTCCTCCGAACGGTGTCTGGAACACTCGTACCAGGGCATCACTCTACTGGGACAGAGGTGACACCAAACACCGAAAAACAGGTAGGCAAAGAGGGATGGTGCAGGTAGTGGATTGAAACTTATACCACCTACACTCACAAGATAAACTGCTAACGACCAAATAATAATCTATATGCATGCTATGCGACAAATAAATGCAGCAATCAAATGCAACAAACCAACCAAACTCTATACTACCGCATTCTAACGTTCGCGCGGTCTAGGGCGTCCTACAGCTAGACCTGCTCTGATACCAAGCCTGTGGCACCTCGGCTCAGAGAAACCGGAACGCCCCGTATTGCAGCCCAGAGATCAAGGAGATGTCTTCTGGAATACGGCACTGCTTAGCATAGAACAAACCAGCCTTCTATTATTACAGGAATATGATTACAATGTCTTCGATATTACAATGAATAACACCGGCACGGTGACACGACGGCTACCGTGGTTTCTCTATGCAAGCAGCATAACAAATCGAGGCAGCGAAACCTCTACTGGCAGTGGAACAACGAACGACGATGATGGACTCCAATCCGCAAGGACTCTCGATGGAACATTTATCCTAGCTCGTGAACATGGGAACCACACCAAACAAGCAAGCAATCCTGGCACAACCTACAAACTGGCATGACACGCCAGGTCAGTACATTGAATGTAAATGCAACCTCACAATAAACCAAAAGCATTCAAGACAAACAACAACATGGCATTAGCGTGTTAATTTAATTCATGAACATGGTACTAACAGAACAACATGGCATGCACAACTGATCATGATACAACTGGAACGACATAGCATGAACATACAAGCATGATGGTACTACATGCAACCTGATTATACTACCATGCACCAACTTACTCTGCTCGGGTTACCTCGTAACCAGCACATGTACAAACTTACCACCACGGACATCACACGAATACCCAACACCTCGGTATTCTCAATACCACAGTAATCATTCCGGTGATCATAACCAACTTGTCTCATCATCGAACCGGGGTTGTTATTAAGCACATTATTATTTTTATTACTGTTGACTCATAGTGTGACCGACACGAACTGGGCCCTTATCCGCGAGGATGGCTATCGATACATTAGACACACACACTCTGCAGAGGTAGCACACTTTACCCACACCATAGAACCCATGGCCTCGCATTCCCATTCGGGTGGACCAACGGCGTTCTGACAAAACCGATCTACTGTCATGACACTATCCCGGCCACTCCGAGCAACTGCCCACTGGGCTAGTCCTGGGTGTCCCCGTGTCTACCAAATACACAACGACCACCGTCGTGGCCAAAACATAAATGGTCCCAATCGGGGACCCGGATCCATAACAACAACAACAACGGGCACACAAGGTTATGCCCGTCTACCTGATCAGGGTAGCGCGTGCACATAACCTTCCCTCGTTTGGAGGTACCGGCGAGAGGCACGACAATAGACCCAGTTAGGGCCTTCCCATAAAAGGCAAGTGTGGCTGCACTGGTCAGCTCGATATGGTGGCACCATGACTCAGCCAACAGTTGTTCAAGTTCATTATTATACGGTTAAACTTGAATGCAATAAGCTGAGTCATAATAAAATAACATGATGCAACTATAATGTATGAACATGATATTAACATAAGCATGGAGGTGCACATAATCATCGAGCATAACCAATATCAAATATTTAACCAAATGAGCATGGCATACTGACGAGCATGAATATCACAAGTATAACGCTACTCATAGCATACTTGACTACTAGCATCATCAAATAATAACATGCAAGAACATAGCAAGAACACTGCCAAATAAACATGTACAATATCTAGTTGCAACGGAACATGCATATGACACTACTTGACAAATAACAAGCATGCATCAGGACTACTACTAGCATGTACTTTTACTACCAAGCATAACATGTGAACATGATATTAACAAGTAGTACAAGTCAACAAGACGCAACGGATCATAGCATGACAGTGAACATGAAACTACGAGCATAACCGAAACAATGACAGCAGTAGCAAACAAGCAGACATATAACAACAAACATTTATTAAAGATTCATGTTGAAAACCATGGCTAGTGCATGGCTATAATGCAAGTGGCTATTGTGGCTTGCCTAGGGTGACGGGATACTCCGGGAAGAAGTGCGGTGAAGCCGCAGAAACAATCGCCGGAAACAGTTCTCTCTCGGAGGGGGCTGTTTACGGCAAGGACAAAAGGGTCATTTTTAGAATGTGAAAACATGGTGAAAATAATACCAACAGAACGGGCTAGACGAAACGAAGAAGTGGGCTTTGGATTCACCTTATTTGGAGTTACGAGTAAAAATTTATGAGGTGACGAAGTTGAGGGACTTTTCTGCAAAAATATCATCACAAACAATTCCCTGAGTGGATAAGGCAGAAGCAGGTTTTGATAAAATACCCTCTCCAGAGATGAAAATGTACTTACGCCCGAAGAAGACATGGAATACGCTTTTGGTTAAGGGAAAACGTACTTCGCAGAGTACGTCTCCACTTAACACGTCAGTGGGTCGGCCCGGTCAATGCGTAGAGGCCGACAGGCGGGCCCCAGGGGCAGGGTCAGTGTCGAGTGGCTAGCGTGTGGGGCCTGAGTGGAGGTGGGGCCCGCCTGGCCCGAGGTCGTCGTCCACCTCGCTCCTGCCCGCGATGGAGAGGAGGGCCGGTGCGCTCCGACGAGGCTCATGGGCGGCTCCGACCACCATTCTCGCGGGCCGACCTACCGGGATGATCAGTGTGTGGAGCCGCACCCATCCCAGGGCAGAATGGACCTCGAGGAGGGCGGGGATGAGAGCAGCAAGTACTCCGGTGGAGGGGGCTTCGGGCACGAGTGGGTTCTTGGCCATAGTGGCTCCGGCAAGAGGGAGAGGCCACGGGGAGGATCTATGGGGTACTGGTGGTCCTCTGGTGAGGTCAGGAAGGAGGGGGAGTGCCTGGTTCGGGGGATTTGGCCGAGGCCGTGCGGCGGCCATGGAGGCAGAGAGCAGCGAGGAGAGGCTCTGGGGCTCGGGCAAGGCATTGGGGAGGATGAGAGGGGCGAGATGAGGTCGATGGCGAGGAAAGGAGGGGCTCGGGCGGCCTTAAACAGCCGGGGCGAGAGGGAGCCGATCTGGCATAGCCGCGGACGCGTGTCCGGCGTCGCGGGCGCGTGTCCGGTGCCGCGGACGCGTGTGCGCGTGCTCGAGCTCGACGGTAGGCGACGAGAGGGAACAGGAGGGAGGGCTCATGGGGAAGAGGCGGCCAAGGGAGCGCGGGGAGGAAGGGGCCGAACGCTACTGAGGCTCGGTCGGCCACAGTGCTCCCGTGGGCGCGCGGTGACGAGCGCCGACGAGGAGGCTTCTGGAGGGGGAGAAGGGTCCGGGAGGACGGCGACGACGCGGGGAACACGTGGGACAGGCCCGTGCTCGCTGAGGAGCCGAGCAGAGGAGGTGCCCAAACAAGAAGCCATTCTGGGCGCAGCCATTGCATGCCAAAACGGTGGTCACCGCGCAGACTGGCGAGGAGATGATGCCAAGGCTATAAAAAGGATGTCTAGTGGTAAGTTCCTCCATGGTAGTTGTTTACTGCGGTGGTAGCTCGATGAAAACGGCTCCGGTTAACTAGTAAGTATCGTCTGAAGTTTACTATAGTAAACTTGAGCATGAGCTGGTGATCAACAGAAGGGAGTTTGGAAGCAAAGAGTTTGTCTGGGGAGTTTAGGTTAGGAAGGACTACTGTCCTGGTAAGTTTGAGAAGATTTGGACCAGTGTTTAATATAGTTGCTTTACAACTACATAAATATGTCCAGAAACAAGATCATGAAGTAGCACTCACTTGGAGTAACAACTTGAGCTGAATCTTTGCAAGGCTTGGTTATTTGGTCATATAGAGATGCTATAAAAATTACATGCCATTTGGACTTGCCAAAATGGTATTTCCTTCACAAACATCTCCAATGACCAGAAACTTGCAAAAATTCTAGAGTAATAATGGCTTGATGAACCATGCCCAAAATGGGTTGAGGTGAGTTATATGGATAGAAAAAGTCATAGAAAAATTGGCAGCCATAATGGAGCAAGATAAATATACTTGCTTCACAAACTGAAATTTTGGACAGAATCAAAGAATTGAAGAAGAGCTCACATGGAGGCATTACATGAGCTCTACTTTGGTAGAGGGCTATGATATGATGATATGAGGGATGATGCAAAATGGCAACTCATTTGGATATGCCTAGCTTGCACCTCCTTCACAAAGCTTCTTTCGGGGTAGAACTTTGGAAAAACATAATTAAATAATTATTAGGCAAATGAGGTTGCATTTTGGCATGTGGCAATGATATAGACAGGAAAAGGTGTCCAAGGATTTTTACGTCAATTGGGTAAAGATAAATAGCACTTGCTTCACAAAGTGCCATCTAGGGCAGAATATAAAAATGAATATTGGTGAAATATTTTTGAACATGGCAATGAATTTTTTTGCCATATTTGATGAAGATGTGACCCTAACAATTTATGAGAATTTATTTGGGAATTTTAGGAGTGATGGAAATATAGGTTGCTTGACAACCTAGGGCAGACAGGGTTATTCCTTTAATAGAAAAAGGAATATTCCCTAGAAAAAGATTATTGAGGTTGGTCCAAGATGGAAATGGCAAGGTCTAGGGATCGATATGAGGATGACAAGCCACTCTAGAAAGAAAGAAGAGGTCATCTTCTTCAGTTTCCAGACCACATAGCCACGGCAAAAGAAAACTCGGGCAAAAATCTCAGAAAAACAAAAGAAAAAGAAAGGGCCAAAAATCAGGCTGTGACATCGCCTCTCCCTCGTGGATACTCCGGAGATCGATCTTGAGGACAAGAAGGCCAAGGCTAAGTATATGAAGCACAAGGGCCCCACCGTGCTCGCGGCCGAGCCTGAGATGAGTCGAGGCTGCGAACACGTCGAACTGACCAACGGCAGTAGCCCGTTCTACGTCTTCTACAATGTCCACACCCACAACACCAATGACTGGCAGGAGCTCCAGGAAATCCATGATGGGCGCCTTGGCCGCATGCCAAGCGCAATGCCCATGGCTACAGCCGCAGAGGAGGCCATGGTGGCAGCCGTTGGGACAACCGCGACCATCGCCAGGACTGGCGCGACCAACCTCATGAGGAACGCTGGCAGGGCCAACATTGCGACCGCCCCTGGCGTGACCAGCTTCACGAGGACCGTCCTCGGGGCAATGCCGGCCTCCCTCCGCTGCCGCCGCCTATAAGGAGGAACAGCGACCACCGCCAAGACGAAGGGACTGGTGTCTTCCAAGAGCCTTGTGCCATTGCCTGCATCTTAGGTGGTGCCCAGGTTCCTGCCTCTCATCGCATCTTCAAGCAGTGCGCCCGTGAGGTGAATGCGGCCCTCACCAAGATTGATGTGTCGCTTCCCCTCAGGTAGTCCAAGTACAACATCACCTTCGACTCTACAGACCAGCTCAAGTACTCGGCCGCCGCAGGCACGCTCCCGATGCTCTGCTCAACAACCATCGACAACCTCCTTGTCACCAAGACTCTCATCGACGGCGACGTGGGGCTCAACATCCTCTCCGTAAAAACGTTTGACACACTCGAGGTGCCATATGACCAGCTTATGCCCACAAATCCATTCTCACGGTTGACCGATGGCTTCACCGTCCCCATACAGTACTAGGGAAAAGGCTACATGGCTAAAAGTTAGTAGTAGCGTGGGTGCACCTTCACTACTACTAACTTTGTTAGTAGTAGCGTGTGTGTGCCACCCGCGCTACTGCTATTATGTACCTGCGCTACTACTAACGAAATAGTAGTAGCATGTCTATAATACCAATGCTACTCGTATCCTAAATACTAGTAGTGCGCAGTTTTTTCCCACGCTACTACTAACTTATTAGAAATTTTAAAAAATCAACCAATTCACACAGTTTTTGTATCTACTACTTCCTCCGTAAACAAATATAAGATTGTTTAGATCACTACTTTAGTGATCTAAATGCTCTTATATTTCTTTACAGAGGGAGTATTACACAGTTCCTCATTGTAGCAATAACATATGTATAATTCCTATCTTTATTGGTGTAAGAGTATAGACAAAGTATTGTGCGTGGCAACTTGGTAAGCACGGCAAGTGGTTCTTAGCATGCAAATTCAGAATTTTACCACTACTTCTAGATGCCAGAGACTTAGATGTGTTAGTTGTTGTGCAGCTTCTGCACGACCTGATCTCGCGGCATGCGGCTACGACAAAACACACCGGGCCGTCTCGACGAGCCACACCTGACTGACGGCAGCCACCGCCTTGAGTTGCGATGCCGTCACCTCCCTCACCCTGGCCCTCAGCTCCAACATGCATTGGCTGATGTTGTCATCGTGCCTCACCACCAGCGAACGGAGGACGCCATCGTAAATGTGCCCCACACCCTGTAACCGGAACATCATTAAGATTCAGATTCAGAACTGACCACATATCGAATCAAATGTATCAGAATGTTCATCATCTCTCGGGCTCGGGGTGTCTGGTCAACTACTTACCCGTGTGCTGGGGTGCCATATGTAGAGGACGAGCAGCAGCTTCGCCTCTCCGTACATTTGCATCCATCGCACCGTCAAGTACATGAACCTCTCGACGACCGTCATCGTCGCCACCAGAACCTTGCAGCATTACAAACAGAGGTTCAGAAACTTCATATTCTTCATAAGAACGACACAGAAAAACAATGCGGTACATGTCGGTGCCAATGTGCTACATTTTTTTCCCAAGAGTCTTATTTAAGCCGTAATGCACAACTGAATTACAAACTGAAGCAGCACATAGCTACTTCCATGACAAAAGATAATGCAAAAGATTAAAAGAAATTATGTTTTGTTGGAAGCCCTAAAATGAAATAACACCTACGAACCAAATAAGGAGTAAGAGTCACAATTCTTCTAGTAATTTTCTATCTATCCACTTTTCTAAGTAGTCCTTTCAATACCTTGACATCTTTCACATTATCAAAGATAACAAAGTCCATTAATCTACTGCTGGAAGAGCATAGTGACTATACAAACTTGCAAATTGGGATGGCTAAAAAATAAATAGAGAATGCATATTCTCTAACAGAGAGTGGTACTTGTTGAAGACAAACTGGATTGAAGTGACAAAAACAAGGACAAAGTGTCATACAGTCTACCAATGCACACAAAAGTTGCCCCTCAACAAGCAACCATGTAATAAGAAAACTAAAGCATTGTCCAGGGAGGGATGCTACTCCATGTCATCAAATATGAAAATCAGGGTGATAACAAAAGCTGCCAACCAAGTCAACCCCTGCAGTTCAGAAATTCAGGGTGATAAAAAATAACAAAGCAAAAACAAAGAAGCAAAAACCAAATACTAAAATTCCGGGACCATGTGCCGCGCGGGGGCCTCCGCGAAGGCCACTTGGGCAGCGGCACAGAAGGGGAGCAGGTCCACAACATCCTTGTCGGTACCGCCCATCCGGGGTTGGTGATGAGAACAACACTTTCAGATGACAGCAAGCAAGCAGAATGAACTGAAAAATTATTTTGGACATAGTCGTTAGTTACTTGCACAATCTTATACCGATTAGTTGGTACAAAGACACAAAATGTTCATATACAATAATTTGAGGATGTTACATAATGCCGGTTAATAACCTGAGTAGGTGATGCTGCGCATGCACACAAGTTGAAATTAAACAAGAAAACCCCCACCAGTTCTTCTGAAATCAGCACTAAATAAATCAACTTCTTATTTAATTCTTTACTGCCAGAGATGGAGTGCTTGTTCCGTATAGATCTACCAAAGAGCTAGCTAGCATGAAAATAATGACGGATTTGCCCGCATATGAGTCAACATGAACAATCAGATCAAACTAGCTAGTAATCGAAGGCTGAATCAGGTCAATCAACAGGAACAATGGAGTGCATGCCTTTATCTGGCGAACCTCCTTGAGAGCGGCGTCGACAGGTTGCTCCAGGCTGCGTAGCTTCCCAAACTCCAGCAGTCCAGATCTTCACCCATCCTTTTCCCGTGATCCATTGCTACTTCTCGATCTTGCGTTGTATTACCTCGAAGAGGAAAGCGTGATGCAGCACAGTAGCGTAATAATTTCCTTCAGTTTTTGAGAACCAAGGTATCAATCTAGTAGGAGACCACGCGCGAGTCCCTCGCACCTGCACAAACAAATAAGAACCTCGCAGCCAACACGATAAAAGGGGTTGTCAATCCCTTCTCTGTCACTTACGAGAGTGAGATCTGATAGATATGATAATATAATATTTTTGGTATTTTTGGTATAGAGATTGAAAATAAATAATGCAAAATAAAGTAAATAGTTGATGGAAGATAAATATGATGAGAATAGACCCGAGGGCCATAGGTTTCACTAGTGGCTTCTCTCATGATAGCAGAATTCTATGGCGGGTCAACAAATTACTGCCGAGCAATTGATAGAAAAGCGCATAGTTATGAGAATATCTAGGCATGATCATTGTATATAGGCATCACATCCGTGACAAGTAGACCGAAACGATTCTGCATCTACTACTATTACTCCACACATCGACCGCTATCCAGCATGCATCTAGAGTATTAAGTTCATAAGAACAGAGTAACGCCTTAAGAAAGATGACATAATGTAGAGGGATAAACTCAAACAATATGACATAAACCCCATCGTTTTATCCTTGATGGCAATAATACAATACGTGCCTTGCTGCCCCTGCTGTCCCTGGGAAAGGACACTGCAAGATTGAACCCAAAGCCAAGAACTTCTCCCATTGCAAGAACTATAGATCTAGTAGGCCAAAACAAACCAATAATTCGAAGAGACTTGCAAGGATATTATAATCATACATAAAAGATTTCAAAATAGAATCCAATATTGTTCCAAGATAATCCTGATCATAAACCCACAATTCATCGGATCTTAACAAAAACACCGCAAAAAGATTACATCGAATAGATCTCCTCGAAGATCAAAGAGAACTTTGTATTGAGATCCAAAGAGAGAGAAGAATCCATCTAGCTAATAACTATGGACCCGAAGGTCTGTGGTAAACTACTCACAACTCATCTGAGAGGCTATGGTGTTGATGTAGAAGCCCTCCATGATCGATGCCCCTCTGGTGGATCTCCGGAACAGTCCCCAAGATGGGATCTCACGGGCATAGAAGGTTGCGGCGGTGGAATTAGGGTTTCGTCGACTGTCTCATTGTTTTCAGGGTATGAGAGTATATATTGGCTGAAGAGGCACGTCAGGGGAGCCAAAGGGGGCCACGAGGGTGGGGGGCGCGCCTACCCCCTGGGTGCGCCCCTGCCCTCGTGGCCGCCTCTCTCTCATCCAGGCATGTACTCCAAGTCTTCTGTGTTGATATCGTTCCAAAAATAACTCTCCCGAAGGTTTCATTCTGTTTGGACTCCGTTTGATATTCCTTTTCTGCGAAACACTGAAATAGGCCAAAAACAGCAATTTGCACTTGGCCTTGGGTTAGTAGGTTAGTGCCAAAAATAATATAAAAGTGTACAATAAAGCCCATTAAACATTCAAAACATAATATATAATAACATGGAACAATAAAAAATTATAGATATGTTGGAGATGTATCAAGCATCCCCAAGCTTAATTCCTGCTCGTCCTCGAGTAGGTAAATGAAAAAAACAGAATTTTTGATGTGGAATGCAAACCAACATAATTCTCAATGTAATTTCCTTTATTGGTGCATGAATGTTTAGATCTGAAAGATTCAAGACAAAATTCTATATTGACATAAGAATAATAACACTTCAAGCATACTAACAAAGCAATCGTGTCTTCTCAAAATAACATGGCCAAAGAAAGTTCATCCCTACAAAATCATATTGTTAGGCTATGCTCCATCTTCATCACACAAAATACTCAAATCATGCACAACTTCGGTTTCAGCCAAGCAATTGTTTCATACTTCAATTTTTTCAAACTTTTTCAACTTTCAAGCAATACATGAGCGTGAGCCATGGATATAGCACTATAGGTGGAATAGAGTGGTGGTTGTGGAGGAGACAAAAGAGGAGGATGGTCTCACATCAACTAGGCGTATCGATGGTCTATGGAGATGCCAATCAATATAGATCAATGTGAGTGAGTAGGGATTGCCATGCAATGGATGCACTAGAGCTATAAATGTATGAAAGCTCAACGAAAGAAACTAAGTGGGTGTGCATCCAACTTGCTTGCTCATGAAGACCTAGGGCATTTGAGGAAGCTCATCGTTGGAATATACAAGCCAAGTTCTATAATGAAAATTTCCCACTAGTATATGAAAGTGACTAAACAAGAGACTCTCTATCATGAAGATCATGGTGCCACTTTGAAACTCAAGTGTGGAAAAAGATAGTAGAATTGTTCCTTTTTTTTCTTTTTTTTCTTTTTTTTTTCTTTGGGCCTTTCTTTTTTTATTTGGCCTTTTTGTCTTTTCTTATTTTCTTATTCTTTGGGACAATGCTTTAATAATGATGATCATCACACTTCTATTGATTTACAACTAGATATTACAACTCGATACTAGAACAAAGTATGACACTATATGAATGCGTCCAGCAGTGTACCGGGATGTGCAATGAATCAAGAGTGATATACATGAAAAAATATGCATGGTGGCCTAGCCACGAATACGATGACAACTACATGATCATGCATGGAACTATGACAATGATGAAGCATGTCATGTGAATGGAACGGTGGAAAGTTGCATGGCAATATATCTCGGAATGGCTATGGAAATGCCATGATAGGTAGGTATGGTGGTTGTTTTGAGGAAGGTACATGTTGGTGTATGGTACCGGCGAGAGTTGCGCGGTACAAGAGAGGCTAGCAATGGTGGAAGGGCTAGAGTGCGTATAATCCGTGGATTCAACACTAGTCATAAAGAACTCACATACTTATTGCAAAAATCTACAAGTCATCAAAACAAAGTACTACACGCATGCTCCTAGGGGAAGGGTTGGCAGGAGTTTACCATCGCGCGATCCCGACCTCCACACAAAGGATGACACTCAATGAAATACCTCATGCTTCAAATTTGTGACACAACGGTTACCATACGTGCATGCTACGGGACTTGCAAACCTCAACATAAGTATTTCTCAAATTGACAACTACTCTACTAGCATGACTATACTATCACCATTCTCATATCTCAAAACAGTCATCAAGCATCAAACTTCTCATCATATTCAATGCACTTTTATTAAAGGTTTTACTATACCCATCTTGGATGCCTATCATATTAGGACGAGTTTTATAACCAAAGCACATTACCATGCTGTTCTAAGAGACTCTCAAAAAGAAAAAAGTGAAGCATGAGAGGTCAATAATTTCTACAAAATAAAACCACTGCCGTGCTCTAAAAGATATACGTGAAGCACGAGAGCAAAACTATCTAGCTCAAAAGATATAAGTGAAGCACATAGAGTATTCTAATAAATTCCGATTCATGTGTCCAGCAAGGATGATTGTGGCAAACTAAAAAGAAAAGACTCATGACGCTCTAAGCAAAACACATATCATGTTGTGAAAGAAAATATAGTCTCAAGTAAAGTTACCGATAGATGAAGACAAAAGAGGGGATGCCTTCCCGGGGCATCCCCAAGCTTGGGCTTTTGGTTGCCCTTGAATTTTACCTTGGGTGCCTTGGGCATCCCCAATCTTAGGCTCTTGCCACTCTTTGTTCCATAGTCCATCAAATCCTTACTCAAAACTTGTAAACTTCACAACACAAAACTTAGCCAAAAATCTTGTGAGCACCGTTAGTATAAGAAAAAAACCACCACTCAAAGGTACCGTAAGGGACTCATTCTTTATTTATATAGGTATTACACCTACTGTATTCCAACTTATCTATGATTCATACTCCCCGATACTAGTCATAGATTCATCAAAATAAGCAAACAACACACGAAAAACAGAACAATCTGTAGCAATCTGTAACTTTCGAATACTTCTGTAACTCTAAAAAAATTGGTGGACGTGAGGAATTTGACTATTAATCATCTGAAAAAAGAATCAACTGAAAATCAATCGTCAGTAAAATATGGTAGCTAATCTCGTGAGCGCTAAAGTTCCAGTTTTTTACAGCATGATCGCATAAACTTCACACAAGTCTTCCCAAAGGTTCAACTTGGCATAAACACTAATTAAAACACAAAACCACATATAAACAGAAGCTAGATGCAATATTTATTCCTAAACAAAAGCAAAAACAAAGAAAATAAAATTGGGTTGCCTCCCAACAAGCGCTATCGTTTAACGCCCCTAGCAAGGCACGATACAAGAATAGATCTAGGTATTGCCATCTTTGGTAGGCAATCCGTAAGTGGCTCTCATAATAGATTCATAAGGTAATTTGATTTTCATTCTAGGAAAGTGTTCCATGCCTTTCCTTAACGGAAATTGGAATCTAATATTTCCTTCCTTTATATCAATAATTGCACCAATCGTTCTAAGGAAAGGTCTACCAATAATAATAGGACATGTAAGATTGCAATCTATATCAAGAACGATGAAATCTACGGGCACATAGTTCCTATTAGAAACAATAAGAACATCACTAATCCTTCCCATAGGTGTCCTAATGGTAGAATCTGCAAGATGCAAATTTAAAGAACAATCATCAAGTTCATGGCAACCTAACATATCACACAAAGGTTTTGGAATTGTGGAAACACTTGCACCCAAATCACACAAAGCAAAACATTCATGATCTTTAATCTTAATTTTAATAGTAGGTTCCCACTCATCATAAAGTTTTCTAGGGATATAAACTTTCGAATATGGTGTTCTGGCAAAACCCTTAAGGTTCAAACTCTAGGGTGCGCTAGAAGATCTCTCCTTCTGCCCTAGCTCGTCTACTCAACAACCTTAGGCCTAGCTCGTCAGATCCGATGAACAAGAGACACAAGATTTATACTGGTTCGGGCTACCCTTGTGGTGTAATACCCTAATCTAGTGTGTGTGGTGGATTGCCTGGTAGGCTTAGGAGGAACTAGTACATGGATGAACTGCCTCCTGAGGAGAGGTGTTCTTGAGCTCGGGTGAGCGTGTGGGTGTGTGGCCTTCTATATGATCAACTCTCGATCCCCCTCCAATGGTGGTGACAAGTCCTATTTATAGTGGCCCCGGTCCTCCTCCCAAATATTGAGCACGAAGGGATCCCACCACGACCAAATTTGAAGGGGGACAGCTAGTACAAGCTATCCTGACAAAAGGTGGTCTTCGCCTGCCAAAGGCTCTAGTGGTGATGCCGCATTGGGCTCCGTAATGACCTCCTTCCTGCCATCCTGCTGGTCTTGGTCTCGTACTCTCGTTGCACCGATAGGGAAACCATTGCCTGACGCCTCAGGACTCTTCGTCTGCACCTGCTTCTTTAGCACCAAAGGGGAAACTGGCACTCTACGCCCGCTGGCGCCCGCCTGGCATTGGTTGTCACCGCTCACGTCACGAGGACCTCACAAGGTGCCCCTTGCCTTAATATCTCCGATCCTCACGAGCTGGCCTGGTGAGGGCCGCCCGAGGGGATGCATTGTGTCGACCGCCTCGCGAAGCTTGGCCCCTCGCGAGGGTCTTGAGTGGTTGTTGAAGATGCTGGGCCATAATAGGCTGCCTTGTGAGCCACGCCCTGGGCCGCAAGCAGGCAAGTCTGGGTACCCCCATTCCCAGAACGCCGACAGTAGCCCCTCGGCCCAAGGTGCGCTCGGGCTTGGCTTCGTGGCGAAGCCAACGGCCAAGTGCGGAGTGTCGCGGGCCCCAAAGCCTGCGGTCCTGACAGACGCGTGGCGATTGACGGGACGTGGGCGTCTCCACTTCCCCAAACAGCCTCGATTTGCACCCCGTTCGGCGGCCACTGTTACCTGCTCAACTTTGGTTCCTCAGTCGACGGCGCGCCCGGCAGTTTTCTTCATCTTCTGAATCTCCTTCCCCGGACTGATCCAGCACCAACTCCCTCCACCGCCATGGCTTCTGGTAGGGAGAAGGAAGAGGGAGCGGAGCCCTGTTGTCACATCCCTAGTCAGTGCTTGCATTAGGACTAGCTAGAGTGTGCATCATGTTTACTTTTCAAAGAAACTTGAAATGGGAATGACAGAAACCCCAGCACCCCTCTTCTAACAACTAGGGTTTAATAAAATCTTTTCCAATGTACCCAAAATGCCCTTCAAAAATGTTCATCATTTCTGCATTGGTCTTAAACCTCTGCCAAAAATGGTGCACAATTTTCTAGGACATCCAAGGTCTCTGGATTAATTCATATGGTATTTGCATTTGGGCATTTAAATGCTATAAAATACTTTATGTGCCCAAATAATCATAAGCTAAAATGTTCCATACTGTTCATATTATATACAGTGGGCATGACTAGTTTTATGAGTTATAAAAATGTTCTCACATTTTATTTAATTCAACAAAGTTGCAAAAGAAATGAAATAGAAAGTAAATAGAAAAAAAGGCAGAAGCAAACTCACCTGAGCCCACTTACCTGTCTGGCCCAGCCGGCCCAGCCCACCAGGGTCATCCCCGTCTTCTTCGCCGCGCCAGCGCATGAAGCTGCTCGGTGGCGAGCGCCGCCGATGCGCCGGCCACCTCCTGCCTGCCTGGCTAGCCTCCTCGACCCCCTGGATGAAACAGGACGACGCCACGCAGACCCCTCGACCTCCCTCGACCGCTCCCCTCTCTCTCTCCCCTCTCCTGGTTCTCTCCCTCGCACTGCCTGAGCGGAGCTCGTCGCTGCCGCCGCGCCCACCGAGTCCCCCTCGCCTCTCATACGAGCCCCCGAGCTCCGCCTTGCTGCCGTGCTTCTCTACGCCGAACCACAGGTCCCCGGGCACCTTGAGGCTTTGTCCTCGAGCTCGTCTTCTCCACACGGCCGCCGGAGGCCATCGACAAATTCGCCGGACCCCGTGCCTCCCCTGCCTCGCCAGCAGTACCAGAAGAACCGCGGTGAGCCCCGGTTCCGTTTCCCCCATGCCCCATGGCCTATCTTGTTCCCTAGAAGAATCAGCCACCAGAGCCGAGCGCTCCTCGCCGCCGGCCATGGCGCCGCCGTGGCCACAGCGGCTGCCACTCGCGTCCGAGTGCATCACCGCACTCAGCGCATCACCATGGACCTGTAGCAACCAACCGCTACTCCTGCCGTGCGTTGTAACGTCGTTTTCACCGACGCCCGAATTCCGGACGCCGCCTTCGAGCTCACCGCCGATGATTCCGGCCACCCCAGCACCTACCGTCGCCTCCACTAGATGCGCACGAGCCCCAGCTCACCATAGAGCCCAACCGCGACTCAAACGGTGGCCTGTAGGCAAAACCCGAGCACCGCCGCCGCGTTTGGCCTCGCCGGTGTCGAGCCGCCAGTGGGTTTGACCTGTTTTGACCACGCCTGGACTCCCACCTGTGTCGTTGACATGTGGGACCGACCGTTGACTAACTCCAGTTTAGGTTTTAATTTAAACACTAATTGCTGTCATTAGTTTAGTGAGTCACAGACATGTGGGGCCCAGCCCCTCTTAACTTTAGTTTAGTGTTAA
The DNA here is from genome assembly GCA_902687465.1 of Secale cereale. Taxonomy (NCBI): domain Eukaryota; kingdom Viridiplantae; phylum Streptophyta; class Magnoliopsida; order Poales; family Poaceae; genus Secale; species Secale cereale. Next base: position 433,650,922 of record LR738712.1, on the reverse strand, counting down.
GCTCTTTTTAGTTAGCACCAGAGACACTGACATGAGGGACCCACTGGTCAGGTTTGACCTGGGCGCCCTGTTGACTTGCTGATGTCAGCATGATGTCATGCTGACGCAGTAAAGGATTTTCTGGGATTATTTGAGTTAAAAATAATTCAGGAAATTCCAGAAAATGCTTTAAACTTCAAAAATCATATATATTCAACAGTAGCTCAGATGGAAAAGATTTATATATGAAAATTGATCAGAAAAATCCAATCTTTCCAATGGCACTGGTTTCATGCATGTTTGATTAAGTTAACCTTGCTGTTTACATTAAAACATGAAAATGCACTTAAATAAATAATAGTTTGAGTTTCAATTTGAATCTTTGATTCAAATGGGCTCAAACCCTTCTGGTTATAGTTGCATTAGCCCAAAACACATGCATCTCGCCATACCATGAGCATGCATCATATTGTTGCATTTGTTTGCTTATTGATTGTATCGCCGATATTCTCCGTGTTAGGTCTTGCTCCCGAGGATACTTCTGCGTATCCAGCTGAAGAGCAGTACCCGACAACCACTCTGTCAGGCAAGCAATCATTGATCATTCCGATACAAACCCATCTTCTCGCTCCTGCTCTCTTTTACTACATTAAGGCAACATCGTGTGAACTGCTACTTGCTGCGGTAGTTGAACCCTATTCCCTTGCATGACATGTCATTGCCACAGTAAATAGTTGAAACCCACTAGCATGTGTAGGAGTTGATTGAGCCATGTGATGTGTGATCCACCATGCTATTTGTTTATGTTGCCTGCTATGCTTAGAGTTGTGTTAGGTCTGGTTCATCTGGGTGATGGATCAGAGTGAAATCATCATACCGGTAAAGAGAAGGAAGTGTGGAACATGTTTGGTAAAGGTATCGATGAAAGGCCATGTAGGAGTACGTGGTGGGTTGTTTCATTGGAACCGTTCATAGGACCCGAGATATGTATGTGTGGTTCAAGTTCCAGCTACTACCATGCATTGGGCCCAAAACCAATGGACCCTCTCGGCTTATTAATTACCCTCGATCTCTGTCTAGGAGTTGCAACTAGCTTCTGGTGTTTGTAGTTTACTGGTGGTCGTGCACAGCGCTGACCCTCGGGGTGGGCTGTGATGCGACAGGTACGTGGCACGGTGTACCGATTGCCCGTTTGGTGACTCGGGAACCCTGTACACATCGTTTGGGGCTGTGAGCGACACCCCGGCCGGATCTCCCCACGGATGGAACCCAAATAGGCGACAAACCTGGACGATAGACTTGTGTAGTTAGTCAGGTCGTGGCCGACACCCTCGCTGGGCTTCCGCTTGAAGGTTGCCGATAACTTGTCGAGTAAACGACGATAAGTGGTGGAAGCGTGTGTGAAGAAGTACACCCCTGCAGGGTTACCAATCTATTCGAATAGCCATTGTTCGCGGTACGGACTACTTGGTTACTCTTACAGTTCATAGACAAGTTGATGGATACTACTAAAAACCTCAAGACAAGTGTGAGTGCCGTGGATGGCCCTTCCGTAGGATGACGGAAGAGGATCCTCGGTGGTGTATTGTCGTGGTGAGTAGAGGACTCGTGTACGTAGTAATATCTTGCAATCTGTTGAGAGTTGTAGTATAGCTTAGCCAAGAGTCAAAGCTGGCTTTCTGCTATGAACTACACTACCCCATGTTGATAATGTTGCATGTATTATAGGTTCTGTTGTAAGACTTGCTGAGTACCTTTGTACTCATGTTTGCTTAATAACTATTGCAGAGGAGAACCCTGCCCCTTCTGTTGGGTTCTACATAGATGTTGACGTCGACGAGTAGCTTGCTACCCAGGCGGAGATCTGGAGCTTGTGAAGGGCCTTGTAGATAGTCAGGCTACACCAAGCCTGTTTTATTTTCTAAGTTTTCTGTACTCAGACATGTAGTTTCCTCTTGTGCTTGTATGACCGTATGACTTGAGTGTTGGGTCATGTGACCCCTACCTGTATGGATATGTTATGTATGGCTCTTGGAGCCTCTTAAATAAAGTACTTTGAGTCATAGAGTTCTGTTGTGATGCAATGTTGTATTTGCACATATTGAGCATATTGTGTGTATGATTGAAATGCTTGGTATGTGTGGGATCCGACACCTAGTTGTTTTCCTTTGGTATCCTATCTTACAAGGGAATGCCTCCTAGTGCTTCCAATGAGCCTTGGTAGCTTGCTACTGCTCGGAACACGTAGGCTGGCCGGCATGTGTCCTTCTTCGTTCCTGTGTCTGTCCCTTAGGGGAAATGTCACGCGTTGTTCCTTTAAGTCCATGTAGCTTGCTACGACTTGGGTTCATACGTTGATGACCGACACGTTCGGTGCTGGGTCATGGATGGCTGTCTCTGTAATTTAGTGCCACTTTTGGTTTATAACTAGCCATGTCGGCCCGGGTTCTCTATCATATGGATGCTAGCGACACTGTCATATACGTGTGCCAAAATGCGGAAAAAGTCCCGAGCCAGGTAAGGTGGCACCCGTGGGGATACCGTGCGTGAGGCCGCGAAGTGATATGACGTGTTACAACTAGATCGATGTGACTTAGGATCGGGGTCCCGACAGCGTTGGCATCAGAGCCGGACTGCCTGTAGGTTTCTCAAGCCAAACTGGTCGATGTTGAGTCTAGAAAAATTCTTAGTTATATGTAGGGGAATTGATTGTGGAAGGGAACATAAGGCTCTTTTTACTCCTTTACCTTATGCCCTTCTGATCTGAGTCAGTCTATTCTTTCCACGGGGATTTAGGACTAGGCCTCTTATCCTTACTAGGTTCACGTGTTACTAATCCGTAGACTCTTAGGATTGTTGGTTTCAAGCCTCAGTTCAGTTTCTATCCTTTTAGTATGATGATTTTTTGGACCCGGAACCTTGATATGATATTGTTGAGTGGCTATGCTATCATTTGTATGATGTCTCAAATCTTCTTTTGAGCATTTACAGTTGTTATGCTGCCCGATTTCTTCCAGAAACACTAATGCCTTTGCATTACTTCGTGTTTCAGATGTCTGGCCGCACACCTCACCAAGTGGTCCGTTTGACTCGGTGCATTAATGTGCCCGGTCACACGGCCATGCTAGTCCGTGTGTTGACTAAGACCGGTTACCGCTGGTATCCTGAGTACACCGTGGAGGAACAGTACCGGGATTTCAATCAGAGTCAGTATTTCTGCACACTCCAGATATACCCCTCATATCCCGGAGCTAACGACCCCATCCATTGGTCTTATGGACTCGGGGTTACTATCGAGATGGCAGTGCAGGATGCCGCCTATTCGATGATGACCATTCCCCCGGCTAGGCATGCCCTGTTGCTGAACACTGAGTTCTGTTACATGCCAGCCTCACTTCCTGGAGAGGAAGGCAACTACGCTGGTCTGTATACCGATGCTGCTCATGAGGAGCCACTGCTTCAGACTACTGTTCAGATGCTGGAGGATAGGGACCGTGAGGTCCGTGCCCTCCGAATGGAGCTGTATAACACTCGAGCCGCCCACTGGACTACTTTGACACGGCTTGCACCTGCTGTGCACGCCGGATATCTGGATATGCGGGATTTGTACCCCGTGCGGACTCGTCTGCCTGATCGTATGGATTGGCGTGACGTTGGGGGTATTACACCTCCATGTGGGTGTCAGTTACCACCAGCATCAGGCCCGAGGCCACATCCATGTCCTGTAATGCCCAGGATGGGACTATACCTCCTACGTGTCGAGGCACGACTTAAAGGTATAAGCCCATTCTGGAATGATCTCAAGTTTGGTATCTTTGCACGACTCATGTAAAAGAGGGATTAAAATGCAAAAGGAGATAGTTGGCTTACACTCGCCACTTCACACAATACATTACATAAGCAAAACATCATTCAAAACATCACAACCCGACTACGGGTGAAGATCCAAAGAAAGATACCTAAACAACATAAAGCCACAGGTCAGAATCGCCCCTAGTAGAAACCACTACTGATCGTCGAAAACATCACAAGCATACGGCCAAACTCTTCATCGAGCTCCCAGTGAAGTACTTGAAGCAGCTCCTGCATCATTCTCGGCTGAACCTGCATCTGGTGTTGTAGTATCTGTGAGCCACGAGGACTCAGCAATCCCATAACCATGGGTATCAAGACTAGCAAAGCTTTGTGGGTAGGAGGAGGTAAAGTGGTGAGGCTGCAGCAGCGGCTAAGCATAATATGGTGGCTAACTTACGAGTACAAGAATAAGATGAGAATCTACGCAAACAGTCGCAACTAGTAGTGATCGCTAAAGATCCTGATCTACATACGAATCAAACATAACCCCACCGTGTTCTCTTCTCAAAGTGAAAAGAGACAGTCACGGTTACTCACACAGTTGTGTGTTTTACTTCGGATCCTCTGTCATGTTTTCTACAACCGGACATTAACAAATTCCAATCTGCCACATAACCACGGGCACGCCTTTCGAAAGATCATAACCCTGCAGGGGTGTCCCAACTTAGCCCATCACAAGCTCTCACGATTAGCTTAAGTGATAAATATAACATCATCACCCCTTATCTTAGGGAAATCCGATCAGGCTCGGCATCCCGGTGCACAAGACATTTCGACAATGGTAAAACTAGTCGAGCAAGACTTCCCGGTGTGCCGACACCCTGATAGTAGCCGCGCATATCTCGTCTCAGGCCACGACCGGATGGGCGATTCTAGAGGTTATACCAGATACCTCAAGTTTCCCCGTGGCGGCCCCGCAGAACCCCCGTTTGGGACCAACACCATCAGCACTGGCCCCCCTGCTATGTAGAAAGAATCCTCGGGTAGCGCTAACTCCCTATGCAATTTAATTAATTAATTAAGTTGTTATTATGAGCAAATTAAAACCAATGTTGGGCCTTGCTGGAGGAGTTTTATTCAAAGACGAACTATCAAGGGGTCCCCATCCACCCATCGTGTAAGGAACGCAAAATCAAGGAACATAATGCCGGTTTATCGGCGCCTAAGGTGGCTTGAGTGGAACAAAACACCGTGCAAAAGGCCAAGCCTTCCACCCATGCCTAGTATAGAGGTGTGTTAATAATAATTATAGATATTGTGATATAACAACAACAAGTTACCTCCTGGAACGATCTTCATCTTCACATGCAACTAACAACGCTATAAGAGGGGCTGAGCAAGCAGGTAACATAGCCAAACAATGGTTTTGCTAGGAAGTTGTCAAAAGGTTAGAGGTTTCATGGCAACAAGGAGGCTGACATAAAAGATGGGTAGCACGACATGTAACGATAGCATCGAGACAACTAAGCATGGCAATGGTAGTAAAGGTATCCAAGGGTATGATCATCTTGCCTGGGATTCCGCAAGGGAGAAGAACGGATCCATGAAGTAGACGGAGCAACATAGTCGAGCGAATCCTCACAACTCCGGAACGAAACCGAAGCTAACAAGAGAAGCAACCCGAAAGAAGCAAACAACACGGTAAACACACAAGCATAAACATGGCATACGATGCACATCCAAGTATGATGCATGTCCGGTTTAATTATGCATGGCATGGCAATGTGCACAAACAGAACTACAAGTTTAGTGGAGCTCAATATGCAACGAGTTGCATATTGACGAAACACCACATGTTATTTATTTAGTTGACTCTCGTTTATTTACAAGACAAGGTTAAATGTTTGTTAACATGGCAAGAGGTGAAGCAAGAGCAAACTACCTATTTAGACATTTTAAATGAGGCCGGAAATAACAACAACAATTCCGGTAAAAATCCCCATATGATGTTTAGCAATTTTATGCAACAACAATTAACACATTTTATGTTGTTAACATGATGCGGATGACATGATCAAGTTTATGCAATTTTATTAAAAGGGAACATGAAGAGATATGAAGTATTGTCACCGTGGTGGAAGGAAAAGGTGACACGGTAACGATCCGAAAATGATGCAACGGCAACATCTTGGTTCCGGTAACTCGTTGAGAGACCGGTGCAAAAGAAAGGTGGCGTGAGCGAGCGAAACAAGATGAAAAGGTGGGGTGATCCCGTCACCGGGTTCTCACGGGTCGGCGACGAGGCAACCGAGGAGCACGACAAAAGATGATACGGGCACGGAGCACACAAGGGAAACATCTCATACAACACATGCATTCGTTCACGGGCGTCGTCTCGGGGTTATACCTTCGAAGCGTTCATTCTCGGAGGGGTTCGAGTCGTCGAGGGACGTAGTGGAAGTAGGCGTTCTCGTTTGGTAGATGTTCGGGGCCGTCGTGGTACTTGGCGCTTCAAAGTGTTCGTCGTGGTACTTGAGGTCTCCGAACTTGTCGTTCTTGTCAAACGGAGGGGTACTTGGTGTTTCCGGCGACGGTAGTCGTACAAGTTTTATGTAGTGGTACTTGGTGCGTCTCCGAGTAGCCGAACTTGACGGAGAGGAACTTGGGGAACCCGAAGGTGTACTCGTCGGTCTCGGGGTCCCTCGTTCGATGAACTTGGCGTATCCGTGCGTAGACGTACTTGCTGCTCCGTGGGTACTTGCTGGACAAAACAAAACACGAGGCCGAAGGAAGAAGTGGGAGGCAGCGATGGTGCAGGGCATCACCGGCAGGAAGCGGAGGACGGCGGGGTCGACGAGCTGGACGAGGCCGCGGACGAGACGAAGCAGGGCGCAGGGGCCATGGCTCTGGCAGGAGCGCGTCCACGCGAGGTAGAGGCCACGGCGCACGGCGGGATTCAGCGGCGGAGGCTGACCGCGGCTTGAGGTGGCGCTGGACGAGGTGAGGCAGGGGAATGGCGCACGGGAGCTGCGGCCTTGGCGCTTGGCGAGGCGAGGAAGGGGCCGGCTGCTGCCTGGACAAGGGAGGACGAGGCCCCCTCGGGCACCCATAGGCGAGGCAGCTGGAGCACGGAGGGCGAGGCGCAGTAGGAGGTGGTGGGCACGGGCTCGGCGGGGCTGCAACCTTGGCGAGGAGGCAGGGGCGGAGGACGGCGCGACGGGCGCTGGAGAGGAGGGCTGACGAGGTGATCGGCTCCAGGGAGACCGAGCGGAGGGAGATACTTCGCGGGGAGGGAGAGAAGAGGAGGAGCGATGCTGGAGAGAGAGCGAGGGGACGAGGGGTGCGGCGGCGCGAGGGAATAGGGAGAGAGCGAGGGGATGCGGTCGTCGCTAGGTTAGGAGCTGGGAACGGGCTGCTAGGCCTGATGGAGGCGATGGGCCTTGAGGCCTGGGCCTGGGAAGGTGCGGCTGGACGCTGGGAGGCCGGCCTAGTAGGTCTATCTCTCTCCCTCTACCTAAAAATAAAATAAAAAAACAAAACAAAGAAAAGAAAGAAAAGAAAGGAAGGATAGGGGAAGAATTTGGGCATGAGGTTATTTTTCCTGGACTCGCAAAAATGTCCACGGTCCACGAAAAATAGGAGAGGCAAGAAAAGAGAAAGAGAAGGCATGGGGAAAATATGCATGTGTGTTTGTTAATTCCAAACAAATGGAATATTTATTTGTAATAGCTCCATAATATTAGGAGGATATGTTATAAAGAGAAGTCATCCTTCCCTCGATTTAAATGGACCAAAGGTCCACACAATTTATTTAGGTTGAGGTGCAAAAGATTAATGACATGATGGCATGATGACATGATGCAATGCAAAAATAAATAACACAAGCACAAAAGAAACACACGGGAGAACCCGGAACATCTGGAATCTTCTGGGACGTCTGTCTTCGGGCGTCACAACTCTCCCACACTAACAGAGGATCTAGACCCGAGATCCTAAAGATGGCACCGGGTAAAAAAGCGGAAGAGGAAGAGGTAAAACAAAGTTGCTTCTTTGACAGACGAGTGAAACCACGAACCTGAGAGGTGAACAAAATGAAAGAATAATACAACAGAGATGAAGGAAGTTAAGAGCACTCCGGTAAAAGGAGGAACAAGGAACATTAAGAGAACCTTGTAGGTTGAAAGACATGAAACAAGAGCTCACGGACTAAAAGAATATGAAACTGCAAGGGTACAACCAAGGAATAAGAATGACATGATTCGGACAGCACTCCGACTGAAAATGGAAGGAGTTAACATGAGCTTGAGAAGATGGAATGATACTGGATGAAATCAACAACACACTGCCTCTGAAACAATTAAAAGAATGGCACCAGGGGTAAGAAGGATTCAGACAGCACTCCGGTTGAAAAGAGAGGCAAACTTGATGAGATGAGAGAATTAGAATGGAGAATACAACGCTCCAGTTAAATTGATAAACAAGGAAAAGAACATGATCTCGATAAAACGAGATGATGGTTTGGAGAGAGCAACATCACAATGCCTCCGGAATGAAAGATTATAGCATATAAATCAATGAAAGAAATGAATGGAGAAGAAAATGGCAACTTCTCCCACGAATGAATAAGAAAAATCCTCCTTACGGAGAAGGGTTGAACGGAGTTGTTGGAAAAAATCAACAACGAAAACGAATAAGCTTGATGTGGGCTTATGGAAAACATCTCAAAGTTATGAGGTGACAACCAGCCACTTACGAAAATATTTGATTGGATTGAGATCAACAAGGAGACGATAAACTTATTTCACTGGAATGATAAATGATGAACTTGGGTCATTTATAAACACCATAATTAGCAACAATCCTTAGGGAAAGCTTTTAGGTGAAATACAACCCAAGATTACTCCAAGAAATAAAAATGAGGGGTTGAAAGGATCTCCTAAAGAAAAAGAAATGATGGTTTTAAATATCTCATTCCTGACAACTTGTGAATCATGAAACATGAAGGAATTGGCAAGAATGACATAACACCATCTGAAAAGATAAGGTAGAAAGGATTGCAATTGGAAAGCACGATGAAGAATGCTTGAGCTCCAACAAGAATCTTGAAAACACTTCGAGGATGAATTAAAACATGATGAACCACCATGAAAACTCCGGTAATGAAAGCATGAGAAGTGAAAGATGAAAAGAATAAGATTCAAGGCCTGCGATCAATTAGATGGAGCTTTGAAATGATATAATAGAAATAACTTGGAGCTCTGAAACAAGATGAACAACTTAGAACCAAGGATATGATATGATGAACAAGCTCCGAAGGAAGGGATTAAAACACCTTGAAGGAATAAGAATAAGAATTATGTCATGCATCTTCTTCACCAATTTAAATTGATGACAACCAAAGGATTTGGCATACTACTTATTCTCGTTGGAAAGAATTAAGAGAGATCTCGCACAAGCTTGGGTAAATCTTCAACGAACCACCGGTAGGATTATGAAAAGGACAAATGAATTAAAACGATAACATGAAAGAGAATCTTGAATGAACCACCGTAAAAATATGGAGACGAACGAAGAGGCATCAATGAAGAATATTTGGAGGACGAAGTTGAAAACTGAGAACGAAGAAATCTTCTGAAATGATGGCCTTCCGAGGATCACAATGGAAGGATTCATGAAATGCTTCGGATGGGTATAAAAGAATTCCTCACAAACGGAACAATAATGAGGATGGCAAGAAGCTAGAACCACGAATCTTGAAGAGAACGGGCCAGGATTTAAGAGAAACTCTTCTCTGGTCTTCAAATGTTGAGAGGACGATGAGATACACCACCATGAATTGTATAGACACTCCGTAATGAAGAATTAAAAGGTTGAACCAATGATGAACAAGAATTGAATGCGATCTTGGAGAAGGCATGTGACTGATGGGAATCTTTCTTACGTCACACTTTAAAGAGAATTTGAGTATAACTCCAGAAAAATTAGAAGAGTCAGGTAAGATCCTGGGAAAAGACCTGTGGGTTAGGGCCCACTCAAAAGAAATCATCGTTGGAAAGATTGCTTAAGAGATATTGCACCGGTTGAATTAAATGGCTTGAAGCTCAGAATAGTTTGAACGGATTAAGAATGGAAACATGAATCTTCTGAGATACCTTGTACACCGGATATGAATAAAGAGATGAATAAACAAGAGAGACTTCGGGTAATAAATTTCAACATGGGAAAAAAACATGTTAAACAAAAGGAAGAGATATGATCATTACGGAAGCTTGGATTTAGTCCACCGTAGAAGAATATAGGAATTAAGAATGATGAACTTGAAATTCTTGAGCATCTTCACGATAAATCACCGGATAAGAACATTGAAGGAAATGAATGAAGAAACATCACATGAATAAAATGGATATTTCATTTGAGAATTTCTTGCTCCGAGAAGAAGAAGGATGGGAGGGTGGGGAAAACAACGACAACTTGAGATGATTGAAACAGACAAATCGTCAGATTTCTCAACGGCGTCCGTATGGAATAACTTGAAGAGAAGGCACACCGGTTGAAAAGGATTAACCTGAAAATCCTGATGATCAAGAAGGATTAGCACTCCCATAGAAATATGAGAATACCGATTAGGAAAGGTATGGAATCAACATTTGACATCGAAGCAACTCGAATACCAGAATCAAGACAAAAACAAAGGATAGATATGTTGCAGCATAATCTTCACAATATCACTCGAACAGAGAATTGAACGAATGAATTCCGTAGGTACAACAACTTGTCGAGAAGCCACTTGGGAGAACAAAAGGTAAATAAAAACAACAAGGAGCAGATAGAACAAATACAAGATAGAAGCTTCGTCCGACATATTCGTGCTGAAAGCTCATGGAACGTGTTACAAAAGGGTTTTGCAATCCCCGGATCAGCATAGCCAAGGACCCTTTAAGATGCAACTCCCGATCGGAACAAGCCCATAAAACCACTTCACTCAATGTAGAACCCCGAACTCCATATCATGCACTCGTTGGAAGTATGCCTAGAACTACTAGATGAACCCACCTATTAATTTCCAAAAATTCCCAGTTATGCAATCAGGTGTTGGGGATACAGGGGAAGCGCCGCGCACTCAACTCTAATCCTACATCCAGCTGTATCCATCCTTCAACACATAACCAGTTATTTCCGGAAACCGTTTACCTCGGACCTTCGAAACGCATCTACTATACAAGCTATGGCAATACTCCCGAACTACCTCCCCAGTACTGGGTGATGTCGGGGTTATCTTGCCACTAACCGCATAGGAGAGTTTTCGATGTCGGCCGTCTTAAGTATTCTAGAACTGCCGCGATATATTTGTGACGACAACACCTCGGAGCTCAACTCCCCGGGACACTGCCACAACCCCTAATGCCAGGAGGCATCGAGAACAATGTTCTCGTCACAAAGACACCGAAACAATCCAAACAATACTCGTGGGATCCTAAAAAAAATTGGTGCAATTTTTGAAAGTAGAAGAGGCAAGAGTAGTCGACAGGAGTCCTCGCCAGAGTGAAAAGAGATGAGGAGCAAAAGAAATCCTACTCTCCGATATATATATATATATATATATATATATATATATATATATATATATATATATATATATAGGACTCAAAACATTTTCAGTGTGTGCCTAGACTCAACCGTCAAAGATTCGATCAATCAGTGGGGGTTTCTAGGTCGGAGAAGGCTCTGATACCAACTTGTAATGCCCAGGATGGGACTATACCTCCAACGTGTCGAGGCACGACTCAAAGGTATATGCCCATTCTGGAATGATCTCAAGTTTGGTATCTTTGCACGACTCATGTAAAAGAGGGATTAAAATGCAAAAGGAGATAGTTGGCTTACACTCGCCACTTCACACAAAACATTACATAAGCAAAACATCATTCAAAATATCACAACCCGACTACGGGTGAAGATCCAAAGAAAGATACCAAAACAACATAAAGCCACAGGTCAGAATCGCCCCTAGTAGAAACCACTACTGATCGTCGAAAACGTCACAAGCATACGGCCAAACTCTTCATCGAGCTCCCAGTGAAGTACTTGAACCAGCTCCTGCATCATTCTCGGCTGAACCTGCATCTGGTGTTGTAGTATCTGTGAGCCACGAGGACTCAGCAATCCCATAACCATGGGTATCAAGACTAGCAAAGCTTTGTGGGTAGGAGGAGGTAAAGTGGTGAGGCTGCAGCAGCGGCTAAGCATAATATGGTGGCTAACTTACGAGTACAAGAATAATATGAGAATCTACGCAAACGGTCGCAACTAGTAGTGATCGCTAAAGATCCTGATCTACATACGAATCAAACATAACCCCACCGTGTTCTCTTCTCAAAGTGAAAAGAGACAGTCACGGTTACTCACACAGTTGTGTGTTTTACTTTGGATCCTCTGTCAAGTTTTCTACAACCGGACATTAACAAATTCCAATCTGCCACATAACCGCGGGCACAGCTTTCGAAAGATCATAACCCTGCAGGGGTGTCCCAACTTAGAACATCACAAGCTCTCACGATTAGCTGAAGTGATAAATATAATATCATCACCCCTTATCTTAGGGAAATTCGATCAGGCTCGGCATCCCGGTGCACAAGACATTTCGACAATGGTAAAACTAGTCCAGCAAGACCTCCCGGCGTGCCGACACCCTGATAGTAGCCGCGCGTATCTCGTCTCAGGCCACGACCGGATGGGCGATTCTACAGGTTATACCAGATACCTCGAGTTTCCCCGTGGCGGCCCCGCAAAACCCCCGTTTGGGACCAACACCATCAGCACTGGCCCCCCTTGCTATGTAGAAAGAATCCTCGGGTAGCGCTAACTCCCTATGCAATTTAATTAATTAATTAAGTTGTTATTATGAGCAAATTAAAACCAATGTTGGGCCTTGCTGGAGGAGTTTTATTCAAAGACGAACTGTCAAGGGGTCCCCATCCACCCATCGTGTAAGGAACGCAAAATCAAGGAACGTAATGCCGGTTTATCGGCGCCTAAGGTGGCATGAGTGGAACAAAACACCGAGCAAAAGGCCAAGCCTTCCACCCATGCCCAGTATATAGGTGTGTTAATAATAATTATAGATATTGTGATATAACAATAACAAGTTCCCTCCTGGAACAATCTTCATCTTCACCTGCAACTAACAACGCTATAAGAGGGGCTGAGCAAGCGGGTAACATAGCCAAACAATGGTTTTTCTAGGAAGGTGTCAAAAGGTTAGAGGTTTCATGGCAACAAGGAGAGGCTGACATAAAAGATGGGTAGCGCGACATGTAACGGTAGCATCGAGACAACTAAGCATGGCAATGGTAGTAAAGGTATCCAAGGGTATGATCATCTTGCCTGGGATTCCGCGAGGGAGAAGAACGGATCCATGAAGTAGATGGAGCAACATATGCGAGCGAATCCTCCCAACTCCGGAACGAAACCGAAGCTAACAAGAGAAGCAACCAGAAAGAAGCAAACAACACGGTAAACACACAAGCATAAACATGGCATACGATGCACATCCAAGTATGATGCATGTCCGGTTTAATTATGCATGGCATGGCAATGTGCACAAACAGAACTACAAGTTATGTGGAGCTCAATATGCAACGAGCTGCATATTGACGAAACACCACATGTTATTTATTTAGTTGACTCTCGTTTATTTACAAGACAAGGTTAAATGTTTGTTAACATGGCAAGAGGTGAAGAAAGAGCAAACTACCTATTTAGACATTTTAAATGAGGCCGGAAATAACAACAACAATTCTGGTAAAAATCCCCATATGCATGTTTAGCAATTTTAAGCAACAACAATTAACACATTTTATGTTGTTAACATGATGCGGATGACATGATCAAGTTTATGCAATTTTTATTAAAAGGGAACATGAAGAGATATGAAGTATTGTCACTGTGGTGGAAGGAAAAGTTGCCACGGCAACGATCCGAAAATGATGCAACGGCAACATCTCGGTTCTGGTAACTCGTTGAGAGACTGGTGCAAAAGAAAGGTGGCGTGCACGCGCGAAACAAGATGAAAAGGTGGGGTGATCCCGTCACCGGGTTCCCACGGGTCGGCGACGAGGCAACCGAGGAGCACGACAAAAGATGATACGGGCACGGAGCACACAAGGGAAACATCGCATACAACACATGCATTCGTTCACGGGCGTCGTCTCGGGGTTATACCTTCGAAGCGTTCGTTCTCAGAGGTGTTCGAGTCGTCGAGGGACGTAGTGGAAGTAGGCGTTCTCGTTTCGTAGATGTTCGGGGCCGTCGTGGTAGATGGCGCTTCAAAACGTTCGTCGTGGTACTTGAGGTCTCCAAACTTGTCGTTCTTGTTAAACGGAGGGGTACTTGGTGTTTCCGGCGACGGTAGTCGTACACGTTTTATGTAGTGGTACTTGGTGCGTCTCCGAGTAGCCGAACTTGACGGAGAGGAACTTAGCGAACCCGAAGGTGTACTCGTCGGTCTTGGGGTCCCTCGTTCGATGAACTTGGCGTATCCATGCATAGACGTACTTGCTGCTCCGTGGGTACTTGCTGGACAAAACAAAACACGAGGCCGAAGGAAGAAGCGGGAGGCAGCGATCGTGCGGGGCAGCACCGGCGGGAAGCGGAGGATGGCGGGGTCGACGAGCTGGACGAGGCCGCGGACGAGACGAAGCAGGGCGCAGGGGCCATGGCGCTGGCAGGAGCACGTCCACGCGAGGTAGAGGCCACGGCGCGCGGCTTGAGGTGGCGCTGGACGAGGCGAGGCAGGGGAATGGCACACGGGAGCTGCGGCCTTGGCGCTTGGCGAGGCGAGGAAGGGGCCGGCTGCTGCCAGGCCGAGGGAGGACGAGGCCCCCTCGGGCACCCACAGTAGAGGCGGCTGGAGCACGGAGGGCGAGGCGCAGTAGGAGGAGGGGGGCGCGGGCTCTGCGGGGCCGCAACCTTGGCGAGGAGGCAGGGGTGGAGGACGGCGCAACGGGCGCTGGAGAGGAGGGCCGACGAGGGGATCGGCTCCAGGGAGACCGAGCGGAGGGAGATACTTCACGGGGAGGGAGAGAAGAGAAGGAGCGATGCGGGAGAGAGAGCGAGGGGACGAGGGGTGCGGCGGTGCGAGGGAATAGGGAGAGAGCGAGGGGATGCGGTCGTCGCTAGGTTAGGAGCTGGCAACGGGCTGCTGGGCCTGATGGAGGCGATGGACCTTGAGGCCTGGGCTTGGGAAGGTGCGGCTGGACGCTGGGAGGCCGACCCAGTAGGTCTATCTCTCTCCCTCTACCTAAAAATAAAATAAAAAACAAAACAAAGAAAAGAAAGAAAAGAAAGGAAGGATAGGGGAAGAATTTGGGCATGAGGTTATTTTTCCTGGACTCGCAAAAATGTCCACGGTCCACGAAAAATAGGAGAGGCAAGAAAAGAGAAAGAGAAGGCATGGGGAAAATATGCAAGTGTGTTGGTTAATTCCAAACAAATGGAATATTTATTTATAATAGCTCCATAATATTAGGAGGATATGCTATAAAGAGAAGTCATCCTTCCCTCGATTTAAATTGACCAAAGGTCCACACAATTTATTTAGGTTGAGATGCAAAAGATAAATGACATGATGGCATGATGACATGATGCAATGCAAAAATATATAACACAAGCACAAAAGAAACACAGAGGAGAACCCGGAACATCTGGAATCTTCTGGGACGTCGGTCTTCGGGCGTAACATGTCCCTATGGTCCACAGCCTTCGAGTGCTCGAGAGTTTCAAGATCCATCTGTTCCACTTCCAGGCTATGGTGGTAATCTTTACGAAGATTACTACGGGAATGTCTGAGCTAGACCGTGGCAGTAGTAGTATTGTAGTAGTTGTATTTCCACAGTCCTGCTCGTCTTGTGGAATATGACTTAGCTAGTACTGAGTTTCGGAGGTGTATCTAAATAATGTATAGGAGCTTGGAATGCCTCTGATGGGATGTATCGTCTTTCACCGCAGTTGTACTTTAGCCTTGGCTTGTACTAAACTATGTATGGTGTGTATGACCACTGGTGTATATATAGAAGTTTCAATATTACCATGTCGTACGGATGAACATCTCTGCATTTTGTGTCATCCATTACATTCTGCACTCCTATGTCAAGTTTTTGCCATCCTTGTCTAAACCGTTGTTTTGTTTTCCTAGGATGGTCAACACTCGCAGCACTCCTGCTGCTCAGGAGCAGGGTGAGGCTAGTGGGGCTAGAGATGAGAATCTGCCCTAGCCACCATCCTTGGCTGAAGTTATGCTCGAGGCAGAACGGAACAAGAGAGAGACCAACCGTCTGCTGGAACGCATAGAGCAGAACACTGGGTTTCATTAGAGGAATGACGTGGTGTCAATCAATGACTTTATCAAGATGTGCCCACCGAATTTCCATCACTCCACTGAACCTCTGGATGCGGATGATTGGCTTCGTAGTATCACCCACAAGCTACACTCTGCCCGTGTGGCCGAAGCTGATAAGGTTATCTACGCCGCCTACCATCTTGAGGGCCCTGCCAGTCTATGGTGGGAGAACTTTGAGGCTATGCGTCCTGCTGGGCAAATCACTACTTGGGTTGAGTTCAGTGAGGCATTCCGTGAACATCACATTCCGGAAGGTCTCATGGATCGCAAGCGGGAGGAATTCTGCAATTTCACCCAGGGCCGGTTAACTGTGGATGGCTATAGTCGCGAGTTTGGCAACTTGGCACGCTATGCACCTGAGGAAGTATCCATCGATGCCAAGAAGCAGGCGAGGTTCCGCAAGGGACTCGGCCCTGAACTCCGCCAAGATCTATGTCTGCACGAGTGCACTTCCTTCCAGAAGCTGGTAAACAAAGCTATCAGTGCTGAGACGGGCCAGACTGATTTCAAAGCCACACGCAAGCATCCTCGTGACTTTGGTTCCTCATCCGGCTCTGGCTCTCACAAGCACCGTGTGTGGGTTCCTAATACTGCTCTGCCACCCAAGTACACACCAAGGCCATCCTATGAGGCGCCTCGCCCAACCCAACGGTTTGCACCTGCGAAGAATTATGGAGGACCACCTACCAACTTTGCTCCACGCACTGGCACTATGACATGCTTCAAGTGTGGAGAACCGGGGCACTACATGCGAGAGTGTCCCCAGAACCAACCAGGAAAACCCGTTGGTCGTGGTAAGCCAACTGGCAAGGTGAATTATGTCAAGTCAATCCCCACTGCACGTGTTCATGTCAACTATGTCTCTGCTGAGGAAACTTATGAGGATCCTAACGTCGTCCTTGGTACGCTTCTCGTTAACTGCCATCCGGCATCTGTTCTTTTTGATACTGGAGCAACCCATCCGTTCATATCTGAGAGCTATGCCCGAATGCACAACATGACTTTTTGTGACATGCCTACTTCCATGGTTATTCAAACTCCTGGTTCAAAGTGGCAAACCTCTAGGGTAAGCCATGGAAATGAAATCCTTGTCGATAGACTTGTTTTCCTTGCATCACTAATCGCTCTCAAGTCCTCGGACATAAACATCATCTTGGGTATGGATTGGATGACAACTCATTGCACCAAGATTGATTGCTATACTAGGACCGTTCAGCTTACACATCCATCCGGCAAGATAGTCAATGTCTTGACCCGAATGGCTGAGCGTCAGCTCTACTCTCTTAATGCCAGCCCTCTACCAGAACTCGAAGATATCCCGGTGTTCCGTGACTTTCCGGATGTCTTTCCAGAAGAACTGCCAGGAGTTCCACCTGACAGAGATGTCGAGTTCGTGATAGATCTTATCCCTGGAACTGTCCCAATCTCTAGGAGACCTTATAAGATGGCACCCCTAGAATTAGCTGAGCTTAAGAAACAACTCGACGAGTCCTTGCAAAAGGGTTTCATCCGCCCTAGTTCTTCCCCTTGGGCCTCTCCCGTCCTCTTCGTCAAGAAGAAGGATGGAACGGAACGGATGGTTGTAGATTACCGACCTGTCAATCTGGTCACCATAAAGAACAAGTATCCGCTCCACAGGATCAACGATCTGTATGATCAGCTCGCTGGATCCTCAGTCTTTTCCAAAATGGATTTGAGGTTGGGCTACCATCAAATCAAAATCAAGAACAGGGACATTCCTAAAACGGCTTTTGTTACTCGCTATGGCCAATACGAGTACACCGTCATGTCCTTCGGGTTAACCAATGCCCCAGCCACCTTCTCCCGGCTAATGAATTCTATATTCATGGAATATTTGGATAAATTCGTCATGGTATACCTCGATGATAT
Organism: Secale cereale; assembly: GCA_902687465.1. Taxonomy (NCBI): domain Eukaryota; kingdom Viridiplantae; phylum Streptophyta; class Magnoliopsida; order Poales; family Poaceae; genus Secale; species Secale cereale. The sequence continues at coordinate 433,632,861 of LR738712.1, read as the reverse complement.
ACTCATCTATTCCAAGAACAAGAAAGATCATGCCGAGCATCTAAGGCTGGTATTGATGAAACTTCGAGAGAACCGCCTTTATGCCAAATTCTCTAAATGTGAATTCTGGTTGCCGGAAGTGACCTATTTAGGTCATGTGATCTCTGTCAAGGGTATTGCTGTCAATCCCGAGCGAGTTCAAGCCGTCCTTGATTGGACTCCCCCTGAATCGGTCAAGCAAGTTAGGAGTTTCCTTGGCTTAGCGAGCTATTGCCGACGCTTCGTCGAGAATTTCTCCAAGGTTGCTAAACCTCTAACTGAACTCCTCAAGAAAGATAAAAAGTTTGAGTGGACCCCACAGTGTGAGTCCATCTTTCAGGAACTGAAAAGACACCTGACATCTGCACCCGTACTGGTACCACCAGACTTTTCCAAGGATTTTATTATCTACTGCGACGCCTCGCGACAAGGACTAGGTTGCATACTCATGCAAGATCATCAAGTGATTGCATACGCATCTCTACAGTTGCGTCCACATGAGGATAACTATCCTACACATGATCTAGAGCTTGCAGTTGTAGTCCACGCACTCAAAACATGGCGACATTACCTTCTTGGTAATCGCTATGAAATCTTCACTGATCACCAAAGTCTGAAATACATCTTCACCCAACTGGATCTAAATCTCAGGCAAAGACGTTGGGTTGAGTTGCTCACAGATTACGACTTACGAATCACTTACACCCCTGGGAAGGCCAATGTCATGGTCGACGCACTAAGTCGTAAGTCTTATTGTAACAACTTGATGTTACAGCAAGGGCAACCACTTCTTCACGAGGAATTTCGTAAGCTTAACCTTCACATTGTTCCTCGAGGATTCCTTTCTACCTTGGTGGCAGAACCTACCCTTACGGATCAGGTGATCAAAGCACAGAAGGTTGATCCAGGAATCTCCCGTATCAAGAGGAACAACAAGAAAGGAGTCACGGGATGTTTCTCAATTGATGATCAAGGAGTCGTACTCTTTAGCAACCGTTTAGTGGTTCCTAAAGTACGAAACCTGAGACGGTTGATCCTTAAGGAGGCTCATGAATCTCCTCTCATGATTCATCCCGGTAGTACCAAAATGTATCAGGATCTACGCCAGAGGTTCTGGTGGACTAGGATGAAGAGAGAAATTGCTCAGTTCATTACTAACTGCAACGTTTGTCGTCGAGTTAAAGCAGAACATCAACGGCCTACTGGCACCCTTCAACCTTTAGCTATTCCTAAATGGTAATGGGACAAGGTCGGTATGGACTTCATTACCGAGTTTCCCAGGACCAGGAAAGGGAATAATGCTATTTTCGTCGTTATCGACCGCCTCTCCAAAGTAGCCACTTCCTACCTATTCGAGAAAGTATAACCGCTAGCCAGCTAGCAGATTTGTATATCTCTCGGATAGTATCACTTCATGGTGTGCCGTTGGAGATTAATTCAGACCATGGAAGTCTTTTCACTTCACGATTCTGGGAAAGTTTCCAGAATGCTATGGGAACTCATCACTCTTTCAGCACCGCCTTCCATCCTCAGTCAAGTGGTCAAGTGGAACGAGTCAATAAAATTCTGGAAGATAAGCTTCGAGCCTCTGTCATCTCTTTCGGTATGGAATGGGAGAAGTGTCTTCCATTTGCCGAATTGGCTTATAACAATAGTTATCAAGCCAGCTTGGGCAAAGCTCCCTTCGAAGTTCTATATGGACGAAGATGTCGAACACATCTTAACTGGTTAGAAACCGGGGAAAGACAATTCTTTGGTCCGGATATGATCCAGGAAGCAAAAGAGCAAGTTCGCATCGTTCGTGAGAAATTGAAAACAGCCCAGTCTCGTCAGAAAAGCCAGTATGATAGTCATCATAAGGCTGTGACTTTTGAAGTCGGTGATAAGGCTTACCTTCGGGTTACTCCTCTTAAGGGAACCCATCGCTTTGGTATCAAAGGCAAATTGGCCCCTCGTTACATTCGTCCTTTTCGCATTCTTGCCAAATGAGGAGAAGTTGCCTACCAACTGGAACAACCACCGCACCTTTCCAGAGTTCATGATGTCTTCCACGTATCTCAACTCAGGCGTTGCTTCTTGGATCCTATCCGCGGAGTGGACCAAGAAACGCTTGATCTCCAGGACAATCTCACATTTCGAGAATACCCCGTTCATATTCTTGATCAAACCGAGCGCACCACTCGACGTCACAATATCAAGTTTCTCAAGGTTCAATGGTCACATCATTCCGAGAGTGAAGCTACTTGGGAAAGGGAGGATCGTCTTCGACTTGAGTACCCCACCCTCTTTCCGGAGGAACCCGAATCTCGGGACGCGATTCTTTTGAGTAGGGGTGAGTTGTCACATCCCTAGTCAGTGCTTGCATTAGGACTAGCTAGAGTGTGCATCATGTTTACTTTTGAAAGAAACTTGAATTGGGAATGACAGAAACCCCAGCACCCCTCTTCTAACAACTAGGGTTTAATAAAATCTTTTCCAATGTACCCAAAATGCCCTTCAAAAATGTTCATCATTTCTGCCTTGGTCTTAAACCTCTTCCAAAAATGGTGCACAATTTTCTAGGACATCCAAGGTCTCTGGATTAATTCATATGGTATTTGCATTTGGGCATTTAAATGCTATAAAATACTTTATGTGCCCAAATAATCATAAACTAAAATGTTCCATACTGTTCATATTATATACAGTGGGCATGACTAGTTTTATGAGTTATAAAAATGTTCCGGCATTTTATTTAATTCAACAAAGTTGCAAAAGAAATGAAACAGAAAGTAAATAGAAAAAAAGAAGGCAGAAGCAAACTCACCTGAGCCCACTTACCTGTCTGGCCCAGCCCACCCAGCCCACCAGGGGCATCCCCGTCTTCTTCGCCGCGCCAGTGCATGAAGCTGCTCGGTGGCGAGCGTCGTTGATGCGCCGGCCACCTCCTGCGTGCCTGGCTGGCCTCCTCGACCCCTTGGATGAAACAGGACGACGCCACGCAGACCCCTCGACCCCCCTTGACCGCTCCCCTCTCTCTCTCCCCTCTCCTGGTTCTCTCCCTCGCACCGCCCGAGCGGAGCTCGTCGCTGCCGCCGCGCCCATCGAGTCCCCCTCGCCTCTCCGACGAGCCCCCGAGCTCCGCCTTGCTGCCGTGCTTCTCTACGCCGAACCACAGGACCCCGGGCACCTTGAGGCTTCGTCCTCGAGCTCGTCTTCTCCGCACGGCCGCCGGACGCCATCGACAAATTCGCCGGACCCCGTGCCTCCCCTGCCTCGCCAGCAGTACGAGAAGAACCGCGGTGAGCCCCGGTTCCGTTTCCCCCATGCCCCGTCGCCTATCTGGTTCCCTAGCAGCATCAGCCACCAGAGCTGAGCGCTCCTCGCCGCCGGCCATGGCGCCGCCGCGGCCACAGCGGCTGCCACTCGCGTCCGAGTGCATCACCGCACTCAGCGCATCACCACGGACCCGTCGTGCGCTGTAACGTCATTTTCAGCGACGCCCGAATTCCGGCCGCCGCCTTCGAGCTCGCAGCCGATGATTCCAGCAACCCCAGCACCTACCGTCGCCTCCACTAGAAGCGCACGAGCCCCAGCTCGCCGTAGAGCCCAACCACGACTCAAACGGTGGCCTGTAGGCAAAACCCGAGCACCGCCGTCGCGTTTGGCCTCGCCGGCGTCGAGCCGTCGGTGGGTTTGACCTGTTTTGACCACGCCTGGACTCCCCCCTGTGTCGTTGACATGTGGGACCGACCGTTAACTAACTCCAGTTTAGGTTTTAATTTAAACAATAATTGCTGTCATTAGTTTAGTGATCACAAACATGTGGGCCGAGCCCCTGTTAACTTTAGTTTAGTGTTAAGCTCTTTTTAGTTAGCACCAGAGACACTGACATGAGGGACCCACTGGTCAGGTTTGACCTGGGCGCCCTGTTGACTTGCTGACGTCAGCATGATGTTATGCTGACGCAGTAAAGGATTTTCTGGGATTATTTGAGTTAAAAACAATTCAGGAAATTCCAGAAAATGCTTTAAACTTCAAAAATCATATAAATTCAACAGTAGCTCAGATGGAAAACATTTATATATGAAAATTGATCAGAAAAATCCAATCTTTCCAATGGCACTGGTTTCATGCATGTTTGAGCAAGTTAACCTTGCTGTTTACATTAAAACATGAAAATGCACTTAAATAAATAATTGTTTGAGTTTCAATTTGAATCTTTGATTCAAATGGGCTCAAACCCTTCTGGTTATAGTTGCATTAGCCCAAAACACATGCATCTTGCCATAGCATGAGCATGCATCATATTGTTGCATTTGTTTGCTTATTGATTGTATCGCCGATATTCTCCGTGTTAGGTCATGCTCCCGAGGATACTTCTGCGTATCCAGCTGAAGAGCAGTACCCGACAACCACTCTGTCAGGCAAGCAATCATTGATCATTCCGATACAAACCCATCTTCTCGCTCCTGCTCTCTTTTACTGCATTAAGGCAACAGCGTGTGAACTGCTACTTGCTGCGGTAGTTGATCCCTATTCCCTTGCATGACCTGTCATTGCCACAGTTAATAGTTGAAACCCACTAGCATGTGTAGGAGTTGATTGAGCCATGTGATGTGTGATCCACCATGCTATTTGTTTATGTTGCCTGCTATGCTTAGAGTTGTGTCAGGTCTGGTTCATCTGGGTGATGGATCAGAGTGAAATGATCATACCGGTAAAGAGAAGGAAGTGTGGAACATGTTTGGTAAAGGTATCGATGAAAGGCCATGTAGGAGTACGTGGTGGGTTGTTTCATTGGAACCGTTCATAGGACCCGAGATCTGTATGTGTGGTTCAAGTTCCAGCTACTACCATGCATTGGGCCCGAAACCAATGGACCCTCTCGGCTTATTAATTGCCCTCGATCTCTATCCAGGAGTTGCAACTAGTTTCTTGTGTTTGTAGTTTACTGGTGGTCGTGCACAGCGCTGACCCTCGGGGTGGGCTGTGATGCAACAGGTACGTGGCACGGCGTACCGGTTGCCCATTTGGTGACTCGGGAACCATGTACACATCGTTTGGGGCCGTGAGCGACACCCCGGCCGGATCTCCCCACGGATGTACCCAAATTGGTGATAAACCTGGACGAGAGACTTGTGTAGTTAGTCAGGTCGTGGCCGACACCCTCGCTGGGCTTCCGCTTGAAGGTTGCCGAGAACATTTCGAGTAAACGGCGATAAGTGGTGGAAGCTTGTGTGAAGAAGTACACCCCTGCAGGGTTACCAATCTATTCGAATAGCCGTTGTTCGCGGTATGGACTACTTGGTTACTCATACAGTTCATAGACAAGTTGATGGATACTACTAAAAACCTCAAGACAAGTGTGAGTGCCGTGGATGGCCCTTCCGTAGGATGACGGAAGAGGATCCTCGGTGGTGTATTGTCGTGGTGAGTAGAGGACTCGTGTACGTAGTAATATCTTGCAATCTATTGAGAGTTGTAGTATAGGTTAGCCAAGACTCAAAGCTGGCTTTCTGCTATGAACTACACTACCCCCTGTTGATAATGTTGCATGTATGATAGGTTCTGTTGTAAGACTTGCTGAGTACCTTTGTACTCATGTTTGCTTAATAACTGTTGTAGAGGAGAACCCTGCCCCTTCTTATGGGTTCTACATAGACGTTGACGTCGATGAGTAGCTTGCTACCCAGGAGGAGATCTGGAGCTTGTGAAGGGCCATGTAGATAGTCAGGCTACATCAAGCCTGTTTTATTTTCTAAGTTGTCTGTACTCAGACATGTAGCTTCTGCTTGTGCTTGTATGACTGTATGACTTGAGTGTAGGGTCATGTGACCCCTACCTGTATGGATATGTTATGTATGGCTCTTGGAGCCTCTTAAATAAAGTACTTTGAGTCATAGAGTTCTGTTGTGATGCAATGTTGTATTTGCACATATTGAGCATATTGTGTGTATGATTGAAATGCTTGGTATGTGTGGGATCCGACACCTAGTTGTTTTCCTTTGGTAGCCTATCTTACAGGGAAATGCCTCCTAGTGCTTCCAATGAGCCTTGGTAGCTTGCTACTGCTCGGAACACGTAGGCTGGCCGGCATGTGTTCTTCTTCGTTCCTGTGTCTGTCCCTTAGGGGAAATGTCACGCGTTGTTCCTTTAAGTCCATGTAGCTTGCTACGACTTGGGTTCATACGTTGATGACCGACACATTCGTTGCTGGGTCATGGATGCCTGTCTCTGTAATTTAGTGCCACTTTTGGTTTAAAAGTAGCCATGTCGGCCCGGGTTCTCTGTCATATGGATGCTAGCGACACTGTCATATACGTGTGCCAAAATGCGCAAACGGTCCCGGGCCAGGTAAGGTGGCACCCGTGGGGATACCGTGCGTGAGGCCGCAAAGTGATATGACGTGTTACAGCTAGATCGGTGTGACTTAGGATCGGGGTCCCGACACCTGTGCCTCGGCTCCCTCGTCGCCCCTCTTCATGCCCTCTACCGAGCGGTCGGTGGTGATGAATGAAGATATGATGGAGAAGGTGCGCCCGGCGCACGCCGCCGTCTCCAATGAGTGGGGGGCGGCGGTGGCTTGGCCTGCTTCTCGCCCTGCGATTGACAAGTCTGCCACTGAGGTCCCCCTTCATCTCCACGCCCTTTCGGCTGGCCTGCTTCCTCCCTTCTCTGACTTCTTCAATGCGGTGCTCTCGCACTATCAAATCAGCGCACTGCATCTAGACCCTCAGTCCATTGTCCTCCTCGCTATTTTTGCTTTTGCCTACGAGGCCATGGTGGGCATTGCTCCCTCCATGGCCTTGTTCCGACACTTCTTCTTGCTGCATCTGACGGATCCGCTCCAATGTTCTGGATGCGCGTCCTTCTAGACCATCGCGGCGACGACTAGCGCGGGTATAGACTTTGACCTTGAGCTGATCGTTGGTGGCTTCAGGAAGTAGTGGGTGTTCGTCGATATCAGAGTGCGCAGCCCCCTGCTGCTCCCACCTCGGAGCCCGGCCGCTCTGAGCTCTGGCCAGGGCCATGTGAGGCTCGCAAGTCCGAAGCTAGCTCCTGTTTGGTTCCGGTTCGCCAGGCTGCGGAGGCTTGATGTGATGGCGCCCATGGTGGTGAGGCAGTTCATCCAGTGTTGCGTCACTCCACTCCAGCGCCACTCTCGGCCGATGTGGGCCTTCTCCGATCATTGGGACCGCATGAAGCACCAGACACACGCCCTTCCTCGCAAGGCACGGTGCAGGGTGCTCAAGATCCTGACGGGTGATCCATCACCTGCTCACCTACCGAAGGAGGGCTGCCTCCTGTACTGTTGCTCAAAAGGATAGAGTTTGTGAGGCAGATGCCCTCTTTCGACGAATGAGGGCTTCACTCGCCCGGGCTTGTTGGGCCTCGCGAGAACTAAGTCTGTGTGGCTCCCTCACTTGCTGCCGTTGAGGTGGTTGTCCCAGAAGTGGGTGTTGGGGGACGACTCCTGCCGGGTGCTGGTGGTAATGCAGCCTCTGTACTGGTACCTCTAGAAGTTCCTGATGCGCCGCCCTCCGGAGCTCAAGAGAATCGCCCGGAAGGGGTGGTTGAAGTGCAAGTGCCGCCCGTTGCTCCTGAGGCAAAAGCTCCTACGGGCTCTTCGATTCGTCCTGAGGAGGGCGCTGGTGCCTTCGAGGGCGCCTCGCCTGGAGACGCCCTGGTTGTGCCCGATGTTGCCGACCGCTTCCGGGGCTTCGGCCGGCTCCGGCCAAATTTTAAGTTCTTCGCAAGAGGAGGAGGGTCCCTAGTGCTGGTGACGCTGCTTCCCGAGCGCTGAAGCTGAGGAAGTTCATCGCCATAGAAGAGTGAGTAGCTTGCCCTTGTAACTTCTTGTGTGTTGCCTCCCTTCCTGACCATGATTCGTCAGGACCCCGCCTGCCAAGACTACGACGCCGAACGAGGAGCGGGCCCCTGTGGCCTCGGGCTTTTCGTCTGCCCGGGGCGCCCTTGGTCGATGTGCCTCCTCGGGTGTGAGGCCGTCCACGAGGCCGGGCGCGCTAGCTTGGCGCCCCGACCACGTGTTCTTGCCGTTCCTTCTCCGCGACCCCGCCTGGGGGCCGAGGAGCGTTTCAAGGTCTCCCCCCATGGTCGTTGAATGCACCGTGGCTACTTCAACCCTAGCGCCTTCTTCAGGTAGTGGGTCCTAGCCCCTCCGGGCCCCGACCGAGGCCCGAGAGACATCTGGGGTGGAGGAGACCCCGGTTCCGCCTCTTGGGAAAGATGGGTCCCCTCAGACTTCTTCAACTGCTCCCGGCGCCGAGGAGGGCCCTGGCCTCCTGCTTGAGTCGTTGCGCAGGCACAGAGCCTCCCACCACGAGCTTCTCCGGGAGGCGATGAACGCGTTGGGCCGTCTTGGGAAGGAGCTCGATGGGGCTGACGCTTGTCTTGAAGCTAAAGGTCTTCAACTGATGGACGAGTGGCAGTGGCTAAGGGTGGCCATCAACCTCAGGCGCCTCTAGCATGAGAGCACTAGTGCGAAGGCAGACGTGTCCCTCGCTGCCTCGCGAGAGGCCTGCGCCCAAGCCATTGAAGAGGACTGGGAAGCCGACGACCATTGTGAGGCCGCGGAGATGCGCCTCCTGGAGCTTCAGGTCTTCAATGCCGACTTGGAGGACCGCGCTAAGGTGCACAGGGCCGCCCTGGCGTCGATGCGGGGGATGCCCCTCGAGGAGGCGGAGGTCCTGAGGCGCGAGAAGGCACTGATGCTGGAAGCCACGGAGCGCAGCCTGGAGCTTGAGTGGCTAGAGGTGAGGGAGTGCCATGTGACCCTGGCTAAGGACGCCGTCTCCGCTTGCGAGTCCAGGGTCCAGGAGGAAATCGACCAGTGGGTGGCGGAGGCCCGTTTGGACCTCGTCGATGGGTATAACTCAAAGTTCGAGTTCCAGCGAGCTGAGGCCGATGGGAGGACCGCTACCCTCAGGATGAGGCTGAGAGAGGTAGAGCTGCGCGAGAGGGCCGCCGCGGCAGCCCAGTCTTCCGCCCAAGCTGAACTGGCCTCCGCGCAGGCAGAGTTGGCCTCGCTCTGGAGGCAGGTGGATGAGGCCGTGGACCTTGCACGATAGATCGAGGACGAGGCCGGCCATAGACTCGTGCTGCAGCACGAGCATGGCCCCATGCTGCGGACCCTTCGGGCGAGGGCAAACCGGGCGCTGGGAGCAATATGTGAGGGGAACGCCCCTGACCCCGACGTGGAGGACTACCCCGGTCACCTTGTTTTCTTCCCCGAGATTGTGACGCGCCTAGAGAACCGGGCCATGAGGGCCAGCCGCCTTGTTGAGGAGAAAATCCGAGGCCTCCTAGGTCGTGCATTCTCCCGGGTCTTCAGCTACCTCCAGAGCATTGATCCTTACTATGACTTCGATGCTGCCATCGCCCTTGTTCCCGGGACTGTCCGAGACAACCTGGCGCACTGGGTGGATGACCACGTGGATGCCCTAGTCCATGCATTTGCCACCGATGATGACGAGGCCGTGATCGTGGCGGATGAAGGAGGCGTGATTGAAGACGATGGAGATGTGTCCAGCGACAGCATTTGCGGGGCATATGAGGGTGGCTCCGACAGCTCAGCGAGCGTCCGGTTGAGCTCATGTTCTTCTGACCTGATCCTGCATGCGTAAACTCGCAAAGGGCCCCACGGGGTATGAGAGAATTTTGATGGGGGAAGCCCCCTATGTGTGTAAGTCGGTATTCTGTTTTCTTCCTTTTTGTTTGGTGATTGAATCCGAACCTGAGGAGTGTGTCCTCAAGCTTTTCGAGCTTAGTTGTCGTAGTGCCTCTCCTAGATCTTACCTGTCTTCGTGAGGATCACGAGGCCGTGGGACTGCCTCCCTCCTGAGGTAGACTGCTGTCGGTCTGCATCGTGGGCCTCCTGAGAAATGCTTGGCCATGCTCCAGGGAACAGGGCCGGTGGCGTTCAGCTGGCCGCGGCAGGGTGCCTACGCAGCACAATTGCAGCGCGTAGGCTATTGTCCCGAGAGGGTCCTGCCGAGGTTGTAATGTCATGCCTACTGGGATTGTCCTTCCAGCCCCCGGTCCTAAGGGACCGGGGTAAGATTTTCGAGACGGCCAGAAGCGGAAAAATCCAGCAGAAATCAAAGAAAACTCCCCCCCCCTTTGGCAACAAGCGAGACTTCAAATTCAACTCAAAAGACACGATGAATCCAATTACAAAAGGGAAGGCGAGGAAAGCAAATAGCCACGCCCGGCTCCTATCTAGTCTTAAGTCTTCTCACCTGTGCGGAGCTAAGTGCTGCAACTAGGACGTGGGAGGGAGCCCCCGAGGCCCGAGGGCGGCTCTCCGGGGACTCCGGGGCGTGACAGCCCCACTCATTATTACATGAGAGTGTCACGGGCGGAGATCTTCACAGGCCTGAGCCTTACTTCATATCACCAGACGAGGGCCCCCCATTGCGGCACCCCGACCTCCGTTGGGGCGACCGGAAACCAGGACAGGACCAAGGAGGTAGATGGGCGATGCCAGCGGCGCCCTCAGCGACCACGGGCCCTCTGCCGGGGGGTGGGGGAGCTCGGCGAGGCTCGCCCCGACAGGGGACCTACTTTCGCATACTTCCGTGCTCCTCGCGCCACTGGGGAGGCCGCGGCTCTAGGCCTTCTACGCGCGGCCCCCTGCATCCGCTCTGATTAAGGGCGGAGCGGTCGCTCTCGGGTCTTCAACCATCGCCGTGGTCTGATTCACCTGCAGTCCATTGTTAGCATACGCCTACTACTGTGATACCTGATGTGCTCTGTCGTTGTCGCTGAAGGGGTCCATGGTGTCCCCGTGTGACCCGCGGTAATCTTCTTCCTCGTGAGCCTCGTCGTTCCATCCTGGCCTATGGAAAGCATTGGGGCCCTCCCCGAACACGTACGCCAGGTCCACCATGCTGGGCACGTAGGCTTCGTCGGCAGCCCCACCAACGGCACAGCCTGCGTGCCCTACGCCTTGAGTCCCCGGTTGCAACATCTCACCTTGGATTCCACTGAGTTGAACCCCCGGCGTACCCTCTCGAAGGGCCGCTAGCATCTGCTCTTGCTGGTGATGAGGTTGTTGCAGTCGTAAGGAGGGAACCAGCACGCCTGCTGGTGTCACCGGGTCTTCCAATCGCTCCAGAGGACGCCAACGCTGGTCGGGGCCTCACCAGTGCCCCACCTACGACCTGGGGCGGGGGTGAGGAGCAGAACGGCGGTGCGCTTACGCAAGCGCAGCCCAGTAGTTCAGCGACGCGTTCCAGCAGCACGTCGCAGCCGCTCTCAGCCAGCCTACATCGTAACAGTTCCCGCGCCACGATGAGCGCAGCCCTCGTGTTCGCCTGCTCCCGTCGGGTGTAAGGCGTTGTCGCCGCAGCATGATTTGTAGAGCGCGTCACGGAGCGTGCACGCCGGGACGCCAAGGCGGTGGCCGCCGGCCAGCGCCGCCCGCGGCCGGCGGCGCCGGGTGGTGCTGGGGCTGCTTGGAGCGCAGGGTTGAGGTCTCCGTGGTTGGGCAGTGCCGCCCGCGCAGGCCAGGTCGCCCAGCAGTTGGCATGAGTTCCCTGGTCGTCGGCCATCGGAATCGTGGGGCGGCGATGGTGCGGACGACGGAAGAACAGATCCGGCGCACCCCTACCTGGCGCGCCAAATGTCGGATCTGGGGTTCCGGCAAAACCCTTAAGGTCCGAACTCTGGGGTGCTCACGAAGATCTCTCCTTGCACCCTAGCTCTTCTACTCAACAGCCCTAGGCCTAGCTCGTCAGATCCGATGAACAAGAGACACAAGATTTATACTGGTTCGGGCCACTGTTGTGGTGTAATACCCTAATGCAGTGTGTGTGGTGGATTGCCTTGTAGGCTGAGGAGGAACTAGTACATGGATGAACTGCCTCCTGAGGAGAGGTGTTCTTGAGCTCCGGTGAGCTTGTGGGTGTGTGGCCTTCTATCTGATCAACTCTCGACCCCCCCCCCTCTAGTCCTATTTCTAGTGGCCCGGGTCCTCCTCCCAAATATTGAGCGGAGAGGGATCCCACAATGGCCAAATTTCAAGGGCGACAGCTAGTACAAGCTATCCTGACAAAAGGTGGTCTTCGCCTACCAAAGGCTCTGGTGGTGACTGATACATCCATCTTGCATCATGCTTATATGTTGATATTTATTGCATTATGAGCTGTTATTACACGTTATGTCACAATACTTATGCCTTTTCTCTCTTATTTTACAAGGTTTACATAAAGAGGGAGAATGCCGGCAGCTGGAATTCTGGGCTGGAAAAGAAGCAAACTCTGGAAACCTATTCTGCACAACTCAAAAAGCTCTCAAACTTCACAAGACACCGTTGCAGAAAATATAAAAAATATTTGGCGAAAGATGATCACCAGGGGGACCACCACCTGTCCACGAGGGTGGGGGGCGCGCCCCCCTCTTAGGGCGCGCCCCCTGCCTCATGCGTCCCCCCGATGCCCATCTTCTCCTATATGAGGTGTTTTGACCTGGAAAAAATCAGAAGGAGGCTTTCGGGACCAGACGCCGCCACCTCGAGGTGGAACCTTGGCGGAAACCAATCTAGGGCTCCGGCAGAGCTATACTGAGAGGGATACTTCCCTCTGGGAGGGGGAAATCATCCATCATCACCAACAACTCTCCCATCTTGGGGAGGGCTATCTTCATCAACATCTTCACCAGCACCATCTCCTCTCAAACCCTAGTTCATCTCTTGTATCCAATCTTTGTACCCAAACCTCAGATTGGTACCTCTGGGTTGGTAGTAGTGTTGAATACTCCTTGTAGTTGATGCTAGTTGGTTTATTTGGTGGAAGATCATATGTTCAGATCCATTATGCATATTAATACCCCTCTGATCATGAACAATATTATGTCTTGTGAGTAGTTACTTTTTTTCCTGAGGACCTGGGAGAAGTCTTACTATAAGTAGTCATGTGAATTTGGTATTCGTTCGATATTTTGATGAGATGTATGTTGTCTCTCCTCGAGTGGTGTCATGTGAACATCGACTACATGACACTTCACCATTATTTGGGCCTAGAGGAAGGCATTGGGAAGTAATAAGTAGATGATGGGTTGCTAGAGTGACAGAAGCTTAAACCCTAGTTTATGCGTTGCTTCGTAAGGGGTTGATTTGGATCCACTTGTTTCAGGCTATGGTTAGGTTTACCTTAATACATCTTTTGTAGTTGTAGATGCTTGCAATAGAGGTTAATCATAAGTGGGAGGCTTGTCCAAGTAAGGACAGCACCCAAGACCGGTCCACCCACATACCAAATTATCAAAGTACCGAACGCGAATCAGATGATCGTGCTGAAAACTAGCTTGATGATAATTCCTATGTGTCCTCGGGAGCACTTTCCATCATGTAAGAGTTTGTTCAGGCTTGTCCTTCATAATAAAAAGGATTGGGCCACCTTGCTGCACCTTATTTACTTTTACCTTTTGTCACTTGCTACCAATTATCTTATCACAAAACTATCTGTTACTATAATTTCAGTGCTTGCAGAAAATACCTTACTGAAAACTGCCTATCATTTCCTTTTGCTCCTCGTTGGGTTCGACGCTCTTACTTATCGAAAGGACTACGATAGATCCCCTACACTTGTGGGTCATCAAGACTCTTTTCTGGCGCCGTTGTCGGGGAGTGAAGCGCCTTTGGTAAGGAAAAATTTATAAAGTGTGCTGAAATTTATTGTCACTTGTTACTATGGCTCATAATCCTTTGAGGGGCTTGTACGGGGCATCTTCACCCCGACCAGAAGAGCAAAGAGTTTCTCCTCAACCTACTGCACCTACTGAAAATGTTGGCTTTGAAATTCCTTCGGGTATGATAGAGAAACTGCTTGATAGTCCTTTTATAGGAGATGGAACACTGCATCCAGATTTACACCTAATCTATGTGGATGATGTTTGTGGATTATTTAAGCTTGCAGGTATGCCCAAGGATGTTATGAAGAAGAAGGTCTTCCCTTTATCTTTGAAGGGAGATGCAATGACATGGTTTAGGCTATGTGATGATATTGGATCATGGAACTATAATCGTCTGAAGTTGGAATTTCATCAGAAGTTCTACCCTATGCACCAGGTTCATCGTGATCGTAATTATATCTATAATATTTGGCCTCGCGAAGGAGAAAGCATCGCTCAAGCTTGGGGGAGGCTTAAGTCAATGTTATATTCATGCCCCAATCATGAGATCTCAAGAGAAATGATATTCAAAAAATTTATGCTCAGCTTTCTCTCAATAATCGCTCCATGCTCGATACTTCTTGTTCTGGTTCTTTTATGATGAAGACTACTGAATTCAAATGGGATTTATTGGAAAGAATTAAACGCAACTCTGAAGATTGGGATCTCGACGAAGGTAAGGAGTTAGCTATGACCCCTAAGTTTGATTGTGTTAAAGCTTTTATGGATACCGATGTTTTCCGTGAGTTTAGTCCTAAATATGGACTTGACTCTCAGATAGTAGCTTTATTTTGTGAATCATTTGCTACTCATGTTGCTCTTCCCAAGGAGAAGTGGTTTAAATACCATCCTCCCATTGAAGTAAAAGTAGTTGAACCTGTTAAAGTTGAAGAAAAGACTATCACTTATAATGTTGATCCTATTGTTCCTACTGCTTATATTGAGAAACCACCTTTCCCTGTTAGGATAAAGGATCATGCTAAAGCTTCAACTGTAGTTCGTAAGAGTAATAATAGAACACCTACACCCTCTGAGAAAATTAAAGTTGAACCTAGTGTTGCTATGGTTAAAGATCTCTTGGTAGAAGATTTAGATGGACATGTTATTTACCTCCAAGAGGAAGCTGCTAGAATAGCCAAACTCGATGCTAGGAATAAACATAGACCTATTGTAGGCTTGCCTGTTATCTCTGTTAAAATAAGAGATCATTGCTATCATGGTTTATGTGATGTTGCTGCTAGTGCAAGTATAATCACTCATTCCCTGTATCAAGAAATTATGCATGATATTGCACCTGTTGAGTTAGAAGGGATTGATGTTACTATTAAGCTTGCTAATAGAGACACTATTTCACCAGTTGGGATTGTTATAGATGTTGAAGTCTTGTGTGGGAAGGTTAAATACCCTGCTGATTTTCTTATTCTTAGTTCCCCACAAGATGACTTTTGTCCCATTATATTTGGTAGACCCTTCTTGAATACCGTTAATGCTAAGATAGACTGCGTCAAAGATATTGTTACTGTTGGTTTAGAGGATATGTCTCATGATTTTAACTTTGCTAAATTTCGTAGACAACCCCTTGATAAAGAATTACCTAGTAAGTGTGAAATTATTGGTCTTGATTCTATTGATGTGCCTCCTAATGATCCTTTAGAACAATATTTGCTAGACCATGAAATTGATATGCATATGAATGAGAGAAGGGAAATAGATGAAATACTCTTTAATCAGGGACACGTATTGAAAAATAACTTGCCTGTTGAAATCCTAGGGGATCCTCCTCCACCCAAGGGTGATCCCGTGTTTGAACTTAAACCTTTACCAGATAATCTTAAGTATGTTTATCTTGATGAAAACAAGATATATCCTGTTATTATTAGTGCTAACCTTTCAAAGTAGGAAGAAGAAAAATTATTTAGAACTCTGAAGAAACACCATGCTGCTATTGGATATACTCTGGATGATCTTAAGGGCATTAGTCCCACTTTATGCCAACACAAGATAAAATTGGAAGAAAACGCTAAACCGGTTATTGATCATCAACGACGGTTAAATCCTAAGATGAAAGAAGTGGTAAGGAAGGAAATTCTAAAGCTTCTAGAGGCAGGTATTATCTATCCAATTGCTGATAGCCAGTGGGTAAGTCATGTCCATTGTGTCCCTAAGAAGGGAGGTATGACAGTTGTTCCTAATGACAAAGATGAATTGATCCCACAAAGAATAGTTACAGGTTATAGGATGGTAATTAAATAAAGCTACTAAGAAAGATCATTACCCCTTGCCTTTTATTGATCAAATGCTAGAAAGGTTATCCAAACATACTCATTTTTGCTTTCTAGATGGTTATTATGGTTTCTCTCAAATACCTGTGTGAAAAGGGGATCAAGAAAAGACCACTTTAACTTGTCCTTTCGGTACCTTTGCTTATAGACGTATGCCTTTTGGTTTATGTAATGCACCTGCTACCTTTCAAAGATGTATGATGGCTATATGCTCTGAATTTTGTGAAAACATTGTTGAAGTTTTCATGGATGATTTCTCCGTTTATGGAACTTCTTTTGATGATTGCTTGAGCAATGTTGATCGAGTTTTGCAGAGATGTGAAGACACTAATCTTGTCTTGAATTGGGAGAAGTGCCACTTTATGGTTAATGAAGGCATTGTCTTGGGACATAAAATTTCTGAAAGAGGTTTTGAAGTTGACATGGCTAAAGTTGATGCTATTGAAAAGATGTCGTGTGCAAAGGACATCAAAGTTATACGAAGTTTCCTTGGTCATGCCAGGTTTTATAGGATGTTCATTAAGGACTTCTCCAAATTCTCTAGGCCTCTGACTAATCTCTTACAAAAAGATATTCCTTTTATCTTTGATGATGATTGTCTAGAAGCATTTGAAATACTTAAGAAAGCATCGATCTCTACACCTATTGTTCAGCCTCCTGGCTGGAATTTACCATTTGAGGTTATGCGTGATGCTAGTGATTATGCTCTAGGTGTTGTTTTAGGGAAAAGAGTTGATAGGAAATTGAATGTTATCCAATATTCTAGTAAAATTCTAGACAGTGCCTAGAGAAATTATGTTACTACTGAGAAAGAATTTTTAGCAGTTGAATTTGCTTGTGATAAGTTTAGACCTTATATTGTTGATTCTAAAGTAACTATTCACACTATTCATGCTGCTCTCAAATACCTTATGGAAAAGAAAGATGCTAAACCTAGACTTATTAGATGGGTTCTCTTGCTGCAAGAATTTGACTTGCATATTATTGATAGAAAGGGAGCTGAGAACCCAGTTGTAGATAACTTGTCTAGGCTAGAGAATATACTTGATGACCCACAACCTATTGATCATAGCTTTCCTGATGAACAATTAGCTGTCATAAATACTTCTCGTACTACTCCATGGTATGCTGATTATGCTAATTACATTGTTGCTAAGTTTATACCCCCTAGCTTCACATACCAGCAAAATAAAAAGTTCTTCTATGATTGGGACATTACTTATGGGATGACCCACATCTTTATAAAGAAGGAGTAGATGCTATTATTAGACGTTGTGTACCTAAGCATGAACAGGAACATATCCTACGCAAGTGCCACTCCGAAGCTTATGGAGGACACCATGCTGGAGATAGAACTGCACATAAGGTATTGCAATCTGGTTTTAATGGCCTCCTCTCTTCAAGGATGCCCGTAAGTTTGTCTTATCTTGTGATGAATGTCAAAGAATTGGTAATATTAGTAGACGTCAAGAAATTCCTATGAATTATTCACTTGTTATTGAACCATTTGATGTTTGGGGCTTTGATTATATGGGACCTTTTCCTTCCTCTAATTGGTATACACATATTTTAGTTGTTGTTGATTACGTTACTAAGTGGGTAGAAGTTATTCCAACTAGTAGTGCTGATCATAACACCTCTATTAAGATGCTTAAAGAAGTTATTTTTCCGAGGTTTGGAGTCCCTAGATACCTAATGACTGATGGTGGTTCACACTTTATTCATGGTGATTTCTGTAAAATGCTTGCTAAGTATGATGTAAATCATAGAATTGCATCCCCTCATCACCCACAAACTAGTGGTCAAGTAGAACTAAATACTAGAGAGTTGAAATTAATTTTGCAAAAGACAGTTAATAGGTCTAGAAAGAATTGGTCCAAGAAACTTGATGATGCACTATGGGCCTATAGAATTGCATACAAAAATCCTATGGGTATGTCTCCATATAAGATGGTTTATGGAAAAGCTTGTTACTTACCTCTTGAGCTAGAACACAAGGCATATTGGGCTATTAAAGAGCTCAATTATGATTTCAAACTTGCCGGTGAGAAGAGGTTATTTGATATTAGCTCTCTTGTTGAATGGAGGACCCATGCCTATGAGAATGCCAAGTTGTTTAAAGAAAAGGTTAAGAGATGGCATGACAAAAGGATACAAAAGCGTGAGTTTAACATAGGTGATTATGTCTTGCTATACAACTCTCGTTTAATATTTTATGCAGGAAAACTTCTCTCTAACTGGGAAGGACCTTACGTTATCGAGGAGGTCTATCATTCTGGTGCCATAAAAATCAACAACTTCGAAGGCACGAATCTGAAGGTAGTGAACGGTCAAAGAATCAAACATTATATCTCAGGTAACCCTATAAATGTTGAAACCAATGTTATTGAAACCGTAACCCCCAAAGGAATACATAAGGGACAATTTCGAGAATGATTCAGACTCCGAAAAGGAAGAGGTATGTGGTACGGTATGTAAACCGACTCCAAAACAGTTATAATGGCAATTTTTCACCGTTTTGGAATATTTTGAAAAATAGAAAAAAATAAGTTGCAGTTCGGAAGAGACACGAGGCGTCCACGAGGGTGGAGGGTGCGCCCCCTGCCTCGTGGGCACCCCGTGTGCCTCTCGGACTCCGATATCTTGTATGTTACTCCTTTTGCTCGATAGAAATTCATTATATATTCTCCCGAAGGTTTTGACCTCTGTATCACGCGAAAATCCTCTGTTTTGTTTCGAGCTGTTTCTATCGCAGATAGGAGCAATATGTTGTCCCAGGATTCGGAGGGAGAAAGCTATGTGGCCGACCTCCTTGCTAACCCTAAGATTTATGGGGACAGGGGGCATTATGGTTGGACCACGGAGGAAGATGAAGACCATGATCCCAAGGGAAAGGATTGGACCAGCTCGGATGAAGACGAAGTCCCACTTCCTCAACTTGGGGACATGCATGTGGAGTTCAAAAAGTCAAGCCTCCCCGATAGAGCAAAGAAACCAACGATCGAATTTATCCCTTTTCACCTCTTGAAGGAAAACAAGCAGGCACTATGCAAGAAAATATTAAACCTTGAGCAGGAAATCAATGACCTAAGGGAGCAAAGTTCTGCCCTTAAGCGCAAGTAAAGGAAGAATCCATCATCATCGCTCCCTAAGAAGGAGACATAATCATATGGCTATGGGCACTCCCCTTGGCAACTGCCAAGCTTGGGGGAGTGACCCCTGTATCATATCACCATCACTCCTATCTTTACCGTTTTTCTTAGTTCGATCATTTTGGTAGTATCTTTATCTAGTAGAATAAAGTTAGCATGATCTAGTTGTGAGTTTTTGCTTTATGATCTTTACCCTTTGTAATCAAGTCCGTGAGCTATATAATAAATATTAGTGTTGAGTCAAGGGCTTGATTTCCTCACTTTGGTCATGATAGAGTAAAAGAAAACATAAAAAAACATCAAGAGATCATATTGACCTTATGAGAAGTAATGATTTCACATATATAGAGTATGATGAGTAAAAGCTGTTGGGAGTTGACAAACATAGTTTTGGTCATCGTTATAATTAATAGGAAGTAATAAAGTAAGAGAGGCTTCACATAAAAAAATACTATCTTGGACATCCTTTATGATTGTGAGCACTCACTAAAATATGACATGCTAAAGAGTTGATGTTGGACAAGGAAGACAACATAATGGTTATGTTTTCTTATATCCGAAATTAAGTATATTGTCATGGATCATCCAACATGTTGAGCTTTCCTTTCCCCCTCATGCTAGTCAAAACTCCTCGTACCAAGTAGAGATACTACTTGTGCTTCCATACATCCTTAAACGCATTTTTGCCATGATAGTCCACCATACCTACCTATGGATTGAGTAAGATCCTTCCAAGTAAGTTGTCATGTTGCAAACTCCCTAAAATATGTATGATTCATTAGTGTGGTGGAAATAAGCTTTATACGATCTTGTGATATGGAAATAATAAAAGAGACAGACTGCATAATAAAGGTCCTTATCACAAGTGGCAATATAAAGTGACGTTCTTCTGTGCTAAGACTTTGTGCATCCAACCATAAAAACACATGACAACCTTTGCTTCCCTCTGCGAAGGGCCTATCTATTATTATTGCCTTGTAAGAGTCAAGGTGAAATTCACCTTTCCTTTTTACATTTTATCCTTTGGCAAGCACATTGTGTTGGAAAGATCCTGACATATATACCCACTTGGATGTAAGTTTTCATGGTCTATGACTGTTGACATTACCCTTGAGGTAAAAGGTTAGGAGGCAACACCATAAGCCCCTATCTTTCTCTGTGTCCGATTAAAACTCCATAACCATAATTATTGCGTGAGTGTGAGCAATTGTGAAAGACTATATGATAGTTGAGTATGTAGGCTTGCTAAAAATCTCTTATATTGACTCTTTCCGATGTTACGATAAATCTCAATTGCTTCAATGATCGATATTATAGTTTGTTGGATTTCAATGAAGTTTATGATTCATGCTCGATATTGTGAATGAATTGTTACTTTAGCATAAGAATCATATGACAGTATATATGTAGGTTGCTATTATGAGAATGATCATGATGACCTCATGTCCGTATTTTATTTTTATCGACACATCTATCTCTAAACATGTGGACATATATTTTGATATTGGCTTTCGCTTGAGGACAAGCGAGGTCTAAGCTTCGGGGTGTTGATACGTCCATTTTGCATCATGCTTATATGTTGATATTTATTTCATTATGGGCTGTTATTACACGTTATGTCACAATACTTATGCATTTTCTCTCTTATTTTACAAGGTTTACATAAAGAGGGAGAATGCTCGCAGCTGGAATTCTGGGCTGGAAAAGAAGCAAACTCTGGAAACCTATTCTGCACAACTCAAAAAGTTCCAAAACTTCACAGGACACCGTTTCAGAAAATATAAAAAATATCTGGCGAAAGAAGATCACCTGGGGGCCACCACCTTTCCACGAGGGTGGGGGCGCGCCCCACTCTCTGGGCGCGCCCCCCTGCCTCGTGGGGCCCCCGATGGCCTCCCGATGCCGATCTTCTCCTATATGAGATGTTTTCACCTGAAAAAAATCAGAAGGAGGCTTTCGGGACTAGACGCTACCATCGCGAGGTGGAACCATGGCGGAAACCAATCTAGGGCTCCGGCAGAGCTGTTCTGCAGGGGATACTTCCCTCCGGTAGGGGGCAATCGTCACCGCCGTCATCACCAACAACCTTCCCATCTTGGGGAGGGCTATCTTCATCAACATCTTCACCAGCACCATCTCCTCTCAAACCCTAGTTCATCTCTCGTATCCAATCTTTGTACCCAAACCTCAGATTGGTACATGTGGGTTGTTAGTAGTGTTGATTACTCCTTGTAGTTGATGCTAGTTGGTTTATTTGGTGGAAGATCATATGTTCAGATCCATTATGCATATTAATACCCCTCTGATCATGAACAATATTAAGTCTTGTGAGTAGTTACTTTTGTTCCTGAGGACATGGGAGAAGTCTTGCTATAAGTAGTCATGTGAATTTGGTATTCGTTCGATATTTTGATGAGATGTATGTTGTCTCTCCTCTAGTGGTGTCATGTGAACGTCAACTACATGACACTTCACCATTTTTTGGGCCTAGAGGAAGGCATTGGGAAGTAATAAGTAGATGATGGGTTGCTAGAGTGACAGAAGCTTAAACCCTAGTTTATGCGTTGTTTTGTAACGGGCTGATTTCGATCCACTTGTTTCAGGCTATGGTTAGGTTTACCTTAATACTTCTTTTGTAGTTGTGGATGCTCGGAATAGAGGTTAATCATAAGTGAGAGACTTGTCCAAGTAAGGAAAGCACCCAAGCACCGGTCCACCCACATACCAAATTATAAAAGTACCGAACGCGAATCAGATGATCGTGATGAAAACTAGCTTGGCAATAATTCCCATGTGTCCTCGGGAGCGCTTTCCTTCATATAAGAGTTTGTTCAGGCTTGTCCTTTGTAACAAAAAGGATTGGGCCACCTTGCTGCACCTTATTTACTTTTACCTTTTGTCACTTGCTACCAATTATCTTATCACAAAACTATCTGTTACCTATAATTGCAGTGCTTGCAGAAAATACCTTACTGAAAACTGGCTACCATTTCCTTCTGCTCCTTGTTGAGTTTGACACTCTTACTTATTCAAAGGACAATGATAGATCCCCTACACTTGTGGGTCATCAGTGACGCCACCGTGGAGTCCGCGATGACCTCCGTCATGCCGCCCTGCTAGTCTTGGTTTCGTTGCACCGATATGGAAACCTTTGCCTCACGCCTCGGGACTCTTCGTCTGCACCTGCTTCTTTAGCACCAAAGGGGAAACTTGCACTCTGTGCCCACTGGCGCCCGCCTGGCATTGGTTATCACTGCTCACGTCATGAGGACCTCGCGAGGTGCCCCTTGCCTTGATATCTCTGATCCTCACGAGCCGGCCTAGCGAGGGCCGCCCCAGGGGATGCCTTGTGTCGTCCGCCTCACGAGGCTTGGCCCCTCGCGAGGGTCTTGAGTGGTTGTCGAAGATGCTGGGCCATACCAGGCCGCGTTGTGAGCCACGCCCTGGGCCACAGGCAGGCAAGTCTGGTACCACCGTTCCCATAACGCCGACAGAAACTTCTAATTCAAGTTTTTCTTCATAAGATTGCATTAAAGCATCAACTATGTGTTTGGTAAAAGCCTTTTTTTTACTATATGCATGCAGAGAATTTAGCACGGACAACAACAAGGAAATACAATCTATTAAAGAGCAATCGTTATAATTAAATCCCTTGAAATCCAAGATAGTGGGTTCATTGCTATGTAAAGTTTTAACCTCTTCAATCCCACTTTTAACAAGTTCAGCATCAAGATCAAAAAACGTCAAATCATTGGGACGCCTTTTAACTAAAGTAGACTCATCTCCAGTACCATCTTTATCAAGATTTATACTAGAAAACAAGGATTTAATAGGAGACACATCAATCACTTTCAGATCTTCATCTTTATTATCATGAAAACTAGAAGAACACG
This sequence comes from Secale cereale, assembly GCA_902687465.1. Taxonomy (NCBI): domain Eukaryota; kingdom Viridiplantae; phylum Streptophyta; class Magnoliopsida; order Poales; family Poaceae; genus Secale; species Secale cereale. Next base: position 433,609,842 of record LR738712.1, on the reverse strand, counting down.
CTTTCATAAAGCAATCTCTTTTAGCATGCATCCTAGCGGTTGTTTTCTTGCATTCATCAATGGAAATTCTCATGGCAACGAGAGACTCATTGATATCATGTTTAGGTGTAATAGATCTAAGTTTCAAAGAATCAACATCAAGAGAAATTCTATCCATGTTTCTAGCCAACTCATCAACCCTAAGCAATTTTTCTTCCAGCAAGGCATTGAAATTCTTTTGCTAATTCATAAACTCTTTAACACTAGTCTCAAATTCAGAGGGCATCTTACTAAAATTTCCATAAGAGTTATTGTAGGAATTACCATAATTGTTAGAGGAATTACTAGGAAAACGCCTAGCATTAAAGTTTCCTCTATAAGCGTTGTTACTAAAATTATTCCTTCCAACAAAATTCACATCCAAAGATTCATTATTATTCTTAGTCAACGTGGACAAAGGCATATCATTAGGATTAGAAGAAACACTCTTAGTAGCAAATAATTTCATAAGTTCATCCATCTTTCCACTCAAAACACTAATCTATTCAATAGCATGTACTTTTCTACTAGTAGATCTTTCGGTGTGCCATTGAGAATAGTTAACCATAATATTATCTAGGAGTTCGGTAGCTTCTACTAAAGTGATTTCCATAAAAGTGCCCCCCGCGGCTGAATCTAAAAGATTTCTAGACCAAAATTTAAGCCTGCATACTTTTTTGTATAAACATCCATAAGTTCAAACCATATGTAGGGCAATAGCGTATCATTAATTTCATTCTCTCCCAAGCTTGTGCAACTTGCTCATGATCTAGTTGCTTAAAATTCATAATATCGTTTCTAAGAGAGATAATCATAGCAGGAGGAAAATACTTAAAGATAAAGGCATCTTTGCACTTATTCCATGAATCAATACTATTTCTAGGCAAAGAAGAGAGCCAAGTTTTAGCACGATCTCTAAGTGAAAACGGAAATAGCTTCAGTTTAACAATGTAATTATCCGTATCCCTCTTCTTTTGCATAACACAAATCAACAAAGTTGTTTAGATGGGTAGCGGCATCTTCACTAGGAAGGCCGGAAAATTGATCTTTCATGACAAGATTCAACATAGCAGCATTGATCTCACCAGATTCAGCATCTAAGATAGGAGCAATCAGAGTGCTAATAAAATCATTATTATTGGTATTGGAAAAGTCACACAATTTGGTATTTTCTTGAGCCATAGTGACAAGCAAGAAATCTAACACACAAGCAAACAAGAGGCAAGCGAATGGTAAAACACAAGGAAAAAGACGGGCGAATAAAACGGAAAGGGTGAAGTGGGAGAGAGAAAAACGAGAGGCAAATAATGTAATGCGAGGGATAAGGGTTTGTGATAGGTTCTTGGTATATGACTTTTGCGTAGATCTCCCCGGCAACGGTGCCAGAAATTCTTCTTACTACTTCTCGAGCTTGCGTTGTATTCCCTCGAAGAGGAAAGGGTGATGCAGCACAGTAGCGTAAGTATTTCCCTCACTTTTTGAGAACCAAGGTATCAATCCAGTAGGAGACCACGTGTGAGTCCCTCGCACCTTCACAAACGAATAAGAACCTCGTAGCCGACGCAATAAAAGGGGTTGTCAATCCCTTCTGGGTCACTTACGAGAGTGAGATCTAATAGATATGATAAGATAATATTTTTGGTATTTTTGGTATTTTTGGTGTAGAGATTGAAAGTAAATAATGAAAAATAAAGTAAATAGTTGATGGAAGATAAATATGATGAGAATAGACCCGGGGGCCATAGGTTTCACTAGTGGCTTCTCTCATGATAGCATAATTCTAAGGTGGGTGAACAAATTACTATCGAGCAATTGATAGAAAAGCCCATAGTTATGAGAATATCTAGGCATGATCATTGTATATAGGCATCATGTCTGTGACTAGTAGACCGAAACGACTCTGCATCTACTACTATTACTCCACAAAACGACCACTATCCAGCATGCATCTAGAGTATTAAGTTCATAAGAACAAAGTAACGCCTCAAGCAAGATGACATGATGTAGAGGGATAAACTCAAGCAATATGATATAAACCCCATGTTTTTATCCTCGATGGCAACAATACAATGCGTGCCTTGCTGCCCCTGTTGTCACTGGGAAAGGACACCGCAAAATTGAACCCAAAGCCAAGCACTTCTTCCTTTGCCAGAACTATAGATCTAGTAGGCCAAACCAAACCAATAATTCGAAGAGACTTGCAAGGTTATTATAATCATAGATAAAAGATTTCAGAAAAGAATCCAATATTGTTCCAAAATAATCTTGATCATTAACCCACAATTCATCGGATCTCGACAAACGCACCGCAAAAAGATAACATCGAATAGATCTCCTCGAAGATCGAGGAGAACTTTGTATTGAGATCCAAAGAGCGAGAAGAAGCCATCTAGCTAATAAATATGGACCCGAAGGTTTGTGGTAGAATACTCACAACTCATCGGAGAGGCTATGGTGTTGATGTAGAAGCCCTCCGTGATTGATGCCCCCTCCGGCGGAGCTCCGGGACAGGCCCCAAGATGGGATCTCACGGGTACAGAAGGTTGCGGCGGTGGAATTAGGGTTTCGTTGACTGCCTCGATGTTTTCACGGTATGAGAGTATATATAGGCTGAAGAGGCATGTCAGGGGAGCTAGAGGGGGCCCACGAGGGTGGCGGCGCGCCTACCCCCCTGGGCATGCCCCTTCCCTTGTGGCCGCCTCTCTCGCTTCCAGGCGTGTACTCCAAGTCTCCTGTGTTGATATCGTTCCGAAAATAACTCTCTCGAAGGTTTCATTCCGTTTGGACTCTGTTTGATATTCCTTTTCTGCGAAACACTGAAATAGGCAAAAAACAACAATTTGCACTGGGCCTTGGGTTAGTTGGTTAGTCCCAAAAATAATATAAAAGTGTATAATAAAGCCCATTAAACATCCAAAACAAAATATATAATAGCATGGAACAATCAAAAAAATTAGATACGTTGGAGACGTATCATCCATATACAAACAAACAAAATACTAATTCAACTCAATCTTGACATTGATCGAACCCATCTAGATACCTTGCTGGAGAACCCCATGAAAGAATCAAGAATGGTTCAGAAACACCATGACTCGGAGGAGGTCCTTGCGGTGCCTGAAACCCTAGCCATGGGTGCAGGCCTTGAGGCACGGATCTGGACGGAGGTGTGGAGCTAGGGGGCATGTTGTGCACGGCCGGAGCTTGCTGGAACCGGCCGACATGGGTGGTGGCGATGGCGAGGAGATCGTGGGGAAGAGGATATTTCGGGGAAGAGGAACTCGACCGAGGGGTGGGGGTGAGGGTCGTGAGAAAGACATAGTTTTTCTGAGGGATTTGTAAGAGAGAGAGTTTGGTGGGGTTGGGGTCGATCGGGGGTGGGTGTGGTGCGGAGCTGGACACGCTCGGTAGTAGAGTGGCGAATCTCACCTCGCTATAGCTATTCGCTTAGTAGTAGCACATGTTTTACCACCGCAACTACTACTATGCCCTGTCTGCGGGTTTCACATCCCTAGCTTCTGGTGTTGCCTAGTGTTTGCTTATTGCTTGCATCATGTTTAACTTACATGGAATTTTTAAATGGGGATTTTCAAACCCTAGCATCAAAAGGAATCCAAATAGGTTCAACTAAAATCTTCATCAGTAATTTCAAAATGCCCTTTAAAAATGTTCATCATTTCAGGATCAAGGTGGAAGTATCTACCAAAAATGGTTCACATTTTTGCAGGACATATTTGGACCTTAAATTAATTCAATCATATTTGAATTGGAGATACTTGAATACTATATATATTTTAGATGCTCCAAAATGTTGGAAGTTGTAAAGGGTCAATGGAATATTTTGGAAAGCACCCATAATTATTTCCAAGATTTTATGAAATGTTTAGCATTATTACTAAATCAAACAGAGAAAAATAAATTGAAAAATAAAAGAATAAGGGAAACAGAAACCTACCTAGCACTTACCTTGGTTGGTTGATGTGCAGCCCAGCTGACCCATCTAGCCATGCCAGTCATCCTCCTCCTAGCTCCAGAAGGACGAGGGCGTGTGGCCACCGTGCGCGCACATGCGCTGCGCCACCTCTTGCTTCCCACCATTTCCCCGATGCGCCTGGATACGCCACGTGACCCCCTCAACGCTCTCTCACTCTCCCTCGTCCTATTCCTCTTCCCTGGACCCCTCTCTCTCACCACCCGAGTGACCCCACTGTCGCCGCTTGTCGTTGCCGTAGCCACCGTCATTGCATCGCCTCTCCATTGTGTCCAGTCGCTCTGCCGTCGTCCACATACTCTCCACGCCGACGAACACAAGCCGAGGATCACCATGCCGTCGTCTTCGAGCTCGTCACCATCGCATCTGCTCGCCAGACTTTGCAGTCGATTCACCGTCTCCGACGCCTCCCCGAGCCTGCTGATCTGCTCTATGTGCCCATCGTGAGCCCCTGCGTCGAACCCCTATCTCCCCTCGCTCGTTTGCTTCCTCCAACCGCAGCGGCCATCATGGCTGAGACCTTGGCTCCACCGGCCATGCCGCCGCCGTGGCCACGTCCACGCAAGCTCGCATCCAAGCACCAAAATGTGCTCAGAGCGACCCTAGGATCCTAACACGACGAACCCCTGCTCCATCCTTTCACCGTAACGTCGTTTCGTTCATCACCCGAACTCCGGCTGCCGTGTCTGAGGTCACCGCCGTCGCTTTAAACCACCTCCGGTGAAGCTGAGAGCACCACTCGACGCACGCAAGCTCCAGCTACTCGTAGATGGGCTCCACCATTGATTTGGTCGCCGAAGGGTGTTTTCTGAACTCCTCCGCCGCGCCTGTCATCGCCGGCGTCGAGCCCCCGGCGAGTTGACCTAATTTGACCTGGGGTTTGACTCCCCTGGGTAAATGACAGGTGGGGCCATCCCATGCTAATCCCTGGATTAGTGTAATTCTAAAACTAATTAGCATCTGAGACACTAACATGCGGGACCGACGGGCAGGTTTGACCTAGACCGGCTCCTGTTGACTTGTTGATGTCACAATGACGTAATGCTGATGCATTAATCATTTTCTGCATTATTTCTTATTCAAAAATGATAGGAAATTCCAGAAAATGCTTTAAACTTTGTAAAATCATATAAATTCAACTGTAATTCCAAATGAAATAATTTATAAATGAAAAATGATCAGAAAAATATGAGGAATCGGTTTATGGCATTTTCATGCATGTTTGAACAAATTATACTCACTGAATTGTACAAATCAATTAAAGGGCATTTGTAATGCTTCTTTTGGAGTTTGAATTTGAATCTTTGATTCAAATGAACTTCAACTAACATGTTAGCTTTATGCATTAGGTCAAATAGTAGCATATTGCCATGTCATGATCATGCATCATATTGTTGCATTGTATTGATTGTGTTCTTTCCTGTTTGCCGGTGTTTGTTCCCTCTCGATAGACATGTTCCGACGATGAGTTCGATGACACCGATGAAGAGCTATACTATATTCAGAAGTGCCAGGCAAGAAAAAAACCCTTGTTCATTCCGATACAATCCCTCTCTCTCACTCCTGCTATCTTTTACTGCATTAGGACAACAACGATTCAACTGTTACATGTTGCGGTTGTTGTATCCCTTTCCGCTGCATGATATCTTTGCCACAGTAAATAGTTGAAACCGTACTCAGGATTGAGTTCTATGTTTGTGATCCATGAATAGTTACTACCACACATTGGGTTCCCGTAACTCGACCCCTCTCAGCTTATTAATCAACCTAATCTCTGTCCAGGAGTTGCAACTAGTTTATTGTGTTTGTAGGTAGTGCTAGTAGTCTACCAAGTGGCACCCAATACAGGTGGGCTTGGGACGTACTAGGTGCAGTGGCACGATGTACCAAGCGTCGCCCGTCTGGTGGGCTAGGGAACCCTGCTCACATCGATTGGGGCCGTGAGCGACACCCCGGCAGGATCTCCTTGCGGATGGAACCCGAATAGGCGATAAACCTGGACAACAGACTTGTGTGGTTAGTTAGGTCGGGGCCGACTCCATTGATGGGCCTCTAACCCCTCGTTGGTTACCCCAAGTGGAAGGTGAAAGATGCAGTGTTGTGGAAGTGTTTTCCCTTAGCAAAGATGCCAAGGATCGAATCCCCAGAGACTCCTAGGTTCAACAAGTAGGTGTCAACTGCTAACGGCGTGGATTAGCAATCAACATGGACCTGCACACAGATACAAATAAATTTCTCCCAACGAGTACAGAGAGGTTGTCAATCCCTCCGGCCTTGTAGTTCACAAAGGATTAAAAGCAAATGATAGTAGTGATAGATAATGTTTTGCAATAGTAAATAATAGCGAAAAGTAAATAGCGGATGTGACCAATGATGGTAATATGGACCGGAGTCTCATGATGTTCACTAGTGATGTCTCCCTCCCAAAAGACGATAAAACAGCTATGTGAGGTAAACGAATTACAGCTGGGCAATTGACAGGACCACAAACGCAAACCAATGCTGACTACATTGCAAGAAAGGTTGAGGTTCAAAGCATGGGCGGTACGCCAAAGTAAGTAGAACGAAATCCATCAATATCTACTACTAATCATCCACCTTGAGATATCTATTCAGAACATCTCGCTGGTATTAAGTTGCGAGTCCCACCCATAGTGTAAACTCAATGCAACAGACAACTGCATTAAAAGAACTTTGCGTAAAGTAAACAATCCTTGCACCCGCGGGCACAAGCACCGTTGTTTTCCCCCTTGTGGCAACAGCACATCCCCTAGACTCATGTTTCTGTCACTCAAGCTAGTCATCGAGGGGCATGAACCCACAATCGAGCATAACGTTCCCTCTTGGAGTCACTACGTATTACTTGGCCAAAGCAATAAATAACAACGGAGAACATGCAAGAATTACTTATGAACATAAATATAAAAGAGGTAGATCAAATATATTACTGAAGATCAATCTGAACATAATCTCATAATCCATCGGATCGCAGCAAACTCAACATAGCAACAGCATAAGGATTACATATGTGCCTCGATCATGTAGGGCAGCTCACGAGGACTAATTAGTGAAGCACAAGAACGGGAGGAGAACATCACATAGCTACTGGTCATGGACTCATGGTCCAAGGGAGACTACTCATGACTCATCCGGGAGGCGTCCATGGTGGTGGATAAGCTCCCGGTGGCGATCCTCCCCTCCGGCAAGGTGCCGGGAAGAGTTCTCCTGGCACTCCTGATCTTGGAAGCGGCGGCAGCGGCGGAACAGAGATGGGATCGCGAAAAGAGTTCCTGTTCTGAGGGTTTCGGAGGACGCTTTAAATATATGCCAAAGGGGGGCATCGGGGAAGCTTCGGGGGGCCCAGGCGCCCCCCCCCCCCCGGCGCCGCCAGGGCGCCTGGAGCCCTGGTGACCCCCCCCCCGGCTGTCCTTCGGACGCACGGTAGTTTCCTGAACGCTGATTTTTTATATAATTTTTCTGGATTTTTCCTGACATTTCTCGTAACGTGAAAACCTGAAATACAAAAACAGCCAAAAACAGAAACTGGCACTGGGGTGCACTGGATTAGTAAGTTAGTCCAAATATGATCAAAAGTGTATGGAAGTGTATGAATATCATAGCAATATCACCCAAAAGTGGCATGGAACAAGCAGAAATTATAGATACGTTTTGGACGTATCAACATCCCCAAGCTTAATTCCTGCTCGTCCTCGAGTAGGTAAATGGTAACAAGGATAATTTCTGTGGTGACATGCTATTAACCATATAGGACTTTTTCATAGTCATATGACAAAAGCTTACTGAGACAATGATTCTATAGTAATTAAGTTGCCTCATGAGAAAATTACAAATGACTGAAAGTTTTACAACATGAAACTGAAACATCAAAAAGATTTGCAATGAACATGATGTGCAAATATGATAAAGTGATATCTAGCTTGCCCCCTTTAGTGATGCAAAACATAAATGCAGGGGCACCTTCAAGGTTTAAGTGATGACTAGATACAATGATTTCAAAATAAACGATATCACAATCATGCAAAAGACAATGCTACTTTGGGACAATGCACATTACACTCAGAATGACAATCATGCTCTCAGTAGTTGGTGCTTTTTAAAAGAAGGTGGAGACTTAACATAAAAGTAAAAGAATGGTTATGTGCTAGAGCTTTTTATTTTGAAAACATAGAAGCAATTTTGTCAACGGTAGTAGTACTTCATATGTGTCATGCATAAGACATCCTATAAGTTGCAAGCCTCATGCATCGAATACCAATAGTGCTCGCACCTTGTCCTAATTAGCTCGGATTTCCATGGGTTATCATTGCATTGCATATGTTTCAACCAAGTGTCACAAAGGGGTACCTCTATGCCACCTGTACAAAGGTCCAAGGAGATAAATCGCATTTGATCTCTCATTTTTGATAGATCTCAACTTGAGGACATCCATACCGGGACAACATAGAAAATAGATGATGGACTCCTCTTTAATGCATAATCATATTCTCATAAGAGATTGAGGATTAACGTCCAAGCTAAAACTTCCACCATGATACATGGCTTTGGTTGGCGGCCCAATGTTCTTCTCTAACAATATGCATACTCATTCAACCCATGGCAAATCACCCTTACTTCAGACAAGACGAACATGCATAGCAACTCACATGATATTCAACAAAAGTGTGACAGTTGATGGCGTCCCCAGAAACATGGTTACCGCTCAGCAAGAAACTTATAAGAAATAAGATACATAAGCAACATATTCTTTACCACAATAGTTTTTAAGCTACTTTCCCATGAGCTATGTATTGCAAAGTTAGTTCGCTTAGTACAGGTGGAGGTTAGCAAAAGACTGGGAGCAACCAACTAAGAGAGCAATGACGGTCATAATCATGCAGAGCGACAAAGCAACATTGAATCAGGCATGGTAGTTATATCGCTACTCAGAAATAAAAGATCATCAAGGCTTGACAGACTTTCTTTACAGTCTTAAATATACGTGAGCATACGCCAAGTCAATCAAGATAAATTTTTGAAGGAATATATTACTAAACCATACCACATCATCGGCAAACAAATCAAGTTGGTACTCCAATGACACATTGGGAATCCCCCAGCTATTTGAGACTAAACATAAGAAAACCTGAATTACTAAGCACCATTATGCACGTAGCATCTTTATCATAGACATATTAATCAATGCAACGGAAGCAAACTCTCTTAATAAGGTGAGCATGATAATTAAAGAGAGTTCAAGCAACCAACTAAACAAAAGCTCTTTCAAAAGATAAGCATGAATACTAAGAGCAGAGCATGATAGTAGCTATTTAAAAGATAAAGAACACACACAGCAAAGATAGTCATGAAAATTCTATGTTATGTTCTAGGTAGAAGTGGACCGTGTTTCTCTCCCACATAAAGAATGCTGAGTTCCGACTCGTTATGAAAAACTAAAAAGAAAACTAAAAGCAAGACGCTCCAAGCATAGCACATAACACATGAAGTGATAAAAATATAGCGGAACGAAAGACGAACTGATAATGTTGATGGAGAAGGGGATGCACGGGGGCATCCCCAAGCTTAGACGCTTGAGTCTCCTTGAATATTTCTTGGGGGTGCGTGAGGGCATCCCCAAGCTTGAGTGCTTGACACTCCTGAATATTTTTATCATCTTCCCTCGCACACTTGAAAACTCTCTTCATACATAACTCATCATAATCTGATTAGCGAGGTTAGTACCCTTAATAAAATAATTATACCTTGCTGGAAATAAAGATATTCTTGAAGGTCTACTGTTTCTCGAGATTGCCAAAAGGTTTTTGCAAAGAAAAAGCAAGCTCTTGATTTGCAAAATGAAGGAAAGGCAAAACAGGACAGAATCTGTGAAAAACAGAACAGTAGGTAGTAATCGATTTGTTCGGGGCACTTCTGCAACTCAAATAAAAAAACTCAGAACAGAAGCACGAAAGACAATTATATAGAGAACGCTGTAGAAAAAATTCAGACCAAAAAAATGATCTGGTGATTTTATACGAAATTTTCTATCCAAGGACAGAATTTGTTTCCTGGACAGCACCTCACAACTTTTGAACTTTCTAGCAATCAGAGGCTATACTTGGCACAAATATGAAAAGAAAAGATACAATGATGATGCTACAGCAGTAAACAACATCAAGACACAACAAAAGCAAAAAAATTATTCATGTGGGCTGCCTCCCAAAAGCGCTTTCTTTTATGCCTTTAAGCTAGGCATAATGCATAGAGATCAAGTTTTATCAAGAGTAAAAGAATAGCTAGCCCGTACAACGGACTCAAAAGGTAACTTGATCTTCTTTCGAGGGAAGTGTTTCATCCCTTTCTTGAGAGGAAACTGAAATTTTATATTACCCTCTTTCATGTCAATGATAGCACCAACGGTGCGTAAAAAGGGACGTCCCAAAATAATTGGACATGAAGGATCACATTCAATATCCATAATAGTAAAATCAACGGGAACATAGTTGTCATTGACAATGATAAGAATATAGTCGATCCTCCCCAAGGGTTTCTTTATGGAAGAATCAACGAGACGAACACCAAAAGAACAAGAATCAAAAGGTTTCAATTTAAGCATATCATATATTCCTTTGGGCATAACAGAAGTACTAGCTCCAACATCACATAATGCATAGCAAGAGAAGTCATTCAATTTAATTTTTATCATAGGATCCCAACCATCTTCTAGCTTTCTAGGTATGGAGGCTTCTACTCTAAGTTTCTCCTCCCTAGCTTTGATGAGAGCATTAGTGATATAATCTGTGAAGGCAAGATTAAGCGTGCTATTGCGGGGGTCTCTAGACATCTTGTGAAGGAAATCAATAACTCCGGTAAGAGTGCAATTATCAAAATCAAGGTCACCAGCATCAAGTAAAGTGGTAGTAGTGTCCTTTAGGTTCACTTGTTTGGTAGTTTCTATAGTCATAACATCACCATTAATAGGTCCATTCGGAGCAGGAGTACATTGGGTGCTAAGAGTTTGGATATCCTCAACAACTTGGATAGTAGCAACAGTGTGGTGGGTAGGAAGGCTCTTAATTCTATCTTCTTCCTCCCTTAGGGATGCAACTACTTCGGGTTTAGCTGCCATTTGGTTTATCAAAGTGGCTTGTGTGTGGGACATATTGGAAACTTGGGTCTCAGTGATAGTGAGTCTAGTCTGGAGGTTAGAAATCTCAATATTTATGTTCTCTAATCGTCTACTAATGTCTTGCAAGATAGCAGTATGCTCATTTAATTGCCTCGAGAAGGTTTTGTTTTGTTCATATTGGGTGTGCATGTAATTCTTAGTGGCCTTCTCTATTTCTAGCATTTTCTCATAGCCAGGCAAATCTCTATCTTTTTGGATGGAGTTCTTGGTGCTAGGATAAGCATTGTTGTTCCCATAGGAATTAGAGGGCAACGGTCTAGGATTGTTACCAAAGTTACTCCTATAAGCATTTTTGTTAAAATTGTTTCTAGAGATAAAGTTCACATCTATTTGTTCTTGAGCAATCAAAGAATTTAAAGGGACATCACGAGGATCAATAGTAGATTGCTTCGAAAGTAGAGACATGATCAAGTCAACTTTTTCATTTAAGGAGGAAATCTCCTCGACAGAGTTTACCTTCCTACCTGTTGGAGCCCGTTCGGTGTGCCATTCGGAATAGTTGGTCATCATCTCATCGAGAAGCTTTGTGGCAGCACCAAGTGTAGTTGACATAAAAGTTCCTCCCGCGGCTGAATCTAACAAGTTTCGCGAGGTAAAGTTCAAGCCTGCATAAAAAGTTTGGATAACCATCCAAGTAGTCAAACCGTGAGTAGGGCAGTTCTTGATAAGAGATTTCATATGTTCCCAAGCTTGGGCAACGTGTTCATTATCCAATTGTTTAAAATTCATTATATTACTTCTAAGTTGGATAATTTTAGCAGGTGGATAAGATTTTCCGATAAAAGCATCTTTGCACTTGTCCCATGAATCTATGCTATTTCTAGGCAAAGACTGAAACCAAATTTTAGCTCCTCCTCTCAAGGAGAAAGGAAAAAGCTTAAGCTTAACAATATTACCATCTATTTCTTGGTACTTTTGCATATCACAAAGTTCAACAAAGTTGTTTAAGTGTAAAGCAGCATCATCTCCAGCACCGGAGAATTGATCTTTCATGACTAAGTTCAGTAAAGCAGGTTTAATTTCATATGAAGGTGCTGAAGTGGCAGGTGTAGTGATAGGTGTGCTGATAAAGTCATCGTTGTTGTGACTAGTGAAGTCACACAACTTGGTGTTCTCTGTGGAACCCATAGTAGCAAGCAAGCAAGATAACTATTTTTGTGATTTTCGATCAAAAGTAATAAAGCAAAAACTGAAAGGTAAACTAACAAGACTATCCTGAAGAGTGGAGTCCCCGGCAAAGGCGCCAGAAAATACTCCTTGATGGGCCTCTAACCCATCGTTGGTTACCCCAAGTGGAAGGTGAAAGATGCAGTGTTGTGGAAGTGTTTTCCCTTAGCAAATATGCCAAGGATCGAATCCCCAGAGACTCCTAGGTTCAACAAGTAGGTGTCAACTGCTAACGGCGCGGATTAGCAATCAACGTGGACCTGCGCACAGATACAAATAACTTTGCTCAAAACGAGTACAGAGAGGTTGTCAATCCCTCCGGCCTTGTAGTTCACAAAGGATTAAACGCAAATGATAGTAGTGATAGATAATGTTTTGCAATAGTAAATAATAGCGAAAAGTAAATAGCGGATGTGGTCAATGATGGTAATATGGACCGGAGTCTCATGATGTTCACTAGTGATGTCTCTCTCCCAAAAGACGATAAAACAGCTATGTGAGGTAAACGAATTACAGCTGGGCAATTGACAGGACCACGAACGCAAACCAATGCTGACTACATTGCAAGACAGGTTGAGGTTCAAAGCATGGGCGGTACGCCAAAGTAAGTAGACCGAAATACATCAATATCTACTACTAATCATCCACCTTGAGATATCTATCCAGAACATCTCGCTGGTATTAAGTTGCGAGTCCCACCCATAGTGTAAACTCAATGCAACAGACAACTGCATTAAAAGAACTTTGCGTAAAATAAACAATCCTTGCACCCGCGGGCACAAGCACCGTTGTTTTCCCCCTTGTGGCAACAGCACATCCCCTGGACTCATGTTTCTGTCACTCAAGCTAGTCATCGAGGGGCATGAACCCACAATCGAGCATAACGTTCCCTCTTGGAGTCACTACATATTACTTGGCCAGAGCAATAAATAACAACGGAGAACATGCAAGAATTACTTATGAACATAAATATAAAAGAGGTAGATCAAATATATTACTCAAGATCAATCTGAACATAATCTCATAATCCATCGGATCCCAGCAAACTCAACATAGCAACAGCATAAGGATTACATATGTGCCTCGATCATGTAGGGCAGCTCATGAGGACTAATTAGTGAAGCACAAGAACGGGAGGAGAACATCACATAGCTACTGGTCATGGACTCATGGTCCAAGGGAGACTACTCACGACTCATCCGGGAGGCGTCCATGGTGGTGGAGAATCTCCCGGTAGTAATCCTCCCCTCCGGCAGGGTGCCGGGAAGAATTCTCCTGGTGCTCCCGATCTTGGAAGCGGCGGCGGCGGCGGAACAGAGATAGGATCGCGAAAAGAGTTCCCGTTCTGAGGGTTTCGGAGGACGCTTTAAATATATGCCAAAGGGGGGCATCGGGGAAGCTTCGGGGGGCCCAGGCACCCCCTCGGCGCGGCCAAGGGGGGCACGCCGCTAGGGCGCCTGGAGCCCTGGTGCCCCCCCCCGGCTGTCCTCCGGACGCACGGTAGTTTCCGGAACGCTGATTTTTTATATAATTTTTCTGGATTTTTCCTGGCAGTTCTCGTAACGTGAAAACCTGAAATACAAAAACAGCCGAAAACAGAAACTGGCACTGGGTGCACTGGATTAGTAAGTTAGTCCAAATATGATCAAAAGTGTATGGAAGTGTATGAATATCATAGCAATATCACCCAAAAGTGGCATGGAGCAAGCAGAAATTATAGATACGTTTTGGACGTATCATCCATCGCCAGGCTTCCACTTGAAGGTCTCCGTGATACACGACGTGTACATGGTGGTAAGTGGCGAGAGAGTGTGTGAAGAAGTACAACCCTGCAGGGTTAACATCATCTATTCGAATAGCCGCTTCCGCGATAAAGGACTTCTGGGTTGCCTGTACAGTTCATAGACATGTGAAAGTGGATACTCTAAAATGCGCATGATAAGCGTGAGTGCTATGGATGGCCTTCTCATAGGGAGATGGGAGCGGATCCATAGTGGTGTATTGAGAGGTGAATATGTGGACTCGTGTGCTCCACCACAAAAGAGTTACCAGCAGTCGTATTACAGGATAGCCACTAAGTCAAAGCTGGCTTGTTGTAGTTAAACTCCACTACCCCTTTGTTGATACTGATGCATATGTAGCTAGTTCTGATCTAAGTCTTGCTGAGTACATTTGTACTCATGTTTGCTTAATTTATGTTTTGTAGAGAGACTTCAGTCTCACTAGTGGTTCCGCATGGACTTCGACGTTTAGCTTGTTACCTCAGCTACGATCTTGTACCATTGGCAGGGTCTGGTAGATAGTCAGGCTTCTCAGCCATTTCATTTGTAGTTGTCTATACTCAGACATGTTATGCTTCAGTTGCTTGTATGCTCTGTATGTTGGGTCATGTATGCCTGTCCCTATAATTTAGTGCCACTTTTGGTTTATAACTAGTCATATTGGCTTGTGTTCTGTGTCATATGGATGCTAGCGACACTATCATATACGTGAGCCAAAATGCGCAAACGGTCCCGGGCCAGGTAAGGTGGCACCCGTGGGGATACCGTGCGTGAGACCGCAAAGTGATATGATGTGTTACATGCTAGACCGGTGTGACTTAGGATCGGGGTCCCGACAGCTTTCGTATCAGAGCTTGACTGCCTGTAGGATTACCAAGCCAAATTAGTCGAAGTCGTGTTGAGAAATTCTTTAGTTATCTAAGGGAATTGATTGTGGAAGGGAACGTAAGGCTCTTTTTACTCCTTTACGCTATGCCCTTCTGATCTCAGTCATCCCCTTCTTTTCTACGGGGATTAAGAACTAGGATTCTTTTTCTATTTATCAGGATCACGTTAATGGTGGATTCAACTCTCCGTTCAATTTCTATTACTTCGGTGTGTTAAACTGTTGGTCTCAGAACCTTGACATTATAATGTTGAGTGGTTATGCTATCTTTGTGCATGAGTCTCAATTTTTTTTGAGCATTTACAGTCGTTATGATTGCCGAGTCATCCCAAGTTTCTAAACCATCTAATGCATGTGCAAATCTTTCCTCCTTGATGCCGATGTCTTTTCTGGACAGTGTAACCACACTAAATCGGTGAGTTGGGGTGCTTTATTGCTCGACATATATGTTGGAGCTATTATTATGACCCTAGGTGTCTTAGGGAATCACCTACTAATCTAGCCATGTTTTGTGTTCCAAGTGTGATGATTCTGGCCATCATTCTCGAAAGCATCATGTGATACCATTTAGATACTAGGCATTCTATTCTTGGGTTCTTGAACCCGAGATTCACCCTACCTACATTATGTTAATAGTGTTTGCTCGTTCCTTTAGGATACTAGTAACCTTGTGATAGTCCTCGAGGTCCGTGGTATATCGTTCTTCCAATACCATAAACCATTATGGCAGAAGTTCTTTTGAACCAAAAGATCACAACCAGAGTGCTCTTGGTGAGTTCTCCCTTCCATAATTATGACTCTGCCAGTCCTACCTTTCTGCATGGGTTATCCGAGAGAAATATGTTGAACTTGTTCGACACGCGAACCAATGCATCCACAACTCACAAAGTTATATGTTCCTTGAGTTGTCCCTCTTTAGTTGTATTGTGGCCTTTGTCTGTCAGTTGGTAGTCAAGAGTACGAGTGCATCTGTGCTCATCAATGCCTATTATTCTTGTGGTCTGTCAAGCCATTCTATTTTAGAATGACTAGGAGAAACAAACACCAGTACCTCATCCATTTCTATGATTAGGTCAAAGCATTTGTATTCCGCAGATCAGAATGCCAATCCAGCTTCTAATCTGTTCTACCCTAGACTATTGCCCCCTTTATGTCAAGATCATCATGAGAATTGCACCACCTCTTATGGATTCTTGATGTAGTGATACTTCTCACCATTATTGTTCATTGCTCGGTCTTCATGTTATTGTAACCGGAATACTGACAAGTGAATCATGATATGTGAATTCAATACTCGTTCTAAGCATGCTCGTTACTGAATCATCATTCTAAGATTGATTGTGCTACCTAGTCCATTTCCTTGGTGCACTCTTCGATCAATGAGTTTAGATTATGTTAATTCCCTACTATTTCGATCATATCGTCTTGCCCTGAAAAGCAAGATTGTTTTCGAGCTTAGTAACATATCAGTGGCTCGTGATTTTCTGAATATCTTCTCGGAAGTATTACTAGGTAGTCCCATGATCTTTATGTTGAGCTCGTGATCAAGTTGGTTTTCCTATAAAGCACCCCTTCTCCAAGAATTTGTGTTGGACACCCCTAAGCTAGTTGGTGAAGCTAAACGGCAACTTGGAGAGTTGGAAGATAAAAGCTTAATCGACATAGCTTACTCCAAAGGTATATTGTGTGTGTGTTGAAGAAAGATGATATCTTCTTCAATTGATCTCCGTGATTATTTGTGGATCTATTATCTTGTCCAAACTTTGATTTGAGTATGGGTTATCGTCAAGTCAAATCAAAACCAACGATATTCGTAATGTTGTCTTACTCGTGGTTGATTCCTCAACCATACACCGTTACATATATTGGTATGACCAGTGCTATCAGTTTGTTCACATTCTCGTGTAATTCCATCTATATGGAAACCTGGATGAATTTTTGTTGAGCCCATCGACAACATCCTTGTCTTCTCCATGATTTTGTTGGACATTAAGCTAGTGTTGGAAAATTTGTAAGCGTTGCCTTCGTGTCCCGTTCACAAGGTATATGTTTGGTTGAGAGAAGCGACTTCCCCAAATTCACGTGTAACTGATGTAAGTTGCCACCGTGAATTTGAGAAAGTTTGTTTTATTTCCTCTAGAATTATTCCAAGTCAGTTATGCATGTTCGAATGTATACTATGGTTTGGCAGATTAATTACCTCTACTCCATATGTATTCCCTAGCACACCAAGCCACTGATTGATTTGTTTAAGAAAAAGGAGTTTGTTGTGCTAATCCTAGGTCATGCACATGACTTTGCTATCTTCAATGATGGTTCCCAACCTGAACTCGGTAGTGCTTTTATTATAGGACTACTATGTGGTCATGCTTCTCTTGGACAACGTGTTAATAGGTATACAGCAGAACCAGCTCATGTTTTGGAACTTGCTATCGTAGTCCATTTCTCGAGAATCCCGCAACGTCATCTCGTCGATTTGTGTTGCAAACTTTCTTTTCAAGACATGATGTCTGAAATATCCTGTTACCAACCACATCAGAATCTCAGGCACATATGATGGTTGAAAAATTCCCAATATTTGAATTTTGTTCCCAGCTTGCACCCGCATTTGTGCCATTTTACTATGGTCTGCCTTGTCAGTAATTGTTGTTCAGGATTATCTTCGGAAGTGGTCCTACCATGGGCCCCATCTATTTCGGATGATAAGCAAAAATCACTTATTGTGTTACCTTCTACAAGGTAGTCCACATCATCCATTCTAGTCGGAGTACGACATTCTTTAGAACTCCTTCAAAAGATCGTTTGTGACTTGCCTTAGGCCGGTATAGAGAGTTTCATTGATCTCTATATCAAAAGTAATTCCTTTTGCCACTTAAGGGAATACTTCTATGAGTCACCTTCCCTAATGTGCCCCGTTATGGAATCATGGAAATTCTATCCTCGCTACCTTGAAACCATGCACCATCCTATTTAAGCATGGTGGTGTTGCCTACCCATCTGTTCTCTCCATCCCTCTGGATGTGTGTTATGTGTCTGAACTCAAGAAATGTTACTCTGTCTCATTCCATGATTTGATCGTGAGCTGCTCGATCTTCGTGAAGATCAATTCCTGTAGATTTTCTTTCTGTTGTCATACTTGGATGAAGATCTCAAAGGCAAAGATGTCAAGAACAAGTTGTTGCAAGGAATCAACATCTTCGAGAAGGGGAGTTGGATCATGAAGATTGTGATAGTTCGAGTCCCTCTTCCTTTTACCCTACACTTGAATCTCGGGGCGTGATTCTTGTTTAGCGGGGGTGAGTTGTCACATCCCTAGCTTCTGGTGTTGCCTAGTGTTTGCATCATGTTTAACTTACATGGAATTTTGAAATGGGGATGTTCAAACCCTAGCATCAAAAGGAATTCAAATAGGTTCAACTAAAATCTTCTTCAGGAATTTCAAAATGCCCTTTAAATTTTTTCATCATTTCTGGATCAAGGTGTAAGCATCTACCAAAAATGGTTCACATTTTTAGAGCACATATTTGGACCTTAAATTAATTCAATCATATTTGAATTGGAGCTATTTGAATACTATATATATTTTAGATGCTCCAAAATTTTGGAAGTTGTAAAGGGTCACTAGAATATTTCAGAAAGCAGCCATAATTATTTCCAGTATTTTATGAAATGGTTTAGCACTATTACTAAATCAAACAGAGAAAATTAAATAGAAAAAGAAAAGTATAAGCGAAACATAAACCTACCTGGCACTTACCTTGGTTGGTTGCTATGCAGCCCAGCCAGCCCATCTGGTCATGCCCGTCGTCCTCCTCATTGCGCCAGAAGGACGAGGGCGTGTGGCCACCGTGCGCGCACACGCGCTGTGCCACCTCCTGCTTGCCACCACTGCCCCGACGCACCTAGATACGCCACGCGACCCCCTCGACGCTCTCTCACTCTCCCTCGTCCTCATCCTCTTCCCTGGACCCCTCTCTCTCACCACCCGAGCAGCCCCGCCGCCACCGCTCGTCGTTGCCGTAGCCACCGTCATTGCCTCGCCTCTCCATTGTGTCCAGTCGCTCCGCCATCGTCCGCATACTCTCCACGCCGACGAACGCAAGCCGAGGATGACCATGCCATCGTCTTCGAGCTCGTCACCACCGCATCTGATCGCTGGACTTTGCCGGTCGATTCACCATCTCCGATGCCTCCTCGAGCCCGTTGATCTGCTCTGTGTGTCCATCGTGAGCCCCTGCGTTGAACCCCTCTCTCCCCATGCTCATTTTCTTCCTCCAACCGCAACGGCCATCAGGGACGAGAGCTTGGCTCTGCCGGCCATGCTGCCGCCGTGGCCACATCCATGCATGCTCGCATCCCAGCACCAGAACGTGCTCAGAGCGACCCTAGGATCCTAACACGACCAACCCCTACTCCATCTGTCCACCGTAGCATTGTTCTGTTCATCAGCCGAACGCCGGCCGCCGCGTCTGAGGTCGCCACCGTCGCTTTAGACCACCTCCGGTTAAGTTGAGAGCACCAGTCGACGCGCGTGAGCTCCAGCTACTCGTAGATGGGCTCCACCATTAATTTGGTCGCCGGAGGATGTTTTCCGAGCCCCTCCGCCGCGCCTATCGTCGCTGGCATCGAGCCGCCGGCGAGTTAACCTAATTTGACCTCGGGTTTGACTAACCTGGGTCAATGACAGGTGGGGACGTTCCCTGCTAATCCCTGGATTAGTGTAATTCTAAAACTAATTAGCACCTGAGACACTAACATGCGGGACCCTAGCCAGGTTTGACCTGGACCGGTTCCTGTTAACTTGCTGATGTCACAATGACGTAATGCTGACGTAGTAATCATTTTTTGGATTATTTCTAATTCAAAAATGATTGAAAATTCCAAAAAATGCTTTAAACTTTGAAAAATCGTATAAATTCAACCATAACCCCAAATGAAATAATTTATATATGAAAAATAATCAGAAAAATATGGGGAATCTGTTTATGGCATTTTCATGCATGTTTGGACAACTTATACTCACTAAATTGTACAAATCAATTAAAGGGCATTTGTAGTTCTTCTTTTGGAGTTTGAATTTGAATCTTCGATTCAAATGAACTTCAACTAACATGGTAGCTTTATGCGTTAGGTCAAACAGTAGCATAATGCCATGTCATGATCATACATAATATTGTTGCATTGCATTGATTTTGTTCTTTCCTGTTTGCCAGTGTTTGTTCCCTTTCGATAGAGGTGTTCCGACGATAAGTTCGATGACACCGATGAAGAGCTATACTAACTTCAGAAGTGCCAGGCAAGCAAAACCCCCTTGTTCATTCTGATACAATCCCACTCTCTCGCTCTTGCTCTCTTTTACTACATTAGGACAACAACGATTCAACTGTTACATGCTGTGGTAGTTGAACCCCTTTCCACTGCATGACCTGTCTTTGCCACAGTAAATAGTTGAAACCCACTAGCATGAGTAGGAGTTGTTTGAGCCATTATGTGCCTCCTCATTCATGCTTGTTTTTCATGCCTGCTACTGCTTAGAGTTGAGTCAGGTCTGATTCATCGGGGATGAATTGGAATGTGGTGAACATGTCTTATTATTGAGAGGTAAGTGTGTGAACACGATTTGGTAAAGGTAGCGCTGAGAGGCCATGTAGGAGTACATGGTGGATTGTCTCATTGAAACCGTCCTCAGGATCTGAGTTCTGTGTTTGTGATCCATGAACAGTTACTACCACACATTTGGTTTTGGAACTCGACCCCTCTCTGCTTATTAATCAATCTGATCTCTGTCTAGGAGTTGCAACTAGTTTCTAGTGTTTGTAGGTAGTGCCAGTAGTATACCAAGTGGCACCCGATACAGGTGGGCTTGGGACAGACTAGGTGCAATGGCATGGTGTACCAAGCATCGCCTGTCTGGTGGGCTTGGGAACACTGCTCACATCGTTTGGGCCCATGAGCAACACCCCGGTCGGATCTCCTAGCGGATGGAACCCGAATAGGCGATAAACCTGGATGAGAGACTTGCGTGGTTAGTCAGCTCGTGGCCGACTCCCTCGCCAAGCTTCCGCTTGAAGGTTGCCGAGATACACGATGTGTACATGGTGGTAAGTGGCGAGAGCGTGTGTAAAGAAGTACACCCCTGCAGGGTTAACATCATCTATTCGAATAGCCACGTTCGCGTTAAAGGACTTCTAGGTTGCCTGTACAGTTCATAGACAAGTGAAAGTTGATACTCTCATCTATTCGAATAGCCGCGTTCGCGGTAAAGGACTTCTAGGTTGCCTGTACAGTTCATAGACAAGTAAAAGTGGATACTCTAAAATGTGCAAGATAAGCGTTAGTGATATGGATGGCCTTCTCATAGGGAGACGGGAGCGGATCCATAGTGGTGTATTGATTGGTGAATATGTGGACTCGTGTGCACCATCTCAAAAGAGTTACCAGCAGTCGTTGTACAGGATAGCCACTGAGTCAAAGCTGGCTTTCTATAGTTAAACTCCACTACCCCTTTGTTGATACTGATGCATATCTAGCTAGTTCTGATGTAAGTCTTGCTGAGTGCATTTGTACTCACGTTGGATTAATTTATGTTTTGCATAGAGACTTCAGTCTCACTAGTGGTTCCGCATGGACTTCGATGTTTAGCTTGTTACCTCAGCTACGATCTTGTACCCTTGGGAGGGTCTTGTAGATAGTCAGGCTTCTCAGCCCTTTTCATTTGTAGTTGTCTGTAGTCAGACATGTTATGCTTTTGTTGCTTGTGTGCTCTATATGATGGGTCATGTATGCATGTCCCTATAATTTAGTGCCACTTTTGGTTTATAACTAGTCATGTCAGTCCGGGTTCTCTGTCATATGGATGCTTGCCACACTATCATATATGTGAGCCAAAATGCACAAACGGTCCCGGGCCAGGTAAGGTGGCACCCGTAGGGATACCGTGCTTGAGACCGCAAAGTAATATGATGTGTTACATGCTAGACCAGTGTGACTTAGGATCGGGGTCTCGACAGCGGGAGATATTTACTTATAGCGTTTTTTTGCCGTGCGCTACTAGTAAATATTTACTAGTAGCGACGGGTCAATGTGGCAGGCTACTACTAATTAGCAGTAGTGTGATTCAATATAGAGCGCTACTAGTAGTCGTCCATCTATAAGCTATTTCCTAGTAGTGATAGGACAGATTCGTCTCCCTGTCACCTTTGACAAGCGCGACAACTACCACACTGAGCTCATCGACTTTGATGTCCCCCACATTTCCTCCCGTACAATGCCATCCTTGTGTATCCGGCCCTCGCCAAGCTCAAGGAAGCAACTCACCACGGCTACAATGTCCTCAAGATGCTGGGAAGTGGCGACATCATCACGGTCGCCTGCGACGAGAAGGATGTGGTGTGCTCCCTCGAGTGCGCTTAACAGGCCGCACCAGTCGAGAAATCCGACGGTGAGGGTTCCACCCCGCCTCCTGAGGTCACCCCCAAGAAGAAGCAGCTTGAAAGCACAAGTGCTCCCTGGGTGATTTTGGTAATTAATGTCAACATATCCCCTTTTGGACTAATACCTTTACATAGTGTATTTCAAATGAGTTCAACATTGGAGTGGCAAGGACAAGAGGATGTGGAACCCTTTCAAATGCTAAGGAAAAAGATTGGCAAAAGCTCAAGACTCTTCATTTTCATTTTAGTGATCCAAGATCACATTGAGTCTATAGGAAAGCCAATACTATTAAAAGGGGATGAGGTGTTGCTTAATGATCTGGTTGCTCAAGTGCTTAGTGATATTGCTCCAAAACCCTCAGCCACTTTCTCATTTCCACATATGTCCAAAACCCTAAGTCAAACTCTGCCCCACCGATTTGAACTATTCGGCGCCACCGAGTTCATTTGACATAGCCACTACCAGAAACCATAGACATTTTGGTCACACCTATACGGATCTCGATCTCACCAACATGGCCCTGCAAACTCTATGTTTCGGTTTCGTAACGTTTAGGTCTCACCGAAATGAGGGATCGGTCCCACGAAGTTTGCTTGACCAACTCTCTGTATTGCTCTTTG
The DNA here is from genome assembly GCA_902687465.1 of Secale cereale. Lineage (NCBI taxonomy): Eukaryota > Viridiplantae > Streptophyta > Magnoliopsida > Poales > Poaceae > Secale > Secale cereale. The sequence continues at coordinate 433,586,759 of LR738712.1, read as the reverse complement.
CTGAAATCGGTCTCACCGAATTCATTCAATCATCGCCACCGAGATGTGGTTTTTCCCTAGCCCTAGCACATCGGTCACAACGAGTTGATCATGTCGGCCACACCGAGATTCCTAAGATTCACATTTTGAACGGGTTCGGTCTCACCGAGTTCTTCTATTTGGCCTGACCGAGTTGGGTCAAATGTGTGTATCGGTTGGATTTTGTGTGGAGGCTATATATACCCTTTGAACCCCTTCTCCATTTGTGAGAGAGCCATCAGAGCTTGCCTAAACTTCCACTACTCATTTTCTGAGAGAGAACCACATGCTCATGTGTTGTGACCAAGATATACCAATCCTACCACAAGAATCTTGATCTCTAGCCTTACCCAAGTTGTTTTCCACTCAAATCATCTCTCCACCATATCAAAATCTGTGAGAGAGAGTTGAGTGTTGGGGAGCCTATCACTTGAAGCACAAGAGCAAGGAGTTCATCATCAACACACCATCTATTACCTTTTGCAGAGTGGTGTCTCCTAGATTGGTTAGGTGTCACTTGGGAGCCTCCGACAAGATTGTGGAGTTGAACCAAGAAGTTTGTAAGGGCAATGAGATCGCCTACTCCGTGAAGATCTACCCAAGTGAGGAAAGTCCTTCGTGGGCGATGGCCATGGTGGGATAGACAAGGTTGCTTCTTCATGGACCCTTCATGGGTGGAGCCCTTCATGGGTGGAGCCCTCCGTGGACAAGTGTAGTCGTTACCCTTCATGGTTTGAAGTCTCCATCAACGTGGATGTACGATAACACAACCTATTGAAACCATGCCAAAAATCTTCGTGTCTCCATTGTGTTTACAGTCTCCAATCCCATCCCATTACTTTCTTGCAATTAGCATGCTTTACTCTTTTCGCTGCTTAGACTCTTGCCATGCTTGCTTGAAATGTATTGTGAATCCTTGATCCTGTGCTAGAACTCCACCTCAACTTAAAGAATTTAAAAACTGGTACCTTCCCTTGTTGTGGGTCTAATCACCACCCCTCTATACATCTCTTCTCGATCCTTTCAATTGGTAATAGATCTTTGGTCTCCATTTGTTAGTGTACAAAAGAAGGGGCGCATCTTTGTACCCCTTACTTGTGCGCGGACAGTCGGAGCCGCGCCCACGGCCGCACCAAGCAGAGCAGAAGAACTGGACCGAGGTAAAACCGAAGCCCAAGACAATCAGGACGACGCCAAGACAGACATCACGAGAAGACCAAGCAAAGGGACAGGTTCCTCCGGCAAGGACTCTTGCCGGGGCGGCCTCCGCGGCACCCGACAAGGGCTCTTGCCGGGGTAACCACTCATACGCCTTCGTCACAGCCACCGTTAAAATCTATGGGCTCCAATGATACCAACAACATTAGAGCCAAGGCTCGGGAAGCGCCCACGTGATGGCATGCATATCTCTGTGAAGACAAAGATCTGTGACTCCCAAGGTAAGGTCCAGAGGACATGTCGATCGTGAGGTTCCTTGCTGAGGACGCCCGCTTGGCCCCGGCAAGGGTCCTTACCGAAGACACCCCGAAGCCCCGGCAAGCCTCTTGCCGCAGGGCACTCACGGAGGCCCCGGCAAGACCCTTGCCGGGAACAGAAGCAAGTCTGCGACAAGCTCTTGCCGCCTCGTCGCCGCCCTAGCTCGGCGGCCGACCCGCTGGCCCAGGCAGGCACCCATGTGGCGATACGTTGTTCCTGGGCCAGCTAGCCAAGCACCTACGTGGTGGCATGCAGATCTTTATGAAGACCCTACCACGACGCCACCTCAGCTGCCAGCCTCGTTGGCCCAGACGTGTGTCGCCACTAGACAGAGCGGCCACGGACGGGACGGGCTTCTTTCCCGTCCCTGATAAAGTAAATAGACACCTAAGCAGCGCATTGAATGTGCCTTGTCCCGTAATGGCATGGGATAAGCCTATACATTGTACACCTTTCCACCTCCTGTGTGCCACTGTGGCAACCCCTTTAGACTATAAAAGGAGGCCCGCGGCGTACTTGAGGAGGATTCAGATCCTAGAAAGCTGGTGAGGCACCATAGCTAGCTGAAGAACTCAAGAACACTCAAATATACACCAAAGCAGGACTAGGGTATTATGCATCCTCGCAGCCCGAACCTGGGTAAACAATCGTTGTGCCGACTCTTAGACCTGCTCTTCGCACAACTCCGCGCCCGCCAACCGTAGAATAGATTCCAGTGATCCCATAGGTGTCGTTTCGTACCGACATCTTTGGCGCGCCGGGTAGCGGGCGCAGTTGTGAAAATTTGGTCTGGTTGTTAGGGTAGAGATTCCTCATCGCCATGGCTCCTAAGAAGAAGAAGATCGCGGCGGTTGGCTCGTCTGCAGCCGAACGGCCCGTGCCGGCACAGGCCGGTGACGGGGTGGTCGTGGATGGGAGCCGAGGCACGACCTGCGAACACCCGCGCCATTCCAGCAGCCGAAGCCTAGCAAGCGGCATCGCTCGTGCACGAGACGACGAGCCACACGCCACCAAGTCCAGGGGTGGAGCCAGGTCCCTCGCAAGCGGTGCAGGACCCACCAAGAGCGGCGTCGTACCCCGCACGGGCGATGCGGTGACTTCCAAGATGCCCATGGCAGCACCCACAGTGCGTTCCTCCCAGGTCGCACGTGATGGGCAGCATCGCCGCACGGAGGAACCCGGGCGCCGCCATAGAAAGGGCCCCGTGCATCAGTCACGAGATGTAGAAGATCAGCATGCCCGCCGAGGCGCCGGCGAAGGCGACGTGCAGCTGTGGGACCATGATAGAGCTCCTTCTAACATGGTTAGAAGTCGTAGCCCGTCTCGATCCACGCAGCTCTCCCCGCCACCCACGTCAGCGGAAGCCCTAGCACACGCGCAGTTGCTCCTTGACTTCCCTCCTGCAGCGGAGAAGCTCGACGAGTGGAGAGCTACCGTTCGTAGCCTTGTTGCCATCGCCAACAAGGACGAACCTCGACCGGCGAGGCCTTCGGGCCGACGCTCTCCCGAGCCACCGCACGCCAGTGATGGAAGGACTGGGGGCGCCGCGGCTACGGTGCACTCTCCTCCTGGCCAGTTATCATGCGTGTCGGCCCATCGGGATGATCCTTGCGACGACATATCCATAGCATCGTCCGACCCACGGACCCACCGTGATCAGTGCCAAGTTCTTCGAGAGCGTGCCCACGAGGATGCTCGAACCACCTGATCTTCATGAGGAGAGAAGATGAAGAAAAGACAACATTCATCACCCCATGTGGTACATATTGCTTTATGCGGATGCCTTTCGGACTGAAGAGTGCTGGCTCAACATTTGCAAGGGCGGTCCAAATTGGTTTTGAGCCTCAGGTACATAGAAATATGGAGGCATATATGGATGATATAGCGGTCAAAACCAAGGATAAAGCAACGCTCGTGCAAGACTTAGAAGAAACATTCATGAATCTACGCAAGATCAACCTTAAGCTGAACCCTTAAAAGTGTGTCTTCGGCGTCCCATCCGGCAAGCTTCTCGGCTTCTTCGTGTCACAGCGTGGAACTAAAGCAAATCCCGACAAGATCAAGGCCATCGAGAAGATTGAAGCTCCCACGAGAATCAAGGATGTGCGTCAGCTTGCTAGGTGCATTGCCACCATGGGCAGGTTCATCTCCAAATCTGCCGAGCGCGCCCTTCCCTTTTTCAAAATTTTGAAAAAGCCGGGCCCGATGGAGTTGACCCCGGAAGCCGAAGCGACAGTGCAAGATTTGAAGAAATACCTCTCCTCTACACCGGTACTGGTCGCGTCTAAACCACAAGAACCGTTGCTGCTGTACCTAGCGGCAACGAACCTAGTGGTCAGTGCCGCGCTTGTGGCCCAGAGGGAGGTCAATACAGAAGTGATAGCAGCAACAACACCTGATGCTGCTAGGGCTGAAAAGACGCGACCAAATGGAGTGATGCAGAAGAAAAAGATGATGCAGCACCTGGTTTACTTTGTCAGCTCCCTATTACATGGGGCTAGGTCAAGGTACTCCGGCATGCAGAAATTGCTCTTCGCCCACCTTATGGCCTCGGGGAAGCTGCGTCATTACTTCCAAGCACATGAAATCACGGTCGTCACCCGCCTCCCGTTGCAACGAATATTGCATAACCCAGATGCGACTGGGTGGATTGTGGAGTAGGCCCTGGAGCTGTCAAGCTTCGGTTGGAAATTGGAAAGCACTTCGACAATTCAGAGTAGAGTCTGGGCAGAGTTTGTTGCATAATGGACCTCAACGGCCGACGAGGAGATCCAGGAGACTACCCTGGCCGGCAACGGTGAGAGTCGCGACTGGATTATGGACTTTGACAGGGCTTTCTTGCTGCAAGGCGCCGGTGCTGGTGTGCTGCTCGTTGCACCCACCGGAGAGCACCTCTAGTATGTGATCCAGACGCACTTCCCTAGGAAGGTATCAATAAACAACACTACCGAATACGAAGGACTGCTCGCCGGTCTCAGGATCGCAGCGGACCTCGGGATCAAGAAGCTCATCGTGAGAGGAGATTCGCAGCTCGTCGTGAGCAAGTAAACAAAGATTACCAGGGCCCATTGATGGAATCCTACGTGGATGAAGTGAGGAAATTGGAGGAGTGTTTCGACGGTATATAAGCTGAACTTGTCCCCCGAGCGGAGAACGACATTGCCGATTGCCTGTCCAAACGAGCCGCCCACAAACTACATGTGGAACCAGGTACCTTTGTGCTCCGATTATTTCACCCATCTGTTGAACCATCGACCGAGCCAAGCAAACGAAGGAAATTAAGCCCCGGCAAGTACTTTCCTACCAAACCCGTAGGGGTGGCCGGCAAAAGTGTTGCCGGAGAAACAGAGCCTGCCGTGGGGCAACAGACTTTGGCGGGGCGTCAAGCCCGAGCCGTAGAGGCAATCACTCCCATAGTAGAAGAAATGCCTTTGGTCCTTGCCATCCAGCCCCAGGCTCCGGCATGGTCGCAGCATACCGTCCAATTCCTCTAGACTGGGGAGCTTCCTGAAAATCGGGAAGAAGCGGAGAAAGTAGCCCGTCGGTCCGCGATATACCAGTTCGTTGATGACGTCCTGTACAGGAAAAGAACGAATGGCGTGAAATTGAAGTGTGTCACCCGGGAGGAAGCACTGGAATTGTTGGCAGAGATACATGGAGGCATATCTGGCTCCCACATAGGGTCAAGAGCCCTCGCGGCAAGGCATTCCGACAGGGTTTCTTCTGGCCAACTGTCCTCCAGGATGCAACGACAATAGTAACCAAGTGTGAAGCGTGTCAGTTCCATTCGAAGAAACTTCATCAACTAGCTCACGCTCTCCAAACAATCCCTCTCTCCTGGCCATTGTTGGTCTGGGGGCTCGACATATTGGGCCCTTTCCCCCGTGATATCGGGGTCTTTGAGTACTTGTACGTAGCAATCGACATGTTCACAAAGTGGCCGGAGGTGGAGGCAGTTAGGAAAGTGACATCACAGTCGACCGTCAAGTTCTTCAAGGGCCCGGTCTGCCATTTTGGTGTACCAAATAGAATTATCACCGACAACGGTACGCAGTTCACAAGAAATACCTTCATGCAATACATGCAAGACCTCGGCGGAAAGGTCTATTTTGCTTCTGTTGCACATCCATGAAGAAACGGCCACACAGAAAGGGCAAATGATGAAGTACTACGAGGCCTCCGGACAAGGACTTTTGATAGGCTACACAAGTGGGAAAGCGCTGGACCGATGAATTGCCAGCGGTTCTTTGGTCGATTGGGACGACACCAAATCGAGCCACCGGCCAGACACCATTCTCCCTCGTTTACGGGGCAGAGGCAGTTCTCCCCACAAAACTCACATACGGGTCACCCCGAGTTCTTGCTTATGATGAGATTGAGCAAGAGTGACTGCGGCAAGATGACGCAACGCTCGTCAAGGAAGATCGTCTTCGGGCGGCTGTACAAGCAGCATGCTACCAGCAAGCCTTGCGCCGCTATCATAGCCGCAAGGTTCATGCCCGAAGCATTGAGGAAGGCGACCTTGTTCTTCGGCACGTTCAGTCGGCCAAGAATTCCAACAAGTTGTCGCAAAAGTGGGAAGGCCCTTATCGGGTAATACGAGTCACCAGGCCTGGCGCAGTCCGCCTGGAGACCGAAGATGGGATCCCAGTGAGTAAGTCCTGGAACATTGAACATCTTCGCAAGTTTTACCCATGAGGCGCGGTTGCCGGGCCTCCCGACAAGCCACCCTTTTGTACAAGACTTGCCGACAAGGCATGTAACCCTTTGTAGAAAGCCAGGCGCAGACCCTGAGCGTAAATAAACAAAGTGCCGGCGCCCTAAGTTATAGCATGCATGCTAGGTTGAGTCCTTTCCTTGGTTAGGGTTGATAGTGCTTGGTGGCGACTAACCCCTAGCCTAGAGGTCGGGTGTGCATCTTTTCTACCTTCATTGATCCAGATGTCCTTCCCGCTGAGCCACATGGGAAAAGAGGAATGAACGGACGCCCCGACCCCGGCAAGGCAAGATTGCCGGGGCCTGAAGATATAAGATTCCAACCACGGCGAGCAAAGGTTGGCGGGGGCAGCAATTTCAGTCTTTCACCCCCCTGCTATACATTTCCGTATGGAACTGGGACATATGAAACCTCGTTTATGCATTAAAACCACCGTACACCCTTTTTCCTTATGCCCGAGAGTTACTTCCTGGGTCGGAATTTGGTAGTAGTTGCGATGGCGAAGAAATGAACGAGGAACCTAACTCTACTTCGCCCCCGCCTCCGCCAAAAGCGTGAGAACGGTCGGCCGAAGAAGATAAACGGTAAGGCCTGTTCCCGGGTGATAATGTTTATTACAAAAATAACAAGGCTTCATCCTTGGCATGAGCCTCGCTCACACACAAAGAACACGACAAACACCCCTTTTCATTAAAAACATCCCATACAGGTACAGTTCGTATGGAAAGAAAAACATGGACAAGGGGGATTACAAGCTTTACATTCAACAAAGGCCCGTAGGCTTAAAAACTAAAAAGAGATAAGATGCCCGTAATCGCTTTCTTGTCCCTCTCCTCAGAAGATGGAACAGGACAGAGGGAGGGCAAAAAGAGCGCATGGGCGAGGTGCGAAGAGCAGAAAGCTGGAAGATAAGGCAGCAACCCACCAGTACGCGACGAAGGCATCGGTGCCCATGTGCTCCGAGTTAACGGCCGTCGCCCGCCTTCTTCGCCTTCACCGGCCCTCCTACACCGGCCGCGCAAGGAGACGACGGGGAGCACCCCGAAGGAGAGCTTGGTGAGGATGGCCCTCGGTAGGGCGCGTGACCGAGGGACGAGTGGTGCGGTCAGTCGAAGTCGGACTCGGCATTCTGCCGCTCGGCCCCCTCGTCGCCGCTGTCGCTGTCCTCCTTGTCACTCCCGCTCAAGGAAGAGTCTCCATCATTGTAAGAGCTCTCTACGCAGCACTTCAGGCGAGTTCCAAGATCTCCAACGACCTTGACGGAGAGCAAGCCGCCCTCCATTAATTTGAAATAGAGGACGAGCCCCACCATCAAGCTATGGATGCGGGAAAACGTCTTCCACCCGCGACGGAGATACATGACGTGAGGGGCGGGAAAGTCAATGTCGACTCGCATACCTCTGGTCCCGCAGCCCCTCATGTGCAACCTGAGGGTCTGGGGTGGGTCGAGCTCCATCTCCGCTGCAAAGGGGGTGGGGAGATGGAGACGACGGCGCGGTGGCCGGCGTAGCTTGATGAAGAACGCGCGGGGCCGGTCTCCAACGTGACCCTCCATCGCAGGAGGCACCGCTGGTAGAGGCATGACTGTCGCGCCACCTCATGCCCCTCTCCCCTGACCGCCGCAGCGACCTCGGCCACGCCCCCTCCCCCTTCCTCTTGTGGCTGGCTCTGCCGCCACAGGCTCAAGGGAGGGAGAGACGCGCTAACGAGCAGCGACCCTCGCTGCCACCGACAAAGGCCTAGAACCTCCTCTCACCATGGCAGACGAGAGGAAGAAGCAAATATGAAGGAGGATGGATACTGAAGAATGTGGGGTCGCGCTCCCTCTCTCCCCCTCTTTATAAAGCGGCGGGGTCGAGACCCAGCCCGCCCACTGTCACACCCTGATTTTCATGCCACAACACTTAAGCTAATAATCATGCTAAAAATGTGGTTTGACAAAATCTTTTGAGTGTTTGGGACTTTGCTTGATTTGATTTTTGTCTGCTGTTTGCTAGTGCTCTGAAAATCAAATAAATCCTCCATCTCTTATACTTCATCTCCTTGATCCAAAACCTTTTCCCAATGATCATGCCAAGTGAATAGACCAGTATAGTATTTTCTTATAAAATATTTTGGCCAAATAGTATTTTCAAAAATTAGTTTTCCAAAAACCCCTGAATTAAGGTTTGCACCGCAAGTACCTTATTTTGGGTGTGAAAAATCTTATTAGGTATAGGACTCCCATAAACCACAAAATTATAATTTCAAAAGTTATTTTTATATTTTATTGAAATGCTTTTTCTTTAGGCCAGAAATGGTCTTTAATAGGTAAAAATTATTTAACTATTTCAAAAATATTTACCAAAATTCAGGGAAACTCATAGGACATATATTGTCCATATATAAGAGTTTCAACACATGGTCATGTTCAAAATATTGGACAAATCCTTCCAAAACCCTTTCTGGATATTCCAAGCTTTTGAAATATATACATAGGAAATACTCTCCAAAAATTCCAGGGAAATTCTATCAGGTCAAGTATGACATATTGGATGATCTTACAAAGCCTCATGCCTTGAAGATCAATAAATCATCATCAAATCCCCTCAAAACCATTTATGTCCATTTTTTAGTTTGAGCAACTTTACATTGCCAAACTTGTCCAAATGCTCTCAAACTTGGTGCACATGCATAAATGATGTAGATATGCATCTATGCCAAATGGAACTAGTTTTGGAGAAGGATAACTTGATCTAAGTGCCCCAAAACCCTTTCTGACCAGATCCAAATTTGAACAACTCTACATTGCCAACTTTTTACTTGGGGCCTCAAATTTTGTGGACATGCTTACAAATCCAAATGATGACACTAAACCAAGTGGTGCATCAAGGAGGGATGATTTGCTTGACCTAATCATGGAAAATCCATTTCTGTTGATTTCTAGGGTTTACAAAAGTTGCATCGGCAACTTTGCCCAAATGAGCTCAAATTTGGTGGAAGGGCCTAAATGTATGTGCCATTTCATCCTGTTAAGTCTCATGTCATTTGGACTCCATTTGCTTGCCCAAAACATCATCAAACACCGTCTGGCACTTTGCCAAAATCACCTTTTGATCCACTTCCACCACTCCCCCTTGCCTCAAGTTTTTACCACAGCTGCTCCTAGTCACCCTCTACCCCCATAAACTCCTTCCCCTCATCAGACCAATGATTGAGGGGGGGGGGGTAAAACCTCACTTTACCCCTCTAGATAGCACCATTCACCCTCTCTCTCAACCCCTCCTTCCCTCTAGAGGATTCCTAGAGCATCCAATGCATCTTCCCCATTCTTTACACCTCCCTAAAGCTAGTAGACAAGCTTGGGCACGCCCAACTGCCAATGGCATGCCCTGGCATGCCAAAACGGCGCTCTAGAGCGCGCTACAGTGCTCTGGCCCACTAAAGCCGCCCCCATCCCGATGCCCCGACCGCCCTGGCTGTTCCCCGCACGCCAGCAGGACCACCTCGACATCCGGGACACGCCTGGCTGGTCGGCACCTTCTCTTTCTTCCTCCTCCTGCCTCCTCTCGCACGCGCGCTGGCCGCCCGAGCACTCCAATGGGCAACCTCGCACGCGCGCTACCCTGACGCTCCAACGCTCCTTATCTCACTTCCCCTCGACCTGGACCAACCCCACAAACACCCTGGACACACCCACGGGCGCCCCCGTGGCTTGCAGCGACGGCAACTAGCTCGCCGGCGCACGAGTCCTCGGTGGACCGTCGCCCACCTATTTAAAGGCCACCCCAGACCCTCCTCGAGGCTCCATTTGTCCCCTCTCCCTCCCGTGTACCTCCCCGACCTGCCTACTGCCCTTCCCGTGCCCTCCTTGCCCCTCCATGGATGAAGCCGAGCCGCCGACCTCCTCTCGAATCCCCGCGAATGAGGCCTCCTCCTCCCCTCCTTTCTCCACTAGGCGAACCCCATGGCCACCACGGAGCTTCCCCATTCTCCTGTTACTCCCCTCGGTGGCCTGAGAGCCGTGCTGGCCTTCGCCGTCAGCCACATTCATCGCGGGCGACGCTCTCCTCGACCTGGTCCTCCACGGCAGGCGTGTTACCCATGGCTGGATGCGCCTCTCTGCGCTGGTCATTCCGGTGGCCGAGGCGTCGCCGGAAATGGCCCAAGTCGACAGGGCAACGCCGGCGAGCGCTCCGCCCTGCCTCCCCTGCCTGGCCTCTGTTCGAGCGGGAGGAGGAAGACGAGCCTACCAGGCGGGGCCCGCTTGTAAGCGACCCAGAGGCTGGGCCCGTGCATAAGTGGAGACGGCATCCGCGGAAGCCGCGTCCCTGCGGAGAAGACGCCTGGCCCAAAGGCGCCTTCGACGTCACCTGGCCCTCTGCATATGGCCATGCTGCTGGGCCGGCCCAGGGCGCTGCGGCGCTATACTCCGCCCAAAACGCAGCATAGGTATAACCCCCCTCCTTTCCCTTTTCTTTTTCTTTTCCAGTCAACTTCAAAATTCATTGAATAATTCAAATAAACTCCAAATTTGATGATTCAAATTTCTGGTAGTTTCTAAAATCATGCTCAATCACATGGTGCAACATGCACATTTTTCCAGACACTTTTTCTTCACTAATATTTATCAAATGCCATTTTTTCTATTTCTGTGATACACTTTAGAAAATCACAGAAAGCTCAAAGTTGATCCAAATGCAATGGTTCAAATTCCTAGATGCTTGTAATATCAAAACTTAGTTTTGGAACATTTTTCCTAATACTTTGTGTGCCCCACACAATAATGAGCCATTTCTTCATATTTGTCAACTTTGCAAAATCCTAGGAAATTCATTTGGACTCCAAACCCAATTAAACCAACTCCTAGATGCTTCTAAAATCATGATTTGTTAAATGGGTGCCTTTGCTCATTTATCAAAGATATATTTCTGTACACTTCTAGCAAATCCATAAATCCCCTGATTGCCTCATATTGAAATGTTCCAAACCATCCATTGATCATACTCCAATGAAACCACCTTGGTTATTTTTCATATGACCAGAGGTATCCTAGAAAAGTCCAACTCTTATTTTTAGAGCACTTTTATTTTTGCCTTGTTGTGTCGCTTATTATGATTGTTTCCATCATTAGTTGACGAAATAAACGGAGTATTTGGAGATGGACCAGAAGGTTTGAAGACTCGGAAGGACAAGGCAAGCAGCCCTTTGACCATGTCTATGGAACCCTTTTTATGCATATCATATAGTACCATATTGTAGTTGCAACGGAATCATGATGAGGTGGTAACCACTTTGATGGTTTGCCACCGTACTTCCTCGTTGATACTTGCACTGTGCATGACCCTACCTTCTTATGAGGGTTATGCCGGTGGGAGTAGAGAGATGTATGCTATAGTAGTTGGCTACGCAAATGGGTCAGGGTTATGCATTGAGAGAAACAAGTGTGGTATGACATACTTGCAAATGACCCAGTGGGTGCCACTAATGCCCCTAGGAGATGATGAGGAACTAGGGCACTACTTGGTGGAGAAGTAGTGTACCGAGGCTTGATGGAAGTGTTGTTTACAGAGATGGATTAGATTTATGTGTGATTACCGTCCCAACCAAACATGTGCAACCACTCTACCCCTTATGGGACGGGGCATTATTGATTACTTAGGCTGATACTAGCATGGTGCCAACATCACTAGTGACGGGGGAGACTTGAGGTCACTCCCGGGACGGGGTCGTGCTTGGATTGGTGACCATGACTGTTTTTACAGGGCACCGGACACACCGTTGGTCCCTTCGTGTACGCGTGACATTGAAGAAGGGCAAGTCCCATGATCTATTGTTTGTAATCGAGGGCCGTGCACCAACGAGTGGACCCTATGTTAGTGTCGTCTAGGGAAAGATAATGACCGGGTGCTTCCCCAGAGTACTTGAGGTACTGCGGGATCGTGGGTGACACGAAAGCTTCCCGGATCTTGTGGGTAAAGTGTGCAACCTCTGCAGAGTGTAAAACTATTCGAATAGCTGTGTCCACGGTCAAGGATAGTTGGGTGGTGCTTCTTAGACTATGTCCATAAGTTTCTGGAAAACAACACGATTTGGTAAATTTGTTGATGTGGCTGTGAGAAAGTCACGATGAGCGTGAGCAAGAGTTGTTCATAACTCTTTTCTGATGTTGATGTCTGTAACCTCCTGTTACTTGTTGCACACGCATGCATACCCTTGTCATATGTTGATCATACTTGCATATGAAAAACTAGCTTTCCGCAAAACTGCAGATTTAGTAGTAGAGCCTTACATAATTATTATGTCATCACACTTGGGTTGCTTGCGAGTACATTCAAAGTACTCATTGGCTTGCCACTGGTTATTTTATTGGCCAGGCATGAAAGAACAGGATATGACGAAGATTTCTTGGTGACGAACATGCGAGCTAGGACGGTTCCCAGTCAGAATGCCTGTAGGGTTAAGGCAGATGGCATGGGTCCAAGTTGTTATTGAAGATTTCCGCTGCGATGATATACTCAAGACTTGACCTTAATGGTCCTATTTGTGTAATACGGTATGTATGGCTGTAAGACTCTTGTTATTCAGCTTCTCTGTGTTCAGTGATCATTGATTTCTGGGATCACTGTACACATGCATTCGGTGATCACGACTTGAGAGTCATGGTCCCCACACCCGTTCAGCCAATCCAGTCATCAGGGGCACAGCGAATCGGGACCGACCCGCTGCCCCAACCAGCGACGACCCGGTTTCCCGCCTCCAAAGCTCGCCACCTGCATGAAGGATGCGTGGCGAACGTGCAGGGTCGAAAGGACGGGTGAGGCAACCGTTCCCCACCCCGTGATCGGGAGGGAGCGTGGGAGCCTTCAAAACTGCCACCCTAGACAGTCCAGTAAAAGATTCGCGCCTCCACGCCTCCATCTCTTTACGGGGAAGGCGCGAGCTGCCTCTTTACTGTGATATGACGCATGCGTGCAGGAACCGCCCCATGCATGCCACCCACGACACGTGCACCCCTCCATGTCGCGCATTCAACGCAGGTCGAGGGAAGCGCAGCGCACGAAATTTTTTACTACGGTAAAATCCGCCACGCCTGCCCACACACCGTTTTGGGCCTGGCCCAACAACGTGTCGCACTCATGTGTGGCCCATGCCTGGGGGCACCTGTCGGTGTACAAAAGAACGGGGCACATCTTTGTACCCCTTACTTGTGCGCGGACAGTCGGAGCCGCGCCCACGGCGGCACCAAGCAGAGCAGGAGAACTGGACTGAGGTAAAATCGAAGCCCAAGATAATCAAGACGACGCCAAGACAGACAGGACGAGAAGACCAAGCAAAGGGACAGGTTCCCCCGGCAAGGACTCTTGCCGGGGCGGCCTGCGCGCCACCCAACAAGGGCTCTTGCCGGGGCAACCACTCAGACGCCTCCGCCACACCCACCCTTGAAATATATGGGCTCCATTGATACCAACAGTAGAGCCAAGGCTCGGGAAGCGCCCACGTGATGGCATGCAGATCTTTGTGAAGACAAAGATCTGTGACTCCCAAGGTAAGGTCTAGAGGAGAAGGCCATCGTGAGGTTCCTTGCCGAGGACGCCCGCGAGGCCCCGACAAGGCTCCTTGCCGAAGACACCCAGAAGCCCCGGCAAGCCTCTTGCCGCAGGGCACTGATGGAGGCACCGGCAAGACCCTTGCCGGAAACACAGGCAAGTTTGCGACAAGTTCTTGCCGCCTCGTCGATGCCCTAGCTCGGCGGCCGACCCGCTAGCACAGGCAGGCACCCATGTGGCGATACATGGTTCCTGGGCCAGCTAGCCAAGTACCTACGTGGTGGCATGCAGATCTTCGTGAAGACCCTAACGCGACGCCACCTCAGCTGCCTGCCTCGCTGGCCTAGACGTGTGTCGCGACTAGACAGAGCGGCCACGGACGGGATGGGCTACTTTCCCGTCCCCGATAAAGTAAATACACACCTAAGCAGCTCATTGAATGTGCCTTGTCCCGTAATGGCATGGGATAAGCCTATACACTTTACACCTTTCCACGTCATGTGTGCCACTATGGCAGCCCCTTTAGACTATAAAAGGAGGCCCGCGGCGTACTTGAGGAGGATTCAGATCCTGGAAAGCTGGTGATGCACCATAGCTAGTTGAAGAACTCAAGAACACTCAAATATACAACAAAGCAGGACTAGGGTATTACGCATCCTAGCGGCCCAAACCTGGGTAAACAATCGTTGTGCTCACTCTTAGACCTGCTCTTCGCACAACTCCACGCCCGCCAACCATAGAAGGGATTCCAGTGATCCTATAGGTGTCGTTTCGTACCGACACCATTGCTTTGGTTTAAACACCATTGAGGAAGATGGATGAGTCTACGATATGCAGTATTAGACGTAGAGTTCCTATTCTTGAAGGGGAGTTTTATAGTGAATCGAAAAACGACATGCTTGAGATCTTCAATGAATATCATCTGAAAAAGTATATTCTTAGCCCCTATGTGCCTCCTATTGATCATATGCATTTTACGCCTGATGAGTATCTTGACATGGTTCGGAATACTAGAACTATCAATGTTATTGTTAGAGCTTTAGCAAACAATGTGCTTAGAGAATTGCCTAACTTAGAAAGTGCTTATACTATATGGAAATTTCTTGAAGAACGCTTTCCTAACTATTCCTTGAAAATTCTAGACAAGATTCTTCAAAAATCCTTTGAAAAGATGAAGCCTAGCGATCCCAAGTTTGATGAATGCTTATTTGAACTACGTGATCTTATGCGTGCTAAGGGTGACGTTGGAACCATTTGTCACATTATCGCGGAAGCTATTCTAACCCACAAAGTTGAACATTGTCATTATCAAAATTCTAATGAATCACTTGTCCCAGGTGATGATCACACAGATGATGATGATGTTGAGCATGGATATTATGAGAAAAGTGAAGATAGTGACTTTGATCTTGATGATTCAATGATACACTTTGGTCTTATGGAAAATCTTCATGTTTACACAGCTAGAGGAAAGGAATAGGTTCTTGATAGTGGATGCACAGATCATATGACTAGAGATAAGGACATGTTTGATGAGCTTGCATGAAACGATGGTCCACGAAAGTATGTTACCTTTGGTGACAACTCTAAGGGTAAAGTTGTTGGCCTTGGTAAGGTGGCCATATCTATTGATAGCTCAATCTAGAATGTCATGCTTGTCGAACCTCTTGGTTACAATCTTCTTTCTGTATCTAGATTAGCTGATTTTGGCTTAGATGTGTTATTTACTCATGTTGATTGGCAAGTATTTCATAGAGATAGTGATAATATGGTCTTTTCCAGCATTCGTAGAGGTGACCTATACAATGTTTATTTCACCAAGAAAGCCTAAACTCACACTTGTTTAATTGCTAAATCTTCTAAAGGTTGGTTGTGTCATAGAAGGTTAGGTCATATTGGCATGAGAAATCTTGATAAACTTGTTAGAGGTGATCATATCCTTTGTGTTAAAGATGTTATATTTGAAAAGGATAGACTTTGTAGTGCTTGCCAAGCAGGGAAACAAGTTGTAGGAAGTCATCCCGTAAAGAATATCATGACCACGAGAAGACCACTTGAGCTGCTTCACATGGATCTTTTTGGTCCCAAAGCTTACAAGAGGCTCGGTGGTAACTCCTTCGGATTGGTCGTTGTTGATGATTTTTCTAGATTTACGTGGTTATTATTTCTTGGTAATAAATCGCAGGTCCAAAAGTTCTTTGAGGACTTCGCTAGAAAGTCTCAAAATCAATTTGAAGTGAAGATCAAGAAGGTTCGGAGCGACAACGGAACGGAGTTCTAGAACGCCAATGTGGATACCTTTCTTGATTAGGAAGGGGTTTCACATGAGTTCTCAGCTACGTACACACCTCAACAAAACGGAGTTTTTGAGAGGAAGAACAGGACCCTGATTGAGATGGCAAGAATGATGCTTGATGAATACAAGACGCCAAGACGCTCAAAATGACTATATCTTCACAAGCTTCTTGTCAAGACGACATGCGATCTTCTCACCGGTAACAAACCCCAAGTTGGATACTTTCCAGTATTTGGCTCAAAATGTTACATCCTTGACAAGCATCGCCGTTCAAAATTTGCCCCTAAGTCTCATGAAGGTTTTCTACTCGGTTATGGCTGAAACTCTCACACTTCCCGTGTCAACAACAATTCACCCGAAACAGTGAAGAGACGGTAAATGTGAAGTTTGATTAATCTAACGGCTCGTAGTTAGAGGAATTGCAAATTTATGTAGGAGACAAAGATCCTTCAGAAGAAATTCAAGTCTTGTCTATTGGCAAGATTCGTCCCATGGAGGCGAAGGAGGGTACCTCGTCGGTTCAAGTGGAAGCATCAACTTCACGACAAGGTGAACCACAAGTTGACTTGGAAGCATCCACAAGATGAACCATCTCGACCTCCCTCTCCACCTCCATAAGACAACAACTTTAACGGCAATGAAGAAGGACAAGAAGAAGAAGAATAAAATGAAGAGGATGTTCCACCCCGACCCAAACAAAACCTCGCACGAGTTAGAGCAAGAGTTCCAAGAGATCATCCCGTTGAACAAATCTTCGATGACATTCAAACCAGGAGAAACACTTGCTCTAAATCTCGTTTAGCTAATTGTTGTGAGCATTATTCATACATATCTAACACTGAACCAATGAAGGTTGAAGATACTCTTGATGATCCGGATGGGGTGAATGCTATGCACGACGAACTACATAACTTCGGGAGAGACAAAGTGTGGACATTGGTTGAGAAGCCCGACGACAAGCACAATGTCATTGGAACCAAATGGGTGTTTCAGAATAAGCAAGATGAAGATGGAAAAGTTGTACACAACAAGGCCCGTCTCGTCGCCCAAGGTTACACTCAACACGAAGGTATGGATTAAGGTGAGACATATGACCCTTTTGCTAGACTTTAGTCCATACGCATCGCTTATGACAATCACCCTGACATCACTTTGTATCAAATGGACATTAAAAGTGTGTTTCTTAATGGTGAAATCGAGGAGAAAGTTTATGTTAAACAACCTCTCGACTTTGTTAATCCTAAGAAACCTAATCACGTATACAAGCTTCACAAAGCTCTTTATGCTCTTAAACAAGCTCCGAGAGCATGGTATAAATGCTTGGCCAAATGCCTTATTGAAAAAGGCTTTGAAATTGGGGAAATTGATTCGACATTTTTACTAAAAGGGTTAATGGTGAATTATTTGTGTGCCAAATTTATGTCGATGATATCATATTTGGTTCTACTAACCCCCATTTTAGTGAAAAGTTTGGAAGGTTAATGTCGGAGAAGTTTGAAATGTCTATGATGAGTGAACTTAAATTCTTTCTTGGTTTGTAAATCAAGCAAGCTATAGAAGGTACCTTTGTTTCTCAAACAATGTATAGCATGGATCTTTTCAAGAAGTTCAACATGTAAAAAGCAAAGGTATGAAAACACCCATGCCTACTAGTGGACATCTTGACTTGACAAAGGATGGCAAAACTGTTGACCAAAAGGTTTACCGCTCTATGATTGGTTCGTTGTTATATCTATGTGCCTCCCGTCTCGATACTATGCTAAGTGTGTGCATGTGTGCATGATATCGAGTGGCCCCTAAACAATGTCATCTTAAGGCTGTGAAAAGGATAGTGAGATATTTAATTCATACACGAAAATTTGGCATTTGGTATCCTAAGAGGTCTTCTTTAGATCTTGTTGGCTATTCCGATTCGTACTATGACAGTGAGAAGGTTGATAGAAAATCCACTTCAAGTACATGCCAATTTCTTGGTTGATCTCTTGTGTATTGGTCCTGCTAGAAACAAAACTCGGTATCCTTATCCACCGCCGAAGCGGAATACATTGCCGCCGGATTATGTTGTGCTCAATTACTTTGGATGACCCAAACCCTTAAGGATTATGGGATATATTTGAAACATGTTCCATTGCTTTGTGATAATGAGAGTGCTATTTAGATTGCTCACAATCATATGCAACATTCTAAACTAAGCATATTGAAGTTCGTCGTCATTTGATTCGAGATCATGTTATTAAAGGAGGCATCAATCTTAAGCATGTTCGCACCTATAAGCAATTGGCAGACATATTTACCAAACCTCTTGATGATAAAGTATTTTGTCGTTTGAGAGGTGAATTGAATATCATTGATGCCTCAAACTTGGAGTAGAAACTCCATTTGGATACATGCAAGGCATGATCCTTTTTATGACTAATCCTTGATATTTCTCATATGATTATAATCATATATCTTGGATCTATATTTGTGCCTTTGCATGCTGTCTAACCCCTTTAGGTACTTGGATGAGCCAAAATCTATGAGATTGCAAGTCACTCACATCTTGAGAAATCTCTACATCACCAACTTTCTACTTCATGAGTGTTGATCACAAGGAAGTCTGAACTCGCTCAATATATTCTTTGACAACTGTTATATATCAAATCTCATTTGGTATCAAGATTCATTATTGTAATTTTGGATACACAAGTGCTTTTCCTTGCAGAACTTACCTATGTAGGAAGATGAACTTAAATTACAAGTGGTGCTCCCAACTCTTGATGGACTACGTCAACCTTGAGCATCAAACACAAGTTCGACTACATGATCAAGATCGAAATCATCTAAGGTATGTTACTCCATCTTAGAGAAGCTTTACTCCAAGTCATGAGTCAAAGCAACTCAACGAGATGTGAACACATCAATAATCATAAACGAAAAATGGTAACCCCATTTCAAGCTTGAACAATGAGTATGACCTATGATCAAGTGACCTCACTTGACTCTAAAGTCAATAATACTATAACATAGGTGACCCTGTCGCCGACCCTTTGTAGATGAAGTTCTCTAGTGTTTCTCACTTTGTGTTTTGCTATCTTGTCCCCCTTATCAAAAAAAACTTCATCTAGACTTCCTTCCTTTTTGTATATTTCAGTATTTTCCTATGTCTAATTCCTTGTAAATCTTTCAGTTAATTCATTGAAAATCCTTGTGAGATTTGATTTGCCAAGTGAGCTGAGTTGCCAAAACTTTTCTTCTGCTTTGAACTCAGACTCACCGATCCAAACCTATCAGCGTGACCGATTTCACTACTGAGGAAACATTTTGACATTGCATATTTCATTTCTTCTCTAGCTCCACTCAAGGATTCTTATCCTCTACCAGCATCCTTATCTACATGATGCTTTGTGATATGTCTCAAGGATCAAGCCTGATTGACTCAAGCTCCAGAAGTACCCTTCTTGGAAATTGATATCAAAGGGGGAGAGAGAGCACATCAAAGCTTATCACATGGGAGAGAAAGCACATCTTAGCTTTTCCAGATGCTATTCATATAAAGAGGAGAGAAGTCACATGTATTTAAGAGGGGAAATACATGTCCATATATGGTTGTTTGAATATTGCTTTATGCTATGATTCATTTCTTGCTCTGATATTTTTACCTTGCTCTAATTTTCTTTTTCCCTATCTTCTCCCTTTGTCCAATATTAGATTCAGGGGGAGAAACAGCCCTTTTCCAGGGAAGAAAATCATTGGAATCATTGCATATATTTACAATCTTTGGGGACATGTCTATATCCAAATGAAGTACTAAGTACTAACCCATCACATGTCATCCCAGTCTTGGTACTCTTGTGATTCCCTGAAATTGCTTTCCATTAGAGTGTTCTTGTGTTATCTAACCTTGTTTTCTCAAGCGCACTTCTTCTAAAGCCAATTCAAGACCACAAGGTAAGTATATGCATCACAATCATGTACATGATGATCCCTTGTTGATGTACATATTGTTTGCAAGAAGGATTCATGAACATGAAGGTACACACTTTTCATTTGCGCTGATGCATATAGCCAAGATACATGTAACTCGTTACTTGCTCTATGATGCCTATGCATTCACATGTTCTTATATTCAATCTTTGCATGAATGCATACATGTAGGGGGAGCCTATGCAAGTTACATGTCTTTCCAAAGCTTTACATATTACTCTTCATATCTTTTGAATAGAGCTTTGATATATGTTGTCATCAATTACCAAAAATGGGGAGACTGAAAGCACAAGTGCTTCCTGTGTGATTTTGGTAATTAATGTCAACATATACCCTATTGGACTAATACCTTTACCTAGTGTATTTTCGATGAGTTCAACATTGGAGTGGCAAGGACAAGAGGATGTGGAACCCTTTCAAATGCTAAGGACAAAGATTGGCAAAAGCTCAAGACTCTTCATTTTCATTTTAGTGATCCAAGATCACATTGAGTCTATAGGAAAGCCAATACTATTAAAAGGGACGATGTGTTGCTTAATGATCTGGTTGCTCAAGTGCTTAGTGATATTTCTCCAAAAAGCTCAGCCACTTTCTCATTTCCACATATGTCCAAAACCCTAAGTAAAAATTGGCCCCACCAATTTGATCTATCTAGCGCCATCGAGTTCTTTTGACATTGCCATTGTCAGAAACCCTAGACAATTCGGTCACACCGATACGGATCTCAGTCTCACCGAGATGGCCCTACAAACTCAACGTTTCGGTCTCACCGAAATGAGCGATCGGTCCCACCGAGTTTGCTTGACCAACTCTCTGAATCGCTCTCTACTAAAATCGGCCTCACTGAGTTCAGCCAATCGACGCCATCGAGTTGATCATGTCAGTACCACCGAGATTCCTAACGTACACATTTTGAACTGGTTCGGTCTCACTGAGTTTTTCTATTCGGTCGGACCAAGTTGGGTCAAATGTGTGAAACGATTGGATTTTGTGTGGAGGCTATATATACCCCTCCACCCCCTTCTCCGTTTGTGAGAGAGCCATCAGAACGTTCCTACACTTCCACAACTCATTTTCTGAGATAGAACCACTTGCTCCTGAGACAAAGATATACCAATCCTACCACAAGAATCTTGATCTCTAATCTTTCCCAAGTTGCTTTCCACTCAAATCATCTTTCCAACATAGCCAAATTTCTGTGAGAGAGTTGAGTGTTGGGGAGACTATCACTTCAAGCACAAGAGCAAGGAGTTCATCATCAACACACCATCTATTACGTGTCTCCTAGATTGGTTTGTTGTCACTTGGGAGCCTCCGACAAGATTGTGGAGTTGAACCAAGGAGTTTCTAAGGGCAAGGAGATCGCCTACTTCATGAAGACCTACCCGAGTGAGGCAAGTCCATCGGGGGCGATGGCCATGGTGGGATAGACAAGGTTGCTTCTTCGTGGACCCTTCGTGGATGGTGCTCTCCGTGGACTCGCGCAACCATTACCCTTCGTGTGTTTGAAGTTTCCTTCAATGTGGATGTATGATAGCACCACCTACTGGAACCACGCCAAAAATCTCCATGTCTCCATTGCGTTTGCACTCTCTAATCCCATCCCTTTACTTTCTTGTAATTAGAATGCTTTACTCTTTCCATTACTTATACTCTTGCCATGCTTGCTTGAAATGTATTGTGAGAGCTTAATCTTGTGCTAGATCTCCACCTCAACTTAGAGAATTTAAAAACTTCTACCTTTCCCTGTTGATGGTCTAATCACCCTCCTCTAGACACCTCTTCTTGATTCATTAATAGCTCCTTTCAAAGGGAGGACAATAGGATGGGGCACCTGGCGATCGTGCCTTAGGCTCCGCACCCACTGCTGGGGTTCCTTTCCCTCTTGCGTAGGAAGGCGCGCCCAGCGCCCCTCTCAGGACAGGCTCAGGGCTCTCGTTTGGAGGGCCTCTGACCTGACTAGCGTCACAATGGAGGCATTCAGCCACCATGTGGAGGTGTGCTTCGACGCGCGTCTCTAATACATCAATTTTGCATCATGCTTTTATATTGACATTTATTGCATTATGGGCTGTTATTACACATTATATCACAATACTTACGCCTTTTATCTCTTATTTTACAAGGTTTACATGAAGAGGGAGAATGCCGGCACTTGGAGTTCTGGGCTGGAAAAAGAGCAAATCTGAGAGACCTATTCTGCACAACTCGAAAAGTCCTAAAACTTCACGGAGAATATTTTGGGAATATATCAGAAATATTGGATGAAGAAAGCACCAGAGGCGGGGGGGGGCACCAGCCAGCCCTACCCCCTAGGTGCGCCCCCCATCCTTGTGGGCACACTGGCAGGCCCCTGGCTCCCATCTTTTGCTATATGACGTGTTTTGATCTGAAAAAAATCAAGAGGAAGGTTTCGGGACGAAGCACCGCCGTCTCGAGGCGGAACCTGGCCGAAACCAATGTAGGGCTCAGACAGGGCTGTTCAGCCAGGGACACTTCCCTCCGGGAGGGGGAAATCAAAGCCATCATCGTCACCAACGATCCCATCATCGAGCAAGGGTCAAACTCCATCAACATCTTCACCAGCACCATCTCCTCTCAAAACCCTAGTTCATCTCTTGTATCCGATCTTTGTCTCAGCACCTCAGATTGGTACATGTGGGTTGCTAGTAGTGTTGATTAATCCTTATAGTTGATGCTAGTTGGTTTATTCGGTGGAAGATCATATATTGATATCCTTAATGCTATACAATACCCCTCTGATCATGAAAATGAATATGCTTTGTGAGTAGTTACGTTTATTCCTGAGGACATGGGAGAAGTCTTGTTAAAAGTAATCATGTGTATTTGATATTCGTTTGATATTTTGATGAGATGTATGTTGTCTTTCCTCTAGTGGTGTTATATGAACGTCAGCTACATGACACTTCACCATTATTTGGGCCTATTGGAAGGCATTGGGAAGTAATAAGTAGATGATGGGTTGCTAGAGTGACAGAAGCTTAAACCCTAGTTTATGTGTGTCTTCGTAAGGGGCTGATTTGGATCCATATGTTTCATGCTATGGTTAGATTAATCATAATTCTTATTTCATAGTTGCGGATTCTTGCGAGAGTGGTTAATCATAAGTGGGAGGCATGTCTAAGGAAGGACAACACCCAAGCATCGGTCCACCCACATATCAAATTATCAAAGTAACGAACGTGAATCATATGAGCATGATGAAAACTAGCTTGACAACAATTCCCATGTGTCCTCGGGAGCACTTTGGTTTATATAAGAGTTTATTCAGGATTTTCCTTTGGTACAAAAAGGATTTGTCCACCTTGCTGCACCATATTTATTTTTGTTACTTTTTTCCCGTTACGAATTCTACTAGCACACAACTATCTGTTACCGATAATTTCAGTGCTTGCAGAGATTACCTTGCAGAAAATCGTTCGTCATTTCCTTGTGCTCCTCGCTGGTTTCAACACTTTTACTTATTCAAAGCACTACGATAGATCCCCTATACTTGTGGGTCATCAAGACTCTTTTATGTCGCCATTGCCGGGGAGTGAAGTGCCTTTGGTAAGTGGAATTTGGTAAGGAAACATTTATATAGTGTGCTGAAATTTACTGTCACTTGTTACTATGGAAAAATAATAATTTGAGGGGTTTGTTCGGTGTATCTTTACCTAATGAAAATATCGAACAAAGGTACCTTCGAACGAAAGAATAAAGAGTTGCTCCTCAACCTACTGCACCTAGTGAATATATTTACTTTGGAATTTCCTTAGGGTATGGTAGAGAAACTGCTAGCTAATCCTTATGCAGAAGATGGAACATTGCTTCCCGACTTACACCTAATCTATGTGGATGAAGTTTGTGGATTATTTAAGCTTGCAGGTGTGCCCGAGGATGTTGTCAATAAGAAGGTACTCCCTTTATCTTTGAAGGGAAAGGCATTGACATGGTATAGGCGATGTGACGATATCGAATCATGGAACTACAACCGATTGAAATTGGAATTTCGTTAGAAGTTTTATCCTATGCATCTAGTTCATTGTGATCGGAATTATATGTATAATTTTTGGCCTCGTGAAGAACAAAGTATCGCTCAAACTTGGGGGATGCTTAAGTCAATGTTATATTCATGTCCTAATCATGATCTCTCAATAGAAATTATTATTCATAATTTTTATTCTCGGCTTACTCATAATGATCAATCCATGCTCGATACTTCTTGTGCTGGCTCTTATATGAATAAGACTATTGAATTCAAATGGGATTTATTGGAAAGAATTAAATGAAAATCTGAAGACTGGGATCTCGACAAACGTAATGAGTCAGGTTTAAACCTTAAGTTTGATTGTGTTAAATCTTTTCTGGATACCGATGCTTTTCATGAATTTAGCACTATATTTGGACTTGACTCTGAGATAGTAGCTTTATTCTGTGAATCATTTGCTACTCATGTTGATCTCCCTAAGGAGAAGTGGTTTAAATATCATCATCCCGTTAAGGTTAAAGTAGTTGAACCAATTAAAGTTTAAGAAGAAACTATTACTTATAATGTTGATCTTATTATTCCTACATATTGAGAAACCACATTTTCCTGTTAGAATAAAGGATCATGCTAAAGCTTCAACTGTGGTTAACAAAAGTAATATTAGAGCACCTAGACCACCTGAACAAATTAAAGTGGAACCTAGTATTGCTCTGGTTAAAGATCTCTTGACTGATAATATGGATGGTCATGTTATTTATTTCTATGATGAAGGTGCTAGAATTACCAAACCCGATATTAAAGATAAACATAGACCTGTTGTTGGCATGCCTGTTGTTTTTTGTTAAAATAGGAGATCATTGTTATCATGGCTTATGTGATGTGGGTGCTAATGTGAGTGCAATTCCCTTTACCTTATATGAATAAATTATGAATGAAATTGCACCTGCTGAGTTAGAAGAAATTGATGTTACTATCAAGCTTGCTAATAGAGATATTATATCACCAATTGGGATTGTTAGATATGTTGAAGTCTTGTGTGGGAAATTAAAATATCCTACTGATTTTCTTGTTCTTGGTTCTGCACAAGATGAGTTTTTCCCATTATATTTGGTAGACCTTTCTTGAACACTGTTAATGCTAGGATAGACTGCGAGAAAGATATTAGTACTGTTGGTCTAGGGGATATGTCTCGTGATTTTAATTTCTCTAAATTTCGTAGACAACCTAGTGATAAAGAATTGCCCGGTAAGGATAAAATTATTGGTCTTGCTTCTATTGGCATGCCTCCTACTGATCCTTTAGAACAATATTTGCTAGACCATGAGAATGATATGTTTATGAATGAAAGAATGGAAATAGATGAAATATTGTTTAAACAAGGGCCTATTCTGAAACACAATCTGCCTGTTGAAATTCTTGGGGATCCTCCTCACCCAAGGATGATCCCGTGTTTGAGCTTAAACAATTATCTGACACTTTGAAATATGCTTATCTCTATGAAAAGAACATATATCCTATTATTATTAGTGCTAACCTTTCAGAGCATGAAGAAAAGAAATTATTGAAAACTCTGAAGAATCACCATGCTGCTATTGGATATAATCTTTATGATCTTAAGGGCATTAGTCCCACTTTATTTCAGCACAAAATTAAGCTGGAACGAGATACTAAACCAGTTGTTGATCACCAAAGCCGATTAAATCCTAGGATGAAGGAGGTTGTAAGAAATGAAATACTAAAGCTTCTGGAGGCAGATATTATATACCCTATTGCTGATACTCAGTGGGTAAGTCTTTTTCATTGTGTCCCTAAGAAGGGAGGCATTACTGTTGTTCCTAATGATAAAATTGACTTGATCCCGCAAAGAATTGTTACATGTTATAGAATGGTAATTAATTTTTGCAAATTAAATAAAGCCACTAAGATAGATCATTACCCTCTACCTTTTATTGATCAAATGCTAGAAAGACTATCCAAACATATACATTTGCTTTCTGGATGGTTATTCTAGTTTCTCTCAAATACCGGTGTCAAAAGAGGATCAAGAAAAGACTACTTTTACTTTCCCTTTCGGCACTTTTGCTTATAGACGTGTGCCTTTTGGTTTGTGCAATGCACCTGCTACCTTTCAATGATGTATGACTGCTATATTCTCTGACTTTTGTGAAAAGATTGTCAAGGTTTTCATGGATGATTTCTCCGTTTATGGAACTTATTTTAATGATTGCTTAAGCAACCTTGATCGAGTTTTGCAGAAATGCGAAGAAACTAATCTTGTCTTGAACTAGGAGAAGTGCCACTTTATGGTTAATGAAACTAATGTCTTGGGGGATAAGAATTCTGAAAGAGGTATTGAAGTTGATAAAGGTAAAGTAGATGTTGATGCTATTGAAAAGATGCCGTGTCCTAAAGATATCAATTGTATTAGAAGTTTTCTTGCTCATGCTGGTTTCTATAGGAGGTTTATTGAATACTTCTCTAAAATTTCTAGGCCTCTCACTAATCTCTTGCAAATATATGTTCCTTTTGTTTTTGATGATGATTGTGTAGAAGCATTTCAAATACTTAAGAAAGCCTTGATTTCTACACCTATTGTTCAACCACCTGACCGTAATTTACCATTTGAAATTATGTCTGATGCGAGTAATTATGCTGTTGGTGCTATTCTAGGACAAAGAGTTGATAAGAAATTGAATTTTATTCATTATGCTACTAAAACTCTAGAGAGTGCCCAGAGAAATTATGCTACTACTGAAAAGGAATTCTGAGCAGTTGTTTTTGCATGTGATAAGTTCAGATCTTATATTGTTGATTCGAAAGTAATTGTTCACACTGATCAAGCTGCTATTAAATATCTCATGGAAAAGAAAGATGCTAAACATAGACTTATTAGATGGGTTCTCCTTCTACAAGAATTTGATTTGCATATTATTGATAGAAAGGGAGCGGAGAACCCCGTTGCAGATAACTTGTCTAGGTTAGAAAATGTTCTTGCTGACCCACTACCTATTGATGATAGCTTTCCTGATGAACAACTAGCGATCATAAATGCTTCTCGTAATGCTCCACGGTATGCGGATTATGCTAATTAAATTGTTGCTAAATTTATACCACCTAGCTTCACATACCAACAAAAGAAAAAGTTTTTCTATGATTTAAGACATTACTTTTGGGATGACCCACATCTTTATAAAGAAGGAGTAGATGGTGTTATTAGACGTTGTGTACCTTAGCATGAACAGGAACATATCTTATGAAAGTATCACTCCAAGGCCTACGGAGGACAACATGCTAGAGATCGAACTGCACACAAGGTATTGCAATCCGGTTATTATTGGCCTACTCTCCTCAAGGATGCACGTAAGTTTATCTTGTCATGTGATGAATGTCAAAGAATTGGTAATATTAGTAGACGTCAGGAAATACTTATGAAGTATTCACTTATTATCGAACCATTTGATATTTAGGGTATTGATTATATGGGACCTTTTCCTTTCTCGAATGGGTACACACATATTTTAGTTGTTGTTGATTACGTTACGAAGTGGGTAGAAGCTATTCCAACTAGTAGTGCTGATCATAACACATGTATTAAGATGCTTAAAGCAGTTATTTTTCCGAGGTTTGGAGTCCCTAGATATTTAATGACTGATGGTGGTTCACATTTTATTTATGGTGTTTTCTGTAAGATGCTTGCTAAATATGATGTTAAACATAGAATTGCATCTCCCAATCACCCTCAGTCTAGTGGTCAAGTAGAATTGAGCAATAGAGAGATTAAATTGATTTTGCAAAAGATTGTTAATTGATCTAGAATGAATTGGTCTAAGAAACTTTATGATGCATTATGGGCTTATAGAACTGCTTACAAAAATCCTATGGGTATGTCTCCGTACAAAATGGTTTATGGAAAAGCATGTCACTTACCACTTGAACTAGAACATAAGGCATATTGGGCTATTAAAGAGATCATCTGTAATTTCAAAATTGCCAGTGAGAAGAGGTTATTTGACAATAGCTCCCTTGATGAATGGATAACCCAAGACTATGAGAATGCCAAGTTGTTTAATGAAAAAGTTAAAAGATGGCATGACAAATGGATACAAAAACAGGAGTTTAACGTAGGTGATCATGTTTTGCTATACAACTCTCGTTTTAAGATTTTTTGCAGGAAAGCTTCTCTCTAAATGGGAAGGCCCTTTCACTATCGAGCAGGTTTATCGCTTTGGTGCCATCAAAATCAACAATGCCGAAGGCACAGATCCGAAGGTGGTAAATGGTCAAACAATCAGACACTATATCATAGGTACTCCCATAAATGTTGAGACCAATATAACTGACACCGTGACACCGAAAGAATACATAAGGGACACTTTCCAGAACATTTCAGACTCCGAAAAGGAATAGTTACGTGGTACGGTAAGTAAACAGACTCCAAAACGTTTCCAATGATATTTTTCTCCGTTTTGGGATATTTCAAAAATTAGGAAAATTAAAACTTGTCCGGAAGAGACACAAGGCCACCACAAGGGTGGAGGGCACGCCCTACCCCCTGGGTGCGCCCCCGTCCTTCTGGCCACCTCGTGTGCCTCCAGGACTCCGTTTTATTGCACAATACTCCTTTCTGTCGGTAAAAATTCATTATATAATCTCCCGAAGGGTTTGACCATAGTACCATGCCAATATCTCTTGTTTTTGTTTTGAGTTGTTTTTCTGACAGATCTAGATGTCCATTACATCTCCAAGCGCCCCCAAGGACAAGTTTTTCGAGAAGGTCAGCAACCCGTACATTGCGGAGGTGCTACAACACCCTCAAACCATTGAGATGCGCCAGGGGGTGCTGCACATCCGCGATGTTGAGGGGGCAAAGAAGACCGGAAGCATGGAGACAAGACTTGAAGCAATGGAACAACAAGTTATCAAGTGTCAAGGGATGGTGGAGCATGGACTTAACACCAAACACATGATGATCATAGAATTCACCAGTAATCACAAGCTGGCCGCCAAGAACATCGGGTAAATCATCTTCAAGCTTCAAGAGAAAATCGAGCATCTCCAAGCCCAGATCTATGACCTGCAAAACCATAACTGTGAGTCTGAATACAGATTTAAGAGGATGAGTTTGGCTGCAGATTTGAGGATCCCGGAGACTCGTTGATCCTTCTATGATGGTGAGCCTATGCCTTGGAATATGGATGACAAGCCTGCTACATGAACAAATCCATCATCATCACCTCTGAAGAAATAACCATAAATATATGGGTATGGGCACTCCCCTTGTGAACTGCCAAGCTTGGGGGAGATGCCCCTGTATCGTATCACCATCACAGCGTTATCTTTATCATTTTTCTTAGTTCAATCCTTTTTTGTTATATTTTGATCTATAGACTAAAGTTTTTAATTTGATTTATCTTTGAGTCTTGCTTTGATCTATATCTATGTAATCGAGTCTTTGAGTTTTTTTGAACAATCGATGACAGTAGGAGAGTTTCCTACTGACTTTTCATTTCATCGACCAAGATTACATTGGGGGTAGGGCTTTTGTGCAAGTATAGTGTGTGACATGACCAGTGCTCACCACACTCTCGAGCACCCCTACATTTCTACAAGTTCCACTTTTACACAAGTGTTTGTACAATGTTGGAGATAAAAAGTTCCAGTGAGGGTTTAGCCCTATGGATAAGAGAAGCGAAGTCCATTTTAAATCTCTCCCTCCAAGAGACTAGAGTGGGAGGAATTCCCCTGAACACCTTGTTATTACGCTCCTTCCATATACTCCAAGCTGTCGTCAAGAATATCTCCATGAACATGGGTCTTGTCCATTGTTGTTGTCCATAGTGCACGAATTTTAGCCTGTTCCCACCATATGTCCACTCAAACCCTAGTTCTCTCTAGCAGTCTCTATTGAAGGGCCAGTCAAAAAACAAATGCTCGACGGTCTCCTCCGCTAGTTGTGTGCGCAACACACATTCCACCCCATCAGAAATGTTATAATGCCTTCTTTTTAACATGTTTTTAGTGTTCACACGGTCAGCCAGCAACAACCACGCGAACACCTTTATCTATATATAATAAAGATTAGTTTGGAGTTGAGGGCTTTGATATGTTGCTATGATCTTGAGGGAATAAGAAAATCTAGAAAAAGAATAAAAAGAAATAAATGAAGATCATATGTTGATCTTATGAGAAGCAATGACTTCACATATAAATATTATGGAGAATAAAAGTTGTTGAGAGTTGACAAACATAGTTTTGGTCATTGTTGCAATTAATAGGAAATAAAAAAGAGGCTTCACATATAAATATGCTATCTTGGACATATTTTATGATTGTGAGCTTTCAGTAAAGTATGACGTGCTAAAAAGTTGAAGTTGGACAAGGAAGACAACATAATGGGTTATGTCTTCTTACATCCTAACCGAAGTTATATTCTCATAGATCCTCCATCATGTTGAGCTTGCTTTTCCCTCTCATGCTAGCCAAAACTCTTTGCACCAAATAGAGATACTACTTGTGCTTCCAAACATCCCTAAACCCAGTTTTGCCATGAGAGTCCACCATACCTACCTATGTGTTCAGTAAGATCCTTCAAGTAAGGTGTCATCAGTGCAAGCAATAAAAAAATTGATCTCTAAATATGTATGGTTTATTAGTTTGGAGAAAATAAGCTTTATACGAACTTGTGATATGGAAGAAATAAAAGCGACGAACTGCATAATAAAGGTCCTTATCACAAGTGGCAATATAAAGTGACGTTCTTTTGCGTTAATATGTTGTGCATCCAACCATAAAAGCGCATGACAACCTCTGCTTCCCTCTGCGAAGGGCCTATCTTTTATTCTATCTCCTACCCTTATACAACAGTCAAGGTGATCATCACCTTTACTTTTTACTTCTTCCTTTGTCAAGCACAATATGTTGGAGCTAGATCTTGATGTATATACCTACGCGGATGTAGAGAGCCATGAACCTTATTTTTGACATTACCCTTGAGGTAAATTGTTGGGAGGTGAAACTATAAGCCCCTACCTTTCTCTGTGTCCGATTGAAGCTTTGAACTCAGTAGTATAGCGTGAGTGTTAGCAATTGTGAAATACTAAAAGATAGTTGAGTATGTGGACTTGCTGAAAAGGTCTTTTATTTGACTCTTTCAGATGTATGATAAATTGCAATTGCTTCAATGACTGAGATCATAGTTTGTTGGCTATCACTGAAGTTTATGATTCATACTTTACCTTGTGAATGAATTGTTACTTTATCATAAGAACCTATATGAAAAGTTATGTTGCTGTCCTAAAGATGATCATGATGCCCTCATGTCCGTATTTTATTTTTATCGACACCTCTATCTCTAAAACATGTGTACATATTTTTCGATTTCAGCTTTTCGCCTGAGGAAAAGAGAGGTCAAAGCTTGGGGGAGTTGATACGTCCATTTTGCATCATGATTTTACATTGATATTTATTGCATTATGGGACGTTACTACACATTATATCACAATACTTATGCCCTTTTCTCTCTTATTTTACAAGGTTTACACGAAGAAGAAGAATGTCGGCAGCTGGAGTTCTAGACTGGAGAAAGAGCAAATCTTAGAGACCTATTCTGCACAATTCCAGAAGTCCTGAAACTTCTAAGAAAATATTTTTGGAATATATCAAAAATATTGGGCGAAGAAAGCACCGGAGGGTGGCCACTGGCCAGCCACAAGGTCGGAGGGCGCGCCCTACCCCCTAGGGTGCCCCCATCCTTGTGGGCCCCTTGGCAGGCCCCCGGCTCCCATCTTTTGCTATATGATGTATTTTGATCTGAAAAAAATTAGGAGGAAGGTATCGGGACGAAGCTCCGCCGTCTCGAGGCTAAACCTAGGCGAAACCAATCTAGAGCTCCGGCAGGGCTGATCTGACACTTCCCTCCGGGAGGGGGGAAATTGAAGCCATCTTCATCACCAACGATCCTCTCATCGAGAGGGGGTCAATGTCCATCAACATCTTCACCAGCACCATCTCTTCTCAAAACCCTAGTTCATCTCTTGTATCCGACCATTGTCTCAGAACCTCAAATTGGTACATGTGGGTTGCTAGTAGTGTTGATTACTCCTTGTAGTTGATGCTAGTTGGTATATTCAGTGGAAGATCGTATGTTCAGATCCTTAATGCTATTCAATACCCCTCTGATCATGAACATGCAGATGCTTTGTGTGTAGTTACATTTGTGCCTGAGGACATGGGAGAAGTCTTGTTATAAGTAATCATGTGAATTTAGTATTCGATCGATATTTTCATGAGATGTATGTTGTCTTTCCTCTAGTGGTTTATATGTGAACGTGGACTACATGACACTTCACCATTATTTGGGCCTAGGGGTAGGCATTGGGAAGTAATAAGTAGACGATGGGTTTCTAGAGTGACAAAAGCTTAAACCATATTTTATGTGTTGCTTCGTAAGGGGCTTATTTGGATCCATATGTTACATGCTATGGTTATATTTATCTTAATTCTTCTTTCGTAGTTGCGGATGCTTGCAAGAGTGGTTAATCATAAGAGGGAGGCTTGTCTAAGGAAGGACAGCACCCAAGCACTGGTCCACTCACATATCACATTATCAAATTAACGAACGCAAATCATATGAGCATGATGAAAACTAGCTTGACCACAGTTCCCATGTGTCTCCGGGAACACTTTGCTTTATATAAGAGTTCGTTCAGGCTTGTCCTTTGCTACAAAAAGGATTGGGACACCTTGCTGCACCTTAGATACTTTTGTTACTTGTTACCCGTTACGAATTATCCTATCACACAATTATCTGTTACCGATAATTTTAGTGCTTGCAGAGATTACCTTGTTGAAAACTGCTTGTTTTTCCTTGTGCTCCTCATTGGGTTCGACACTCTTACTTATTGAAAGGACTATGATAGATCCCCTATACTTGTGGGTCATTGGTCTCCGTGAGCAAGGCTCCTCCAAGGTGTGAGGAGCCAGGCGCTCAGGAGTTCATCACCAAGGCGATGGAGGAGCTTCAAGGGCACGAGCCATGCGTGGCGAGCGTCGCCCCGCATCATCTAGTGCAGCTGCCACCCCTGACATGGGTAGCAAGCTGTGGGTCTGCATCAACGTCCTAGGTCTCTTCTCAGGATCTCTTATGGCCATCCGACGTTGGCCGGTGTAGGCCCCGCCATAGCTACATCCATATGCCGTTCGGCCTACCGGATGCGGCTGCCTCGCATCAGCGCCACATGCCGGGCGTCTTGGCAGCTCACGAGGCCAGGCGCCAGGCGCTCCTGACGGAGAAGGTACTGGAACCTGGCGAGCTTCCCGGACCTATGGAGTCTCATGAGACTCAGGAGCCGGCTAGCTTGTCAGGAGTGACTTCTGCAGCTCGCATCTTCGGCTACTCCAACACTTCTACAATGATAGTACCAGGTGACTTTTTGGTTTGTTCAGTTGAGGGCACCCCTCGGGCAGCATTTTATTCAAGCTGTAGGGCTTGCCCCTGCAGCCTGTATCGTTTTACGCATATATCAGAAATGGTTTTGCCTTTGATGAATTTCCTTAAGCATTTAAACGTTCCTGTTCGGTGTTTCGCCACCTAGAGTGTCGCCGTGCCCTAACTGGGATGAGTCTGGGCACACAATCTAGCTCCTTTTTTGTGGTATGGGACACCTCTGCAAGAACCGTGCGTCGGGCACTCCTCCCGCGCTTTGTTGCATAAAGAAGCCTAAGCACGGCGTATGTGCTTGGGTCCATCTCTGCAGCGTCGATAAACCAAAGCGACCGAGATTTGTCTGGCGGGGCGGCCCCATGCACGTCATCTCCTAAGGTCCTCAGTTCTTGGCCTTCTCATGCAACGGCCTCCATAGGTTCATTTCGGCGCAGGTTACAACAATTACACAAAAGGATAGAAGACCAGGTGCAACCTGCCTTGAGGTAGGGCCTCATGAATCCCACACTGGCTCACGGGTGCCCATATACACCTCCTCATGATAGGTTTTACACGCCTTGAGTAATCCCCTAGAGGGACCTCCCATCCACGCATCTAGTGGAAGCCCCATGTTCTGCGCTGGCGGACGACGCGGTCGAGGAGCAACTATACGCACGCCAAGTGGTAGCCCCATGCGCACGCCAAGTGTTCGACCTGGCGCATGCCGTCTCTCCAGGTCCTTGTACCTGGTCTTCGCGCGCCCCTGCTAGGCAATGTCTGGCTGGAAAGGTATGCAAATCATGTGGGTGACTCGTGCGTCAAGGGGGACCCCTGAGCATCATGACTCACGGGCCTAACTAGCCTCGTAGCCCCTCACCCCCTGGTCTCGTACTGGTGATCTACATGACCCAACAGCGATCGAGGTATGCGCGGGGTCGGGCCATGCCAACACAGAGCACCAGCGCCCTCATTACAATATAACTCATAGAACATTGAGGTTGTTCGCACGTCAAGGGGGACCCCTGAGCATCGCGACTCAGTGGCCTTACTAGTCACGTAGCCCCTCACCCCTTGGTCTCGTCCTGGTTATCCGGACACCCCAACAGCGGTTGAGGTATGCGCGGGGTTGGGCCCGACCGTTGAAGAACGCTAAGGATAGCATAAAGGAAATCAAGCACGGAAAGGAAATAATAGAGTTCCAGCTTGTTATTACAAAGCATAATGTTCCACTAATTTAAACAAAAGTTATCGCGCCTCTGAGAGGCACGATGGATGTTGCAGGATTAAACTAGGAGGAAGCGGCGCCGTCGCCTCGACCGCCGCTGTCGCCTGCTTTGCGGAGCCTGTCGGCGAAGACGGCGTCGCCATCTTCGCTGTCTGCCCCGGTCACCACAGATGCAGGGTCAGGGACACAGAGGAACTTCTCCAGCAGATCCTCCACCTACTTCTTCATGGCCCCGGCAGCAGCATCGCGGGACTCAGAAGCCACCGGTTCGATCAGGTTGCCGAGGTTGAAGCTTGGCTCCCGGATGTGGAGGTGGCTGAAGACACGCGTCGCGGCACTCCCCCTCCACCATGGAGTACACTTTAGCGGCGACACCTTCAAGTGCATCAGCAAGTTTGGGGAGAATCCCAGCAAGGCCATACTTTGGAGCTGCCAGCGGCTCCTCGT
Organism: Secale cereale; assembly: GCA_902687465.1. Classification (NCBI taxonomy): domain Eukaryota; kingdom Viridiplantae; phylum Streptophyta; class Magnoliopsida; order Poales; family Poaceae; genus Secale; species Secale cereale. Next base: position 433,551,673 of record LR738712.1, on the reverse strand, counting down.
ACCCTTCACCGTATAAGGTATGCAGCACCTGGAAGGACTTTAGCTCGTGGGAGGTGAAGGCTTCGCATCCCACAGCCGCCGTTTTGTCGGCATGGGCAAGGGCCTTCGCCTTGGCCTCCAGCCGGGCTGTCGTCTCAGAGATGAGATGGGAGTAGGTCGCCTGTGTCAGCGTCCTGGGAACCAGGGTACCTAGACTTGCCTGTCTGCGGGCCGCGACACGCTCCTACCATGGCCTGGTACGGCCCAGCTGATCGACCAGCTGCCCCAGACCCTCGCGAGGGGGCTAGGCCTCGCGAGGAGAACAACGTCAAGACCCCCTCAGGAGCGGCCTCGGCAAGGCGCCCCGGAGGGGCGGAGAATCCAAGGCCAAGACTGCCTCCGGAGGAGGCAATGACGTCAGCAGTGACGCACCGTGCCAGCATGTGCCAGCGCCCCGCCAGCGGCGCAGTTGACGTTTCGGTGCGAAGTAGGCAGCGCAGACGCAGGTTCCCGAGGAGCGGGACAAAGGTTTCCCCATTGGTGCAACAAGACCGAAGACCGCAAGGACAACATGGAGGATCTCACCACCGAGCACACCACCGCGTCACCATGTGGTCCTTTGGCAGGCGAAGACTACTTTTGTCAGGGTAGGAACGTCCTTGTATTCCCACTCGAAATGGCCGTTGTGGGATCCCTTCCCGCCTAAACATTTAGGGGGAAGAGGACCCTGGCCACCTATATAAGTAGCTAGGATCCCCAATATAAAGGGAGAGTAGGGAGAAGCAGATTCATAAACTCTGCCACCACGCAAAGGAGCAAGAACACTTGCCTCCTGAACCTCCTGAGCTCACCTCGTAAGCTCGGGAATCACTGTACTAGTTCATATTCCAGCCCTCCTGAGGCCGATCCACCAAAGCAAGAAGTAGGGTTTTACACCACAAGGTGGCATGAACCTAGGTAAGCTCTTGCTTGTTTCACTTGTTGTTTGCTTGAATCTCTTCACCGGGCGAGGGTGAGACGCTAGGTAGATGCGAGTGAGAAAGATCTTCATTCACGCCCCTGTGTTTGAACTTCTTTGGTTTCGCGGAGCCCGTAATCTGACATTTGGTGCGCCGGGTAGGGGCGTGTCAAGATCTCGCCTCTCCGACGACCTTGTCCCGCTCTTGTCCGTCGACCCCGCGTCGCCCAGGTTCAATAGATCGCGACCCCGATGGCAGAGGCGTATCGGACTTGTGCGGAAGCCCGTGGCGCCCGCGCCGCTAGAGCATCGCCCTTCGGCCACGGGACTCGCCGTCACCCGACCTTGATAGGGGCCGACGACACGATGAGCATCACCGACCCGCCGCCGGGGTACCAGCACCACCCACCGCCCACATAACGCCAAAGCCGTGGGGCGGCGCGGGCCGCCAAGCACGCAGCAGCAAGCTCACGGGACCGGCGCTAAATGACGAACATGAGGGCCGCGGTGTTGGTGGCAAGGGAGCTGCTAAGATGCCGGTTGCTCGATAGCGGCCATGACGCACGACTCCTTAGAGTAGCTGAGCTCCTCGATGCCGCCAGCACGGAGCCGAGCCATTCTGCTTCCACCCGGCGACGCCAGAAACCGAGTGCCGCGGCAGCCGCGCCCGGTCGCCCGTATGGTCAAGACCTGCGGCGACCTACGAGGGTGACATGGGGTATGATCCGCTGAACCGTGCGTATGACACCACCCCTCTGCCTCGAAGCCCTTTGTACTCAGGTACCGCTCCCGTCGAGGAGCCATCAGGAGACAACCGCAGGACTACGCCCGATGCTGGATGCGATCAGGTGCCGGCATAAGGGGGGTCAGGAGAGGAAGGCCGAGGGACAGACCCCCCGCTCTTAGCACTCGACCCTCCGCCATCGCCACCGATGGCCATGGAGCGCGAATGAAGCATCGCGGGTGCCCGCGACGACCGGCACACGCAGCACTGGCCGTAGGCCTCAGATGGGCAGCATTTCTGGCCCAGAGCCTCGGCAGGCCAAAGAGACACTCCAGGTACCGCGCCAAAACAGAAAGGGAAGGGAAGGCCCGGGTCAGGCCCTTGTCCCTCCACGCGTAACCCGTCGCGCATGAGCCCGCCCTGGATTTCACCAGGGGCTCGCCGGCGGCGGGTATGATGCGCGTGGGGAGGGGCCTTCTCCCCCTTTGTTCAGCCTCAAGACGCCGTGCCTCCCGATTGACCATCCCCCGGGCTGCGGAGGGTGCATCTGGAGGCAGTACGGCATCCCGTTCTACGCACACCAGGAGGGCCCAAGACCGCAGCTCTGTCGCCCTGCTCACGAAATCCCGTACCCGCTGGGCCCTACCCTGATCAGGAAGGGCTCATGGCCATTAGGAGCGTGGGCAGGGCGGGGTCCCCCTCGCACCTCAAGACGCCGCGTCTCCGTACGACGTTAGCCCTCAGGGGGGGCTATGGCCAAGGACCCATCCCCCCATCATGCGCAGGTGTCCCACCTCATGAATGTCGCCTTCGGGTGAGTTCATGGCGGGAGCGGACTAGCGCAGGGCAGGGCCCTCGAAGCGAAGGGGCGGGCATGTCAGAAGATCTCCGCTCGTGAGACTCTCACGTAATAATGAGTGGGGCCATACACGCTTCGAGGGCGGGGCCCTCGAAGCGAAGGGGCGGGCATGTCAGAAGATCTTCGCTCGTGAGACTATCACGTAATAAGGAGTGGAGCCGTACACGCCCCGAACTCCCTGGAGCGTCGCCCTAGGGCCTTGGGGGCTCCCTCCCATGTCCTAGTGGATGCACCATGCTCTGCGCTGGCCGTCGACACTGCCCTCCAATGGCTATGCCCACACCCACTAGTGGTAGCCCTAAGCTCCGCGCTGGGGAGAAGACCGAAGACCTGCTCAGGGGCAAGATGTGGCCCCTTCTTTTTGCCATTCACATTTGCCTCCTCTGTATCTGCTTTTTCAAGCCGATCCCGCGGCTGCGCGACTCATTTCTTGAATAAAGGGGGAGAATTTTTGTCCATGTTTTGCGATTTTCGCTGAGTTTTTCTTCGCCCAGTCCATTTTTCCCCTTGCTCGGCTTAGTCGGGCTATGTCCGTGACCCCGCCCTATCACTCCTCGCAAGCAGGGGCTGAGGCGCGGGCGCACGTTCTGTCTGGTCCACGGCCAGACCGCCAACCATTCTTGCGCTCACTACAGGTACTCGCGAGGTGCGCCCAGACGAGGTCAGCAGACACTCCTCTCGGAAACGCAACAAGGGCTTGAGGTCTCAGCCTCTGGGACAAACAAGGGAGTGCCTAAAACCTATCCTTACAGTGCTCAAACTCACTTTTACATCATCAAAAGTTTAAGTCTTGTGACACTCATCTTACCCGGCTCTGGAGCCACAACAAAAAACAAATTTAAAGCAGGAACTGGACTAAGCATCGACATCTTTGTCAGAACCATCGACGTCGCCCCCCTCAAGCACCGGCGTGTCATCGATGGATGGAACGAGCTCCGTCACCAACACGTCCACGTGGTCGCTCACCCATCCCTCCGAGGGGCCAGCGAACGCCTCAGGCGCATGCTTCAGCAAGGGCTCGAAGTTCGTATGAGGGTCAAGACGGAGCAAGTTGCCGAAGATGCGGAAGACCACACTCCTGAGGACGCTGCGGCTCTGCTCCTCGACAAGCTGCCGAGCCTTCATGACCCCGCGTTCAAGACGCTCCACCACTCTGGTAAACAACCCGAGATACCCGGCGTCATCATCAACCAGAGGGTCGTCGACCCGCGAGTCAAGAAGCTCCTTTAGGACGCGGTCAGCCCGGTGCCGCAGGGCCTCGAACATCTTCGAGCGGGTGTGCTGCATCCCACGGGCTCGCGCGGCCTCCGCGGAATTCCGGGCCGCGAGGGTGGAAATGTCTTCCACATGCTTATGAAAGCAGGATAGTTCTGCACTGGCAGGGGCGCGAGCCTTCTCCGACGCACACTCGCGCCGCTCCGCCGCGGCATAGTCCTCCTTCGACACCTACTCACAACGCTCGGCTGCGGCGCGAGCCTTCTCCGACACCTGCAGACCGCGCTTGACATTCGCCAGTTTGCTCTTAAGAGCCGTGACCTCCTCCTGGAGCTCCTTGCACTTATCAGCAAAGCGAGTCTCGTTAAGCCCCAGCTTCTCGCGGTAATCCTTCTGGAGACATTCCGCCTCCCTGGCAGCCTTCTTCACGATGACCTCGCGATCATCAAGGTTGCCCTCGGCTTCGGCTATCTGGCGCTCCATCGTCTCCAGGCGTTTGCGCTCCATGTTCAGCTCCATCGCCTCCAGTGCCAGCGCCTACTCTGGCGCCGAGAGGCCCGTCTGGCTATCACCGTCTACTGCAGGTGTGGCGAGGGCAACCCTTCGCGCATGAAACTAACGCTCAAGCATGGCGTTCGAGGCCTCACGCTCCTCAGCGGCCGCATGGCGGTGCTCGGCGTCTGGGGCCTCCTCCAGGGCGCGGTCGCAAGCCTCCTGAGCCACGGCGGCCGACGCTTCCGCCTTCTTTAGGGCGGTTTCGTGTTGCAACTGGCTCAGGTTAACGGCGGTCCTCAACCGACGCCAACCCTTCGCTAGAAGCAGACCCTCGGCATCAACGCACCTATCCATTTTAGCAACCTCGACCTCGAGAAGCTTTAGGGCGTCTGACGCCTCCCGCACAAGATCATGATGGACCGCACTCCTGCGCAGCGCAAGTTCCAGAAGGAGACCGGGCTCGTCCTCGACATCTGCACTGCCCAAAGGGGGCTCCCCCTCTCCCTCCCGTTCAGCGTGCGCCTCGGGGCTATCCCCAGGAGCGCGCGATGCCTCTAGCGCGAGGGGCAGGCGTGGTCCTGATGGGTGGTCAGCCGCTAGGGCTTCCTTAAGAGCTTGCTGATCCACGATGAAGACAAGCCCCGAGGCACGGGACGGGCCCCCGACGTACCAAGAGCTGCTATGCCCTAGAAGTGCTCGGGGGCTGGGAGCACGACCAATGCAATAAGATCCGGGCGCGGCCTCGAGAACCCGCGCGAGGACTCCTCAAGACCCAGCATGGCCCGGAGGAGGAATGCGGGCGGATGCTCCTGCGAACCTCATCGAGCGGCTCGAGAGTAAGCCGGAGGAGACCCTGCGAAGCAAGGGGTCAAGAGAATAATGTTGGGAAAGACAGGAGGAGCTAAGGGACACACACCCGCTCGGTACAATCAGCTTCATCCTCTTCAGAGCCATCGGAGCCGGGCCGTAGCTACTCCTCAATCTCTGCCTCTTGCCTAGCGACACGAAGGACAACAGGAGGCCACTTGAGGTAGATGCGCCTAGACCCGGGGCAGGGCCGCGGTGGACACCCGCGGCCGGTGCCCTGTTCCCCGATGTGATGTCCCCTGGTCTCGCCTCGACCAGAGACTGCTGCGCCTCCCCTTCAGTCGCTTTAGGAGCCAGCGGCGCCTCGGTACTTTCCGCCACCTCCGTCGACACTGGCGCCCGTGCTTCATCCGCTTGCTCCAAGGGCGGACTGGACCCCAGGCTAGGGACTCCGCTTGACGCGTCAGCCCAGTGAAGGAAGGATGGGCTCGTGAGCCCTGATACAACCACCAAGGGATCGTCATGAGGATCAGGGGCGCCCTCCCGCAACAGTCCCCATGCATCGAAGCGGGGCATCTTTTCAGCAAAAGCTCTTCCGGCCACAGGGGCCAAGTACAAGGGAGTCGCGGAGCCACAGGGGCCAGGGCGTGCTTCTGGCACCCCGCCGACAAGCAGCCGCAGCAGTTCCTAGAGCATCTCAGGCGGGAGCTGCTTCCGCTGAAGACACGCACGATCATCAAGACCTAAGAGGGCCCACATTGGGGGAGAATGGCGCTGGAGTGGGGCGACACGGAGGACAAGGAAGTCCCTCACCACCATCACCAGGGTCAATCCGTTTCTCCTCAGGCTGGCCAGCCGACGCATAACTGGCTCAGCCCGTGGATCTGAGAGGTCCTCTTGCCCTAGCCCGAGTTCGGCACCGCTGGCGCGTCGGGAAGGTTGAATTGGGGGCTGTACGTAGTAGCATCAATGTACACCCACTACCGATGAAATCCTGTTGTGGATGGGTGAAGCGAGAAGTCGATTCCGGAGGGAGAAGTCGCTTTCAGCACCTGCAACGACACGCACCCCGACCGCTGACCCCTATCGACCAAGGAGAAGGCGAAGAAGTGGCGAAGCAGGGGCACAGATGGGGAAACGCCAACGAAAGCTTCACACGGGAACGCAAAGCCGGAAAGGAGGATGATGGACCCAGGGTCCAGGTGAAGCGCCGGAATCTGGTAATGCGTGAGCACTGCAAAGAAGAAGTCGGAGAAAGGGGGAAGGATTCCCCCGAAGATGGCGTGGAGATGAAGCTGGATGTCGTTGGCACCGAGCTCCGCCGTCGGCCGGGAGGCGAGCCAGACCCGGGTCGGCCCTCACTCGTTAGATGCGTCAGCCAAGGCACGATGCATCTTGTCCAGACCCTCCTGGTTCACCACGAGGGAGCAGCCCAGCGCCAACTCGAGCACCAGCGGCGGCGCGGCAGGCTCGCCGTCCCCCCTCCTCTTCGCCCTGCGCGGCATGGTAGCAAGGAAGGAATGGGAAGAGAAGGCATGTAAATGGGGAAAGCGATTGGTGGGCAGAAGGCAGAGGCGGCAGCAAGAAGACCTATCGGTTGTTAGATTGGCAAGGCGCACGACTACCAAGACTGCGTGGGAAGCGAGGTCGCCCACGTCCCATCCAACCATCGCATGGCAGCCTGGCCCGCAGCCTTTGGGGCCTGTGGTGCTTCTTCCTCGACTAAGGCTTTGTCTCGAAGCCAACTTCGCGCTCGCCTTGGGCCCGGGGGCTACTGTCGGCGTCCTGGGAACCAGGATACCCAGACTTGCCTATCTGTGGGCTGCGATGCGCTCCTACCACGACCTGGTACGGCCCAGCTGATCGACCAGCTGCCCCAGACCCTCGCGAGGGTGCTAGGCCTCGCGGCGAGAACAACATCAAGACCCCCTAAGGAGCGGCCTCGGCAAGGCACTCCGAAGGGGCGGAGAATCCAAGGCCAAGCCTGCCTTAGGAGGAGGCACTGACGTCAGCAGTGACGCACCGCGCCAGCAGGTGCCAGCGCCCGCCAGCAGCGCCGTTGCCGTTTCGGTGCAAAGGAGGCAGCGCAGACGCAGGTTTCCGAGGAGCGGGACAAAGGTTTCCCCATTGGTGCAACAAGACCGAAGACCGCAAGGACGACAGGGAGGATGTCACCACCAAGCCCACCACCGCGTCACCACCTGGTCCTTTGGTAGGCGGAGACTGCTTTTGTTAGGGTAGGAACGTCCTTGTGTTCCTGCTCGAAATGGCCATTATGGGATCCCTTCCCGCCTAAACATTTTGGGGGAAGAGGACCCTGGCCGCCTATATAAGTAGCTAGGATCCCCACTATGAAGGGAGAGGAGGGAGAAGCAGATTCATAAACTCTGCCACCATGCAAAGGAGCAAGAACACTTTCCTCCTAACCCACCTGAGCTCACCTCCTGAGCTCGGGAATCACTGTACTAGTTCATATTCCAGCCCTGCTGAGGCCAATCAACCAAAGCAGGAAGTAGGGTTCTATACCACAAGGTGGCCTGAACCTGGGTAAACTCTTGCGTGCTTCACTTGTTGTTTGCTTGAATCTCTTCACCGGGCGAGTGCGAGACGCTAGGTAGACGAGTGTGGGAAAGATCTTCGTTCGCGCCCCTATGTTCGAACTTCTTGGGTTTTGCGGAGCTCGTAATCCGACAGCCTGGGACTAGTCCATCTCCTCCTTCAGTTTGCCCAGGCGGTCCCACTTCGCATCTTGGTCGGCGGCTTCCTGGACCAGTTTGGCATCACGACCGGCGAGCATCACTTCGTGGGCCTCGAGCTCCTCCTGCTGCTGAAGCCATTGGCCGCGTGTGGTCTACTCCTTGAGGAGACCCTTCAGCTCCACCTCTGCCATGCTACAACGCTCCTTGGCAGACGTTGCGTCAGCCAGCACCACGTCACGAGCCGCCGTGTCCTCGCCGGCCTCCTTCCTGCTCTCCGCGGCGGCAGCCTTGGCCCGGCCCCAGGTCGTCCTAACAGACGCTTCGGCCTGGAGCCACCCCGAGATCAGCCCCATGCGTCTCATCACCATGCACTTGTCGGCGCCCTAGAAGTCCGTCCAGAGCTGATCCAGCATGGCAGAGGCCTCCTCCTGAGCCACGGGCCTAATGAGGGGGTCGCAGTCCGCCAACACAAGAGCCTAGGGAGAAGGCGACACGGACATGTGGCCTAGTGTCGGAGGAGCAGCAAGGGCAGTAGGGAGCTCTAGAGCCTCCGAACCCCCCGAGGGTGCGACAGGGATTGGTGGTTCCGGAGTCTGCTCGCCTAGGGAGAGAGACCCCTCCTGATGCCCTGCCACCGTGCTTTTGGGAGCTCACTCTGTCGCAAGGGGGCGTGAGGCAATCTTCTCTCTCCATGCCAGGGCCACCACGGCTGTGGCAGGCGGTGCTGCCTCCGGCATCCCGACTCCCTCCTTCTTCTTTACCATGACCTCCATCCTGGCCATTAGGAGGAGAGCACTGTGGGCACGACATAAAGGGTGGCAAACGAAAGCAAGGTAATATGCTTACTCGTCAGAGGCAACGTACGCCTTCTTCCTAACCGGAGCCAGGGCACCCCCAACCTGTCTAGGCACGGACTTCGCCACCGCCTGGGGATTTGTGGGGCGCGCGATGACTAGCCTCGGCGCAGCGGCGACGGATGGCAAGGCGAACGTGCCTCTACGAGGAAGCAATGCCGCCCCGCCTTTCTTCAGAGTCGTTCGGCTTGGCCTCCACTGAGCTGGAGATGTGGCCTTGGACCTCGTCATGACCCCGGTGGGGCGTGGGGGCTCCATGACCGAGGGCTCGACGTCATCATCATCGGAAAGGCCGCTGATAAGCTCGCCTTGAGACGGGGGAGAGATCTCTGCTACATTGTCCGCGGTTGCCTCCGGGTCGTCCCCGCCATCTCCCCCCGTGTCATCGCCGGAGGACACTGACACCAGCGAGTTGGGGAGCACGGGCGGCATGAGCTCCAGCACGTTGAAGGTGGGCATGGCGGAAACCAGCTTCGCCATGTCAACCTGACGGTATAGTGGGACGTAGGCCGCCGGGTGGCTGCCCAGATCCCTCTCGAGCAGGGTGTGCAAGGCCTTGTCCATCTCGTCTCCTGTCAAGCTACCTAAGCACAGCCGGATGTTGTCCTCCTCGCCCATGAACTCACACATAGGGCGTGTGTGCGCCAGGAGCGGAGCTAGACATTGTGTTAGGAACTCCTTGACGAGCATGGCCCGCGTCAGTGCCCCGACCTCCATCACTACTGGAATGACAGCAAAGGCATGCCTGACAAACAGCAAAGGCATTTGCCCTCATCCAGCAGACGGCATCACGTCTGTCCGAACGAGATACAACAAAGGGTACTTTGTCGTCTGCTGGCGGACAACAAAGATGCAATGGCCTTTGCCGTCAACCACGAGACATCAAGGGGCATGGACGACACTGGTTTAGGCTTAGGCTAGCAGACGGCAAAGACCTGGCGAATGGAAAACATGATCTTTTCCATCAGCCAGGTCTTTGCCGTCAGTTTTCTGCAAGCTAATGGCAAAGACCTTCTTTACCATCACCTAGCAGACGGCAAAGATCCTGATTCCAGTAGTACATGTCTGTCATCATCTTCCTCACGACCGGCTGCGTCTGGGGGTCAGTGAGCTTCTCATTACCCCAACAATCAAGCTTCTCAGGCAGCTCGGTTGGAAACCACGCATGGAGGCCTCTGACATCCATGAAGACCCACTTGCGCCGGAAGTTCTCCACCTTCTTCCTGGCCCTCAGGAGCGCGTTGCCACTATGGACCCACGAAGGAGACACATCTGGAGCGCTGAGTAGAATCGTGCATCCAGAGATAGAAGAAGTGGTGGAGGAGTGCCACAGAGGGCATCATGCGCACGAACGCCTGACAATAGAAGGGGAAGATGGACATGCGAGGGATGCAGTTGGGCTGAAGGTGCAGAGCCTGAAGGTGCAGTGAAGAATGGAAGTGGTTATATATATAAGACATAACACAATGTTAACATAACCACTTCCATTCTTCACTTCGTGACAGGCTAGACTTCACTTTTGGTAAATCAACGTCCACTAAGAACATAATATCATTTAGTATTTTTCTAACAAATGAGAAGGACAAGTCGTTTAACAAGGAGCGCATTGGAGTATGTACTAGAGGGGATTGAATGTCAACTAATAACATTTTTGACGGGGATTGTGTAATTTCTTTTGTATGTTTTGGATAACAAAGTGTAAAATTGCAGTGGGACATGTGACTGCGGGGTAGAGATAGTAGATTGTTTCCCATTGAGTCATACTATCGGGTCGGGTTTGGATATACCCACGGGTACAAGATTATATACATGCCCTACCCATGAGTAATCGGGTCGGGTTGGGGCGTTGACCATGGACACAAAAGCATCTCCAAACCCTATCCATTCGGGTTGGATATCCATGGATATCCATGTCCATGGATAAAATTGCCATCCTTATCAAGGACGGCGGTGAAGAACCCGAAGAAAGGAGGGATGAGATCCGCGAAGACACTATGGAGGAAGAAGGGGTAAGCCGTCTCTGCCAGGGTCCTCCGCTCGGCGGAGCCGGCCTGGAGGATGAACCCCTTCCACTAGTTGTCGTTGCTCGTCATTAGCGGGAGCGTGGCAGCAAGGTGCTTTTCCTCGGTGATGGAGGACGTGCCACGAGCTGGCACAGGTGAGGAGTAAGAACTTGCAGCAAAAGTGGTGGGCTTCGCCTTCCTGGATGTCATTCGCGGATCCTGGAAGGAGGGATGTAGAAGGGAGGAGGAGCTTGAGTAGATCTGGAGCTACTCTTGGCAGAAGAAAGGGGATCTGAGCCAGGCGAAGGGAAGGCAATGATTGCTCGATACAGGCGCCAGTCTTTTGTCAGCCTGGGCAGTTGCCGGTGCGGCGTCATCAAGTGTAGACTCCCATGTCCCATTAAGCGCCACACGTTAGCCTTGTCTGCATGCGATTGGGGCCCGCGACGCTTCACCCTTGCCCTTTGGCTTCGCCTCGAAGCCAAGTCCGAGTGTGCCTTGGGCCTGGGGGCTACTGTCGGCGTTCTGGGAAACAGGGTACCCATACTTGCATTCTTGTGGCCCATGGCGTTGCTTCATCGACGGCGTGGTACGTCTCATCTACGACACAAACAAGACAAGACCCTCGTGAGGGGTCAAGCCTCGTGAGGTAGGCGACATCAAGACATCCAGAGGGAGCGGAGATTTCTATGTAGGTGCCCACCTCATGAGGTTGATGTGACACAAGCCATGACCGACCAAGGCCAGGCGGGCACCAGCAGTCGCAGAGGAGCAGGTTTCCTCCTTGGTGCTAAGAAGGCAATCGCAGGCACCGGGTCCCAAGGAATTAGCCAAAGGTTACCATTCCCGTGCAACGAGACCAAGACCGCCAGGAGGCAGGACGGATGTCATGGTCGAGCGCACCGTAGCGTCACGGCCAGGGTCTTTGCACACAAAGACCACATTTTCGTCAGGATAATATTTACTACTTGTCCCCTTTCAGTTGGACACTGTGCGTTTTCGGGGAAGAGGACCAAGGCCACTATAAGTATAGACTATCCACCACCAAGAAGGTGGGTCGAAACCTCATCAACCTGCACACACACTAGGGCAGACCTCGTGAGGTTGTTCTTCCCTTGTACTAGTTAATCTTCAGCCCCTCATGAGGCGAATCCACCACAAATCAGGAGTAGGCTCTTACACCGGAAGGTGGCTCGTACCTGGGTAAGCTGCCGTGTCAATCTTCTTCCTTGTTCATCGAGCTAGGACATGTGGGTGACAAACTGGTTGGCTACGGAAGTTGAGTTCTTCGCACACACCCCAAAGTTCGAACTAGTCTTGGGTCTACGGAGCCCTGAATCCGACACAAACACCGGTAGATTAGAATATTCTGTAGCGGGTTGGCAAGAACATGAGGAACCATCCAAGCATCTGCACTTTTTTGAGCCACGTTTATGTTAGATATTGGCACCTCGCACTCTGCATATATGCTGGTTCCATCCGTACATTTGGGCAGTTCCACCGAAATGTAGTCAAATAACCTTGCTTGCATAGATAATGAAAAGCGTGATTACATTATAGTGGCACTAGTTGATGAAACATACACTAATAAATATAAGAAACTTCATTTTCTTAATAGGAAAATATTGCGATGCAATACATTTAATGAAAATACATCAGTCACTGAATGCCATGTAGCATGGGCGGGATGGGCCCTGCGACGCCTCATACGGCAGGCCACGTACTAGAAAGTGACCCAATTCTCCCTGATACACCTTCTGCCAGTGATGAACATCAGTGTACTGCGGTAGTACAAGGAGGGGCCTTGAGACATTCCAATCTCTATTTTTGTGCAGTTCAACAAAAATTAAACACCCCAGTTTGCAGAAACACTTAAACATTAACAATGGGACTAATTGATGGAAAATATACTAACAAAGAGAAGCACTTTCTTTATCCTGATTGGAAATGAAATGCTAGAGAGAACAATAGCTCTATTTTAACTATATTATTACTTCGTTTTATAGGTGGCACTAGGGTCAAGCAGTGTGATGCCCAGAGACTGATGCTCTAGTTCCCTTCCATTTATTTTCGTTGTTGTCGTGTGAGTCATATGTTTGTTGCATTCATCACTGCATTATTCACATCACATCGGCACTTGTGTCTCCATTCTTTTCCAAAATTGCATTTGTTCATAGTTTCCCACCCTCCTAATTCTCTCCATTGTCCGTCCGGGGCCCAACCACACTCGCATGCGCCCGCGGCACATCTAATACATTATTTTATAAGTGGCATAAAAATGTTCTCGGAATGAGGTGAAAGTTGGCGTGCGGTCTTATTATATTGTAGGTAGACCGACTGCCAAATTTCGTCGCATTCGCAGTTCGTTTGATAGCCCAACCGTTAAACATATAGCGACACTATAGCCAGACAAACATCGGACATTTTTAGTATTCTAAAACTGACACATGCCTCTCTCTCTCTCTTCTCTCCTGCAGCCCAAAGCCCCTCCTACACAACCCACTATCTCCAACCAGTCCTAGCCTACTCCCCCTCTCGATCGGTGTCGTCCGATCGAGATCGGAGGGCTATAAACCCCTCCAAACCCTAGTCCTAGCCCCCTTACCATATATAAACACCTCCCCTACCATTTTGGGCATCCTTGACCTAGCCCCCAAGTTCACCCCTAACCTCCAGCATCACCGCCCTAGTTTTTCATGCCAGCTACCCCCTACTCCATCACTAGGCGAGTCGCTAGCGGCCGCGCCGCCAGCTGAACGCCCATCCAGCCAATCCGCGCCTGGCATGCATCCACCTACCTCCCTGTGCCGTCGCGGCCCACCCAGGCTCGTGTAGGGCCCACCCAAGCCCATATGGGTCCCAAGGCCGCCCGCGCACACCCCGCTCTTCCCGAGCTCCTCCCTCGCACCGCCATCTCCGCCAATGCGCCTCCCAGGCGCTGCGTGCGTTGTGATGCACTGCCTAGACCCCTCTCCGGCCATCGGACCATGCCGCTAATGACCCCAGGCCAGTCCTCGCCGGCCTCCCCTCCCCTTGCTCTCTCCCTCATTCTCCCCTTGCTCTCGCGGGAGCTTCTCCCCGTCGGACATGGCACCCATCCCCAAGCTGACAGGCCTCGCCCAACTCCGGCCACATCCGGTCGGGAATGGGATCCCCTCGCCCGGATCTGCCCCCTGCCAGTCCCGCCGATCCACCGCCGGTGCCCCTTTGCGCCAGCCGCCGCCGACCTCTTCCCCGTCGGGGAGGATGAGCAGCCGGCCTCCCCTGCCTCCCTGGGTCGGTCTTCCCACGGCCTAGATCCCACCAGCCCGCTCTACGCCGGCCCAATTCACCACCGACCTAGACAAAGCCCAGCAAGGTGAGCGGCCTACCCCTCTATCCCTCACCCCGGGCGTCGTATAGTAACATGCGCCTACTCTGTTTTTTCTTCTTCTGTGAAACCGCTAAGTCCTAAGATTTTATCATATTATTGCATAATGTTGATGCTTGTAACTTTGTGCATGATTGTCGGATGGAGATGTGTTGTATCTCGATTTTGTTATAATTTTTGTGCTCTACATGATTGTTGGCTTTGCATGCATATTAGGTTGCATCTTGTTATGTTAATATCTATTGCAAAAGTCCTATGTGTTGTTAACTGCTTCTAACTTTGGAAAACTGTTATAACATTGAATCTTGGGAGGATATTTTACACTAATCCATAAGTCATATGTATGTCATTCTTTGTGTATTTTTCTGTATGTGATGTGCACTTTGATGACATGCCCTTGGTTGCCATCTAAAGTTACTCTAGCCTGCCTCTTTCTTGCCCTCAAGTTGCCATCATGATAAATCTGTCAATTTGTTAATGACATGTTCCATTTCGTAAAAATCGTAGTAATTAGTCTATGCATCATATGGATTTGTGACCAGCGGGTAATTTGGAGAATGGCATGTCTACTATATTCTCATGTCAATTTCATAAATGTTAAAATCACTATGCTTGCTTCTATGTGCATCGCAAGTCAGCATCATGGTGTTAATGCTTGTGTGCCTAGAATTTCAGATTCATGGTTGCTTATTGTCTTGATGATTCCCATGAACCTGTTGCTCCTATGTATATGAAATCCTGTATTATTTGAGCTCCATGCTATGTACTAGCATGCCATACTTTTGTTTTCCATGATCTTTCACTATAGAATATTTGTTTCATGCCTCCAACATGTCATCATGTCAACTCTGCTCACATGTATGCCAGGTTTTTCACTAAGTCATAATCTGTGTTATAAAGTTGTATTTCACATGGATAATATTGGATTAATCTTGATGCCTATGAACCTGAACCTTATAGATATTTGAAGAATGTAATTTTTAATTTGAGTGCATATTAATTTTGTGCTCTTATAGTTCATGTAGAATGTTGTTCTTTTGCTTGCAATATGCTTAGTTGCTGGATAGGACAGATTGTGTTTCAAACTTGTTTCGTGTGTATGTATTGAACCGTTGCTCCGTTTTGATCAAGTCATTCATGAAACTTGATATGTTTTGCATGTAGTTTCATCAGGTCATGTTGCATCCTTGATTTGAGTGTGTCTGCTTGATGTTTGCATGCATTTTTGCGTCAATGCCTTGTTCAACTTGATTTGCTCATATCTTCTAGTCCGTAGCTCCGAATTAAATGAACTTTATACGTAACTTGACTAGAAAACCGTGTAGATCATGTTGGTGCATGTTAACTTGCTGTTTAACAAATTAATATAATGTTCTATTCAGATCTAGACCAATTTAGAAATTTGCATATGGGTAGTTTTCTGAAATTGTTATCTGTTGTTTCGGCCTCATTTAAACTTGCTTTTGTTGTGGGTTCTTTCATGCATCATATATTGCAATGAGAAGCATCATGTAGCATTCTCATGAATCATACTTGTTTGTGCATCATGTGATGTTTTGTGTTGTGTGTTTACCATGTTGTTTGCTCCTTTCCGGTTGTGCCTCTTCTCGATAGTTCATGTTTCGTTGCGATTGTGAGGGCGCGCTCGACTACGTTGGTTCGTCTACTTCATGGACTCGATCTTCTTCCGACTGGGATTTCACGCAAGATGGACATTACCTTTGATATAACTACTATATTTGCTTTGCTAGTTGTCTCGGTGCTTTCATTATGTCATGCTACCTACCACTTGTTTAGCAAGCCTCCCAACATGCCATGAAACAAACTCTAACATTTTCCACCATCCCAACAAACCGTTGTTTCACTATGTTATCGCTTTGCTCAGCCCCTCTTATAGCGTTGCTAGTTGCACGTGCAGTTGCAGGTTGTTCCATGTTGGGACATGGATATAATGGGATATCACAATATCTCTATCGGATTCAAGGCTCCGCCGACCCAAGAAAGGTTTGAACTCTGGGGCGTGTGCAAAGAACCCAACTCCCCTAGCCAACCAGTTCGTTGCCCCTACTGCCTAGCTTGGTGAACAAGGAAAAGGATATAGACGGCAGTTTACCCAGGTTCGGGCCACCTTGCGGTGTAAGACCCTACTACTGCTTTGTGGTGGATTTGGCTCACGAGGGGCTGAGGATGAACTAGTATAAGGTAAGAACGGCCCCACGAGGTTTGCTCTTGTGTGGGACTAGGTAGATGAGGTTTCGATCCCCTTCTTGGTGGTCGCTCGCCTATACTTATAGTGGCATTGGTCCTCTTCCCCCCAAATGTAGGCGTGAAGGGATCCCATAGTGGCCAATTTGAAAGAGGACAGGTCGTACATCTTATCCTGATGAAAGGTAGTCTTCGTCTGCAGAGCCTCTGGACGTGACAATGCGGTGGGATCAGCAATGACATCCGTCCTGCTGCCCTGGCAGTCTTGGTCTCGTTGCACGGGAATGGAAACATTTGGTTGATTCCTCAGGACCCCGTGTCTAAGCTTGCCTCCTTAGCACTAAAGAGGAAACCTGCTCCACTGTGCCCGCTGGTGCCCGCCTGGCCGTGATCGTCTTGGCTTGTGTCACCTTAACTTCATGAGGTTCACACTTGCATAGGAATCTCCGCTCCTCGGGAGGCAACCCGAGGAGGCCGCTCCCTCCGGAGGTCTTGGCATCGCCCGCCTCGCGAGGCTTGTCACCTCGCGAGGGTCTTGTCTTGTTGATGTTGAAGATGAGCCACACCAGGCCGTCGATGAAGCCATGCCATGGGCTGTAGGTAGGAAAGTCTGGGTACCATGGTTCCAGAACGCCGACAGTGGCCCCCGGGTCCAACGCGCGCTCGGACTTGGCTTCGAGGCGATGCCAAAGGGTACGGGCCAAGCGACGCGGGTCCCAATCGCCTGCGGACCGAGTCGGCGTGTGGAGCTTGATGGGACGTGGGCGTCTCCACTTGCCCATCTCGCCTCGATATCTGCCCGACTTGAACACTGCATGGCGCATGCAGAAAGGCCATCATAGCCCGGAGCATGACAGGCTGGCGGTTGTCCTTCCTTCGATTATAAATGAGATGAGGGCAGAGCCCCAGCCTATCCTTGCCTTCTCGCCGCTCACACCTTCTCCTTTGTTCCACCATCTTTCCAGAGCATCCATGGCGTTAGTTAGAAGGTTATCCGCCGCGGAGAAGGGAAAAACCCCTTAGGTGGAACCTGAGATGCTCCCGCCGAAGATGAGGCATGATTTCTCTCGAGACGCCACCGCGGTGCCCACGACGATGCGATGCTGGGATGAGCGCGCCCCGCCAGGCTTCCTGGTCCGTGCGTACGCTCGCGCGCAGGGTCCCGCCCATGGAAGCAGCGGCAGACGCCGCGATGAGTGAGGCCATAGAGGACAACAAGCGGTGACCGTACGGCGAGCCCGCCCGTGGACCCATGCCGAAGGCACGGCACACGAGTTCATGGTGTGGGCGGCAATGCCACCTCACTCATCGATTCGGCTCCCGCGGGCTCTGGCGAGGGAGATACCACCACGGAGGCCTATCGAGATGTGGCTGCAACACGGCGGCTACTGCAGCCAAGCGTCAGAGGCGGAGGTTGAGGTCGTAGATTCCAGCGACGTCTTCATGACCCGAGGATGGGGCGCTGTCGGATTTAGTTTTCCGCAAAACCCAAGAAGTTCGAACACAGGGGCGTGAACGAAGATCTCTCCCACTCACGTCTACCTAGCGTCTCGCTCTCGTCTTGGTGAAGGGATTCAAGCAAACAACAGATAGTGTACGCAAGAGTTTACCCAGGTTCGGACCACCGTGTGGTGTAAAACCCTACTTCCTGCATTGGTGGATTGGCCTCGGGAGGGCTGGAATATGAGCTAATACAGTGGATCCTGAGCTCGGGAGGCGAGCTGAGGAGGGTCAGGAGGCAAGTGTTCTTGCTCCTTTGCTTGGTGGCAGAGTTTATGGATCTGCTCTACTTGGCTGGGCTTGGTTCGACCTATCTTTCCATAGTGGGGGTCCTAGCTACTTATATAGGCGGCCATGGTCCTCTCCCCGCGAAATGTTTAGGCGGGAAGGGATCCCACAACGGCCATTTTTGAGTGGGAACACAAGGACGTTCATATCCTGACAAAAGCGGTCTTCGCCTGCAAGGATCAGGCGGTAACGCGGTGGTGGGCTCGACGGTGACATCCTCCTTGTCGTCCTTGCGGTCTTCAGTCTTGTTGCACCAAAGGGGAAACCTTTGTCCCGCTCCTCGGGAATCTGCGGCTGCACTGTCCCCCTAGCACCGAAATGGCAACTGCACCGCTGGCGAGCGCTGGCACCCGCTGGCGCGGTGCGTCACTGCTGACATCACTGCATCCTCCTAAGGCATGTTTGGCCTTGGATTCTCCGCCCCTCCGGAACACCTTGCCGAGGCCGCTCCTGACGTGGTCTTAACGTTGTTCTCCTCGCGAGACTTAGCCCCCTCGCGAGGGTCTTAGACGGCTGGTCGATCAGCTGGGCCATACCAGGCTGCTTGTAGGAGCGCGTCGCGGCCCGCAGATAGCCAAGTCTGGGTACCCTGGTTCCCAGGACGCTGACAGTAGCCCCCGGGCGCAAGGCGCGCGCAGAGTTGGCTTCGGGGCAAAGCCTCAGTCGAGGACGAAGCGCGGTGGGCCCCAGAAAGGCTGCGGGCCAGGCTGGCGCGTGATAGTTGGATGGGATGTGAGCGACTCTGCTCCCCACACCGTCTCGGCAACCGTCCGTCTTGACAAAAGGGGCCGTCTCCGCTGGGGGAGTTATCACTCCCCTTGCTTCCTGCTCGGATTTCTCCCTCCTGCGCCTCCTGCCTTCCTAAATTGCCTGCGTCCTTCGGCTCCTTCAGCAATGGCTAAGAGGAACAAGGGTGCTGCACCCGCATCTGGACCTGCCTCTTCCCTTGAGGCGGCGCTCGAGGAGTCCTCCATCACCAAGGAGGAGGACTACTCAGAGGTCCAATCTTTCTTGTCGAGCGTCCACAACGAGCACGGCCTGGCGCGGATCTGGGCCGGATCCGCCATGACGTGGACCCTGCTGAAGTCCAGCTACCCCTCCTTCCTCCAGAGCATCTCCGTGGGGCTCGTGCCACCTTTCTCTGAGTTCTTCTACGCCATCCTGGAACATTACCAGGTGCACGCTCTCCACATCCAGCCTCGCTCCATCTTCGTCCTGTCGCTCTTCGCCTTTTATTGTGAGGCGCTCGTGGGGGTGAGGCCGACTGTCGCCCTCTTCCGGCATTTCTTCTCCATGCGCCGGTATGACGATGGCCCGGTCTCGGGCTGCGTCTCCTTCATCTTCCGGCGCCTGGGTTGTCGGCTGATGACGGACGGGAAGAAGATAGAGTCCCACCGGAAGAGGTGGGTCTATCTGGATGCCCAACGCGTCCACCCTCTGCTGGCGTTGCCTACCGCCCGTCCGGCGAAGCGCGCTGGCTGGAGCTACGCGAAGGTCACCGACCCCCTTGCCGGGCCTGTGTTGGCAAGGATTGAGGCCGACCTGAGCTCGAGGCTTGAAGGGGGCCAGATCATGAAGGAGTTCTTGAGGCAGCGTCTGGCACCGCTGTAGGCACACTCGCACCCCATGTGGGAGCTAATGGGCGACGATGACAGGCTCCGGCTACACTCAGGGGTGCTGGCCGATGACGATCTGGACTTCACTTCGGGAACCCTCCTGGGGATGGTTCTGGAGGACCTCCCCGGGGCCCATGTGCTAAGCTGTTGAAGGTCGTGTCGGGTTTTGGTGCGCCCGTGGGCACTCCGCCCATGTTCGACGTGTCTTGTGGCGCTGACGACGAGAGCGACGAGGGGGGGGGGCTTAGAGGAGACCCTGGACGACGAGGGGGACTCCTCTGAGGCGTTCGTTAGAGCAATGACGCTAGGCGCACGCGCCGCCGGACGGTCCCAGGCGGCCACTCCACGTCGATCCGGACGTGCTGCGTCCGGGGGAAGCAATGTGGCGACCCCGTCGAGGAGTACCGTCCTAGCGAATCTAGCGACCGCGGCCGCACCCAGGACCATGGCCTCACGCCTCACCAAGATCCGGGCTACCGGCACGCCCATAGCGCCAGCGGCTGCTGCTGACCTGCTGGCGAAGAGAATGGCGCGCCTCGCCTCTGACGAGTAAGTGTGCAATTTCTCGCCTATCCTTAGTTGCCGTGTCCCTGATGTGCTTCTCCTGACGCAACATCCTAGGAGGTGTGATGAAGAAGGCGAAGGGCGAGGTCACGCCGCGATGCCCTGCCCCTCCTGTTCCTGATGCGACCACAGGGAAGGATGCCACGACGCTGAGCGTCTCGGTCGACCAGGCCACCCATCATGCGGTGGCGGCGTCCCTTGAGGGCGTCCTCGCTTCCTGCGAGGTCGCGGTGGCTCCTGCTCCCCAGCTGTCAGTCTCGTCGGTGCCCATGCGCGAGCCGACGCAACCTGGTCCTGAGACCATGGAGGCTGCCTCCGCCGCGGTGGGTCGGCTTCGCGTCGAACTGCAAGATGGTGATGGCTGCCTGATGGAAGGGCAGCTGGGGATGATCCGCGGGTGTCTCCTGGCAGACGAGTCTGCACGGACCTCCTGGGACCAGGCCTCGGCGGTTGCTGCCAAGGGTCGAGAGGAAGCTGTGGAAGCCACGTGGGCTCGCGATAGCGTGCGAGCCGACATCGCGTCCTTGGAGAAGCGCTACCTCAAGGCGGAGAGCGAGCTAGGGGCCCTTCGCGAGGAAGGTACTGGGCGCGCCCTGGAGCTCAAGAGGTTGGAGAAGGAGCTCGAGACGCAGAAGGCTGGGACGTCCCGGCTGTAACAAGAGCAGCCTGCTGACCACGCGGCCCTGGAGAAGCTGAAGGTTGAAGTTGAGTAGGCGAAGGCGACCCAAGCCGCTCGTGACAAGGAGGATGCCCTTGCGGCCTCGGCAGCGGTGAGTCCCGAGGCCCTTGCCTCCTTCGACCTTGAGGCCCGCAAGGCGCTGCAGGCCGCCTACGGGGAGGGGTTCAAGGAACTGTTGGCCGCCCCGGAGGGAGTCCCCGCCGGGCTCCTCGCTGCGCTTGTGAAGTCCATGCACGAGGTTGTGGCCGCAATTGGCCAGTTAGCCGACGTCGAGAGCCACACGCTCCTTACCTTGGTTCTGACGCAGGTGTGCAGCCACCTGTGTCTTCGCGACCCCGCCCTTGACCTGGCCTCACTGTCCGAGCCTGTGACCAAAGTCATGGAGGGCACGGGTTGCCGAGGCCCTGGTGGTGAAGGTCACGGCGCTGGTGGAGGTGTTCCCCCAGGCGACTGCTACCGCAACCGAGGAGGTGGAGAACGATGATAATGCGCTTGGTAACGCCTGATCTGTTCCTTTCCAGTGAGAGAAGTGCGAGTGCCTCGGGGAGGCGTAAGAACTTTGTTTGAATTTGAAAAACTTGGTATTATTGTAATAGCTAGGTCATTTCCATGCTTGCTTCCTTTCATGTTTGCTTAGGTGCTCTGCGTCGGCAGGGCCCAACCCCGCGCATACCCCGATCGCCATTGAGCCCTCTGGGTGATCGGGGTTATCGTAATAACTAGACTCAAGGGATGAGGTGCTATGTGGCTAGTGAGGCCCCTGGGTCGACGTTCAAGCGATCCCGTTTGCGTTCTGCGTCGGCAGGGCCCAACCCCGCGCATACCTTGATCGCCGTTGATCCCTCTGGGTGACCGAGGTTATTGTCATAACTAGAATTAAGGGATGAGGGGCTACGTGGCTAGTTAGGCCCCTGGGTCATGATGCCCAAGGGTACCCTTTGACGTACGAACGGCTCTCATGAAGGAGAACGAGCACCATACCCTGCCCACGAGCCTTCGCCTAGGATGGGGGCGTGATAAGGCCAGTTGTCTGGGCACGTGGTAGGGTGGCGTCTGCCAGGCGTGGCCTGAGCATAACCCCCATGCCTAGCCCCCCTCGCGACACACATCCAAGGAGAAGTTGTGAGCGTCGTGAGCTGAAAAGCTCCCTGAGGTTGGTGCGACCACTGGGGGCCGCCCTCAGTTGTTTATTACTAGCGCGGAGCATAGAGCTACCACACTTGCGCGGAGTGTGGGCATAACCGCGCCTCGGTCGTAGCGGCCAGCGCGGAGCTTGGTGCTTCCACTGGTTCGTGGGCATAACCGCTCCTTGGTTGGATCTGCCAGCGCGGAGCTTGGTACTTCCACTAGACCGTGGGAGGGAGCCTCCCACCGGGAGAGACTCTGGGGCGTATACAACCCCATCCTGACATGTGGCTTGAACGATAGGACAACCAAGGTGTATATGGGCCCTCCTCAGGACGAGCTGAACGACTCTGAGGAAGTTCTCGTGAGCTTACGCATCACTCACGAGATCCTACCCTGAGGCGGGTTGCGCCTGAGTCTTCATCTACAAAATGTGAAAAGAGAGGTCTTGTGTCGACCTGCGCCGAGTGCATCTCTAGAGGGTATCGCATGATAAGGCCGCAACACCAGCGACCCCAGGAGGTGAAGTCACAGGAATGGCTCACGAGACAGAGCTCTGCCGTTGGATTTGTCGACGCTGCAGGGACGGACCCCAGCACAGATGTCGTGCCCAGTCTTCTCATGCAACGATCCAAAAGAAAAACAACTGGCGCACGGTTCCCGCGTGAGCGTGGCACCCGCCACGGGCCCTAACTTACCCATCCACGATTAGCCCGTGCGAGAACAAGGCACCAAGGACCATGTGAGGTGACCTCACGGGAATGGCTGCGAGACAGAGCTCAGCCCTTGGGTTTAGCGACGCTGTAGGGACGGACCAGAGCACAGACGCCGTGCCAGTCCTTAATCATGGGGCGGTCGTGAGTGGGCTCACAAGGGCTCATGACCTTCGTGGCGGTGAGGACGCCAAGCATGTAGATAATGCGAATGGAAAGAAACAACTAGCCTTGATCATGCAAAGAGGGGGACAACTGCGGGGGAACAGCCCCCAGCAGTCTGAGGATGATGCAGCCCGAGGGGCGCCCTCGATTGGATACCTGAAGTGTCACCCAATACTTGTCGAAGAAGAGTTGGGGTAGCTAAAGACGCGAGCCATGCGGGTCGCTCTTGAGGATCGTCGGGCTCCTAAGGCCCAGGGGCTCCGAAGGCTCTCAGTGGTCGCGTGGGTCCGGTTCTTGCTCCATCTGGACCACCTGCCACCGAGCCTCCCAAGGCCTGCTGCGCGAGATGGTGGAATGTGGCAGCTGCATTGCGGAAGTCGAAGAGTGTACGGACGTAGCTGCAGGGGAGGGCCCTTCTCCACCCGAACGCCATCGGCCAGAAGGGCTCCTGAGAGGCAGCTCGGTTGAGACCCGCGATGTCAACGCAGACGCGGAAGTGGTCGCTCGGGCTGCGAGCAGGTGAACTTGGGGTTGTGAGGTTACGCCCACCGTGGATGAGTCTTGCGTACTGAAGTTCCTCGGTAACTTGGTTGATGAAGTCCCGAGCCCCCAGCGCTGAGTGTTTCACGCTCGGCTCACAAAAACATGCGTCAAGACACGCTTGCAGGTGGTGCCCGAACACCTTCCTCGAGACGCTGGTCAGCCCGGAGACACTCCAGAGGAGAGCCCCCGATCCCGTCACGAGAGTGGCGTTAGGTGCGCCCCCCTATGCGAGGGTGGAGGGTGCCTCGTCGGCAGGCGCGAGTCCTAAGGCCGGGCCATCAGGAGCCCCTGCATCCTGAGGTTCATTGATCGGTAGATTCTTCTTCTTCTTGGGGGCGGTCTGTAGGGCGAGGACGACTCCATCCTCGTCGGAGTATTCAACTGCCGCGGTCTGGTAGGCGCGCTCCAGGGAACACACCGCTTCCTTCTCGTCGGAGGTGATCGTGATGACTCCGCCGCTCCCAGGCATCTTGAGGACGTTGTAGCCATGATGGGTTGGCTCCATGAACTTGGCGAGGGCAGGATATCCAAGGATGGCGTTGTACGGGAGGTGGGTGTTGGCGACGTCGAAGTCGATGAGCTCGGTGTGGTAGTTGTCGAGGTCACCAAAGGTGACGGGAAGGCGGACCTGCCCCATCGGGAGAGTGGAGCCATCCGTGACTCCGTAGAATGGCTTGGTCGGGTGGAGCTGATCGTAGGGAACCTGGAGCTACTCGAAGGTCTGGACGGAGAGGACATTGAGTCCTGCTCTGCCGTCGATGAGGGTCTTGGTCACGAGGATGTTGCTGATGGTCGGGGTGCAGAGCATCGGGAGGGCGCCTGGGGCCATAGTGCACTTGAGCTGGTCTATGGGGTCAAAGGCGATGACTTGCTTGGTCCACCTGAGGTTGCACACGGCGTCATGCCTCGGAAGCGCCGCGTTCACCTCACGGGAAAACTGCTTGAAGATGCGATGGGAAGCCGGAGCATGGGCTCCTCCCAAGATGCATGCAACTGCACGCGGCTCTTGGAAGCCCCCTGCTCCGTCTCCCTGGCGCTCGTCGTCGTTCCTTCTTGGCGGTGGCGGCAACAGAGGCAGGCCTCCATTGCACTGAGGGTGACCCTCATGAGGCTGGTTGCTCCAGGGGACGTCGCGAGGCTGCTCCTGTCAGTGGTCTTCACGAGGTTGTTCACGCCACCCCTGGCGTGAGTTCCTGTCGTCCCAACGTCCTCCTCCTCGGCCTCCCCCACGGTCGTAGCCGCGGTTGTCGCGCTCGGGGCGCTGCCTGACGCGCCCGCCACACATCGCCCTGAGCTCCTAGCAGTCGTTAGTGTTGTGGCTGTGGATGTTGTGGAAGACGCAGTACGGTCGGTTGTCTCTGGGGAGGTCATCGTAGCCGTTGCCACGCTTCACTTCTGGCTCCGCAGCCAGCACGACGGGTCCCTTGCGCTTTGATTCCTTGGCCTTGGTCTACTTGTTGTCTGCCTCCGCCTCAGGCAGCTCGTGGAGGGAGAGGCGTCCTTCTTCCGCCCTGGCGCACTTTGCCGCGAGCTTGAACATCTCGAGGGCTGTGCACAGGTCCTCGTGAATGGCGAGCTCCTCTCTCATCCTGATGTCGCGGACGCCGAGATGATGGCCTCGTCCGAGACCCTTGGAATCCGGAGGCGCATGGTGTTGAAGCGTTGGATATACTTTTGCAGGGTCTTTCCCGGCTGCAGCCTCACGCGGCGCAGATCAACAGCTGCCTGGGCTCGGTCGTGGGTGCCTTGGAAGTTGGCCACGAAACGCTCGCGAAGCTCTTCCCAGGAGGAGATGGATCCCACGGGGAGGTTCAGGAGCCAGGAGCGTGCGCCGTCCTTGAGAGCCATGGGGAACCAGTTCGCCATGACCTTCTCGGTGCCGTTCGACGCCTCGATGCTCAACTCATAGAGTTGGAGGAACTCTGTGGGGTCGGTGGTGCCATCGTAGCGTGGAGGCAGGTCCCGCTTGTACTTACCGGGCCAAACGAGATGCCATAACTCAGGAGCTAGGGCGCGACACCAAGCCACGCTCATGATCGCAGGCGGCCCCTGCGCCTGCGGTGCTGGTTCTTGGGGTGCAGGCGCCACCACCTCCTGGGGCGCGCGGTCTTGGCGCTGCGAGCCAGGGGGCCCGCGAGCTCCTGCATGGGCATGCGGAATCACCTGGAAGCTCTCCTCGTCGCGCGCATGGGCTCTGCGGGGTTGCTCATGTCGAGGAGCCTCGCGCCGGACCTCATGGCCGGCGCCGTGGAGTGGAGGCGGAGTCGGGACTTCGTGGCCTTCGTTCCCCGACGGGGGCGACGAAGGACGTGAGGAGTGCATTGGTGCAGGTGCTTCTCCAGCGGCATTGACGAGCTCGGTGATACGGTGGAGCCACTCGTCGTAGAGGTCATCTACCGGACGGTAGCGCAAGAGCTCCCACGCCATCAGCAGCGCAGGCTGCTGGTAAACCGTCCCGCGGCGGGCCAGCAAGGACGACGCCGCGGCCGGTGAGGGTGAAGGCGTCGCCGTGCAGCTATCTCGTCGCTCGGACGATGGTAGCGACGAGTCCTGCTGCTCGTGGACGGCCGGGTTGGTGGCGGCATTGGCGACCGGTGAGTTGGGGCGGAGCGATGCACCGTTGCCTGCGGGCGCCGTCTAAGAGACGTTCGCCGCGCGGCGGGCGGCGCGAGCTCGGCATGTGTCCACCATGGCTGTGGAGCGGAGTTGACGACGAGAACGCGACGAGGTCGTCGAAGAGGCGAGATTTCGACACGCCCCCTACCTGGCGCGCCAATTGTCAGATTTAGGGCTCCGCAAAACCCAAGAAGTTCGAACACAATGGCGTGAACGAAGATCTCTCCCACTCATGTCTACCTAGCGTCTCGCTCTCGTCTTGGTGAAGGGATTCAAGCAAACAACAGATAGTGTACGCAAGAGTTTACCCAGGTTCGGGCCACCATGTGGTGTAAAACCCTACTTCCTCCTTTGGTGGATTGGCCTCGGGAGGGCTAGAATATGAGCTAATACAGTGGATCCTGAGCTCGGGAGGCGAGCTCAGGAGGGTCAGGAGGCAAGTGTTCTTACTCCTTTGCATGGTGGCAGAGTTTATGGATCTGCTCTACTTGGCTGGGCTTGGTTCGACCTGTCTTTCCATAGTGGGGGTCCTAGCTACTTATATAGGCGGCCAGGGTCCTCTTCCCCCGAAATGTTTAGGCGGGAAGGGATCCCACAACGGCCATTTTTGAGCAGGAACACAAGGACATTCTTATCCTGACAAAAGTGGTCTTCGCCTGTAAAAGGATCAGGCGGTGACACGGTTTTGGGCTCGACGGTGACATCCTCCTTGTCGTCCTTGCGGTCTTCGGTCTTGTTGCACCAAAGGGCAAACCTTTGTCCCGCTCCTCGGGAATCTGCGGCTGCGCTGTCCCCCTTGCACCGAAATGGCAACTGCACCGCTGGCGAGCGCTGGCACCCGCTGGCGCGGTGCGTCACTTCTGACATCACTGCCTCCTCCTGAGGCAGGCTTGGCCTTGGATTCTCCGCCCCTCCGGAGCACCTTGCTGAGGCCGCTCCTGAGGGGGTCTTGACGTTGTTCTCCTCGCGAGACTTGGCCCCCTCGCGAGGGTCTTGGACGGCTAGTCGATCATCTGGGCCGTACCAGGCCGCTTGTAGGAGCGCGTCGCGGCCCGCAGACAGGCAAGTCTGGGTACCCTGTTTCCCAGGATGCCGACAGGCGCGATCGCCCGCGCCTGCAACTTCGAGGGGGAGCACACCATCCGCTTCAAGTATGACGGAGCTTTGATGCTTCTCTTGAAGGTCTTCGGGGAGGGCGGCCGACGCTTGGAATGCTGCCCTATGCGAGGCGTCCGAGGCAGTGACTCCCCCGCGGGTCACCGAGGTGGCGTGGACACCGGCGGTGAAATAGCCCTTGGCCTTGCCCGCGACTCCTCTGACGGCAGCAACGCTTCATCCGGACCAGGCTCGAGTGATGACGACAGCTATGAGCCGCCAGGTAGCCGCGCCGGTCCTAGGAGAGGGGTAGGTGCCATCCCGGCCGCGCAGGTGATGCCGCCAAGGCCACGGTTCCTTAGGAGGTTTTTCCGTTTGCTTCATCCCTGTGCGAAACTCATGAAGGGCCCCGCGGGGGTATGTAAAAACTGTAACGCTCGCACTTTAATGTTATCATGTCTGTTTTGATGTCGTGCTTGCGTCTCTCGCACTAGCATGGCTCCCGCTTTCGTTCTCACGGTAGCTTAGTTCTCTACGCCGGCAGGACCCAGTTCCCAGGCAAACTTCGGCTGTCGTTGGTATGCCAGGTCACGATGCCGTGGTCAAGGCCGGGAGGTGAGCGGTCCGAGGTCCCGTAAGAGCCCCTGAGGTGCAATGCTCAGGAGGTCCCCTTTGGCTACAAGCAGATTCATAAAGACTAAAAGGGAGGCATCCTTTCCCCAGGAAGATCACAAGGCACGGAGCGTTGGTCATGAAGTCCTCGTGCGAGGTAACTTATCTTGACGAGTCTGCGGTAGTTCCTTTGCCACTTAGTTCGACCCTGCAACATCCATCGTGCCTCGTGGAGCCGTAAGATCTTCTGCTTGAATTTGTGGAACATTATGCTTTGTAATAACTAGCTAGAGATCCGGGATTCCCTTTATGCGTGCCTTAGCATTCTACATCGGCAGGGCCCAGCCCCGCGTGTACCTCCGCCGCTGTTGGGGCATCCGGATCACCAAGATGAGACCAAGGGTTGAGGGACGACATGACTAGTAAGGCCCCTAAGTCGCGATGCTTAGGGGTCCCCTTAACGTGCGAACAGGCTCGACCTTCTGCAGGTTATATTGTCACGAGGGCGGTGGTTCTCTGCGTCGGCGGGGCTCGACACCACGCATACCTCAGCTGCCGTTGGGGCGTCCGAATCACCATGACGAGACCAAGGGGTGAGGGGCTACGAGGCTGGTTAGGCACTGGGTCGTGATGCCCAGAGGTCCCCCTTGACATACAAGTTACCCTCATGACCTCCATACATTTTCTCGTCAACCTTTGCCTGGGAGGGTGCTCAAGGACCAGGTGCTAGGACCTAGTGGGGTGGCGTGCGCTAGGCAGAGCCTGAGCGTAACCCCGTATACAGCCCCCACGCGCTCATCATGGGGAGAGGTTGATATGTCGACCGAGAGGCCATCTTGAGGTTGGTGCAGCCTAGAGGGGACCTCAGTTGTTTATCCCCAGCGTAGAGCATAGGGCTGCCACTCAGCATGGGCATAGCCCCTCCTCGACCATGTCGTCTGCCAGCGTGTAGCATAGGGCTTCCACTGGATGCGTGGGTGGGAGGTCCTTCTAGGTGATTGCTCTAGGCATGTACAACCCAACATGAGGAGGTGTATATGGGCACCCGTGAGCCAGCGTGGGACTCATGAGGCCCTACCTCAAGGTGGGTTGTGCCTCTTCTTCTAGAGCTTTATGTAACTGCTGTAACCTGCACTGAAATGAACCTACAGAGACCATTGCATGAGAAAGCCGAGCAACAAGGACCTCAGGAGATGACGTGAACGGGGCTGGCCCACCAGACAGAGCTCGGTCGTATGGGTTTATGGACGCTACAGGGATGGACCCGAGCATAGGCGTCGTTCTTAGGCTTCTTCATGCAACAACCATGGGAGGATCCCCAGGCACATGGTTCCCACGTAGGTGTCCCGTTCCGCAACAAAGGAACCGGGTTGCGTGCCCTAGCTCATCTCATTCATTGCGAAGCGGCTCTCTAGATGACGAAACACCGAACATGCAGGTTTAAATAATTAAGGAAATTCATGAAAGGCAAGGCCAGTTCTCATACCTGCACAAAATGATACAGGCTGTAGGGGCGGGCCCTAACAGCTTGAGGATGAAGTAGGCCGAGGGGCGCCCTTAACTGAACAAACCATAGAGTCACCTGTCACCGTTATGTAGAAGTGTTGGAGTAGCTGAAGATGTGTGTCGCAGAAGTCGCTCCTCATGGGTTGGCCGGGCCTGAGTCCCTTGGAACTCCGGAGGTCCGGGGGGCTGATACGTCCAATTTGAATCATGCTTTTATATCAATATTTATTGTATTATGGGCTGTTATTACACATGGTGTGACAATACTTATGCCCTTTCTCTCTTATTTTACAAGGTTTACATGAAGAGGGAGAATGCCGGCAGCTGGAATTCTGGAATAGAAAAGGAGCAAATATTGGAGACCTATTCTGCACAACTCAAAAAGTCATGAAACTCCACGAAAGTCAGTTTTGGAATATATAAAAAATATTGGGAGAAGAAAGCACCAGAGGGGGGCCACCTGATACGTCTCCAACATATATATAATTTGTTTATTGTTCCATGCTATTATTTATGATGTTTTGGATGTTTAATGGGCTTTGTTATACACTTTTATATTATTTTTGGGACTAACCTATTAACGCAAAGGCCTAGTCCAGATTGTTGTTTTTTTTGCATATTTCAGGGTTTTACAGAAAAGGAATACAAACGGAGTCCAAACGGAACGAAACTTCCGGAGAGATATTTTTGGAGCAAAATACGCACGGGAGACTTGAGAACCACGGAATAGGGATGAGGTGGCGTCCACGAGGGTGGGGGCGCGCCCGCGCGCCCCCTGCCTCGTGGGCCCCACGTCGGGCCCTCGGTGCCATCCTTCTTCCTATATATATCTACGTACCCCGAAACCATCAGAACAACAGATAAAACCCTAGTTCCACCACAGCAATCTTCTGTTCCCGTGAGATCCCATCTTGGGGCCTGTTCTGGAGCTCCGCCGGAGGGGGGATCTTCCATGGAGTGCTTCTACATCATCATCATCACCTCACCATGAGTTATGAGTAGTTTAGCATAGAACTTCGGGTCCATAGCTAGTATCTAGATGGCTTCTTCTCTCTCTTTGGATCTCAATACCAAGTTCTCCTCGGTCTTCGAGGAGATCTATTCGATGTAATCACTTTTTGCGGTGTGTTTGTCGAGATCCAATGAATTGTGGGTTTATGATAAAGATTATCTATGAGAAATATTTGGTTCTTTTCTGAACTCTTTATGTATGATTATAATAACCTTGCAAGTCTCTTCTAATTATTGGTTTGGTTTGGCCTACTAGATCTATAGTTCTTGCAATGGGAGAAGTGCTTGGCTTTGGGTTCAATCTTGCGGTGTCCTTTCCCAGTGATAGTAGGGGCAGCAAGGCACATATTGTATTGTTGCCATCGAGGATAAAATGATGGTGTTTGTATCACTATGTTTGAGTTTATCCCTCTACATCATGTCATCTTACTTAAGGCGTTACTTTGTTCTTATGAACTTAATACTCTAGATGCATGCTGGGTAGCGGTCACTGTGTGGAGTAATATTAGTAGATACATAATCGTTTTGGTCTACTTGTCTCGGACGTGATGCCTATATATAATGATCGTGCCTAGATAGTCTCATAATTATTTTCTTTTCTATCAATTGCTCGACAGTAATTTGTTTACCCGTCATAGAATATCGCTATCATGAGAGAAGCCACTAGACAAAACTATGGCCCGTGTGTCTATTCTCAACATATCAATCTAGAATCGACATTACTTTTCCGCTTTTACTTTCTGTTCTTATATCCAAAAATACCAAAAATATCAAACTATCATCTCTATCAGATCTCACTTTCGTAAGTGATCGTAAAGGGATTGACAACCCCTTATCGCGTTGGTTGCGAAGTTCTTATTTGTTTGTGAAGGTGCGGGGGACTTGCGCATGGTCTCCTACTGGATTGATACCTTGGTTCTCAAAAAACTGAGGGAAATACTTACGCTACTGTGCTGCATCACCCTTTCCTCTTCGAGGGAATACAACGCAAACTCAAGAATTAGCAAGAAGAATTACTGGCGCCGTTGCCGGGGAGGCTTACGCAAAAGTCATATACCAAGTACCTATCACAAATCCTTATCCTTCACATTACATTTTTTGCCTCTCGTTTTCCTCTCCCCCACTTCACCCTTGCCGTTTTATTTGCCCTACTTTTTTGTGTGTTTATCGTTTGCCTGCCCGCACGTCTGAGGTGGGGGAAGATTTTATCAGGAAGGGTAGTAATGTTGAGGGCAACGTCTATGTTGACCCTCCGGATGAAACTACCACTTTACATATTAAGAAGTTCCGGTTTGGTAGTGGAAATATCACTGGAAAAGGAGTTCTTCAATACTTATTTACTTGTACCAGTGCTTTGCCCACTATGGGTGGCTCTATTCTTCACAGAACTAGTAGCCTTGCGGATGCTATATCTATGCTTGTAGTTGAAATTGAAAGGCAATTTATCCATATGCATCCCTGTATTCAGAGAATCTTTCTGGAATTTTCCAATATTGAGCATTCTTCTGTTAAGCGTGCAACTACTATCTTTTTGGCTCATGAATTTAGATTTATCATGAAAGAGGCCAAGGAAATCTTTGCTCATTACAGGGTAGATGTTGGCCAACCTCCCATAGAGGCTATCTTATTTCATCAAGAAGACATAATGCGGTTGCGATCTCCTGATCATGTTGCTTTTAATGAAAACCTTAGAAAAAAGGTTCCTACTGATGTCTTGGTTGATAGAATTTCTGAGTCGGATGAAAAACTTTCTATTCAAAACAAGGGGTTGGGCTTCTCCCTTGAGCGAAGGCTCATGACCTTCTGCCAAAAAATGCCTATAATGATGAATTGGTTGTACACTATAAAGGGCCAAAAGAGGAACATATTCCTCGTGAGCTTGATATGGGGGACTTTTGTCACATTAAATTTAGCCCTTTTGATTATTTTTGCTTGCCACAAAGGAAACTTTCTGTTGCACGTAGGGAATATGAGATAAGTTTTCGCGATATATCGTATCATTATGGCATTCCCTAGATTTATCCTCGTATCGTGCCTAGCTAGGGGTGTAAAACGATAGTGCTTCTGGGGAGGCGATCCAATTTTATATATTTTTGTTTTTGCTTCTGTTTAGGAATAACTGTTGCATCTAGCTTCTGTGTAGATGTGGTTTTGTGTTTTAGTTAGTGTTTGTGCCAAGTAGAACCTTTTGGAAGACATGTGTGAAGTTTATATGATCTTGCTGTGAAAAACAAAATCGTTAGCGCTCGCTAGAATGGTCTCCAGATTTTACTGGAGCGTGCTATTTAGTTAATTCTTTTTCCAGATGATTAATATACAAATTCCTCACGTTTACCAATTTATTTGAAATTTTTTTGAGTTACAGAAGTATGCGGAAGTTACAGATTACTACAGACTGTTCTGTTTTTGACAGATTATGTTTTCCGTGTGTTGTTTGCTTATTTCAATGCATCTAGGAGTAGTATTGGGAAGTATGAATCATAGAAAAGTTGGAATACAGTAGGTTTAACACCAATATAAATAAAGAATGTGTTCATTGCAGTACCTTTTAGTAGTGGTTTTTTTCTTATACTAACGGAGCTCACGAGATTTTTGTTTAAGTTTTTTGTTGTGAAGTTTTCAAGTTTGGAGTATTGCTTTGATGGACTATGGAAAAAAGAGTGGCAAGAGCCTAAGCTTGGGGATGCCCAAGGCATCCCAAGGTAAAATTCAAGGACAACCAAAAGCCTAAGCTTGGGGATGCCTCGGGAAGGCATCCCCTCTTTTGTCTTCATCTATCGGTAAGTATACTCGGAGCTATATTTTTATTCACCACATGATATGTGTTTTACTTGGAGCGCCATATATATTTTTGAGAGAGTTAAATATGGCCTAGGAATTGCTAGAACACTCTATGTGCTTCACTTATATCTTTTGAATTGAATAGTTTTTGCTCTAGTGCTTCACTTATATCTTTTAGAGCATGATGGTGATTATATTTTGTAGAAATTTTTGATCTCTCATGCTTTACTTATATCCTTTTTAGAGTCTATTAAAACATCATGGTAATGTGCTTTGGCTATAAAACTAGCCTTCACATGATAGACATCCAAGATCAATGTAGTAGAAACTTTCACGCTAAGTGCATTGAATATGATGAGAAGTTGGATGCTTGAGAATTGTTTTGAGATATGAGGATAGTGATATTAGAGTCATGCTAGTGGGGTTATTATGAAATTGAGAAATACTTGTGTTAAAGTTAGTGATTCCCGTAGCATGCACGTATGATGAATCGCTATGTGACGAAGTTAGAGCATGAGGTATTTGTAGAGTGTCATCCTTTGTGTGGAGCTCGGGGGCGCGCGATGGTTAACTCCTACCAACCTCCCCCCTAGGAGCATGTGTTGATTGCTTTGTTTTGATGACTCGTAAATTTTTTCAATAAGTATATAAGTTTTTATGACTAATATTGAGTCCATGGATATTACGCACTCTCACCCTTCCACCATTTCTAGCCTCTCTTGTACCGCGCAACTTTCGCCGGTACCATACACCCACTATATATCCTTCCTCAAAACAGCCACCATATATCTTCCTCAAAACAGCCACCATACATACCTATCATGGCATTTCCATAGCCATTCCGAGATATATTGCCATGCAACTTTCCACCGTTTCGTTCATATGACACACTTCATATTGTCATATTGCCATGCATGATCATGTAGTTGACATGTATTTGTGGCAAAGCCACCATGCATAATTTTTCATACATGTCGCTCTTGATTCATTGCATATCCCGGTACACCACCGGAGGCATTCATATAGAGTCATACTTTGTTCTAGTATCGAGTTGTAAATCAATAAAAGTGTGATGATCATCATTATTAGAGCATTGTCCCATGTGAGGAAAGGCCAATAAAAAAGAGATGGCCCAAAAAAATAGAGAGGGGCTAAATAAAAAAAGGAGAGAAAGACCCTCCAAAAAATGAGAGAAAAGAGAGAAGGGACAATTGCTACTATCCTTTTCCACACTTGTGCTTCAAAGTAGCACCATGTTCTTCATGACACAGAGTCTCATGTTTAGTCACTTTCATATACTAGTGGGAAATTTTCATTATAGAACTTGGCTTGTATATTCCAACGATGGGCTTCCTCAAATGCCATAGGTCTTCATGAGCAAGCAAGTTGGATGCACACCCACTTAGTTTCTTTTGTTGAGCTTTCATACATTCTTAGCTCTAGTGCATCCGTTGCATGGCAATCCCTACTCAATCACATTGATATCTATTGATGGGCATCTCTATTGATGGGCATCTCCATAGCCCATTGATACGCCTAGTCGATGTGAGACTATCTCCCTCCTTTTTCTCTTCTCCATAACCACCACTCTATTCCACCCATAGTGCTATGTCCATGGCTCACGCTCATGTATTGCATGAAAGTTGAAAGGTTTGAAAAGATAGAGTATAAAAACAAATGCTTGGCTGAAACCGGGGTTGTGCACGATATGAATATTTTGTGTGATGAAGAGGGAGCATAGCCAGACTATATGATTTCGTAGGGATAAATTTCTTTAGCCATAGTATTTTGAGAAGACATTATTGCTTTGTTAGTATGCTTGAAGTATTATTATTTTCTATGTCAATATAGACTTTTGTCTTGAATCTTTCAGATCTGAACATTCATGCCACAATTAAGAGAATTACATTGAAAACTGTGTTGGTTAGCATTCCACATCAAAAAAATTGTTTTTATCATTTACCTACTCGAGGACGAGCAGGAATTAAGCTTGGGGATGCTTGATACGTCTCCAACGTATCTATAATTTTTTATTGTTCCATGTTATTATCTATGATGTTTTGGATGTTTAATGGGCTTTGTTATACACTTTTATATTATTTTTGGGACTAACCTATTAACCCAAAGGCCCAGTCCAGATTGCTATTTTTTGCCTATTTCAGGGTTTTACAGAAAAGGAATATCAAACGGATTCCAAACGGAACGAAACTTTGGGAGAGATATTTTTGGATGAAAATACGCACGGGAGACTTGAGAACCACGGAATAGGGCTGACATGGCGTCCACGAGGGTGCGGGGCGCCCACCCTACATGGCGCGCCCCTGCCTAGTGGGCCCCACGTCTGGCCCCTGAAGCCCTCCTTCTTCCTATATATATCTATGTACCGCGAAACCATCAGAACAGTAGAGAAAACCCTAGTTGCACCGCCGCAACCTTCTATTCCCATGAGATCCCCTCTTGCGGCCTATTCTGGAGCTCCGCCGGAGGGGGGATCTTCCACGGAGTGCTTCTACATCATCATCATTGCCTCACCATGAGTTGTGAGTAGTTTACCATAGACCTTCGGGTCCATAGCTAATATCTAGATGGATTCTTCTCTCTCTTTGGATGTCAATACCAAGTTCTCCTCGGTCTTTGTCGAGATCTATTCGATGTAATCTCTTTTTGCGTTGTGTTTGTGGAGATCCGATGAATTGTGGGTTTATGATCAAGATTATCTATGAGGAATATTTGTTTCTTTTCTGAACTCTTTATGTATGATTATAATATCCTTGCAAGTCTCTTCAAATTATTTGTTTGGTTTGGCCTACTCGATCTATAGTTCTTGAAATGGGAGAAGTGCTTGGCTTTGGGTTCAATCTTGCGGTGTCCTTTCCCAGTGACAGTAAGGGCAGCAAGGCAGGTATTGTATTGTTGCCATCGAGGATTAAAAGATGGGGTTTACATCACTATGTTTGAGTTTATCCCTCTACATCATGTCATCTTGCTTAAGGTGTTACTCTGTTCTTATGAACTTAATACTCTAGACGCATGTTGGATAGCGGTTGGTGTGTGGAGTAATAGTAGTAGATGCAGAATCGTTTCGGTCTACTTGTCTCGTATGTGACGCCTATATATAATGATCATGCCTAGATAGTCTCATAATTATTCGCTTTTCTAGCAATTGCAAACAATAATTTGTTTACCCGTCGTAGAATATCGCTATCATGAGAGAAGCCACTAGAGAAAACTATGGCCCCTGGGTCTATTCTCAACATATCAATCTACACTCTACTTTATTTTTCCGCTTTTACTTTCTGTTCTTATATCCAAAAATACCAAAAATATCGAACTATCATCTCAATCAGATCTCACTTTTGTTAGTGACCATAAAGGGATTGACAACCCCTTATCGCGTTGCCTGCGAAGTTCTTATTTGTTTGTGTAGGTGCGAGGAACTTGCGCGTGGTCTCCTACTGGATTTATATCATGGTTCTCAAAAACCGACGGAAATACTTACGCTACTGTGTTGCATCACCCTTTCCTCTTCGAGGGAATACAACGCATGCTCGAGAAGTAGCACCACCCACTGTCCACGAGGGTGGGGTCGCGCCCTACCCCCGTGGGTGCGCCCACTGCCTCATGGGTCACCTGGCAACCCCCTAATGCCCATCTTCTGGTATAAGGTGTCTTCTGCCCTGAAAAAATTAAGGAGGAAGCTTTCGGGATGAAGCGCCACCGTCTCGAGGCGAAACTTTGGCGGAACCAATCTAGGGCTTCGAAGGAGCTGTTCTGCCGGGGAAACATCCCTCCGGGAGGGGGAAATCATCACCATCAATCCTCTCATCAGGAGGGGGACAATATCCATCAACATCTTCACCAGAACCATCTCCTCTCAAACCCTTGTTCATCTCTTGTATCCAATGTTTGTCTCAAAACCTCAGATTGGTACCTGTGGGTTGCTAGTAGTGTTGATTACTCCTTGTAGTTCATGCTAGTTAATTTATTCGGTGGAAGATGATATGTTCAGATCCTTTATGCATATTAATACGCCTTCGATTATGAACATGAATATGATTTGTGAGTAGTTACGTTTGTTCCTGAGGACATGGGAGAAGTCTTGCTATAAGTAGTCATGTGAATTTGGTATTCGTTTGATATTTTGATAAGATGTATGTTGTCTTTCGTCTAGTGGTGTTATGTGAACATGGACTATGTGACACTTCACCATTGTTTGGGCCTAGAGGAAGGCATTGGGAAGTAATAAGTAGATGATGGGTTGCTAGAGTGACAGAAGCTAAACCCTAGTTTATGCGTTGCTTCGTAAGGGGCTGATTTGGATCCATATGTTTCATGCTATGGTTAGGTTTACCTTAATACTGGTTTTGTAGTTGCGGATGCTTGCAATAGAGTTTAATCATAAGTGGGATGCTTGTCCAAGAAAGGGCAGTAACCAAGCACCGGTCCACCCACATACCAAATTATCAAAGTAACGAACGTGAATCATATGAGCGTGATGATAACTAGCTTGATGATAATTCCCATGTGTCCTCGGGAGCGCTTTCCTTTATATAAGAGTTTGTCCAGGCTTGTCATTTGCTACAAAAAGGATCGTCCCATCTTGCTACACCTTATTTACTTTTATTACTTGTTACTCGTTACAAATTACCTTATCATAAAACTATCTATTACCGATAATTTCAGTGCTTGCACAGAATACCTTACTGAAAACTGCCTATCATTTCCTTCTGCTCCTCGTTGGGTTCGACACTCTTACTTATCGAAAGGACCATGATAGATCCTTATACTTGTGGGTCATCAAGACTCTTTTCTGGCGCCATTTCCGGGGAGTGAAGCGCCTTTGGTAAGTGGAATTTAGTTAGGAAAAAATTATATTGTGTGCTGAAATTTGCTGTCACTTGTTACTACGGAACATAATCCTTTGAGGGGCTTGTTCGAGGTATCATCATCCCGATTTGCACCTAATCTACGTTGTTGAAGTTTGTGGATTATTTAATCTTGCAGGTATGCCCGAGAATGTTATCAAGAAGAAGGTATTCCCTTTATCTTTGAAGGGAAAGGCATTGACATGGTTTAGGCTATGCGATGATATTGGATCATGGAACTACAACCGATTGAAATTGGAATTTCATCAGAAGTTTTATCCTATTCATCAGGTTCATCGTGATCGTAATTATATATATAATTTTTGGCCTCGCGAAGGAGAAAGTATTGCTCAAGCTTGGGGGAGGCTTAATTCAATGTTATATTCATGCCCCAATCATGAGCTCTCAAGAGAAATTATTATTCAAAAAAATGTATGCTCGCCTTTCTCTTAATAATCCCTCCATGCTCAATACTTCTTGTACTAGTTCCTTTATGATGAAGACTATTGAATTCTAATTGGATTTACTGGAAAGAATTAAGCACAACTCTGAAGATTGGGATCTCGACGAAGGTAAGGAGTCGGGTATAACACCTAAGTTTGATTGTGTTAAATCTTTTATGGATACCGATGTTTTTCGTGAATTTAGCACTAAATATGGACTTGACTCTGAGATAGTAGCTTCTTTTTGTGAATCATTTGCTACTCATGTTGATCTCCCTAAGGAGAAGTGGTTTAAATATCATCATCACATTGAAGTAAAAGTAGTTGTACCTGTTAAAGTTGAAGAAAAGATTATCACTTATAATGTTGATCCTATTGTTCCTAGCGCTTATATTGAGAAACCACCCTTCCCTGCTAGAGTAAACGATCATGCTAAAGCTTCAACGGTGGTTCGTAAGAGTAATGCTAGAACACCTACACCCTCTGAGCAAATTAAAGTTAAACCTAGTATTGCAATGGTTAACGATCTCTTGGTCGATAATATTGATTGTTATTTACCTATTGTAGGCATGCCTGCTATTTCCGTTAAAATAGGAGATCATTGCTATCATGGTTTATGTGATATGGGTACTAGTGCAAGTGCAATACCTCATTCCTTACACGAAGAAATTATGCACGATATGGCACCTGCTGAGCTAGAAGGTATTGATGTTACAATTAAGCTTGACAATAGAGGTACTATTTCACCAATTGGGATTGTCAGAGATTTTGAAGTCTTGGGTGGGAAAGTTAAATACCCTATTGATTTTCTTGTTCTTGGTTCCCCACAAGATGACTTTTGCCCTATTATATTTGGTAGACTCTTCTTGAATACTATTAATGCTAGGATAGATTGCAAAAGGGATGTAGTTACTATTGGTTTAGGGGATATGTCTCATTATTTTAACTTTGCTAAATTTTGTAGACAACCCCATGATAAAGAATTGCCTAGTAAGGATGAAATTATAGGTCTTGCTTCTATTGTCGTGCCTCCTAACGATCCTCTAGAGCAATATTTGCTAGACCATGAAAATGATATGTTTATGAATGAGAGAAGGGAAATAGATGAAATATTCTTTAAACAGGGACATTTATTGAAACACAACTTGCCTGTTGAAATCCTAGGTGATCCTCCTCCACCCAAGGGTGATCCCTTGTTTGAGCTCAAATCATTACATGATACTCTTAAGTATGCTTATCTTGATGAAAAGAAGATATATCCTGTTATTATTAGTGCTAACCTTTCAGAGCAGGAAGAAGAGAAATTATTGAAAACTCTGAAGAAGCACCGTGCTGTCATTGGATATACTCTTGATGATCTTAAGGGCATTAGTCCCACTCTATGCCAACACAAAATAAAATTGGAGAAAGATGCTAAACCGATTGTTGATCATCAACGACGGTTAAATCCTAGGATGATAGAAGTGGTAAGGAAAAAATACTAAAGCTTCTAGAGTCAGGTATAATTTATCATGTTGCTGATAGTCAGTAGGTAAGTCACTTCCATTGTGTCCCTAAGAAGCGAGGTATTACGGTTGTTCCTAATGATAAAGATGAATTGATCCCACAAAGAATTATTACAGGCTATAGAATGGTAATTGATTTCCACAAACTAAATAAAGCTACTAAAAAGGATCATTACCCCTTACCTTTTATTATCAAATGCTAGAAAGATTATCCAAACATACACATTTTTACTTTCTAGATGGCTATTCTGGTTTCTCTCAAATACCTGTGTCAAAAGAGGATCAAGAAAAGACCACTTTTACTTGCCCTTTCGGTACCTTTGCTTATAGACGTATGCCTTTTGGCTTATGTAATGCACCTGCTACCTTTCAAAGATGCATGATGGCTATATTCTCTGATTTTTGAGAAAAGATTGTTGAGGTTTGCATGGATGATTTTTCTGTTTATGGAACTTCTTTTGATGATTGCTTGAGCAACCATGATCGAGTTATGTAGAGATGTGAAGAAACTAATTTTGTTTGGAATTGGGAGAAGTGCCACTTTATTGTTAATGAAGCTATTGTAATGGGGCATAAAATTTCTGAAAGAGGTATTGAAGTTGATAAAGCTAAAGTTGATGCCATTGAAAAGATGTCGTGTACCAAGGACATTAAAGGTATAATAAGTTTCCTTGGTCATGCCAGTTTTTATAGGAGGTTCATTAAGGACTTCTCAAAAATCTCCAGGCCTCTAACTAACCTCTTACAAAAATATGTTCCTTTTGTCTTTGACGATGATTGTGTAGGAACATCTGAAATACTTAAGAAAGCCTTGATTTATGCACCTATTGTCCAGCCACCTGACTGGAATTTACCCTTTGAAATTATGTGTGATGCTAGTGATTATGCTGTAGGTGTTGTTCTAGAACAAAGAGTTGATAAGAAATTAAATGTTCTCCATGAAAGTGCAAGTTATCGACTAGAGGGGGGTGAATAGGCGATTTTTACAAAAGTCTTCAAAACACAATTTCTTTTGAAGACAGACAGATGAAATGAACCTATGTGATTAGCAGCGGATGATAAACGTTACCGGACACACAATAGACAAGTAAGCATCATGAAGATAACACGAAGACTATTGATAGCAAGGTAACACAGATCGAGATGGAAGATATAAACGAAGCTAAATAGGGAACGGTCTTCACATAGTGAAGTCAAACTGATCATACAAACAAGCAATGACTTCACGAAGACATACTGGAATGTAAATGAGATGGAAGATAGAACCAGTAGTTGGAAGACGCAGGGGATTTGGTAGACTAGTTCCAGTTGCTGTGACAACTGTACATCTGGTTAGGGAGGCTAAGATTGAACTCTAAAGACCATGTCTTCACCATATCCCCCTTGAGCTAAGGACACCTAGTCCTCGCCCTATCACTCTGGTAAGTCTTCAAGGTAGACTTCTGAACCTTCATAGACTTCGTTCATCGGTGATCCACAATCACTCTTGGACGCTCAGAACGTGACGCCTAACCGGCTGGAGGATACACAGTTCTCAAGTGTAACAAGTCTTCAGGTCACACAAACAAAAAGACTTCAATGATTCCTAACACTCTTTGGCTCTGGTGTTTTGGGCTTGGTCCTTGCAAGGATCTTTTCTCTCAAAGGCTTCGGAGGTGGGTTGCTCTCAAACGACAAAAGCCGTGCACTAACTCTGAGCAACCCCAAATTTATGGTGTTAGGGGGTGGAATATTTATAGCCAGGAGGCAACCCGACATGATATGTCCGAAATGACCCTTGGTCACTAAGGAACTGACACGTGTCCAACAGTCGGATTATAAACACACGCATCAACTTTTCTTAAGCTCCAAGTAAAGCTGACATATCCAGCTCTGGATAAGATTGGCTCTCATTTGTCTTCGCTCGAAGACATAGGTGCTTTCGTTGAGCATCACTTCAGTCATCTGACTATTTTCACTTGGACCCCCCTTAATAGTACGGTGGTTCCTATGACTCAAGAAAGAACAAAAAGAACTACGAAAGAGACTATGTCTTTGCATTCCATAGTCTTCAATGACTGTCTTCATAGGTCCTTATCTTCACGTGAATGTCTTCGCGAGTCATAATTGTCTTCATTGTCTTCACACATTTTTAGGGGTCATCTCTGGAAGGTAAACTGAATCAGTGAGGGACTATTACTGTGTTATCCTACAATTCTCACAAACACGTTAGTCCCTCAACCACGTTTGTCGTCAATACTCCAAAACCAACTAGGGGGCACTAGATGCACTTACAATCTCCCCTTTTTCGGTTATTGATGACAAACAGGTTGATGTTTTCAATGGGGATAAAATATGTGAAATTATAGATAACACGGTCATTCTCCCCATGAAGATGTGTATATAGGAAATTTGCTTTTGAATGCAAAGGCACATGGCAGGTTTTGCTTTGTGGAGATCTCTTTCAATATCTTGAAGATTATCCATCATGCGTACAAGGATGTGTTGAAGATAATGTCAGCGTCCTGGGAACCAGGGTACCCAGACTTGCCTGCCTGCGGCCCGCGACGCGCTCCTACTACGACCTGGTATAGCCCAGCTGATCGACCAGCTGCCCAAGACCCTCGCGAGGGGGCTAAGCCTCACGAGGAGAACGACACCAAGATCCTCACAGGAGCTGCCTCGGCTAGGCTGCTCTGGAGGGGCAGAGAACTCAAGGCCAAGCCTGCCTTAGGAGGAGGTAGTGACGCGAGCAGTGATGCACCGCGCCAGCGGGTGCCAGCACGTGCCAGCGGCACAGTTGCCCTTTTGGTGCAAAGGTGACAACGCAGGCGCAGGTTCCCGAGGGGCGAGACAAAGGTTTCCCCTTCGGTGCAACAAGACCGAAGACAGCAAGGACGGCAGGGGGGTGTCACCACCGAGCCCACCACTGCTTCATCGTCTGAGCTCTTTGCAGGCGAAGACTGCTTTTGTCAGAATAGGAACGTCCTTGTGTTCCCGCTCAAAATGGCCGTTGTGGGATCCCTTCCCGCCTAAACAATTTGGGGGAAGAGGACCGTGGCCGCCTATATAAGTAGCTAGGGTCTCCACTGTGGCGGCATCTGATGAGATCTGATTGACCTCATCTCGAACACTCCACCTTCACTTCAAGGAGCAAGAACACTTGCCTCCTGACCCTCTCCATCTCTCCTCCTGAGATCAAGAACCATTGTACTAGTTCATACTCAAGCCCCCCTGAGGCTAATCCACTCATGCAGGACGTAGGGTTTTACACTGCAAGGTGCCCTGAACCTGGGTAAATTCGTGTGTGCTTTTACTTGTTGCTTGCTTGAATCTCACCACCGGGCGAGGGCGTGGCGCTAGGTAGACATTAGCGGGAGAGATCTTTGTTCACGTCCCTGTGTTCGAACTTCTTTGGGTTTGCGGAGCCCGTAATCCGACGTTTGGCGCGCCAGGTAGAGGGCATGTCGAAATCTCGCCTCTCTGACGTCTTTGTCCCGCTCTCGTTTGTCGACCTCGCTTCACCGCCATGGTGGACACACGCCGAGCACACGCCGCTCGCCGCGCCGACAACGTTGCTCAGACAGCGCCCGCGAGCAACGCTGCACCGCTCCGCCCCAACTCGCCGGTCGCCAACGCTGCCACCGACCCGGCTGTCCACGAGCAGCAGGACTCGTCACTATCGCTGTCCGTGCGGCGTGATGGCCGCACGGCGACACCATCACCCTCGCCGGCCACGGCGTCGTCCTCGCTGATCCGTCGCGG
The DNA here is from genome assembly GCA_902687465.1 of Secale cereale. Taxonomy (NCBI): domain Eukaryota; kingdom Viridiplantae; phylum Streptophyta; class Magnoliopsida; order Poales; family Poaceae; genus Secale; species Secale cereale. The sequence goes on along the minus strand of LR738712.1, from coordinate 433,508,134 downwards.
GCCGATCTACCAGCAGCCTGCGCTAATGATGGCACAGGATCTCCTACGCTACCGTCCAGCGGACGACCTCTACGACGAGTGGCTCCACCGCATCACCAAGCTCGTCAACGCCGTCGGGGAGGTACCTGCACCGACTCACTCCTCCCGTCCTCTGTCGCTCATGGTGGGGGACGTGGACCACGGCGTCCTGGCCCCACCTCCACTGCACGGTGCTGGTCAGGGGCTCAGACGCGAGGCTCCATGGTGCGAGCAGCCCTGCAGGGCCCCTGCGCGCGACGAGGAGAGCTGCCTGGTGGTCCCGCGTCCGCAGGCAGGAGCTTGCGGGCTCCCCGTTCCGCACCACCAGAACCACGCACCGTAGGAGGTGGTGGGGCCTGTACCCCAGAAACCAGCACCTCAGGCGCACGGGGCGCCTGCAATCATGAGCGTGGATGGATGTCGCGCCCTAGCTCCAGAGCTGCGGCACCTCGTCTGGCCCGGCAAGTTCAAGCTGGTTCTGCCCCCACGCTACGTTGGCACCGCCGACCCCGCAGAGTTCCTCCAGCTCTATGAGCTGAGCATCGAGGCGTCCAACGGCACCGAGCCGGTCATGGTGAACTGGTTCCCCATGGCCCTCAAGGACGGCGCTCGCTCCTGGCTCCTGAACCTCCCCGCAGGATCCATCTCCTCCTAGGGGGAGATTTGTGAGCGTTTCGTCGCCCACTTCCAAGGTACCCGCGGCCGAGCCCCGGCGGCCGCGGATCTGCGCTGCGTGAAGCAGCAACCTGGGGAGACCCTGCAGATGTACATACAGCATTTCAACACCATGCGCCTCAACATCCCCAGGGTCTCGGACGAGGCCATCATCTCAGCGTTCTCCGGTGGTGTCCGTGATGTCAGGATGAAGGAGGAGCTCGCCATCCTCGAGGACCTGTGCACGACCCTCGAGATGTTCAACCTCACAGCAAAGTGCGCCAGGGCGGAGGAAGGCCGCCTCTCTCTCCTGGAGCTGCCTGAAGCGGAAGCTGATGACAAGAAGGCCAAGGCCAAGGAAGCAAAGCGCAAGGGACCCACCGTGCTGGCTACGGAGCTAGAAGTGAAGTGTGGCTGCGGCTACAACTACCCCCTCGGAGACAACCGTCTGGGCTGCATCTTCCATGATGTTCACAGCCACAACACCAACGACTACCAAGAACTCAGGGTGATGCGTGACGGGCTCATCCGGCAGCGTCCTGAGCGCGATAACCATGGCTACGACCACGGAGGGGGCTATGGTGGAGGACACTGGGACGGCAGCAACTCGCGCCAAGGATGGCGTGACCAACCTCGTGAAGACCGCTGGCAGGAGCAGCCTCGTGACGCCCCCTGGCATGACCAGCCTCGTGAGGGTCGCCCTCAGGGCAACACGGGCCTTTCTCTGCTGCCACCACCGGCAAGAAGGAACGTTGACGACCGCCAGGGAGACAAAGCAGGGGGCTTTCAGGAGCCACGCGCGGTTGCATGCATCCTGGGAGAAGCCCATGCTCTGGCTTCCCACCGCATCTTTAAGCAGTTCGCTCGTGAGGTGAACGCGGTGCTCCCCAGGCCTGACGCCGCACGCAACCTCAAGTGGACCAAGCAGGTCATCGCTTTCGACTCCAAGGACCAGCTCAAGTGCACCACAGCCCCACGCACTCTCCCGATGCACTGCACTCCGACCATCAGCAACGTCCTTGTGACCAAGACCCTCATCGACAGTGGAGCAGGGCTTAACGTCCACTCCGTCCAGACCTTCGAGACACTCCAAGTCCACTAAGATCAGCCGCGCCCAACCAAGCCATTCTATGGAGTCACAGATGGCTCCACACTCCCGATCGGGCAGGTCCGCCTCCCCGTCACCTTCGGCGATCGTGACCACTATCACACCAAGCTCATCGACTTCGACGTCGCCAACATTCACCCTCATACAACGCCATCCTAGGGTATCCGACCCTCGTTCGGGAGTGGCGGGGTCATCACGATCGCCTGCGACGAGAAGGAAGCAGTGCGTTCCCTGGAGCGCGCCTACCAGACTGCAGCGGCCGAGGGCTCTGACAAAGATGGAGCCGTCTTCGCCCTATAGACCGCCCCCAAGAAGAAGAAGCACCTGCCCGCAAACGGATCTCGAGACGCAGGGGCTCCTGAAGGCACCGCCTCGGGTCCCGCGCCTGCTGATGAGGCGCCCTCCACCCACGCATAGGAATGCGCGCCGGGCACCCCTCTCAGGACGGACTCAGGGGCTCTCCTCTGTATTGCCTCTGGTCTGACCAACGTCACGAGGGAGGTGTTCAGGCACCACCTGCAGGCGTGTCTCGACGTGCGTTTTTGTGAGCCTAGCATGAGCCATACAGCGCTGGGGCCTCAGGACTTCATCGACCAGGCTACCGAGGAACTTTAGTATGCAAGGCTCATACGTGGTGGGCGCAACCGCACGACACCAAGCTCACCTACCCGCAACCCAAGCAACCAATTCCGCGTCTCCGTCAACATCGCAGGCCTCAACCAAGCCGCTTCTCTGGAGCTCTTCTGGCCGGCGGCTGTCGGCTGGAGGAGGACTCTCCCCTGCAGTTACATTTGCACGCTCTTCAGCTTCCGCAACGTAGCTACCACGTTCGAGTACCTCACGCGGCAGGCTTTGGGGGCTCAGGAGGCTCAGTGGCAGGCGGTCCTGACGGAGTAGGAGCCTGACCCCCGTGACCACTGAGGCCCTCCGGAGCCCCTGGGCCTCAAGAGCCCGGCGATCCTGAAAGCACATTTGCTCTCCGGGTGGTTTTGGTAATTAATGACAACATACTCTGTGGTTGGACTAATGCTTTTATCAAGTATGTTTCAGGAAACCCAATCACATTGGTATGGCAAGATGACTGAAGAAGTGGACCCCTCAAATGCTAAGGCAAGCATTGGCAAAAGCTCAAGACTCTATTTTTGGTTTAGTGATCAAAGATCACATTGAGTCCATAGGAAAAGCCAATACTATTAAAAGGGGATGAGGTTGTGTTGATGATCTGGTTGCTCAAGTGCTTGGTGATCTAGCTCCTTCAACTATCAGCACCTTTCACTACCAAACACACTCATAAGTAATCTCGGACAAACCGATTCTTCCAACTCAGTCCCACCGAGATGAACCACTTCTGCCATATTCCAAACCCTAGAAAAATCGGTCTTACCGAGTTTGAGATCGGTCTCACCGAAACTGAACTGCCAACCTTCTGTAACCATTTCACATCATATCGGAATATCCGAGTTTGCATTTTCGGTCTTACCGAAATGGCCAGGTTCTGTCTTGGGTCAAATCGGTCTCACCGAGATTGCATTATCGGTCTCACCGATTCTGGCATGTTCCTATCCTTTCTCAAATCGGTCCAACCGAGTTTTCTTTCTCGGTCTCACCGAAATCTCCAACGTTCATATCAGATACACTTTCGGTCCCACCGAGATGGTATTTTCGGTCCCACCGAAAATCCCAACGTTCACTATATTTGAACTTTCGGTCTGACCGAGTTTTCACTTCGGTCTCACCGAGATTGGTCAAATGTGTGTGTAACGGTTGGATTTTGTGTGGAGGCTATATATACCCCTCCACCCCCTCTTCATTCGTGAGGAGAGCCATCAGAAAGTACCACCACTTCTACCACACACTTTCTGAGAAGTGAACCACCTACCCTTGTGTTGAGATCAAGCCATTCCATTCCTACCATATGAAACTTGATCTCTAGCCTTCCCAAGTTGCTTTCCACTCAAACCTTTCTTCCACCACAGCCATATCAGTGAGGAGAGTTGACTGTTGGGGAGATTATCATTTGAAGCACAAGAGCAAGGAGTTCATCATCATCAACACCGTCTATTACCTTTTGGGGGGTGGTGCCTCCTAGATTGGTTAGGTGTCGCTTGGGAGCCTCCGTCTTTGAGATGTGGAGTTGAACCAAGAAGTTTGTAAGGGCAAGGAGATCGCCTACTTCGTGAAGATCTACCCCGAGTAAGGCGAGTCCTCCGTGGGCGTAGGCCGTGATGGAATAGACAAGGTTGCTTCTTCGTGGACCCTTCGTGGGTGGAGCCCTCCGTGGACTCGCGCAGCCGTTACCCTCCGTGGGTTGAAGTCTCCATCAACGTGGATGTACGATAGCACCACCTATCGGAACCACGACAAAAATCTCCGTGTCACCAAACTGCGTTTGATCTTCTCCACCTCTCTTTACTATATATGCAATTTACTTTCCGCTGCCCATACTCTAGAATTGCATGTGTAGTGTGTTACTTGACTTGATCTTAATTGCAAAACTGCCTAAAACTTTGCACACCCAAAAGGCAGATTTTTTATCTTGTCAAGTAGTCTAATCACCCCCCCCCTCTAGACCTACTTCTTCGATCCTACAATTGGTATCATAGCTTTGGTCTCCATTGCTTTGGTTTACACACCATTGGAGGAAGATGGACGTGTCTACGGATGGGAGTGTTAGCCATAGAGTGCCTGTTCTTGATAGAGGGTTTTATAACTCTTGGAGGTCTGAAATGCTTAGTATCTTTAAAATGTACAATTTGTGCAAATATATTGAGACCCCATATGTACCTCCATTTGATCCCTTGCACCCTACCATGGATGAAGAGCTTGATTTGCTTCGTAACCTTAGAACTGTAAATCTTATCATTAGAGGGTTACCTGATGACTTGCTTAATCTTGTTACAAACTTTGAGTGTGCCTATGCTATGTGGAAATTCTTGGAAGAACTTTATCCGGACTACTCTTTGAGAAGTCTTGATGAAATTCTGCACAAGACTATTGAATTTGATAAGTTGCACCCCAATGATCCCAACTTTGATAAATGCTTCTTTGAGCTTCGTGATCTTATGAAAAAGAAGGGTGATCCCAGTATTATCAATATTATCATTAGAAATGCTCTTGCATTGCATTCCGAAGATTATTGTTCCATTAACCAAACTAATGCAAATACTTATCAAATTGACCTAGGTGTTGATGATGAACAATCTATGGGTCAATATGATGATGAACATGAGCATGATGATGATTACTCCGATTCGGACACCGAGCTAGACAAGGTCATGAAGAGTCTCAATCTTATGGCAAACATGAGAGACTACATGTCTGGCGGAAAAGAGTGGATTCTTGACAGTGGATGCACCGATCACATGACCGGTGACAAAGACATGTTTCGAGAGCTTGCAAAGAACGATGGTCCACGCAAGTATGTGACTTTTGGAGACAACTCCTGGTAAGGTGGCCATATCTCATGATAGCTCTATTCAAAATGTCATGCTTGTAGAATCTCTTGGATACAATTTACTTTCCGTGTCTAGATTAGCTGACTTTGGATTCAATGTGTTATTCACCAAAGTAGATTGCCAAGTCTTTCGTCGTGATAATCAAAACATGGCTTTTACTGGTATTCGTAGAGGTGATCTATATATTGTTGACTTCACTAAGAAAGCCCAACCTAGAGCTTGTTTCATTGCTAAATCCTCTAAAGGTTGGTTATGGCATAGAAGGCTAGGACATGTTGGTATGCGTAACCTTGACAAGCTAATCAAAGGTGATCATATTCTTGGTGTTAAAGATGTTTTCTTTGACAAAGATAGACTTTGTAGTGCTTGTCAAGCAGGAAAACAAGTTGGTGGAAGTCATCCCGTGAAAAACATCATGACCACAAGGAGACCGCTTGAGCTTCTTCATATGGATCTCTTCGGTCCCAATGCTTACAAAAGCCTTGGTGGTAACTCCTTTGGTCTAGTTATAGTTGATGATTATTCCAGATTTACGTGGGTATTTTTCCTTGATGATAAATCGCAGGTTCAGAGGATCTTCAAGACCTTTGCCAAAAAGGCCCAAAATCAATTTGAGGTGAAGATCAAGAAAGTTCGGAGTGACAATGGAAC
>LR738712.1:433463691-433502238 GCA_902687465.1 Secale cereale | reverse complement strand
GAGTTCAAGAACGCCAATGTAGACTCTTTTCTCGATGAGGAAGGAATTCTACATGAGTTCTCGGCTACGTACACGCCTCAACAAAATGGAGTTGTTGAGAGGAAGAACCGAACGCTCATAGAGATGGCAAGAACGATGCTTGATGAATACAAGACACCGAAACACTTTTGGGGAGAAGCGGTCGAGACAGCTTGTCATGCTATCAACAGACTTTATCTTCATAAGCTTCTCGGCAAGACATCATACGAGCTCCTCACCGGTAACAAACCCCAAGTGGGATACTTTCGTGTCTTTGGTTCAAAATGCTATATCCTTGATAAGCATCGTCGGTCTAAATTTGCTCCTAAATCTCATGAAGGCTTTCTTCTTGGTTATGGATCAAACTCCCACACCTACCGTGTCTACAATAATTTCACCCGAAAGGTTGAAGAGACGGTAGATGTGAAGTTTGATGAATCTAATGGCTCGCAAGTAGAGCAAATGCCTATTGATGTAAGAGACAAGGACCCATCGGAAGCAATTCAAGATTTATCTATCGGGAAGATCCGTCCCATGGAAGTGAAGGAGAGTACCTCATCTACATATGTGGAGCCACCTACCTCACAGAGAGATGAACCTCAAGGCAACATGGAGGCCTCCACAAGTGGAACTCACCAAGATGAGGAAATGCAACAAGAAGATCCACCGCAACCTCCTTCTCCACCACCTCAAGACAACACCAACAACAATGAAGAAGAAGAAGAAGAAGAAGAAGAAGAAGATGAAGATGATGAGGAAGCTGAGCCACAACATCAACAAAAGCTATCCCGAGTTCGAGCAAGAGTCAAGAAGAATCATCCCGTGGAACAAATGATGAATGACATCAACTCCGGGAGAATTACTCGCTCTAAAACTCGCTTAGCTAACTTTTGTGAGCATTACTCATTTATCTCTAGTATTGAACCTATGAAGGTAGAAGAAGCACTTAAAGACCCGGATTGGGTGAACGCTATGCACGAAGAACTACACAACTTCGAGAGGAACAAGGTGTGGACATTGGTAGAGAAGCCCAACGATGATCAAAACATCATTGGAACCAAATGGGTGTTTCGGAACAAGCAAGATGAAGATGGACAAGTCATCCGCAACAAGGCTCGTCTCGTAGCTCAAGGTTACACACAAGTCAAAGGTATGGACTATGGTGAGACCTATGCCCCCGTTGCTAGACTTGAGTCCATTCGCATTCTTCTTGCTTATGCCAATCATCATGATATTACTCTCTATCAAATGGACATCAAAAGTGCTTTCCTAAATGGTGAAATTGAGGAGGAAGTATTTGTGAAACAACCTCCCGGATTTGTGAATCCCAAAAAGCCTAGTCATGTTTACAAGTTGCATAAAGCTCTTTATGGTCTTAAACAAGCCCCTAGAGCTTGGTACAAATGCTTAACTAGCTTTCTTCTTGAAAAAGGCTTTGAGATTGGAAAGATAGACTCAACGTTGTTCACAAAAAGGGTTAATGGTGAACTATTTGTGTGCCAAATATATGTTGATGATATTATCTTTGGTTCAACTAACCCCCATTTTAGCAAGAAGTTTGGACAGCTCATGTCGGAGAAGTATGAAATGTCCATGATGTGTGAACTCAAATTCTTCCTTGGGTTGCAAATCAAGCAATCTAAGGAGGGTACTTTTGTCTCACAAACAAAGTACACCAAGGATCTCTTCAAGAAGTTCAACATGCAAGAAAGCAAAGGTATGAGTACCCCCATGCCTACAAGTGGACACAATGACTTGACAAAAGATGGAGAACCCGTTGATCAAAGGGTTTACCGTTCTATGATTGGTTCTCTACTATATCTTTGTGCTTCTCGTCCTGACATAATGTTGAGTGTATGCATGTGTGCGCGATATCAAGCAGCCCCTAAAGAATGTCATCTTAAAGCTGTTAAAAGGATAGTGAGATACTTGATACACACACCAAACTTTGGCATTTGGTATCCTAAGAGAGCTTCTTTCGATCTCGTTGGCTATTCCGACTCGGACTATGCCGGTGACAAGGTTGATAGAAAGTCAACTTCGGGTACGTGTCAATTCCTTGGTCGATCCCTTGTATCTTGGTCCTCCAAGAAACAAAATTCGGTATCTTTATCCACTGCCGAAGCAGAATATATTGCTGCTGGTTCGTGTTGTGCTCAATTACTATGGATGACACAAACGCTTAAAGATTATGGGATACATGTGAGACGTGTTCCCTTGCTTTGTGACAATGAGAGTGCAATCAAGATTGGACACAATCCTGTGCAACACTCTCGAACAAAGCATATTGAAGTTCGTCACCATTTTATTCGTGATCATATTTCCAAGGGTGATATTAATCTTAAGCATGTTCGTACTGACAAACAACTTGCTGATATCTTTACAAAACCTCTTGATGAGAAAGTGTTTTGTCGCTTAAGGAGTGAGTTGAACATCATTGATGCTTCAAACTTGGAGTAAGAACTCCATTGATGCACGCAAGGCATGAGCTCTCTTGACTAATCCTTGATATTTCTCTTATGATGATGATCATATGTCTTGGACACATTTGCCTCCTTGTATTGCATCTAACTCTTTGCAGGTACTTGGATGATCTACATTCCACAAGATTACCACAAACTCAAATCATGAGTAATCTTGTCATTGACCAAGTATCTAGCCCTTCGGGATGTTGAGTTCAAGGAACAAAATTCCACATATCCTTTTTGACACCTTATACATCTAGTATTTCACTCTTGTCATCTTGGATATTCTTGAGTATTTCCTTGCTTGCCTAACCCATGTAGGAAGATGAACTACACAAGTAAAAATGGCGCTCCAACTTCACATTCAATGAGCACCTACATTGAGCTTACCTACATGAGTAAAGCAACAATATGCCCAAGGTATGTTCTTCACATCTTTAAGGAGCTTTACTCAAAGTCATGAGTACAAGCATCTTCATAAGATGTGATCAGATCAAATGCTTAATCGAAAAATGGCAACCCCATTTTGAGCTTAAACGATGAGTATGACCTATGATCAAATGTCCTCATTTGACTCCTAAGTCAATATACTCAAACATAGGTGACCCTGTCGCCGACCTTTATCTAGATGAAGTACATATGCTTTTGGAGTTTTTCTGTTTTCTCTTATGTTCTCTCATTGAGTTTTCTTTTAAAAAAAAAACTTCATCTAGGAATCTTTTTATCTCTTTTATTATATTTCCTTGTGAATATCCTTCTGGAAATCTTTTTATGGCTCTGATCAATTCCCTGAAAATCTTTTACAAATTCATTGCAAATCTTTTGAAATACTCCTCGCAAAGTGAGCTGAATTCTTTCTGTACTTTAAAGAGGGAGAGGACTCAAATTCAGACTCAAATTTCAATCTTAAAGGGGAGGAGACTCAAATTTAAATTCAAATTGTTTCTCTGAATGTTCTTATTTGCCCTATTGTGATTCTTAAGGATCCCACTTCTTTCTTTCTTTCTTTCCATCTTTCCTGCCCTACCTAGTTTGCTCCTTTTCGGCACTTGATGTCAAAGGGGGAGAGAACTTAGGGGGAATAGGGGGAGTAGGGGAGAAGAGAAGACTTAAGGGAAGAAGAAAAGCAATCTTATCTTAAGGGGGAGAGAATCACATCAAAGCTTTGTCGTGTTTTACATTGGACATTACAATTGGCATCTTTCTTTTGATTTTGCTTTTTTACCTCACACCCCTTGTTCTCACAATTGGTATCTTATGAAATCTTTTAGTTTAGGGGGAGAAGACTTAGAGGAATCTTCACAATTGATATCCTATGAAAAGCAAAATCTCTCAGAACTCATTGAAAATCTTTTAGCTGCGGAGACATGTTTGCTGATTCAAGCTTGTGCTCAATATGAGACACTCTTTATACATGTCCTCCCTGGCTTGGTACTCTTGATGTTCTTGCAGTTGGTTGAAGGAATATTCTTGTGTTATCTAACCTTGTTTTCTCAAGTTTATTCTTTCAGGTACAATGCCAAGGAACCTCAAGGTAAGTATATGCATCTTGCAGAATGTGCATGATGGTGACTTGCTTGTAAATACTTGTTTGCAAGAAATCACCATGCACATATGCATTATCACTCAATTCCTTTTCTTCTGCTCTGATGCATATAGCCAAGCTGCATGTAGCACATCTTGCTTATCTCTCTTGTGTGCTTGTGGTAGTCCAAAACCATAATCTATGAAAATCTTGCACACTTGTAGGGGGAGCCTGTGTACTACATGCTTGTCAAAGCTTTCATGATAATTCTGTCTTTCCTTCAATAAGCTTTGATGTTTTGTTTAAGTATAATTTTTAGTGTGTTGCCATCAATTACCAAAAAGGGGGAGATTGAAAGCACATTTGCTCTCCGGGTGGTTTTGGTAATTAATGACAACATACTCTGTGGTTGGACTAATGCTTTTATCAAGTATGTTTCAGGAAACCCAATCACATTGGTATGGCAAGATGACTGAAGAAGTGGACCCCTCAAATGCTAAGGCAAGCATTGGCAAAAGCTCAAGACTCTATTTTTGGTTTAGTGATCAAAGATCACATTGAGTCCATAGGAAAAGCCAATACTATTAAAAGGGGATGAGGTTGTGTTGATGATCTGGTTGCTCAAGTGCTTGGTGATCTAGCTCCTTCAACTATCAGCACCTTTCACTACCAAACACACTCATAAGTAATCTCGGACAAACCGATTCTTCCAACTCAGTCCCACCGAGATGAACCACTTCTGCCATATTCCAAACCCTAGAAAAATCGGTCTTACCGAGTTTGAGATCGGTCTCACCGAAACTGAACTGCCAACCTTCTGTAACCATTTCACATCATATCGGAATATCCGAGTTTGCATTTTCGGTCTTACCGAAATGGCCAGGTTCTGTCTTGGGTCAAATCGGTCTCACCGAGATTGCATTATCGGTCTCACCGATTCTGGCATGTTCCTCTCCTTTCTCAAATCGGTCCAACCGAGTTTTCTTTCTCGGTCTCACCGAAATCTCCAACGTTCATATCAGATACACTTTCGGACCCACCGAGATGGTATTTTCGGTCCCACCGAAAATCCCAACGTTCACTATATTTGAACTTTCGGTCTGACCGAGTTTTCACTTCGGTCTCACCGAGATTGGTCAAATGTGTGTGTAACAGTTGGATTTTGTGTGGAGGCTATATATACCCCTCCACCCCCTCTTCATTCGTGAGGAGAGCCATCAGAAAGTACCACCACTTCTACCACACACTTTCTGAGAAGTGAACCACCTACCCTTGTGTTGAGATCAAGCCATTCCATTCCTACCATATGAAACTTGATCTCTAGCCTTCCCAAGTTGCTTTCCACTCAAACCTTTCTTCCACCACAGCCATATCAGTGAGGAGAGTTGAGTGTTGGGGAGATTATCATTTGAAGCACAAGAGCAAGGAGTTCATCATCATCAACACCGTCTATTACCTTTTGGGGGTGGTGCCTCCTAGATTGGTTAGGTGTCGCTTGGGAGCCTCCGTCTTTGAGATGTGGAGTTAAACCAAGAAGTTTGTAAGGGCAAGGAGATCGCCTACTTCGTGAAGATCTACCCCGAGTAAGGCTAGTCCTCCGTGGGCGTAGGCCGTGATGGAATAGACAAGGTTGCTTCTTCGTGGACCCTTCGTGGGTGGAGCCCTCCGTGGACTCGCGCAGCCGTTACCCTCCGTGGGTTGAAGTCTCCATCAACGTGGATGTACGATAGCACCACCTATCAGAACCACGACAAAAATCTCCGTGTCACCAAACTGCGTTTGATCTTCTCCACCTCTCTTTACTATATATGCAATTTACTTTCCGCTGCCCATACTCTAGAATTGCATGTGTAGTGTGTTACTTGACTTGATCTTAATTGCAAAACTGCCTAAAACTTTGCACACCCAAAAGGCAGATTTTTTATCTTGTCAAGTAGTCTAATCACCCCCCTCTAGACCTACTTCTTCGATCCTACAGATCCTCAGGAGCGACCCGCACGACCCGCGTCTTCAGTTACCCCAACTCTTCCGACGGCGACCTACGACGGTGTCATGGGGTATGAACCCCTGAACCCTACGTATGATGCCGCCCCCTGCCTCGAACTCCTTTGAACACAAGTACCGCCCCTACCGGGGAACCATCAGGAGGCGATCGCAGGACTACGCCCGATGCTGGGTGCGATCAGGCACTGGCACGAGGGGGCTCAGGGGCAGAAGGTCGGGAGGCCGACCCCATGCTCTTAGCCCTTGACCCTCCGCCGTGAACACCTACGGCCATGGAGCACGAATGAAACGCGCGCCGGTGCCTGCGGAGGCCGGCACTCGCGGCACTAGCCGTAGGTCTCGGGCCAACAGTGTCTCTGGCCCCGAGCCTCAGTAGACCAAGGAAGCACCCCAGGTGCCACATCAAGACAAAAAGGGAGGGAAGGCCCAGGTCAAGCCCTCGCCCCCTCACGCGTGACCCGTCGCGCATGAGCCCGTCCTGGATTTCACCAGGGGTTCGCCAGCGGCGGGTATGATACGTGTGGGGAGGGGCATCCTCTCCCTCCACTCAAGCTCAAGACGCCGCGCCTCCGACGTACCATCCCCTGGGCTGCGGAGGGTACATCTGGAGGCGGTACGGAAGCCCGTCCTACGCACGCCAGGAGGGCCCAAGACTGCAGCTCCGTCCCCCCGCTCGCGTAATCCCGTACCCTTTGGGCCCGGCCCTGATCTGGAGGGCTCAGGGGTCATTAGGAGCATCACTGGGGCGGGGTCCCCTGCACCTCAGGACGTTATGCCTCCGGACGACGTTAGCCACCCGCGGCAAAGCGCGCCCAGAAGTTGCGTAAGCCGTGTGCCTAGTGCTCGGTAGGGGGGCCTATAGCCAAGCTCCCATCCCCCCACTATGCGTAGCATCCCACCTCATGAACGCCGCCTTCTGGTGAGCTCATGGCGGGAGCGGACTAGCACGGGGCAGGGCCCTCAAAGTGAAGGGGCGGCACGGCAGAAGATCTCCGCTCGTGAGGTTCTATCCAGAATTCCTAGAACACTCAGCATCTCAGGAGGTTCTATCCGTAATCAAGGATCCATGCCAGTGAAGGTCTCCGCTCGTGACACTCTCACGTAATAATGAGTTGGGGTTGTACACGCCTCGGAATCTCCTGAGTGTTGCCTGCGGGCCATCAGACGGGAATCCCACCCACATCCCAGTGGCAGTCCTGAGCTCCGCACTGGGAAGAAGATGTAGTGTAGGTGTCGGACGCGACCTTTTTCCTTTTTTGGCTTGGTGTTTGGCTGTCAACCTTTTCTACTTACTTGGCTATGAGCCATTCCTCTACTCCGTGCTATGAAGTTCTCATGTTTCTTGCGTTTGGTTGGGAGTCTTGCTTGGAGTTTTTCTCGCCGATTTTATGTTCAACTTTTCAGGCAGGGGCTGCGCCGCTTGTTCTCCTTCGTGCGCCTCGCACGTGGGGGCTGGGACATGGTCGGTCTCAGCTCTCAGCTGCCGCGATCTCGTGACCCCACCTGGCAAGCCTGCTCAGGCTCTGGCATCAGGCTTCTCAATCCACACGACCTATTCTGCCGAGCCTGCTCAGGCCTTGGCACCTTAATCCACACTCGGCACTCTCAAGCGAGCCCAATGGCGCAAGCCCTTGGCAGCCCGCAACAGCTCACTCATACTCGGGGGGTCCGCAGGTCAGGACCCCCCGAACTCAGCCACCCTCATGACCCGTCGGGGGCTCATGACGCCGATGAGTCAGGAACACTTCTGTCACATCCCTAGTTTTGTCTTGCACTTGGGTTGGTCTTGCTTGTGCTTCATATGTGCTTCATGTTTAAATTTTGTTAAACTTGAATTGGGGATGTTCGAACCCTAGCACCTTGAAATCCAAATAGGTCCAGCTTAAAAAAATGGATTCAATGAACCCAAAATGCCTTCATCAATATTTGATAATTTTGGCAAGGCTTTGAGACCAAACCAAAATTGAGGAACATTTTTAAGGATTTATTTTTGGGACTTTGAATTTAAATCATTAGCTATTTGAATTTGAATTATATTCATATAATTAGAATATAATTTCAAATACCCCTGAAATGTTTTATGAGCTTCTGGAAAAGTCCATCTAGCAAATAAAAATATTCAGAGGAGTTTTTGGCATTGTTTGAAATTGTTTAATTTCAAAACAGTGGCAAAAGATGTTAAAAAAAAGAAAACAGAAGATAAAATAGAAAACAGAAACATAAATAGAATTAGTAGAAGAACTTACATGTAGCTTACCTGGCGCAGCCCACCTAGCGCCCAACCGGCCCAGCTAGACGGCCCAGCCCACCAGGGGCAAGGGCGTCTTCAACCTCCTGCTTGCTAGCTCGCTGCTGGAGATGGCCCCGAGCGCCACGCAAACACCCCTGACCCCTCTGGCCTGTCCGTTCCTCCTCTCCCCTCCTCTGTCTCTCTCGCACACAACCAGCGAGCGGGCTCGTCGCCGCCGCTCGCAACCACCGCAGCCACAGCCACCGCCCCGCCTCCCCGAGCTGTCCCCGAGGTCCGCCGCGACGCTCTCCATATCCAAGCCGAAGGAATCGAGCCTGGACGTCCTCCATCGTCGCCATCATCGCCTTCTTCACCGCCGGCCACCGAAGACCTCCACCGTCGATTCACCATCGCAGAAGCTTTCCCGAGCCGCTGAGCTTCTCCCTCGATCCCCTGTGAGCTTCTGCACCTTCCCCTATCCTCGCCCCCTCCGTTTGTCTCTGCTAGCCTCGATCCCCGTCGTGCCCGAGAACTCAGCGCCGTCGCACTAGTCGCCGTCGTTGTTTTAGCTAGCATTCGTCACGCCTGAGCATTGCTACGTGCTCAGCAGCTCCGCAGCAAGCTAACGTTGCCACCAGCTCATCTTTTTGTGCACCGTACCGATACGTCGCCGATGCCCGAACTCCGGCCACCGCCTCGCTCGTCGCCGGCGCCTTTCTCGGCCACCCTAGCTCCAGCCGCTGCCACGAATGGATGCGCGCGAGTGCCAGCTCCGCGTAGGTGCTCTCCGCCGCCGATTTGGTCGCCGGAGGACCAAATCCGAAGCTCGCCGCCGTGTTTGGCCTCGCCGGCGGCAGAACGCCAGCGAGTTTGACCTGTTTGACCGGGGGGTTGACCACCCCGGGTCACTGACGTATGGGCCCCATGCCCATAGTCAACCACTAACTCACTGACGTGTGGGGCCAATCCCTGCTAATTACCTAGTTTAGGTTTAATTAAAATAGGATTAGCCCTGGCTCACTGACGTGTGGGCCCAGGCCCCTGACTAATTAGAGTTAGGTTTAAATTAGTGTTATCTAATTTAGTTATTTAGTTGAGACACTAACATGTGGGTCCCAGCCGTCAGGTTTGACCTGGGCTCGCGCCTTTGACTTGCCGACGTAGTGATGATGTCACTATGACGTCATAAAGCCTTTCTAGAATTCTAAATAAATCAGAAATGATTTATTTATTTCAGAAATTCGTTAAAACTTCTAAAAATCATATAAAATCAACCGTAGCTCAGATGAAAATAATTTATATATGAAAAATGATCAGAAAAATATGAGGAATCTGTTTACGGGATTTTCATGCATGTTTGAACAAGTTAAACCTGCTGATCAGGTCAAATCAATAAAATGATAATTAAATAACCACATGTGGAGTTTGAATTTGAACCTTGGGTTCAAACCAACTTCATTTAATTTTGTTGCTAGTTGCATGAGCTCAATCCACAGCATATTGCCATGTCATGTTCATGCATCATATTGTTGAATTGCATTGGTTGTGTTCTTTCTCTGTTTGTCGGTTTTGTCCCCTCTCAGTAGACGATGTTCCGACGATGAGTCCGATGAAGAACTATTACTATCTTCAGAAGTGTCAGGCAAGCAAACCCCCATTGAGCATCCCGATACAATCCCACTCTCTTGCTCCTGCTCTCTTTTACGGCATTAGGACAACAACGTTTTGAACTGCTTTTTGTTGTGGTAGCTGAACCCCTTTCCTCTGCATGACCTATCATTGCCACAGTAAATAGTTGAAACCCACTAGCATGAGTAGGAGTTGTTTGAGCCATGTTGTGCCTACTCATCTATGCTTGTATGTCATGCCTGCTATTTCTTAGAGTTGTGTCAGGTCTGATTCATCGGGGATGAATTGGAATGGTGATGAACATGTCCTACTGTGTGTGAGCTAAGTGAGAGAACACGATTTGGTAAAGGTAGCGGTGAGAGGCCATGTAGGAGTACATGGTGGGTTGTCTCACTGGAACCGTCCTTAAGAACTGAGTTCTGTGTAAGTTGTCCAATGACATAGCTACTACCACACATTGGAATGCTTAAGTGCCCCTCTTGACTTATTAATCAACTCTATCTCTGTCCAGGAGTTGCAACTAGTTTCTGTTGTTTGTAAGTAGTGCTAGTAGTCTACCAAGTGGCACCCGGTACAGGTGGGCTTGGGTCAGACTAGGTGCAGTGGCCCGGTGTACCAAGTGGCACCCGGATGGTGGGCTTGGGAACCCTGTACACATTGTTTGGGGCTGTGAGCGACACCCCGGCCGGATCTCCCCACGGATGGAACCCGAATAGGCGCTAAACCTGGACTAGAGTCTTGTGTGGTTAGTCAGGTCGTGGCCGACACCCTCGCCAGGCTTCCGCTTGAAGGTTGCCGAGATACACGACGTGTACATGGCGGTAAGTTGCGAGAGCGTTTGTGAAGAAGTACACCCCTGCAGGGTTACCATGATCTATTCGAATAGCCGGGTCCGCGGTTATGGACTTCTTGGATGCTTATGTGGTACATAGACAAGTGGAAGTGGATACTCTAAAATGCTCAAGACAAGTGTGAGTGCTATGGATGGCCTTCTCGTAGGGAGACGAGAGCGGATCCATAGTGGTGTATTGATTGGTGAATATGTGGACTCGTGTGCGCCACCTTAAAAGAGTTACTTGCAGTTGTAGTTCAGGGTAGCCACCAAGTCAAAGCTTGCTTGCTGCAGTCAAACTCCACCACCCCTTTGTTGATACTGATGCATATGTAGCTAGTTCTGATGTAAGTCTTACTGAGTACCTTTGTACTCAAGTTTGCTTAATTTATGTTTTTGCAGAGAGACTTCAGTCTCGCTAGTGGTTCCGCGTGGACTTCGACGTTTAGCTTGTTACCTCAGCTACAATCTTGTGCCCTTGGGAGGGTCTTGTAGATAGTCAGGCTTCTTAGTCTTTTTCATTTGTAGTTGTCTGTACTCAGACATGTTATGCTTCCGTTGCCTGTATGGTCTTAATGTTGGGTCATATGACCTCTGATTGTAATAAATGCTATGATGGTTCTTCTGGGCCTTTATCTATATGAGTTGTTGAGTTATGTTGTGATGCCATGTTGTACAGCACATACTTGCATGTTATGCGTACGTGTAATGTGTATTGCTATGTGTGGGATCCGACACCTAGTTGTTTACCTTTGGTAGCCTATCTTACAAGGAAATGTCTCCTAGTGCTTCCACTGAGCCTTGGTAGCTTGCTACTGCTCTGGAACACTTAGGCTGGCCGGCATGTGTCCTTCTTCGTTTCTGTGTCTGTCCCTTAGGGGAAATGTCACACGTTGTTCCTTTAAGTCCTTGTAGCTTGCTACGACTTAGGTTCATACGTTGATGAGGGACACGTTCGTTGCTGGGTCATGTATGCCTGTCTCTGTAATTTAGTGCCACTTTTGGTTTATAACTGGTCATGTCGGCCCGGGTTCTCTGTCATATGGATGCTAGCGACACTATCATATACGTGTGCCAAAATGCGCAAACGGTCCCGGGCCAGGTAAGGTGGCACCCGTGGGGATACCGTGCGTGAGGCCGCAAAGTGATATGATGTGTTACAGGCTAGACCTGCGTGACTTAGGATCGGGGTCCCGACAGCTTTTGTATCAGATCCAGGTTGCATGTAGGATTAGTAAGGCAAACTGGTCGAAGTGGTGTCTGGAAACTCTTTAGTTATATTAAGGGAATTTATTGTGGAAGGGAACATAAGGCTCTTTTTACTCCTTTACCTTCTGACCTTCTGATCTGAGTCACCTTCTTCTATTCTACGGGGATTAAGAACTAGGCTTTCTCTTCTGTCTATCAGGATCACATTAATTGTGGATTCAACTCTCAGTTCAGTTTATTCTACTTCCGTGTGTTCAACTGTTAATCTCAGAACCTTGACATTACGATGTTGAGTGGTTATGCTATCTTTGTGCATGAGTCTCAAAAGTATTTTCGAGCATTTACAGCTGTTATGCTGTCCGAGTCATCCCAGGTCTCTAAACAATCTGATGCATTTGCAAATCATTTCTACCTGTTCTTAATGTCCTTTAGGCCAGATTAACCACACTAGTCGGTGTGTTGAGGTACTCCGTTGCCTCGACATATAGGTTGGAGCTATTATTATGACCGTAGGTGTCTTAGAAGATCACCCAGTAATCTAGCAATATTTTATATTCCAAGTGTGATGATTTTGGCCATCATTCTCGAGAGCATCCCGTGATGCCATTTAGTTGGTAGGCATTCTATTCCTGGGTTCTTGAACCCGAGCTTCACCCTACTTACTTCATGTTGATAGTATTTGCTCGTTCCTTTAGGATATTAGTAACTTTGTGATAGTCCTTGAGGTCCGTGGTATATCATTCTTCCAAATACCATGAACCATCCTTGGCAGAAGTTCTCCTGAACCAAAAGATCACAACCAGAGTGCTCTCGAGTAGTACTCCATTCATATTGTGACTCTGCCAGTTCTACCTTTCTGCGTGGACTATCCGGAAGAAGTATGTTGAGAGTTCGACATGCTAGTCTATGCATCCACAACTCGGAGAGTTATATGTTCCTCTGAGTTGTCCCTTTTAGTTGTATTATGACCCCGTCTATCAGTTGATAGCCAGGAGTGGTTGTGCATTCGTGTTCATCAATGCCTTTTAATCTTGTGGTCCGTCAGGTCATTCTATTCTGGAATGACTAGGAGAAACAAACTCCAGTACCTCATCCATTCCTAGGATTGGGTCAAAGAAGTTGTACTCCGTAGATGAAGAATGTTAATCCATCTTCTAATCTGTTCTACCTTGGAGTATTACCATCTTTATATCAAGAATATCATGGGAATTGCACAACCTCCTATAAACTCTTGATACAGTAATACTTCTCACCATCGTCGTTCATTCCTCGGTCTCCACGTTGTTATAACCGGAATACCGACAAGTGAATTGTGATGTGTGAAATCAATACTCCTAGCAACCTTGTTGCTTGGTGGTTAATGGACGATAATTTCATTCTTAGCGTGCTGGTTACTGAACCATCATTCTAAGATTGATCGTGCTACCTAGTCCATTTTTCTAGTGCACTCTTTGATCAATGAGTTAGGATTGCATAAATACCTCACTCTTGTGATCATATCATCTCGCCCTAAAAAGCAAGATTGTTTGCGAGCTTAGTAACATAACGGTGGTTCGTGATTTTCCGAATATCTTCTCAGAAGTATTACCAGGTTGATCCCTGACCGTTATGTTGAGCTCTTGATCAAGTTGGTTTACATATAAACCACCCCTTCTCCAAGAATCTGTGTTGGATACCCCTGAACTAGTTGGTTAAGCTAAACAACAACTTGGAGAGTTGGAAGATAAAAGCTTAATCCACATAGCTCACTCCAGAAGGATATCTTGTGTGTGTGTTGAAGAAATATGATGTCTTCATCGATTGATCTCCGTGATCATTTGTGGATCTATTGTCTTGTCCAAACTTTGATTTGAGTATGGGTTATCTCCAAGTCAAATAAGAACCAACGATATTCATAACGTTGTCTTACTCGTGGTTGATTCCTCGAGCATACACCGTTATATCTCTTGGTCTGCCCAATGCTAACACCGTGTTCACTTAATTGTGGAATTCCACCTATATGGAAACCTGGATGAGTTATTGTTGAGCCCATCGACAACATCCTTGTCCTCTCCATGATTTTGTTGGACATTAAGCTAGTGTTGGAAACTTTGTAACCAATGCCTTCGTGTTCCATCATGGAGCTTACGCTTGGATGGAAGAAGTGACTTCCCCCAATTCATGTGCATTTGATGCAAGTTGCCGCCATGAATTTGAGAAAAGATTGTTTTGCTTCTTCTGGATCATCCCAAGTCAGTTATGCATGTGTGAATGTATACTATGGTTTGGCAGATTAATTACCTCTTCTTCATATGTATTCCCTAGCACCCAAAGCCACTGGTTGATTTGTTCAAGGAGAGGAAGTTCCTTCATAAGAGCTAATCCGGACTTATGAAAGGACTTTGATATCCTCGATGATGATTCCCCACCCGAACTCGGTAGTGTTTTATTATAAGACTACTATGTGGTCATGCTTGTCTGTGACATCGTGTTCACATGTGTGTAGCAGAACCAGCTCATGTTTTGGAGCTTACCACCGCAGTCCATTTCCCGAGAATCTCGCAACGTCATCTCGTCGATTTGTGTAGCAAACTTTCATTTCTCTTCCTAGATTTGATGAGTCTGGAATATCCTGACACCAACCAGATCTAAATCTCAGGCAGATATGATGGTTGGAGAATTTTCCAAGAACTATAATATTGGTCTCTCGATAACCGGTAAGGTGGATGTCGTGGCCAACACACCCAGCCGGAAGACCTATTGTTGTATTATCTTGATTGAAGAAGTTGGCCACCTCCCCATAAGGATTTCGTAGGGTTTACTTCCTAGTTGTTCCTTATGGATTCTTGTGCTCCCAAAGTCCGAAATTTATTTTATGTTCGAGATGCCAAACATATCTATGAATGGATTACGCTAACACATCAAGGAGAACATTAGAAGCGGAGTGCTAAATGTCTCTCGGTCGATCATCCAACTTTTGCCCCTTGACTCCGCTAAGGTGAAATCTGAGAAAGTGTTATCTTCCTTTGCATCTGCATCGTCCATCATTATTCATCATGGTAGTATGTGGTGTTGCCAGGATCCTTGACACGGATATTGGTAAAACCTTGATGAATATGGGAATGCTCAAGTTCTTGAGAGCACGCACAAGCACTAGGTGTTATCTCTGGCTCTAACCGGGATTACTCCCAGTGTTCTTGGTTATGCTATAACCTTTTCCAAGAGTAGATTCACTCTCTACTGTTGGATTTCTTCCCAGTTACCAGAATCATTCCCAGCATTTGCATTTTGTTCCAGCTTGCACCGCCAATGTGACATTTTACCATGGGTCCCATCCATTTCCGGTGATAAGCAAAATCATTCCTTGTGTTGTCCTCAACAAGGTAGTCCACATCATCCATTCTGGCCCGAGAATGTCATTCTTTCGGACTCCGTCAACGATCGATTGTAATTTGCCTTAGGCTGGTATAGAGAATTTCAATGATCTCTATATCAAAAGTAATTCTTTTTTCCACTTAAGGGAATAACTCTATGAGTCACCTTCTCTAAGGTACCCCGTCTGGTGACATCGATCACCATCTTCCTTAGGTGTGGAATTGGTTCCCTACCAAGTGAACCTTCATCATTTGTTTCACTCTATCCCCCTGGATGAGTGTTCCGGGTCTCAGATCAAGAGATGTTTCAATGTCTCACTCCTCGAGTTGATCTTGAGCTCCTCGATCTTCGGAAGATCGATTCCTATAGAGTTTGTCTCCGTTATCATCTGGTTGGATGAAGATCTAAAAGCAAGGATGACAAGATCAATATGATGCAATAAATCAACATCTCCGAGAAGGAAAATTGGATCGTGAAGATTGTGCTAGCTTGTGTCCCCTCTGATTTCTTACCCTACGCTTGAATCTCGGGACGAGATTCTTGTTTAGTGGGGGTGAGTTGTCACATCCATAGTTTTGTCTTGCACTTGGGTTGGTCTTGCTTGTGCTTCATATGTGCTTCATGTTTAAATTTTGTTAAACTTGAATTGGGGATGTTCAAACCCTAGCACCTTGAAATCCAAATAGGTCCAGCTTAAAAAAATGCATTCAATGAACCCAAAATGCCTTCATCAATGTTTGATAATTTTGGCAAGGCTTTGAGACCAAACCAAAATTTAGGAACATTTTTAAGGATTTATTTTTGGGACTTTGAATTTAAATCATTAGCTATTTGAATTTGAATTATATTCATATAATTTGAATATAATTTCAAATACCCCTGAAATGTTTTATGAGCTTCTGGAAAAGTCCATCTAGCAAAATAAAAATATTCAGAGGAGTTTTTGGCATTGTTTGAAATTGTTTAATTTCAAAACAGTGGCAAAAGATGTTAAAAAAAGAAAACAGAAGATAAAATAGAAAACAAAAACATAAATAGAATTAGTAGAAGAACTTACATGTAGCTTACTTGGCGCAGCCCACCTAGCGCCCAACCGGCCCAGCTAGACGGCCCAGCCCACCAGGGGCAAGGGCGTCTTCAACCTCCTGCTTGCTAGCTCGCTGCTGGAGATGGCCCCGAGCGCCACGCAAACCCCCCCGACCCCTCTAGCCAGTCCGTTCCTCCTCTCCCCTCCTCTGTCTCTCTCGCACGCAACCACCGAGCGGGCTCGTCGCCGCCGCTCGCAACCACCGCAGCCACAGCCACCGCCCCGCCTCCCCGAGATGTCCCCGAGGTCCGCCGCGACGCTCTCCATCTCCAAGCTGAAGGAATCGAGCCCGGACGTCCTCCATCATCGCCATCATCGCCTTCTTCACCGCCGGCCACCGAGGACCTCCACCATCGATTCATCGTCGCAGAAGCTTCCCCGAGCCGCTCAGTTTCTCCCTCGATCCCCTGTGAGCTTCTGCACCTTCCCCTATGCTCGCCCCCTCCGTTTGTCTCTGCTAGCCTCGATCCCCGTCGTGCCCGAGACCTCAGCGCCGCCGCACTAGTCGTCGTCGTTGTTTTAGCTAGCATTCGTCACGCCTGAGCATTGCTATGTGCTCAGCAGCTCCGCAGCAAGCTAACGCCGCCACCAGCTCATCTTTTTGTGCACCGTAGCGATACGTCGCCGATGCCCGAACTCCGGCCACCGCCTCGCTCGTCACCGGCGCCTTTCCCGGCCACCCTAGCTCCAGCCGCTGCCACGAATGGATGCGCGCGAGTGCTAGCTCCGCGTAGGTGCTCTCCGCCGCCGATTTGGTCGCCGGAGGACCAAATCCGAAGCTCGCCGCCGTGTTTGGCCTCGCCGGCGGCAGAACGCCGGCGAGTTTGACCTGTTTGACCGGGGGGTTGACCACCCCGGGTCACTGACGTATGGGCCCCATGCCCATTGTCAACCACTAACTCAATGACGTGTGGGGACAGTCCCTGCTAATTACCTAGTTTAGGTTTAATTAAAATAGGATTAGCCCTGGCTCACTGATGTGTGGGCCCAGGACCCTGACTAATTAGAGTTAGGTTTAAATTAGTGTTATCTAATTTAGTTATTTAGTTGAGACACTGACATGTGGGTCCCAGCCGTCAGGTTTGACCTGGGCTCGCGCCTTTGACTTGCTGACGTAGTGATGATGTCACTATGACGTCATAAAGCCTTTCTGGAATTCTAAATAAATCTGAAATGATTTATTTATTTCAGAAATTAGTTAAAACTTCTAAAAATCATATAAAATCAACCGTAGCTCAGATGAAAATAATTTATGTATGAAAAATGATCAGAAAAATATGAGGAATCTGTTTATGGCATTTTCATGCATGTTTGAACAAGTTAAACCTGCTGATCAGGTCAAATCAATAAAATGATAATTAAATAACCACATGTGGAGATTGAATTTGAACCTTGGGTTCAAACCAACTTCATTTAATTGTGTTGCTAGTTGCATTATCTCAATCCACAGCAAATTGCCATGTCATGTTCATGCATCATATTGTTGCATTGCATTGATTGTGTTCTTTCTCTGTTTGTCGGTTTTGTCCCCTCTCAGTAGACGACGTTCCGACGATGAGTCCGATGACACCGATGAAGAACTATTACTATCTTCAGAAGTGCCAAGCAAGCAAACCCCCATTGAGCATCCTGATACAATCCCACTCTCTCGCTCCTTCTCTCTTTTACTGCATTAGGACAACAATGTTTTGAACTGCTTTTTGCTGCGGTAGCTGAACCCCTTTCCTCTGCATGACCTGTCATTGCCACAGTAAATAGTTGAAACCCACTAGCATGAGTAGGAGTTGTTTGAGCCATGTTGTGCCTACTCATCCATGCTTGTATGTCATGCCTGCTATTGCTTAGAGTTGTGTCAGGTCTGATTCATCAGGGATGAATTGGAATGGTGATGAATATGTCCTACTGTGTGTGAGCTAAGTGAGTGAACACGATTTGGTAAAGGTAGCGGTGAGAGGCCATGTAGGAGTACATGGTGGGTTGTCTCACTGGAACCGTCCTTAAGAACTGAGTTCTGTGTAAGTTGTCAAATGACATAGCTACTACCACACATTGGAATGCTTAAGTACCCCTCTCGACTTATTAATCAACTCGATCTTTGTCCAGTAGTTGCAACTAGTTTCTGGTATTTGTAGGTAGTGCTAGTAGTCTACCAAGTGGCACCCGGTACAGGTGGGCTTGGGTCAGACTAGGTGCAGTGTCCCGGTGTACCAAGTGGCACCCGGATGGTGGGCTTGGGAACCCTGTACACATCGTTTGGGGCCGTGAGCGACACCCCAGCCGGATCTCCCCACGGATGGAACCCGAATAGGCGATAAACCTGGACTAGAGTCTTGTGTGGTTAGTCAGGTCGTGGCCGACACCCTCGCCAGGCTTCGGCTTGAAGGTTGCCGAGATACATGACGTGTACATGGCGGTAAGTGGCGAGAGCGTGTGTGAAGAAGTACACCCCTGCAGGGTTACCATGATCTATTCGAATAGTTGGGTCCGCGGTTATGGACTTCTTGGATGCTTACGTGGTACATAGACAAGTGGAAGTGGATACTCTAAAATGCTCAAGACAAGTGTGAGTGCTATGAATGGCCTTCTCGTAGGGAGACGAGAGCGGATCCATAATGGTGTATTGATTGGTGAATATGTGGACTCGTGTGCGCCACCTTAAAAGAGTTACTTGCAGTTGTAGTTCAGGGTAGCCACCGAGTCAAAGCTGGCTTGCTACAGTGAAACTCCACAACCCCTTTGTTGATACTGATGCATATGTAGCTAGTTCTGATGTAAGTCTTGCTGAGTACCTTTGTACTCACGTTTGCTTAATTTATGTTTTTGTAGAGAGACTTCAGTCTTGCTAGTGGTTCCGCGTGGACTTCGACGTTTAGCTTGTTACCTCAGCTACAATCTTGTGCCCTTGGGAGGGTCTTGTAGATAGTCAGGCTTCTTAGTCTTTTTCATTTGTAGTTGTATGTACTCAGACATGTTATGCTTCCGTTGCCTTTATGCTCTGAATGTTGGGTCATATGACCTCTGATTGTAATAAATGCTATGATGGCTCTTCTAGGCCTTTATCTATATGAGTTGTTGAGTTATGTTGTGATGCCATGTTGTACAGCACATACTTGCATGTTATGCGTACGTGTAATGTGTATTGCTATGTGTGGGATCCGACACCTAGTTGTTTACCTTTGGTAGCCTATCTTACAGGAAAATGTCTCCTAGTGCTTCCACTGAGCCTTGGTAGCTTGCTACTGCTCCGGAACACTTCGGCTGGCCGGCATGTGTCCTTCTTCGTTCCTGTGTATGTCCCTTAGGGGAAATGTCACGCGTTGTTCCTTTAAGTCCTTGTAGCTTGCTACGACTTGGGTTCATACGTTGATGACCGACACGTTTTTTGCTGGGTCATGTATGCATATATCTGTAATTTAGGGCCACTTTTGGTTTATAACTTGCGCAAACGGTCCCGGGCCAGGTAAGGTGGCACCCGTGGGGATACCGTGCGTGAGGCCGCAAAGTGATATGATGTCTTACAGGCTAGACCTGTGTGACTTAGGATCGGGGTCCCGACAACTTCGCATCAAGACGTCGCAACACATAAGCTAAGTAATCTCATCCAGACCAAAAATATAATAGCAAGTTCTCATTTCATACATATGCCATAGTCCATTACACGCCTTCTCGAGGCAACCTAAAATTTCGATACAGGAAGAAAATGAAAAAAGAAGAAGCAGAGGTTGACCCGCTGAGCCGTAGCTCGGCACCGTTGCCCCCACTCAGTCGGAGTCTTCCAGCTCCTCCCTCTTCACCGGGGCGCCAGCGGCGCAAGGACTCTCCCCCCTTGCCGAGCTGAGCTCGGCGGCGCGGTGGCTTAGTGTAGCCGCCGTTGCTGGAGAAGCTACTGCTACCATAGAGGGGGGACCCGTGGTGCCCACCAAGACCAAGCTCGTCTCCGGAGGAAGAGTTGCTCCTCTGGACGCCATCACCACCCTCCTCATTGTCGTCGGCCTTGGGACAGCACCCAGGCGAGGCGGGAATCCCGGCGGCACCCGCGTGCACCGCGTACGGGCGTCCATCAGCCTCAGGTGAACCCTTGGGGAGTCGCGTCGCCTCTTCTTTGACAGGAGCTGCTCGGGCTCCACCATCGGAGCATTCCCTTTCTATGAAGCCGAGAACCTACGTATCGGTGCCATGGAAACACCCTCAACGAAGAAAGAGGAGCTGGGGTTTGATTTGCAATAGTCAAGTGAATGGGGGTGGCGCTTCACCCCCTGTTTATAGGCTGAGAAGATCAGTCGCCGGCCACTCGCGCACGACCATGATGACCCTGTCGTCCGCGCCAGGGAGACGTCAAGTCGCACGGTCACCAAGACTGCGTGGGGAGCAGAGTCGCCCACGTCCCATCCAACCGTCATGCGCCAGCCTGGCCCGCAGTCTTTGGGACCCGCGACGCTTCGTCCTCGACAAAGGCTTCACCCCGAAGCCAACTCCACGCGCGCCTTGGGCCCTGGGGCTACTGTCGGCGTCCTGGGAACCAGGGTACCCAGACTTCCCTGCATGGGGCCCGCGACGCACTCCTACTACGGCCTGGTACGGCCTAGCTGATCGACCAACTGCTCAAGACCCTCGCGAGGGGGCTAAGCCTCGCGAGGAGAACGACACTAAGACCCTCTCAGGAGCGGCCTCGGCTAGGCTGCTCCGGAGCGGCGGAGAACTCAAGGTGTCACATCCCTAGTCTGTGCCTGCATTAGGACTAGCTAGAGTGTGCATCATGTTTAACTTTTCTAGAAACTTGAAATGGGGATGACAGAAACCCCAGCACCACTCTTAACTCAACTATGGTTTAATAAAATCTTTTCCAATGTACCCAAAATGCCCTTCAAAAATGTTCATCATCTTTGCATTGGTCTTAAACCTCTCACAAAAATGGTGCACAATTTTCTAGGACATCCTAAGGTCACTGGATTATATCATATTGTATTTGCATTTGGGCATTTAAATGCTATACAATATTTTAATTTCCCAAATAATCATAAACTTAAATGTTCTCTGTTTCTTATATATTATACAGTGGACATGGTCAATTTTATGATTTATAAAAATGTTCTAGCATTTTTAATAAATCAATACAGTTGCAGAAAAACAGAAACAAAAACTAAATTAGAAAGGAGGAGAGAGAGAGAGAGAGAACTTACCTGGCGGCCCAGCTAGCCGGCCCAGCCCAGCAGCCGCTCCACGCAGCTGCTTCGTCTCACCAGGCAGGCAGAGAGGAGCATGCTGGCGAGCCTGCGGATGCCATGTAGCTCCTCGCCGCTCTGCTTCACTCCCTCGCCTCCACGACGCCCTGGTTCGCCTCCATGTCGTCGCCCGAAGCCGCTGGACATCTCACTTCTCCCCCTGCCTCTCTCCCTCGCCCTCTCCTCGCCATGGCCGACATGCCCGCGAGCTCACCGCCGTCGTAACCGTAGCCACCGTCGTCCCTCCGTCGCCTCACCGTGTCAAGAAGCTTCACCGATGTCTGCTTCATCGAGCAGGCTATGTCCCGAGCACTCGCTCGTCCCGGAGCCACCGTCACGAGCACGCCCTCGACCACCACCACCGGAGATCCCCTTCGCTGCACCATCCACTCCAGGCCATCCCCGAGCTCGCCGACCGGCCCGTCGTCTCCGCTGTGAGCTCCTGACCGTCCCCATCCTCTCCGCTCGCCCTGCCGTGCACCACAGCCACTGCACCTTGCTCGCCCGCACGCGCCGCCGCACACGCTCGCCGCTGACGTAGCTTCGGCCACGCAACGGCCTCGCCGACGTGTCCTTCTTCTTCACTGCTTCGCGTAGATGTTGTAGGACCACTCCACGAGCCTCCACGAGCACCGCAGCCACGAGTTCGGCCTCATCCGAACTCCGGCAGCCACTGGCCTCGTCGCCGGCGTTGTTTCTGGCGACCCCGAGCTCCAAGTCGTGCACCACTCGATGCAGCTCACTCCCAGCTTCCCGCAGATGTGCTCCGCTATCGTTTTGGTCGTCGGAGGACAAAACCCGAGGCGCTCCACCATGTCAGGCCTCACTGGCGACTAGCCGTCGGCGAGTTTGACCCGCTGACCAGGGATTTGACCTCCCCCTGTGCCACTCACATGTGGGCCCAGTCGTTAACTGTTTAGTTTTAAAGTTTTATTAGTGTTAAACTAATTCTGCTAATTAGTTGACCCACTGACATGTGGGCCCGACCCTATTAGTTAACTCTGTTAGACTGACGTGTGGACCCCACACGTCAGGTTTGACCTGGACCAGGCCTGCTGACCTGCTGACGTCAGCATGAGGTCATGCTGATGCAGTAAGTATTTTCTGTGATTTAAATAAGTCAGAAATGATTTATTTATTTTCAGAAAATTCCCTAACTTCTAAAATTCAAATAAATTCAACAGTAGCTCAGATGAAAAAGATTTGTATATGAAAAATGATCATAAAAATCCAATCTTTCCATTGGTACTGGTTTCATGCAAGTTTAAGCAAGTTAACCTTGTTGTTCACTTCAAAACATGATAAAACACTTTGAATATTAATAACTTGGGCATGAATTTGAATCTTTGATTCAAATAAGCTCAAACCTTTCCATTTATAGTTGCATTAGCTCAAAACACATTCATCTTGCCATGTCATGAGCATGCATCATATTGTTGCATGCTGTTGTGTATTGATTGTATTACCGGTGTTCTCCATGGTAGGTTCTGCTCGCGAGGATACATCTGCGTATCCAACTGAAGAGCAGTACCCGACAACAAATCTGTCAGGCAAGCAACCCATTGATCATTCCGATACAAACCCATCTTCTCGCTTCTTCTCTCTTTTACTGCATTAAGGCAACAACGTGTGAACTGATGTTTGCTGCGGTAGTTGAACCCCATTCCTTTGCATGACCTGTCATTGCCACAGTAAATAGTTGAAACCCACTAGCATGTGTAGGAGTTGATTGAGCCATGTTTATGTGTTTCCTACCATGCTATATTTGTTGTCTGCTATGCTTAGAGTTGTCTCAGGTCTGGTTAATCTGGGTGATGGATCAGAGTGAAATGATTATGTCTGGAAATGAGAGTGAAGTGTGGAATATGTTTTGGTAAAGGTATCGATGAAAGGCCATGTAGGAGTACATGGTGGGTTGTTTCATTGGAACAGTGCATAGGAACTGAGATCTGTATGTGTGATTCAAGATCAGCTACTACCACGCATTGGGCCCGAAACCAATGGACCCTCTCGACTTATTAACTACCCTTGTCCTTTGTCCAGGAGTTGCAACTAGTTTCTGGTGTTTGTAGTATACTGGAGGTCATGCACAGCGCTGACCCTCGGGGTGGGCTATGATGCGGCAGGTACGTGGCACGGTGTACCGGTCGCCCGTTTGGTGACTCGGGAACCCTGTACACATCGTTTGGGGCCGTGAGCAACACCCCGGCCGGATCTCCCCACGGATGGAACCCAAATAGGAGATAAACCTGGACTAGGGACTTGTGTGGTTAGTCGGGTCATGGCCGACACCCTTGCTGGGCTTCCGCTTGAAGGTTGCCGAGTACACGTCGAGTAAACGGCGATAAGTGGTGGAATCGTGTTTGAAAAAGTACACCCCTGCAGGGTTACCAATCTATTCGAATAGCCATTGTTCGCGGTTAAGGACCACTTGGTTGCTTATACAGTTCACAGACAAGTTAACGATTACTCCTAAAAATCTCAAGGCAAGTGTGAGTGCCGTGGATGGCCCTTCCTTAGGATGACGGGAGAGGGTCCACGGTAGTGTATTGTTGTGGTGAGTAGTGGACTCGTGTGCGTAGTCTCATCTTGCAATCTGCTGAGAGTTGTAGTATAGGTTAGCGAAGAGTCAAAGTTGGCTTGTTGCAATAAACTCCACTACCCTTGTTGATAATGATGCATGTATGATAGGTTCTGATGTAAGTCTTGTTGAGTACCTTTGTACTCATGTTTGCTTAATAACTGTAGCAGAGGAGAACCCCGCCCCCTCTGATGGGTTCTACATAGACCTTGACATCGACGAGTAGCTTGCTACCCAGACAAAGATCTTGGACTTGTGAAGGGCCTTGTAGATAGTCAGGCCACACCAAGCCTGTTTTCTTTCCAAGTTGTCTGTACTCAGACAAGTTAGCTTTCGCATGTGCTTGTATGCTTTTATGACTTGAGTGTTGGGTCATGTGACCCCTACCTGTATGGATATGTTATGTATGGCTCTTCGGAGCCTCTTAAATAAAGTACTTTGAGTCATAGAGTTCTGTTGTGATGCAATGTTGTATTTGCACATATCGAGCATATTGTGTGTATGTTATTGAAATGCTTGGTATGTGTGAGATCCGACACCTAGTTGTTTACCCTTGGTAGCCTATCTTACAGCGAAATGCCTCCTAGTGCTTCCACTAATCCTTGGTAGCTTGCTACTGCTCGGAACACGTGTGCTCGGAACACGTGTGTCCTTCTTCGTTCCTATGTCTGTCCCTTAGGGGAAATGTCACGCGTTGTTCCTTTAAGTCCATGTAGCTTGCTATGACTTGGGTTCATACGTTGATGACCGACACGTTCGTTGCTGGGTCATGGATGCATGTCTTTGTAATTTAGTGCCACTTCTGGTTTATAACTAGCCATGTCGGCCCGGGTTCTCTGTCATATGGATGCTAGCGACACTATCATATACGTGTGCCAAAATGCGCAAACGGTCGCGGGCCAGGTAAGGTGGCACCCGTGGGGATACCGTGCGTGAGGCCGCGAAGTGATATGATGTGTTACATGCTAGATTGGTGTGACTTAGGATCGGGGTCCTAACACAAGGCCAAGCCTGCCTCCGGAGGAGGCAATGACGCGAGCAGTGATGCACCATGCCAGCGGGTGCCAGCGCGTGCCAGTGGCGCAGTTGCCGTTTTGGTGCAAAGGAGACAACGCAGGCGCAAGTTCTCGAGGGGCGAGAAAAAGGTTTCCCCTTCGGTGCAATTAGACCGAAGACCGCAAGAACGATAGGGGGATGTCACCACCGAGCCCACCACCGCGTCATCCTATGATCTCTTTGCAGGCGAAGACCGCTTTTGTTAGGATAGGAACGTCCTTGTGTTCTTGCTCAAAATGGCCGTTCTGGGATCCCTTCCCGCCTAAACATTTTGGGGGAAGAGGACCCTGGCCGCCTATATACCTAGCAAGGGTTTCCACTATGGAGGCATCTGATGAGATTTGATTGACCTCATCTCGAACACCCCACCTTCGCTTCAAGGAGCAAGAACACTTGCCTCCTGACCCTCTTGATCTCTCCTCCCGAGCTAAAGAACCACTGTACTAGTTCATACTCAAGCCACCCTGAGGCTAATCCACTCAAGCAGGACGTAGGGTTTTACACTGCAAGGTGGCCTGAACCTGGGTAAACTCGTGTGTGCTTTTACTTGTTGCTTGCTTGAATCTCACCACCGGGCGAGGGCGTGGCGCTAGGTAGACGTGAGCGGGAGAGATCTTTGTTCATGCCCCTATGATCGAACTTATTTGGGTTTGCGGAGCCCGTAATCTGACAGATAATGATATGCATAATGGGAAATAGGCGTATGTTGAATGACTTCATGCGCATAGGATAGATATTTAACCAAGCAGAAGAAATAGCAGCGAATGTAGCAGACGACCATCAAGTTTAAGTGTTACAACTCAAGAGACAAATTTTTCAAAACCAGAGTTATAAGAACTTAGCAAAAAAATAAGGCACCCGGCCCATATGGGGACCCGCTTGAAGACTATCAATCATATGCTTCTCCCCCTTTACTCTGTAAGGACCAAAAAGGTTTGAAGACATAGAATATCTATGCATTCCCAGGTGGTGAAGATGCTGGTGCAGTCGGGTCGACGTTGGAGTTGGGTGGTGCAGTAGGGCCTGACGCAGAGTCATGATGTAGTGAGGCGATTGCTGGACAAGTGGCGTCGTCTTCTTCATCGATGACACGAGCAACAATAGTTTC
Source organism: Secale cereale (assembly GCA_902687465.1). Classification (NCBI taxonomy): domain Eukaryota; kingdom Viridiplantae; phylum Streptophyta; class Magnoliopsida; order Poales; family Poaceae; genus Secale; species Secale cereale. Next base: position 433,475,918 of record LR738712.1, on the reverse strand, counting down.
AACCGAAGATGAATACTCAGAATCTTCAATGGAGGGAGTTTGATGCCAAGTCGCACCTTGTGGAGTCCTGGAGTCAAACATGAAGCGCTCGGAGAAGCCATCTGCTTGAAGATCATCTTCAGAGAAGAGAAATGTAAGGCTCTTCTAGGACCGCCGACAGGCTTCAAGACCAACAAAGGAGTTCTTGGTAGCCAAGTTGCGAATGTGATTCACGTCAGAGAGAAGACTTTGCATCTGCCTCTTCATCCAATCATGGTGCTTATCCTGCTTCTGGTGAAGCGAAACTAGAAGCTCTCTATCATTTAGGACACGGCGACACTTCTTAGGACTTTGAGCAATAGTGCTACCAGTGGCATCAGTGTTGGCACGATGCGGGAGGTGCAGATTTCCAGCCAGAGGATAAGCAGTGACATTTGCATTTGGCACATAAACACTTTCAACTTGCTGTGTGAAGCTTTGTTGATCAGCATTGAGCAGTTGAAGTGGTTGCTTGGCAGGCTCAGAATAGACGGCTTCATAAGACATATCAACCTTAGGCAAAAAGACAACATGATTGTGTGCAGAGGCTTGATAGTTGACATTTGAGTGAAGCTTAATGAGCCACATTATCCGACGCCAGTTGACGAATGAAGAAGTCATGGGTATTGAATCCGATGCCATTGAGAATATATAATACCAAAGTCTTCATGAGACCTTCCAGTGTAGCTTCAGACGAGTGTCCTTGACAGGACACAGAGTATGCCTCAGAATATGATATATGGTGCGAGGCAGATACTCGAGGTCCTTAATGAAGAATTCCTTTGGATGATCAGTGTCAGGGGGTAATGGCTTCATCACGCTGAGCATTTCACTCATGTTGGGCTTAGCCTTCTTGAAGATGCTTTCAAGCTCCTTTTGATATAGGGAACAACCTGGTTCGTACAACTCACCAGGAGTGGGCAAGGAAGTGAGCTCAAGTAGAGTCTGAGCTTTGGATTCATGATGAATGTCACCTGTCATCCACTCAAGGACCCATGTCTTCGTATCCCTGTTGTATCCTCTGATATGAAGAGTAGCGTAGAATTGCAGGAGAAGCTCTTCATTCCATAGTTCCTTTGCAGTGACGAATGGAAGCAATCCAACATCTCTGAAGCAGTCAAGGGCTTTTTCACGGCATGGCAGTCCAGCAATGGCATCACAATCAAGACGTTGGTGCGGAAAAATCTTGTCCTGATTGTACAGAATGCAAGAGTAATAGCTGCATTGTTGAAAGCTCTAGAACCTATCAGAAGAGATGCTTGGCATCTTGAATGGGTTCTTGTCGGGGTCAAAGAAAGTGTTGTTCTCTCTGAAGCTATTCACACTGAATGATCCTTGTGTCGTTGTAGTGTTTGGAAGCCTGGGCAATCTGGGCTTTGGCTTCTGCGTCTGACTCCGCCGCTTCACATGATATTCATATTGTGGTCTGGGAGCAGGAGGCGTCAGAGTTGGCCACTTGATAGTGACAAGCTCTCTACCACGATTGTAGGCTTGGGCCATGGTGTGAGGCACAGGAGAAGGAGCAGTCACTTCAGGGGAAGCAATGACTTCATGCTGCACATTCTCTTTAGCCATGACACTGTCATTGGCTTCAGTGTTCATTGAAGGGGCAGCCACATTTGCTTCAATTTTACTGGCTTCAGGGAGATTGGACTCATGCACAACAACATCTTGGGGTGTGGATTCTTGCATGACGGGCACTTCTTCTTCTTGTACAACAGTTTCTTGGGGAGGAGGAGTGACTTCGTGGGTTCTTCCTTTTCATCATCGGCTGATGCAGCCAGAATATCTTCAGTCGCCTTGGCTTCAGATTCAGGAGCAAACGCTAAAGGAATGGCATCAAGAAACACTTGACATTCCACTAAGCTTGAGTTTTGTACTTCATCTTCGGGAATGCTAGACATGGAGGCTTGAGGCCTGAGACCATTGCGAAGCCTTTGAAACTTGGACGACGCAATTGGTGAAGCATTGGCCTGCTCCATGTCTTTTTCAGGTGTTGCTGTGGAGGTCTCAAGTACCGGAGTGGTGACAAGAGACGGCGGAGTACGAGGACTGTCTTCATGTAAGGGGGTGTTTGGGGGGTGCTCTTCCCAAACATCATCTTGAGCAATTGGCGTTATGGGACGACCAATGCTTATGAGCTCACAGCTCGTTTGAGCAGGCGACTGAGCAGGTTGGGTTTCGAGCTGAGGAAGGACTTCATCATCACCAACATTGTCGTCATGAGCAATGTCTTTAGTTGCAGGAGTGTCAGCAGCTGGAATCTCTTTAGTCTGATGAGCCTCTGAGGGAGCAGGCTCATGGATAACCAGACGGTGCTCTCGGTTGGAGGAGGCAGGCAGGGCAATAGAAATGGCTTCAACAACCAGCAGTTCTATGGAGGAGCCGCAAGGCTGATGTGAAGCCTTTGAAGCTTTTATCTTCTGCTTCTTCTTGGAAGGAGCAGCATTAGAGGCGTCAAGGTGCTTGCATTTCTTAGCTTCAGCTTCAGCCTGCCTCGTCTTCTTTTGATCAGAAGATGCTGATGGGACCTTTGTCTTCGAGCTAGTCATGCCGTTAGGGAAGACAATGCTCGGTCTTTCCTGCCTTGGAGATTCAGTGTCTTCAGCAGCAGGCTTCTTCTTCTTCTTCTTCGGCTTCTTGGCTGCCAGCTTGGGGTCAATGCCTGGACGGCCAAGAGCTTTCCTCTTCACAGCTTCATTGTGGGCTTGGACGCAGTTCTCAGCATAGTGCTTGAGACGCTCCCTGGAGCCCTTTGCAACATCATGACGCTTGGCAAATTCAGCCTTGAGGTCTATCATCATGGTCTTTGTCGGTGCGGAACGACACCTATGGGATCACAAGAATCCCTACTACGGTTAGCGGGGCGCGGGGTTGAGAGAAGAGCGGATCAAACAGATAGCACACGGTTCGTTTATCCAGGTTCGGGCCGCGAGGATGCGTAAAACCCTACTCCTGCTTTTGTGGATTGTATATATGTGTTCTTCAGCTAGCTATGGGGCGTGAGGAGCTCCAAAAAGCCGAATCCTCCTCCTGGTCGCCTCGGGCCTCCTTTTATAGAAAAAGGGGTTGCCATAGTGGCACACAGGAGGTGGAAAGGGTACAGTGATGCGAGTTTATCCCTCGCATTACATGACAAGGCGCATTTAATGCGTCTTGCTTAGGTGTCCTTGCTTTATCGGGGACGGGGAAGGGATCTGTCTCGTCCGTCGCCGCTCCTTCTTGTGTCGACACGCGCCCTGGCCAGCGATGCCTGAGATGCCATGTAGGTAGGCAGGTAGCTGAGGTGGCGCAATGGTGGGTCTTCACGAAGATCTGCATGTCGCCACGTAGGTGCCTGCCCAGCTGGTTGGGTCGGCAGCTGCATAAGGCGGTGGATGTTTAGTTGGTGTGGGCCTGATGGTGGCCCAGCGGATGTCCTCGGCAAGAACCTTGCCGGGGCCCCGGCAAGGGTCTTGCCGCGGCGCCTGCTGCCATGCCCGCCAAGGTGCTTGCCGGAGGTCTTGTGGTCTTCCTTGGCTGGGATCCTGCCAAGGGTCGTCGTCTTCTTAGTGTGTATCTGATCTTGAATGTATTCACAAAGATCTGCATGCCACTACGGGGATGTCTCCCGAATCCTTGCCCCATGGGGGCTGTGGACTCAAGGGTGATCCGCTCCGTAGGCGTGGGGTGAGTTGCCGCGGCAAGGGTCTTGCCGGGGCTGCTAAAGCCGGCCCCGGCAAGGATCTTGTCGGGGCTGCTAAAACTGGCTCCCGGCAAGGATCTTGCCGAGGGAACCTGTTTCGTCCCTTTGCTCTTTGTGGTCTTGGCTTTGGTGCTTCGGTCTTACCCTGGCTTACCTCCCTGGCCTTGCTTGGTGCGGCGGTGCCCGTAGCTCAGACTACACGTGCACAGTCATAGGGGTACAAAAAGTGTACCCCCCCCCTTTTTGTACACCGACAGGAGCCCCCGGGCCACACATAAGCGCGACGCGTTGTTGGGCTAGGCCCAGAATGGTGCGCGGGCAGGCGGGACGGTTTTTACCGCGGTAAGATTTTCCGCGGGTGGCGCGGTGTGGAGGGGCGTGCGTGACGTGGGCGGCATGCGTGGGGTTGGTTGCACACATGCGTCAAGTCACAGTTAATGTGAAAGGAGGCGGCCCGCGTTTTTCCCCCATAAGGAGTAATCGCGGGCGCGCTGCTCACTTTCCCCTCTTTCCTCGCGCCTTTTCCAATCTCAGAGCCGCCGCTTCCTCTCTTCCTTCCTTCCTAAGCTTCCGCCGTCGCCTGCCACTGTTGCTTCGCCATCCCCCTCTCAGTCCTCTAACTTTCTCAGCCGCCATGGCGTCCAAGTCCGTCAAGGGCAAGGGGGTGGTCAAGGGCGCCGGGACTGTGGAGCCACCGGAGAATGCGCTATTGGGGGACCGGACGAAGTCCGCCTTCTTCTTCCCCTTGATGGTTGATGTCCACGAGCTCCAGGCCTCCTTCAAGCCTTTATGGGGAGTGAAGACCGGGGGAGAGAATTCGGGACATCCGGCGACGCGCGTCATTCCTGCCGCTTGCGCCTGTCCTGCCACAAATCGGTATCCCTTTTTCGTCGATTATCTTTCTTGCGGGTTATGTCACCCTTTCTCCGATTTCTTCTGCGACATCATGCATACCTTCGGCTTCCGCCTCTTGGATTTTACTCTGAATGCGGTGGCGTGCATGGCTTTCTTTGCGCATCTTTGCGAGGGCTTCGTCGGGGTGCAGCCCAACACGGCGCTTTTCCGCCATTATTTCTCCCCTCGGATCCAGCCGGGACGTGCCGTCTCTGGATGCATCACCTGGATCCCAAGATCTAAGGGGGCGTACCCGGACGATGCTGTGAAGGAGAGGTGGGATGAATGGCATGGCAGGTGGTGTTGGATTGAAGATGAAGACCCGCCAAAATTCTGCAAGGTCCGCCGAGCGCCGCCGGTCCGTGGCAGTGATTGGAGTGATGTCGATGTCGCCGACGGGAGGCTCACTGTCGCCACTACCAGGATTCTCCGGCTCACCCAGGCTGGACTCACCCTTGAGGTGATCGGGGCGGACTTCATTCGCCGTCGGATCGCCCCGTTGCACAACAAGGGGAAGCTAACCTGGCTCTTTACGAATCCGACTGACATTATGCGACTCCGTCCTAGCCTCGACCACAACTTCACGGTGATGGCACATGCCCATTTCTGCCAGCGGGTTTTCCAGCTTGATGTGGGTCGTGATGGCGAGGTCGAACGGACCGGCAAGTCCACGATGACTGCCGCAAAGGCCGACAAGGCCCTCAAGGGGCCGTTTTTCAAGTTGCCAGCGGGGGTGGTCCTGCTGTGCAATAATTCACGCCGGTCCGAGATCATCGCTATGATGCTGGACTGTAACGCGCACGGCCCTGTCCCGAGCTGGAAGGAGCCGAGGGACGCGGATGTGCAGCAGTTCTTTGACACCCTGGTTGAGGTGTATGTCAATGCTGACGCCGAGCGGTGGCTTGTCATGGACACCACCCAGGCAGAGCTGGACTACATCGCCACTAGGGCGAGGGAGGCGCAGCTTGCAATGGAGGCCGGCAGTGCTGGGGGTGTGGAGGAAAAGGCCGCAACGGCTGCGTAGGAGGAAGAGCTCACCCGGTGGGCGGCGGCCGCCGGGGAGGCTAGCAGCGCCGGCACCGGAGTTCCGCTTGTCGAAGATGCGGCCGACGAGTCATCGTTAGAGGAGGATATGGCGACTGGCTCGACGCCAGCCAGGGGAAGAGGACGAGTCCTGCGGCGGGCTAGTTCCGGCGAGCCGGTCTGGCCCGGCAGGGCTACGCGGCCTCAATTGACCGTGGAGGGGTCTGGGCGTCATACGAGGGCCACGGCAGCGAGGAGGTTTGACGAATGCCGCTGAGAAGAAGAAGGCAATAGCCTCTTCTCCATCTGGGTGCGCACAAACCCTTCCTTCTTCGCCTCCTCCGGCAGATGTTGACTCAGATGTTGACGCGGAGCTCCCTTTTGATCTTGGGCCTCTCAGCCCGAAGAGGAAAAGGAAAGTGGTGGAAGACGAGGAGATGGACGACGAGTAAGTACTCCACTCCTTACTGCCATTTCCATTCCCCTAAATTAAGTCATTCATCTTGATCCATTTTTGCTTTTGCAGGGATGCAGAGACGTTGGCCCAAAGGGTGAAGAGGGCGAAGGCCTCCGCGAGCAGTCAGCCCTCGGCTAGGGCTACAGAGACACCACTGGTGGTGTTGAGCAGCCCAGACAGCAGCCCCCGCCACAGCCCCTAGCGTAAGTCTGTCACCCTCCTCTTACTCGACATGTGGTAGGCGTTCGATGCTATAGTGCTGACCTTGTCGGGTTTGTAGGAAGGGAGCGGCAGCAGGAGGAGCCGCAGATGGCTACCCCCAACACACCACCCCCATCGACTACGCCGCCGCAAGGGGCGTCCCCGGCAAGGGCATCAAGCAAGGATCCCACACCCATGGAGGAAGAGGGGAACTTGGGCGCTGGTGACTCTGCCACGAGGCCAAACACTGGCGGGGAGGGGACTTCTACTTCACAGCCTGGCATTGGTGAGTCGCCTGTCCTCCGTCTCTGTTTTTCCCTTATTCTTTTTCTTGGTTTCATTGCTCCCATTACTGCCCAGGCCCTCCTTCAACAGATATGGAGTACGTGGACACTGTTGTTGGGAATATTGCTGAGGAGGCCGCGGCGGAGGCCGATAGGATTGCCGCCGAGGAGGCCGCCAAGGATGCTGACGAGGCCGCCGCTGCGGGGGCCGCCAAGGCGACCGGCGAGCCTTCTGCCGAGGGTGCTAGCGGTAGGCCTGCCGGGGAGGCCAGCAAGGCCACAGCCGAGGAAGAGGTGGTTGATGAACAGCCTCCTCCCTCCACAACCTCGGGCCCCGGCAGATATCTGAAGGTGGGCGACGTCTTTTCGTCCATCTTCCAGGGGCGTCAAGTTCCCGAGCGCCCGCCGGAGGGGAAGTCTTCGGCGGCGAGGTTCTCGCCGCCATCGGGCTCGAGGTGGTCGATGAACCAGGCGTTAGCGGCGATGGTTCTCCAGAAGAGCAGCTTTTTCATGCTATGGGGGCCAATTTCCGGAATCTCCATGTGCTCCACCGGGCCCGTCTGGACAAGGTTAAGTCCAGGATGGCAGCGGTGGACAAGGCGGAGGTGGACTTCAAGGCGCGCGTTTGTGAGACGCAGGCCTGGTTTCACCAGACTCGCGAGGAGCAGAGGGCCTTTCAGGGGGAATTGGCCAAGCGTGACATAGAGCTCACCATGAAGATGGCTGACATCGAGAGGGCCCAGAAAGAGGCAGCGAATTTGGCTACCGCGGCCGAGGCCGCCCGGAACCAGCATCAAGCCGCATTGGATTCCTAGGAAGAAGACCTCTCCGCGCGTGAGGCGAAGCTTGCTGCAACGCTCCGCAGCAAGGATGAGGAGATCGAGGCCCTTGTCGTGCGGCGGACTCGTGAGCTGGAGCAGAGGCACAAAGAGGCACTCGATGCCTAGGCTCTGGCCCACGCCGGCATGGTGAAGGAGCTGGAGGTAGAGCGGGACGAGCTGAAGGAACAGGCCCTCAAGTTGTCCGACGAGAAGAGCATGCTCAACTGCGCCTTAGTAGAGGCGCAAGGAGCAGTCATCAGCAGGTCTGGGGAGCTCTCCGAAGCGCAAAACTCAATCAGAGATCTCAAGCTGAAGCTGGAGAATCTCGAGAAGATGTTGTCGGAGAGCACGGCTCGAGAAGAGACCTTGACCAGGAGCCTAGAGGAGGAGAAGCAGCTGCGGGTGAACGAGGCCGCCTCCCACCAGGAATACGTGGCGGGCGAGAACAGATGGATCAGCCGGCTGGAGGACGTCGCCGGCAGGGTCACCTCGCAGTTCGCCATCATGGGGATGCGAAACGTGAGGTATGCCCCTGAGTGGAGCGGGACCGTCAACGCCAAGCTAACCCAGTTCTTCAAGGGCGTCCTTGGAGCCTTGGCTGATCTTCACTCTAACAGAGCGGCCACGCTGGCCGGGGAGGCCCGGCGACTTTGCCGGGTGGTCGTGACCAAGGTCCTCACCAAGATAGCATACTGGAATCCCGACCTTGACTTCGAAGCCGCTATGGATAGCTTGCCGGATGGTACTGACCTCACGGTGCTGAAGGAGCGCATCAAGCCCGTCATCAGCTGCATCGACGAAATCATGAGGGTGGAAGGCCAGCGCCGGGATTAGGCATCCCGTTCTTCTTCGCCGCTGCGGGTTCCCGACCAAGACAAGTTTTATCTTTAGTTAGAACCGCAGCAATGATGTGATGTAACATAACTTTGAAGTACTTTTGGGATTATGCATGTTATTTCCCTGTTTGTTGCCTCTTTGTACGTCCACCCTATGCTAGCTGGGTAGGCTTACCGGCGCGGAAACCCAAGGCGGCGTTTTGGGGACGGGTCCCCATTGGCCTGCCGGGCAAGCGTGCTGCCGGGTGAGCCACCTTACCACCCTTAACGCAGCCGCTCGAACTGTCGAGTTTGACTCGAGTCAGAGTATAGAGCCTTGCCAATTGCGGAAGGCTACCCTACCGTTTCCAACGCAACCATTTGAACCGTTGAGCAGACTCGAAACAGAACAAAGGCATTGCCGGTCGGGAAGGGCCCCATTGGCGCATAGGTTTCTTTTTGTACAAAAAATGATAGCTCCGAGGATAATAACTTTATATAATAGAATGGAAATATCCAGGGTTCAATGAAACTTAGCTCCTGTTTGTAGTTGCTCGAGTTCCGATCTTCCGGCCTCCTTCCTTCTCAAAGAGCCACGAAGACGAAGGAGTGATGGGCCAACCGCTGGAGCCGATTCTCGCAACTGCGCCCCTACCTGGCGAGCCAAAGATGACGGTGCGGAACGACACCTATGGGATCACAAGAATCCTACTACGGTTAGCGGGGCGCGGGGTTGAGAGAAGAGCGGATCCAACAGATAGCACACGGTTCGTTTATCCAAGTTCGGGCCGCGAGGATTTATAAAACGCTACTCCTGCTTTTGTGGATTGTATATATGTGTTCTTCAGCTAGCTATGGGGCGTGAGGAGCTCCAAAAAGCCGAATCCTCCTCCTGGTCGCCTCGGTCCCCCTAATATAGAAAAAGGGGTTGCCATAGTGGCACACAAGAGGTGGAAAGGGTACAGTGATGCGAGTTTATCCCTCGCATTGCATGACAAGGCGCATTTAATGCGTCTTGCTTAGGTGTCCTTGCTTTATCGGGGACGGGGAAGGGATCTGTCTCGTCCGTCGCCGCTCCTTCTTGTGTCGACACGCGCCCTGGCCAGCGATGCCCGAGATGCCATGTAGGTAGGAAGGCAGCTGAGGTGGCGCAATGGTGGGTTTTCACGAAGATCTGCATGCCACCACGCAGGTGCCTGCCCAGCTGGTTGGGTCGGCAGCTGCATAAGGCGGTGGAAGTATAGTTGGTGTGGGCCTGATGGTGGCCCTGCGGATGTCCTCGGCAAGGGTCTTGCCGCGGCGCCTGCAGCCATCCCTGGCAAGGTGCTTGCCGGAGGTCTTGTGGTCTTCCTTGGCTGGAATCCCGCCAAGGGTCGTTGTCTTCTTAGTGTGTATCTGATCTTGAATGTCTTCACAAAGATCTGCATGCCACTACGGGGATGTCTCCCGAATCATTGCCCCATGGGGGCAGTGGACTCAAGGGTGATCCACTCCGTAGGGGTGGGGCGAGTTGTCGCGGCAAGGGTCATGCCGGGGCTGCTAAAGCCGGCCCCGGCAAGGATCTTGTCAGGGCTGTTAAAACTGGCTCTCGGCAAGGATCTTGCTGGGGAACCTGTTTCGTCCCTTTGCTCTTTGTGGTCTTGGCTTTGGTGCTTCGGTCTTACCCTGGCTTACCTCCCTGGCCTTGCTTGGTGCGGCGGTGCCCGTGGCTCAGACTGCCCATGCACAGTCATAGGGGTACAAAAAGTGTACCCCCCCCCCCTTTTTGTACACCGACAGTCTTGAAGTTTTGAACTTCTTGTGCACTGAGGCTTGCCATATGCTTCTTGAATAGAGCCTTCTCATGATCAATTTTGTTCTTTTGCTCGATAACCTTCTGTGTAACACTTAGTTCTTGAGCAATGTAGCCTTGAAAGGTCACACTGATATCAATGGGAAGCTGAAGATCATCAAGTGAAAGAGATGTATCCTCAAACCATTCATCGATGAAGTTGTTGATGATATCAGCGTCAAAGAGAGGCAAATCATTGAAGATTTCGGCATGTTGCTTGCTCTTAATTAGCATTTCAAGGGCATCATCAGCAAGATCTTCATCATTGGACAGATTTGTGATGTCATCATCATTGTGCAGTATGCTACCAGGAGTGAGTCCTTGGCCAGATGGCTTCTCTAGCTTCTTAGACCGCTGAGTGATGCGAGAGTGATCCTCATACTGCACACTGGATTCAAGAGGTACAATTTTCAAGGGCCTTACACTTGAAGCTTTTGGTGCAACAGTAGGTTTAGAAGCTTTTGTCTTCTTCTTCGGCTTTACAGACTCGGGAACAGATGAAGGTTCCATGTCTTCAGCAACATCTTCCATAGTTTCCCTTTGAGCAACAATGTGGGATAGTAGTCCAACAAGGCCATTGAAGGGGCCAACGCGATTTTCATTGGCTTCGCGTGTTCCATCAGACCGGGGCCGAGATGGGCCAGGATTGATGTTAATGCCCAGTTCCTTCATGCTTTGGGTTGCAGAGTTCTTGGAAAATTTGTAGTTTTCTTCAAATAATTCATCGTCACGGCACCATCGAAGTATGGATGGATCACCATCAAAAGGCAGTTGTCCTCTCACCATGCATGGATAAAAGTTCTTAACAATGGCTTCAGACATTGTCTTGGGTTGAAGCTTCTTGTAGACGATATTGCCCCATGGTGGGCGAATGGAGTTCTTTGAAGCATACTCAGGAGTCACAAATCTGTACAGAAACCACTGTTCTGCCCAATATCGTTGTATCCATTGGATTCGAGACTTGTGTTCTCCATAGGTCTCTTTTGGGTCAGACTTGTACATGGTGAACAGATCTGGAGGAATATCTTTGGCAGTGTTAGTACGTCGCTGCGTGCCACCTTTCTTGTACTGTTTTTCAGAAGCCATTGGGTTCAGACAGAAGGGCCTCACAAAGCAGTTTGTCTTCCGACGACTGGCCAGACAGGAGCTGGCTTTAGGAGATTCAATGTGACGCTGTAAGAATTCTACAAATGAATGCAGACTATGAGAACCAAGGGATTCTCCCACGAACATGTACATGTGACAGCATTAGAGAAGCGAGGGAAGGGGAAGATGTCATTTGCATTTTCAGAAGATTTTGAAGATTAAATACGGTTTGAAGACATTGACCTCATAGTGCGAAGACATTCACTTATATGGATTGAGTTGGTTCCAGATTTGTACAAATCCAAGAATAGGTAGAAGTGAGGGATCTAACTAGCAGTTAATCATAAGTGAATATATTTGCATCAAATGAGGGAAGGATATAAAAAGAAACATCTCTCAGATGTACAGAAACCACTTGTGGTGAAGTTGTATGACTTTAATGGATCAAAACTACGGTAAAAAGAGAGATCTATTTACCGCACTGAAGAACTGCTTGACGGGAAGAGATGGATGCCGAGCAGATCGATCTTGCGTGCCCTAACTTGGTGGCAGAAGACACCTATGGCAGCGGCGAAGAGACGAGGTCAATGGCCGGAGGGAAGACGGCATCGAAGAAGTCGCAATAGCTAAGCGCTTTGTCTCCGGCGTGGACTGGAGCTAGCGGAGGCGCTAGGGTTGAGCGAGATGGCGAGAGGTGGGAGAGGAAATTATAACCGCGAGGGTGGAGTATTTATAAGGAGGGCTAACGGCACAGTGCAATTATGCAGGTGCCCCTGGCGGTTCACATCTGAACGACATGTGGCTGGCATGCAACTTATGGAGAGTTGAGCCACGATCTCACGCACGCCAGATTTGTCGGATGGACGTTTCGGTTTCTCTGATTTTTGGGCAAAAGGATACGGCATTGAAAACAATTTTAAATGTGTGTCTCTATATCTTCAGGTGGCAAGGACACACTAAGACATTCAATAAGTGTCAATAGAATGCATATGAAGAGATAGAGAGAGTTGGAGAGATAAAGCATAAGGAGGATTAGGGTCCGATCAGATTCACTTAGATTAAAAAGTTTGAAGACATAGCTATAAGTGAATGTTGTAGAGGAGAGAACACAC
>LR738712.1:433436134-433463666 GCA_902687465.1 Secale cereale | reverse complement strand
ATATATATCAGAGAAACCAAACAAATAAACATTGAGACAATTAGTCTTGAAGACAAACAATGTTGAAGCCAGACCAAGTAAAAAGATAACGCAGTCATGACGCCAAATGAAAACATCAAGAAGGTTTGGTGGTGGCGTTACCCACCGTATAGGAAGTATTAGACCAGGACACGGCGCACAATTATCATGGTGCTCCAGAGTTGAATTCCACATTAATGTATTCACACTCAGAGTGTAAGTCTTCATGAGTTGAAGACAAACGTTACTTAGTGTGTTGCACATCTATGTCGTCAAAATACATAAGCGTTAGGATGTGTGTCCAATTACATGACATTTGAGGATTCTAGGATATTTAGCTCATATCGTAGCTTGCAAAACCATTTCTCATCCAAGGGCTTAGTGAAGATATCTGCCAGTTGCTCTTCGTTGTTGACATGTATGATTTCAATGTCCTTCTTGATCACATGAACTCTGAGAAAGTGCTAACAAATCTCAATGTGCTTTGTCTTCGAGTGCTGAACGGGATTGTGAGCAATCTTGATGGTGCTCTCGTTATCACAGAAGAGGGGCACCTTTTCCATGTTGATGCCATAATCCTTAAGGGTTTGCTTCATCTAGAGAAGCTGAGCGCAACAAGATTCAACAGCAATGTATTCAGCTTCAGCAGTGGAGAGAGACACTGAGTTATGCTTCTTTGAAGACCAACAGATAAGAGATCGTCCAAGAAAGTGATATGTGTCTGAGGTGGACTTGCGATCAACTTTGTCACCAGCATAGCCAGCATCTGAGAATCCAACAAGATCAAACGTAGAGGCCTTGGGATACCATAATCCTAGTGCGGGGGTGTGAGCCAAGTATCGAAGAATTCGCTTCACGGCCAGGTGATGCGATTCCTTTGGTGCCTCTTGGAATCGGGCACGCATGCAAATGCTAAGCATTATATCAGGCCTAGATGCACATAAATAGAGTAAAGAACCAATCATGGAGCGGTATAACTTTTGATCGAACTCTTTACCATTGACGTCGGAGCCCAATTGACCTTTGGTTGGCATTGTCTTCGTGTACCCTTTGCAATCTTGCATTCCAAAATTCTTCAGGAAATCTTTGAGGTATTTCTCCTGAGATATGAAGATGCCATTCTTCTGTTGGCGAATTTGCTGACAAAGGAAGAACTTCAGCTCACCCATCATGGATATCTGATATTGCTCTTGCATCATGTATCCAAACTCATCACTGTATCTTTTGCCAGTGCATCCGAAGATAATATCATCCACATAGATCTGACATATGAACAGCTCTCCATCATATGTCTTCATGAAGAGTGTGGGATCTAGTGATCCAGGTTTGAAGCCTTTGCTCTTCAAGAAGTCTTTGAGTTTGTCATACCATGCGTGAGGAGCTTGTTTGAGGCCATACAGTGCCTTGTTGAGCTTGTAAACCATGTCAGGACGCTTTCGGTCTTCAAAGCCTGGACGTTGTGCAACATACACTTCTTCTTCAATTTTCCCATTCAGAAAGGCGCTCTTCACATGCATTTGATATAGAAATATGTTATGATGGTTGGCGTATGCTAGGAGTATGCGAATGGCTTCAAGTCTAGCAACAACAGCAAAGGTTTCATCAAAGTCAATTCCTTGTACTTGAGTATAGCCTTGAGCAAAGAGACGAGCCTTGTTTCTGACGACTTGACCATGCTCATCTTGTTTTTTGTGATAGATCCATTTGGTGCCAATGATGTTATGCTTCTATGGATCAGGACGCTTTACAAGTTCGCATACATTATTCAGCTCAAACTGTTGAAGCTCTTCTTGAATTGCTTGAATTCATTCAGATTCCATAAAGGCTTCATCAACTTTCTTGGGTTCAGATATTGAGACAAATGCGGAGTGACCACATAAGTTGGCTAGCTGAGTTGCTTTTGAGCGAGTAAGTGGACCAGTTGCATTGAGGCCATCAAGAATCTTTTCAACTTGGACATCATTAGCTACCCGAGGATGAACTGGGCAAAGACTTTGCTCATGCTGTTGATCATCTTCTCATTCAGGATTGGCTTTAGGCTGAGCATTGTCTTCAGGATGACTAGGTGGAGAGATGATGATTTCCTCTTCAGTTGGTTCCTCGGTGGATATAATTTCTCCTGTACCCATTTGTTTGATAGATTCACTGGGAGAAGCTTCGTCTAGCACATTTGACAGGTGCTCTCTTTGCAAGCCGTCAGTTTCATCGAACCGCACATCTACGGTTTCAACCACTTTATAGTGAAAGAGATTGAAGACCCGGTAGGTGTGCGAATCATTTCCGTAACCAAGCATAAAACTTTCATGTGCTTTCGGTGCAAATTTGGAAGTGTGATGCGGATCCTTGATCCAGTACTTAGCACAAAATACTTTGAAATAAGTGACGTTTGGCTTCTTACCGGTCAGAAGTTCATATGATGTTTTCTTGAAGAACTTGTGAAGATAAACTCTGTTGATTATGTGACATGCGGTATCAATGGCTTCAGGCCAGAACCTTCTTGGTGTCTTGTATTCATCAAGCATAGTGTGTGACATCTCAATAAGAGTCCGGTTCTTGCGCTCAACGACGCCATTCTGTTGAGGTGTGTATGGAGTGGAGAACTCATGCGTGATGCCCAATGTATCAAGATAGGTGTCGAGCCCAGTATTCTTGAACTCAGTTCCATTGTCACTTCTGATGTGCTTGATCTTGATGCCATAGTTGTTCATGGCTCGATTTTCGAAACATCTGAAGACATCATGCACTTCAGTCTTAAAGAGGATTATATGCACCCAAGTGCATCTAGGGTAGACATCAACGATCACGAGACCATATAAGCAGGCAGTGGTAGTGAGAGTAGAGTAGTGAGTAGGGCCAAATAAGTCCATGTGAAGTAGCTCGAAGGGACGATATATAGTCATGATTGTCTTCGAGGGATGCTTGGCCCTAGTCATATTTCCCTCTTTGCAAGCACCACACAGATGATCTTTCTTGAACTTGACGCCCTCGATGCCTATGACGTGTTTCTTCTTGACGAGAGTGTGTAGGTTCCTCATGCCTGCATGACCTAGTCTTTGATGCCAAAGTCAGCATTCTGAAGCTTTTGCAAGAAGACAAACGGCGAGATGTGGCCCTGGAGAGAAATCTACCACATACAGATCACCTTTTTGATGTCCTTCGAAGACTAGAGATTTGTCAGATTCCATCAGCACAACGCAACGATATTTTCCAAATATCACAATCACGTTTAGATCACATAGCATGGAGACTGGCATTAAGTTGTATCCAAGGGATTCAATAAGCATTACTTTGTCCATGTGTTGATGCTTTGAGATAGCAACTCTGCCAAGTCCTAGTACCTTGCTTTTACCAGTGTCAGCGAATGTGATGTGACTTTTGGGAGAAGGATGTAGAGTTGAGTCCATGAGAAGACGTCGATCACCAGTCATGTGGTTGGTACATCAACTGTTAATTATCCATTCAATGGCTTCCGAAGTAGTACCCTATAGATTAGTTAGCAGCATAGTCTTCACAAAGAGCATTGTGAAGCAGAAACATTTGATGAACAAGCGGGTTATTGAAGTTTAGGTCCTTGTTAGGCAAGATAGGAAGCTTGTCAAGAAACCATGGAACGGAATACATGGTTAGACCATTTGGACATTTGATCTTGCGTCCCACAAGATGTTTAAGGTCCCCAACATTGGCGTTAGAAGATAATTTTCCACTGGAAACCCTTCCCTGCAAGAGAAGTTAATTTTTCTTAAGCACCCACATCTTTAGGGGTGTATTAGAAGCAATAAGTCTAAGTGCAGCATCCGAGAATTTTTGCTTTGGAGGCCTAGCAAATAGCTTGGCAGGAGAGGAATAGTACTCATATGAATATGCAGAGAAGTTCTTTGTCTTATGAACAAACTAGTTAGACGAAACATGCTCATATTCATGAGTCTGATGATAATCTCCTTGCAAAGCATTTGCGTTAGAGTGACCAATTGTGGTCCTTTGTCTGTATGAAGTCTTTGGACCATATGAAGCTTTTTGTCTGGGGTTGATCTTCTTTCCTGGTGGTGTCATGATGACATTCAGAGGAACCTTTTCGAGAAGACTTCTCGGAACCCAGATCTTCTTCATAGGTGATCCATTCCTGGAGTTAGTTCCAATGAACCTGGCAAACACTTTGCCATTCTGATCCCTGAACAGTTTATATTTTGAGTCAAATGACTCGTCAATGACAACAGGGTTAGCACAAGTTAAGCCATATAAAGTAGATGGATCTACTGGTGGACCCTTCGCAGCACCCCATGTGGGTTTGGGATACTTCTCAGGCTTCCAGTAAGAACCATCAACAATCATTTTCCTTTCGAGCCCAACACCCTATTTCCTAGGTTTTTGGTGCAGAATCTATTTTTTGAGAACATCGGACAGTGTCTGATGCCCTTTGAGGCTTTTGTAAACACTGTTTCAAGCAATGTCTTCAACCTAGCATTCTCGTCAGCAATAGCAGTGGTTTCCTCAGTGGAGGGCTTAGTTTCCACTTAAACAGTTGAAGATATTGCAATTTTGGAAGCAGTAGATCATTCAGCAACCGAAGCAGCATTGCCGCGCACAAGACATTTTAGAAAGGGTGGCACAAAGTCTTCCTGAGTGGAACTAATCTGTTGGGCGAGTAGTGAATCATTCTCCTTTTGAAGATCGTCACGAGACGCTCTAAGTTTCTCAAGGTCTTGCTTCCTTTGAAGATAATCATAGGAAAGCTTCTCATGAGTAGCTGAGAGAGTTTCATGACGACTTTCAAGTTCTGTATACCTTATGTGAAGATTTTTATGTCTTTAATTAATGACTGAGTTTGATTCATTTGGGCGTCCAATAGATAATCACTCTTATCTACCAACTTTTGAATATGTTCCATAGCATTTTGTTTTTTAGTTGTTATTTTATCAAGAGTTTTATAGGTGGGTTTGGATTCACAGTCACAGTCATCTTCACTGGAGGTCTGAAAGTAGGCATCGCGTGAGTTTACCTTTGCACCACGTGCCATGAAGTAGTAGGTAGGTGAAGAGTCGTCCTCATCGTTTGCTTTGGCGCCAATGGAGTGACCATTATCGTCAGTGTTGAAGACAGACTTGGCACAAATGCCGAGGCTAGAGCTAGGCTAGCCATGCCAGAATCAGATTCCTCCTAGACTCCTCCTCTGAATCCATTTCCTTTCCAATGAATGCACGAGCCTTGCGAGATGAGTTCTTCTTGTAAGATGAAGACTTTGACGAAGACTGGGAAGAGGACTTTGAGGATTTCCTCTTCTTTTTGTCGTCAGAGTCATATTCCTTGCTCTTCTTCTTTTTCTTGGACTCATTTTCCCACTCCAGACATTCAGATATGTAGTGGCCGGGCTTTTTGCACTTGTGGCATGTTCTCTTCTTGTAATCACGAGAGGAAGCCTCATCGTTTCTTGAGCCGGATCTTGAAGACTTTCCGAAGTTTTTCTTTCTTGAGAACCTTTGAAACTTCTTCACAAGCATAGCTAGTTCTCTGCCAATGTCTCCAGGATCGTCAGAGCAGCTGTCAGAGTCTTCTACAGACGAGGACACAGCTTTAGCCTTCAAGGCTCTGGATGAACCATAGTTGGGGCCATAGATATCTCTCTTCTCAGATAGCAAGAAATCATGTGTGTTGAACCTCTCAAGTATATCAGACGGATGAAGACGTTTGAAGTCAGGACGTTCTTGAATCATCAATGCCAAGGTGTCAAATGAACTGTCAAGCGATCTCAATAGCTTATTCACAACTTCATGCTTGGTGATTTCAATGGCGCCAAGAGCATGAAGCTCATTGGTGATATCAGTGAGGCGATCGAATGCAAGCTGGACATTCTCATTGTCAATTCACTTGAAGCGATTGAACAGATTGCGAAGAACGTCAATCCTTGAGTCTCTCTGTGTCGAGACGCCTTCATTGACCTTGGATAGCTAGTCCCACACTTGTTTCGCAGACTCCAGGGCACTCACACATCCATATTGTACATTGGTCAGATGACCACAGATGATGTTCTTGGCGGTTGAGTCCAGTTGAGCAAATTTCTTGACGTCAGCTGGGGTGACGCCTTCACCAGCCTTGGGAACACGAGTCTTGGCGACATACCAGAGGTTGTAGTCGATAGCTTCAAGATACATGTGCATCTTGTTCTTCCAGTAGGGGTAATCAGTCCCATCGAACACCGGACACGCAGCGGATACTTTGATTATCCCTGCAGTCGACATAACTAAAACTCCAGGTGGTTAAACCAAATCACACAGAACAAGGGAGCACCTTGCTCTGATGCCAATTGAAAGTGAAAGTTATCTACTAGAGGGGGTGAATAGGCAATTTTTACGGAAGTCTTCAAAACACGATTTGTTTTGAAGACAGACAGATGAAATGAACCTATGTGATTAGCAGCGGATGATAAATATTTCCAGACACACAGTAGTCAAGTAAGCATCATGAAGATAACACGAAGACTATTGATATCAAGGTAACACTGATCGAGATGGAAGATATAAATAGAAGCTAAACTGGGAACAGTCTTCACACAGTGAAGTCAAACTGATCAGACAAACAAGCAACGACTTCACGAAGACAGACTGGAATGTAAATGAGATGGAAGATAGAACCAGTAGTTTGGAGACGCAGGGGATTTGGTAGACCAGTTCCATTTGCTGTGACAACTATACATCTAGTTAGGGAGGCTGAGATTGAACTCTGAAGACCGTGTCTTCACCGTATTCCCCTTGAGCTAAGGACACCCAGTCGTCGCCCAATCACTCTGGTAAGTCTTTAAGGTAGACTTCCGAACCTTCACAGACTTCGTTCACCGGCGATCCACAATCACTCTTGGACGCTCATAACGTGATGCCTAACCGGCTAGAGGATACATAGTCCTCAAGTGTAACAAGTCATCAGGGCCCACAGACAGAATGACTTCAGTGATGCCTAACACTTTTTGGCTCTGGTGTTTTGGGCTTTGTCCTCGCAAGGATCTTTCCTCTCAAAGGCTTCGGAGGTGGGTTGCTCTCAAACGACAAAAGCCGTGCACTAACTCTGAGCAGCCCCAAATTTATGGTGTAGGGGGTGGACTATTTATAGCCATGAGGCAACCAGACATGATATGTCCGAAATGACCCTTGGTCACTAAGGAACTAACACGTGTCCAACGGTCGGATTATAAACACACGCGACAACTTTGCTTGAGCTCCAAGTAAAGCTGACTTATCCAGCTCTAGATAAGATTTGCTCTCATTTTTCTTTGCTCGAAGACATAGGTGTTTTGGTTGAGCATCACTTCAGTCATCTGACTATGTTAACAGTACGGTGGTTCCTATGACTCAAGAAAGAATAAAAAGAACTACGAAAGAAACTATGTCTTCCCATTCCATAGTCTTCAATGAATGTCTTCATAGGTCATTATCTTCACGTGAATGTCTTCACGAGTCACCACTACCTTCAATGTCTTCACACATTTTTAGGGGTCATCTCTGGAAGGTAAACTGAATCAGTGAGGGACTATTACCTGTGTTATCCTGCAATTCTCACAAACATGTTAGTCCCTCAACCACGTTTGTCGTCAATACTACAGAACCAACTAGGGGCACTAGATGCACTTACAATCCAATATTCTAGTAAAACTCTAGACAGTGCCCAGAGAAATTGTGCTACTACTGAAAAATATTTTTTAGCAGTTGTATTTGCTAGTGACAAGTTCAGACCTTACATTGTTGATTCTAAAGTAACTGTTCACACTGATCATGCTGCTATTAAATATCTTATGGAAAAGAAAGATGCCAAACCTAGACTTATTAGATGGGTTCTCCTGCTACAAGAATTTGATTTGCATATTATTGATAGAAAGGGAGCTGAGAAACCCGTTGCAGACAACTTATCTAGGTTAGAGAATATTCTTGATGACCCACTACCTATTGATGATAGATTTCCTGATGAACGATTAGCTGTCATAAATACTTCTCGTACTGCTCCATGGTATGCTTATTATGCTAATTACATTGTTGCTAAATTTATACCACCTAGTTTCACATACTAGCAAAATAAAAGGTTTTTCTATGATTTAAGACATTACTTCTGGGATGAGCCACACCTTTATAAAGAAGGAGTAGATGGTTTTATTAGACGTTGTGTACCCGAGCATGAACAGGAACATATCCTACGCAAGGGTCACTCTGGGGCTTATGGAGGACACCATGCTAGAGATAGAACTGCACATAAGGTAGTGCAATCTAGGTTTTATTGGCCTACTCTCTTCAAGGACGTCCGTAAGTTTGTCTTGTCTTGTGATGAATGTCAAAGAATTGGTAATATTAGTAGACATCAAGAAATGCCTATGAAATATTCACATGTTATTGAACCATTTGATGTTTGGGGCTTTTATTATATGGGACCGTTTGCTTTCTCTAATGGGTATACACATATTTTAGTTGCTATTGACTACGTTACTACGTGGGTAGAAGCTATCCCAACTAGTAGTGCTGATCATAACACCTCTATTAAGATGCTTAAAGTGGTTGTTTTTCCGAGATTTTTAGTCCCTACATACCTAATGACTGATGGTGGTTCACATTTTATTCATGGTGCTTTTCGTAAAATGCTTGCTAAGTATAATGTTACTCATAGAATTGCATACCCGTACCACCCACAGTCTAGTGGTCAAGTAGAATTGAGTAATAGAGAGCTAAAATTAATTTTGCAAAAGACTGTTAATACATCTAGAAAGAATTGGTCCTAGAAACTTGATGATGCATTATGGGCATATAGAACTGCATATAAAAATCCTATGGGTATGTCTCCGTATAAAATGGTTTATGGAAAAGCATGTCACTTACCTCTCGAACTAGAACATAAGGCATATTGGGCCATTAAAGAGCTCAATTATATGTTCAAACTTGCCGGTGAGAAGAGGTTATTTGACATTAGCTCACTCGTTGAGTGGGGAACCTAGGCATATGAAAATGCCAAATTGTTTAAAGAAAAAGTTAAAAGATGGCATGACAAAAGGATACAAAAACGTGAGTTTAATGTAGGTGACTATGTTTTGCTATAGAACTCTAGTTTAAGATGTTTTGCAGGAAAACTCCTCTCTAAATGGGAAGGCCCTTACGTTGTCGAGGAGGTTTACCGTTCCGGTGCCATAAAAATCAACAACTTCGAAGGCACAAATCCAAAGGTGGTGAACGAACAAAGAATCAAACATTATATCTCAGGTAATCCCATAAATGTTGAAACTAATTTCATTGAAACCGTAACCCCGGAGGAATACATAAGTGTCGGGACCCCGATCCTAAGTCACACCGATCTAGCTGTAACACGTCATATCACTTTGCGGCCTCACGCACGGTATCCCCATGGGTGCCACCTTACCTGGCCCGGGACCGTTTGGGCATTTTGGCGCACGTATATGACAGTGTCGCTAGCATCCATATGACAGAGAACCCGGGCCGACATAGCTAGTTATAAACCAAAAGTGGCACTAAATTACAGAGACAGACATCCATGACCCAGCAACGAACGTGTTGGTCATCAACGTATGAACCCAAGTCGTAGCAAGCTACATGGACTTAAAGGAACAACGCGTGACATTTCCCCTAAGGGACAGACACAGTAACGAAGAAGAACACATGCCGGCCAGCCTACGTGTTCCGAGCAGTAGCAAGCTACCAAGGCTCATTGGAAGCACTAGGAGGCCTTTCCCTGTAAGATAGGCTACCAAAGGAAAACAACTAGGTGTCGGATCCCACACATACCAAGCATTTCAATCATACACACAATATGCTCAATATGTGCAAATACAACATTGCATCTCAACAGAACTCTATGACTCAAAGTACTTTATTTAAGAGGCTCAAAGAGCCATACATAACATATCCATACAGGTAGGGGTCACATGACCCAACACTCAAGTCATACAGTCATACAAGCACAAGCGGAAGCTACATGTCTGAGTACAAACAACTTAGAAAATAAAACAGGCTTGGTGTAGCCTGACTATCTACAAGGCCCTTCACAAGCTTCAGATCTCCGTCTGGGTAGCAAGGTACTCGTCGACGTCAACGTCTATGTAGAACCCATCAGAAGGGGCAGGGTTCTCCTCTGTAACAGTTATTAAGCAAACATGAGTACAAAGGTACTCAGCAAGTCTTACAACAGAACCTATCATACATGCAACATTATCAACAGGGGGTAGTGTAGTTCATAGCAGAAAGCCAGCTTTGACTCTTGGCTAACCTATACTACAACTCTCAACAGATTGCAAGATATTACTACGTACACGAGTCCTCTACTCACCACGACAATACACCACCAAGGATCCTCTTCCGTCATCCTACGGAAGGGCCATCCACGACACTCACACTTGAGGTTTTTAGTAGTATCCATCAACTTGTCTATGAACTGTAAGGGTAACCAAGTAGTCCGTACCGCGAACAACGGCTATTCGAATAGATTGGTAACCCTGCAGGGGTGTACTTCTTCACACACGTTTCCACCACTTATCGCCGTTTACTCGACATGTTCTCGGCAATCTTCAAGCGGAAGCCCAGCGAGGGTGTCGGCCACGACCTGACTAACTACACAAGTCTCTCGTCCAGGTTTATCGCCTATTTGGGTTCCATCCATGGGGAGATCTGGCCGGGGTGTCGCTCACGGTCCCAAACGATGTGTACAGGGTTCCCGAGTCACCAAACGGGCAACCGGTACACCGTGCCACGTACCTGTCGCATCGCAGACCACCCCGAGGGTCAGCGCTGTGCACGACCACCAGTAAACTACAAACACCAGAAACTAGTTGCAACTCCTGGACAGAGATCGAGGGTAATTAATAAGCCGAGAGGGTCCATTGGTTTCGGGCCCAATGCATGGTAGTAGCTGGAACTTGAACCACACATACAGATCTCGGGTCCTATGAACGGTTCCAATGAAACAACCCACCACGTACTCCTACATGGCCTTTCATCGATACCTTTACCAAACATGTTCCACACTTCCTTCTCTTTACCGGCATGATCATTTCACTCTGATCCATCACCCATATGAACCAGACCTGACACAACTCTAAGCATAGCAGGCAACATAAACAAATAGCATTGTGGATCACACATCACATGGCTCAATCAACTCCTACACATGCTAGTGGGTTTCAACTATTTACTGTGGCAATGACAGGTCATGCAAGGAAATAGGGTTCAACTACCGCATCAAGTAGCAGTTCACACTCTGTTGCCTTAATGCAGTAAAAGAGAACAGGAGCAAGAAGATGGATTTGTATCGGAATGATCAATGAATGCTTGCCTGACAGAGTGGTTGTCGGGTACTGCTCTTCAGCTGGATACGCAGAAGTATCCTCGGGAGCAGGACCTAACACGGAGAATATCGGCGATACAATCAATAAGCAAACAAATGCAACAATATGATGCATGCTCATGGTATGGCAAGATGCATGTGTTTTGGGCTAATGCAACTATAACCAGAAGGGTTTGAGCCCATATGAGTCAAAGATTCAAATTGAAACTCAAACTATTATTTATTTAAGTGCATTTTCATGTTTTAATGTAAACAGCAAGGTTAACTTGCTCAAACATGCATGAAACCAGTGCCATTGGAAAGATTGGATTTTTTTGATCAATTATCATATATAAATCTTTTCCATCTGAGCTACTGTTGAATTTATATGATTTTTTGAAGTTTAAAGCATTTTCTGGAATTTCCTGAATTGTTTTTAACTCAAATAATCCCAGAAAATCCTTTACTGCGTCAGCATGACATCATGCTGACGTCAGCAAGTCAACAGGGCGCCCAGGTCAAACCTGACCAGTGGGTCCCTCATGTCAGTGTCTCTGGTGCTAACTAAAAAGAGCTTAACACTAAGCTAAAGTTAACAGGGGCTGGGCCCCACATGTCTGTGACTCACTAAACTAATGACAGCAATTAGTGTTTAAATTAAAACCTAAACTGGAGTTAGTCAATGGTCGGTCCCACATGTCAGCGACACGGGGGGGGGGGAGTCCAGGCGTGGTCAAAACAGGTCAAACCCACCGGCGGCTCGACGCCGGCGAGGCCAAACGCGGCGGCGGTGCTCGGGTTTTGCCTACAGGCCACCGTTTGAGTCACGGTTGGGCTCTACGGCGAGCTGGGGCTCGTGCGCATCTAGTGGAGGCGACGGTAGGTGCTGGGGTGGCTGGAATCATCGGCGGCGAGCTCCAAGGCGGCGGACGGAATTTGGGCGTCGGTGAAAATGACGTTACAGTGCACGGCAGGAGTAGCGGTTGGTTGCTACGGGTCCATGGTGATGCGCTGAGTGCGGTGATGCACTCGGACGCGAGTGGCAACCGCTGTGGCCGCGGCGGCGCCATGGCCGGCGGCGAGGAGCGCTCGGCTCTGGTGGCTGATGCTGCTAGGGAACAAGATAGGCGATGGGGCATAGGGGAAACGGAACCGGGGCTCACCTCGGTTCTTCTGGTACAACTTGCGAGGCAGGGGAGGCACGGGGTCCGGCGAATTTGTCGATGGCGTCCGGCGGCCATGCGGAGAAGACGAGCTCGAGGACGAAGCCTCAAGGTGCCCGAGGTCCTGTGGTTCGGCGTAGAGAAGCACGGCAGCAAGGCGGAGCTTGGGGGCTCGTCGGAGAGGCGAGGGGGACTCGGTGGGCGTGGCGGCAGCGACGAGCTCCGCTCGGGCGGTGAGGGAGAGAACCAGGAGAGGGAAGAGAGAGAGAGAGGGGAGCGGTCGAGGGGGGTCGAGGGGTCTGCGTGGCGTCGTCCTGTTTCATCCAGGGGGGTCGAGGAGGCCAGCCAGGCAGGCAGGAGGTGGCCGGCGCGTCGGTGGCGCTCGCCACCGAGCAGCTTCATGCACTGGCGCGGCGAAGAAGACGGGGATACCCCTGGTGGGCTAGGCCGGCTGGGCCAGACAGGTAAGTGGGCTTAGGTGAGTTTGCTTCTGCCTTCTTTTTTCTATTTACTTTCTGTTTCATTTCTTTTGCAACTTTGTTGAATTAAATAAAATGCCACAACATTTTTATAACTCATAAAACTAGTCATGCCCACTATATATAATATGAACAGTATGGAACATTTTAGTTTATGATTATTTGGGCACATAAAGTATTTTATAGCATTTAAATGCCCAAATGCAAATACCATATGAATTAATCCAGAGACCTTGGATGTCCTAGAAAATTGTGCACCATTTTTGGCAGAGGTTTAAGACCAAGGCAGAAATGATGAACATTTTTTAAGGGCATTTTGGGTACATTGGAAAAGATTTTATTAAACCGTAGTTGTTAGAAGAGGGGTGCTGGGGTTTCTGTCATTCCCATTTCAAGTTTCTTTGAAAAGTAAACATGATGCACACTCTAGCTAGTCCTAATGCAAGCACTGACTAGGGATGTGACAATAAGGTACACTTTCCAAAACGTTTCAGACTCCAAAAAGGAATAGGTATGTGGTACGGTAAGTAAATCGACTCCAAAACAGTTCTAATAGAAATTTTTCTCCGTTTTGGAATGTTTAAGAAAATAGGAAAATATGAAGTTGTCCGAAAGGGACACGTGGCATCCATGAGGGTGGAGGGCGCACCCTAGCCCCCTAGGCGCGCCCCGTGCCTCGTGGGCACCTCGTGTGCCCTTCGGACTCCGTTTTCTTGCATGATACTTCTTTTGGTTGGTACAAATTCATTATATAATCTCCCGAAGGTTTTGACCACAGCACCACGCGAATATCTCCTGTTTTTGTTTCGATCTGTTTTCTGCCAGAGTTGTCAAGGCCAGGCTTCATGTCGTCCCCATCCTCCAACAACGCGGGCGATGATGCCTGGCTAATGAAGATAGAGCTGAAGAGAGAAGAACTCGGGGAGAGCGATAAGGACGATTGGATCAAGAAGGTCACGGAGGATCAAGCACCGGCCACAGAAAAAGAAGAGATCCTTCATCCTCATTACAATCTTCTTACCCTACTGAAATTGAAGGTTTCAAGATGATTGAAATAGTTCGGGTGCAGAACAAGTATCTAGCTCGTGAAAATATTATGTTGCAAGAGCATATCATCGCACTCAAGGTAATTATTCGTAAGTTGGAGCATCTCCTACGCTCGATGTTGAACGACAAGCCTACATCATCAACAACTCCATCATCACCACCAAAGGAGAACTGAGTATCGGGTATGGGCACTCCCCTTGTCAACTACCAAGCTTGGGGGAGGTGCCCCGGTATCGTATCACCATCACACTTCTATCTTTACCATTTTTCTTAGTTCGATCCTTTTGGTTATATATTGATCTAGTAGAATAAAGTTTAGCATGATCTAGTTGTGAGCTTTGCTTTATGATCCTTCTATGTATCCGAGTCGGTGAGCTATATATAATGAAGATTAGTTTTAAGTCAAGGGCTTGATTATCTCACTATGATCATGAGGGAATAAAAGAAACAATAAAAAGAAATAAAGAGATCATATTTATCTTATGGAAAGTAATGACTTCACATATAAAGATTGTGATGAATAAAAGTTGTTGAGAGTTGACAAACATAGTTTTGCGCATCGTTGCAATTAATAGGAAGTAATAAAGAAAGAGGGGTTTTCACATATAAATATACTATTTTGGACATCTTTTATGATTGTGAGCACTCATTAAAATATGACATGCTAAAAAGTTTGTGTTGCACAAGGAAGACAACTTAATGAGTTATGTTTTCTTATATCTGAAATGAAGTATATTGCCATGGATTATCCAACATGTTGAGCTTGCCTTTCCCCTCATGCTAGCCAAACTCCTTTCTCCAAGTAGAGATACTACTTGTGCTTCCAAATATCCTTAAACCCAGTTTTGCAATGAGAGTCCACCATATCTACCTATAGATAGACTAAGTTCCTTCAAGTAAGTTGTCATTGTTCCAAGCAATAAAAATTGCTCTCAAAATATGTATGATCTATTACTGTGGAGAAAAATAAGCTTTATACTATCTTGTGATATGGAAGCAATAAAAGCGACAGACTGCATAATAAACCATATCACAAGTGGCAATATAAATTGACGTTCTTTTGCATTAAGATTTCGTGCATCCAACCATAAAATCACATGACAACCTCTGCTTCCCTCTGCGAAGGGCCTATCGTTTATTTTTTTCTTATACCTTATACAAGAGTCATGGTGATCTTCACCCTTCCTTTTTACCCTTTATCCTACGACAAGCACTATGTGTTGGAAATATCCTGATATATATATATATCCAATTGGATGTGAGTGGGCATAAAGCATTATTGTTGACATTACCCTTGAGGTAAAAGGTTGGGAGGCAAAACTATAAGCCCCTATCTTTCTCTGTGTCCAATTAAAACTCCATACCCTTAAGTATTGCATGAGTTTTAGCAATTGCGAAAGACTAAATGATTGTTGAGTATGTGGACTTGCTAAAAAGCTCTAATATTGAATATTTCCGATGTTATTATAAATTCCAATTGCTTCAATGACCAAGATTATAGTTTGCTAGTTTTCAATGAAGCTTCTGATTCATACTTCACATTGTGAATAGATTGTTACTTCAGCATAAGAATCATATGACAATATATATATATATATATATATATATATATATATATATATATATATATAGGGTGGGTCTATTCTCATAACACCCCTTAAGACCTTATTCTCCTAACAAAAACCTTATTCTCATAACACCCCTCCCCCTCCCCTACCGACCTCCTAGCGCACAGCGGCCCGGTGTCCAGCGGCGAGCGGAGTCCCCTCCCTACCGACCACCTAGCGCGGGAGCGCTTTGGCGGCCGGTGGCCAGCGGCGCCACCCTCCCTACCGACCTCCTAGCACGGCAGCGCCCCGACGGCCGGCGGCGTCCCCTTCCCCTCCCCGCCTCCTAGCGCGGCAGCGGCCCGACCCCAACCCCTCCCCGCCTCCTAGCGCGGAAGCGCTTGATACGTCCAAACCGTATCTATAATTTCTGCTTGCTCCATATGCCTTTTTTGTGTGATATTGCTATGATATTTTTGCACTTCCATACACTTTTGATCATATTTGGACTAACCTACTAATGGTTGCAAAAGTGCACAATGTTCTTGTTTTACACTTTATTGTGTAGGAATTACTTGGAAATTGACAAAAACGCAAAAGGAGTCGTATTGGAGTAGGACTCTGACTTTCCTGAAATCTGTCTGAGAGCGTTTTTTAAAGATGGTCACGTTCCGGCCCGAAGACGACGTCAAACGGAAAAAAGTCTAGTTGCGAAAGTTGTGGGGAATTTCGAGGCGATGCTTCTGGATATAAAATTCGTCCAAATCGGAGTCCGGACGGCCGAGTAAAGCTCATTTTACTGAGGCCCAAAATCTGATGACGGGAATCCGAGAGTCTATATAAAGAGAGGAAACCTAGGTCACCAAGGGCCACGAATTTTCCTCCTCCCAAGCCGCCGTCTTGGAGGGGAGGACCAGCACCATTGCAGCACCATCCACAAGGAAGAAGGGGGGCCAAGGAGCCGCTGCCCCCTAGGGCCGCCGCCGCCCCCTAGGGCTGCCGCCGCCGCCGCGCCCCCAAGGGCCGCCGCCGCCGCCTCCGTGGCTGCCGCCGGCCGTCTCCTCCTCACGGGGCTGCACCTCTCCATCAACACCATCATCAACCTCCTCCTCACCATGTCCATGTGTGAGTAGTCTTCTCCGGGGCCGAGGGCTCGTACGTGTAGCTATGTGGTTATCTCTCTCTCCCATGATGTGATCTTCGTTGTGATCATAGGCTATGTTAATCTAGGGTGATCCCATGATATTTCCCCTTCCTCTATGTATTGGATTGATGTACTCACTTGTCTTTATCTAGTATAATCCCCGAGACCAAGGTGACAGTGGTCTATTGGACATGGATTAGAAAAATATTTTCATGAGTGATTTCCTCTCTTGTGTGTTGATTGAAGATTGAGAGTCTCTTGGTGCTTGTCTTTGACTATCCTTTAGATATGTTGTGGTGATTGTGGGACTCTCTTTGGATGGCCGCGGTGACATTGGGAAATCCTTAGATTGAGAACTACGAACTTTGAGGTGTGCTTTTGTAGCCCTACATAATTCTCGTCCTCTCTTGACCACGCAGGAATGACCTCCGGGTGCGTCTCCATTGCATGTTTTATGGGAAATATCATGTGATTCGATTATGTTACTGTTGTTGGGAGTTGCCACTAGTGAAAGTATGATCCCTAGGCCTTGTTTCCACCATTGCAATACCATTTGTGCTCACGTTTACCACTTGTTTGCTTGCTGCACTTTATATTACAGATTTATATTACTTTGTTTTGCCATCCATATCACTTGCCATTTAACATCTCTTCGCCGAACTAGTGCACCTATACATCTAACAAGTGTATCAGGTGTGTTGGGGACACAAGAGACTTCTTGTATCTTAGTTGCAGGGTTGCTTGAGAGATACCATCTTCAACCTCTACTTCCCTGAGTTCGATAAACCTTAGGTCACCCACTTGAGGGAAATTGCTGCTGTCCTACAAACCTCTGTGCTTGGAGGCCCAACATAGTCTACAAGAGTAGAAGCGTGTGTAGACATCAAGCTATTTCTGGTGCCGTTGCCAGGGAAGTGAGTGCTTGAAGGTATATCTTTAGATCTTGCAATTAAATCTTTTTGTTTCTTGTTTTTATTTTCACTAGTTTTGCTTAATGGAAAACAACAAAAATATGAGAGAGCTTTATAAGCTCTACCTTGAACTTGGACATGATGTGTTCGAAGAGAAAATTAAAAAACCTTTGGAACTTTATTTGCATAATAATCATGATGGTGGTGATGTTATTAGTATGTTTTTATTTAATATCAATATTGCTAATGACATGGAAAGCTCTAAGCTTGGGGATGACACGTTTGATGAACATGATATTTTTAGTCCCCCATCTTTTGAGGAGAAAATTTACTTTGATGATACTATGCCTCCTATATATGATGATTACAATGATGAATATGATATTTTCAGTCCACCTACTATTGAGGATAAAATTTATTATGATTATGATATGCCTCCTAAATACGATGATTACCATGATGGTTATGATAGTCTTACTCTCACTATTCCTAATAAGAAAGATTTTGCTTATATGAAGAGTAATGACACTTTTATGCTTTTGGATCATGAAAATAATGCCTTATGTGATAGTTATATTGTTGAGTTCATCCATGATGCCACTGAAATTTATAATGAGAGAGGGAGACATGGTTCTAAATATCTTAATAATAAGAAGTTTCCTCTTTTTATGGTGAATATTTTGAAGTTATGCTTGTTTTGCCTTCCTATGCTTATTGCTTTGTGCTTCAATGAATTATTCTATTGCAATATTCCTATGCATAGGAATCAAGTTAGGCTTAAATGTGTTTGATATTTTCTTCTTGATGCTCTCTTTTGCTCTTCAACTCTTATTCCTACGAGAGCATCATTAAAGTCTTATGCCTAGCTTAAAGGCATAAAAGAAAGCGCTTTTGGGAGGCACCCCACAATGAATAAAATTTTATTTTGCTTTTGTTGTGTCTTGATGTTGTTACTACACTAGCATCATCATTGTATCTTTATTTTTCAGCTTTGTGCCAAGTGTAGCCTCTGATTGCAAGAAAGTTCAAAAGTTGTGACGTGCTGTCCAGGAAACAGATTCTGTCCTTGGACAGAAAAATTCGTATAAAATCACCAGAACATCTTTTTGGTCTGAATTTTTTAGACAGCGTGCTCTATACAATTGTCTTTCGGGCGTCTGTTCTGAGTTTTTTGATTAGAGTTGCAGAAGTGCCCTGAAAAAATCATTTACTACCTGCTGGTCTGTTTTTCACAGATTCTGTCCTGTTTTGCCTTTCCTTCATTTTGCAAACCTTGAGCTTGCTTTTTCTTTGCAAAAACCTTTTGGAAATCTTGAGAAACAGTAGACCTTCAAGAATATCTTTATATCTAGCAAGGAACAATTATTTTATTATGGGTACTAACCTCGCTAATCAGATTATGAGTTATGTATGAAGGGAGTTTTAAAGTGTGCGAGGGAAGATGATAAAAAGATTCACGAGTGTCAAACGCTCAAGCTTGGGGATGCCCCCATGCACCCCCAAGAAATATTCAATAAGACTCAAGCGTCTAAGCTTGGGGATGCCCCCGTGCATCCCCTTCTCCATCAACAATTATCAGTTCGTCTTTCGTTACACTATATTTTTATCACTTCATGTGTTATGTGCTATGTTTGGAGCGTCTTGCTTTTAGTTTCCTTTTTAGTTTTATTTAGCTTTGCTTGCTGTTCATAACGAGTTGGAACTCAGCTTTCTTTGTGTGGGAGAGAAACACGCTTCACTTCAACCTAGAACATAACATAGAATTTTCATGTCTATCTTTGCTGTGTGTGTTCTTGGTCTTTCAATAGCTATTGTCATGCTTTGCTCTTAGTTTTCATGCTTATTTTTTTAAAGAGCTTTTGTTTAGTTGGTCGCTGGAACTCTCTTTAGTTATCATGCTTATCTTGTTAAGAGAGTTGGCTTCTGTTGCACTGGTCGATATGTCTATGATAAAAATGCTATGTGCATAATGATGCTTAGTAGTTCATGTTTTCTTATGGTTAGTCTCAAATAGCTGGGGGGGCTCTAAATGTGTTATTGGAGTACCAACATGATTTGTTTGCCTATGATGTGGTATGGTTTAGTGATATCTTCCTTCAAGAATTTATTTTGATGGGCTTGGCATATGCTCACGCATATTTAAGACTGCAAAGAAAGTCTACCAAGACTTGATGATCTTTAATTTCTGAGTAGCGATATAACTTCCATGCCTGATTCAATGTTGCTTTGTCGCTCTGCATGATTATGACCGTCATTGTTCTCTTAGTTGGTCGCTCCCAGTCTTTTGCTAACCTCCACCTGTACTAAGCGGACTGACTGCTTGTGCATCCAAAATCCTTTAAACCAGTTATGCCATATGAGTCCACCATACCTTCCTATACATGGTATTTACCTGCCATTCCTAATGAAGACTTTCATGTACCATCTCGAAAATATTCAAAAAAAAAAGCATTTCTATTTTGTGCCTCTGTTTTAGCTCATGAGGAAGTAGTAGTTAATTCATTATCTTTTTAAGTTGGACAAGCTTCACCCCGGGATTGCATGTCTAATGTGCAAACCCATAATACGAGAAGGAACTGGCATAGAGTGCGCCCGGCTCATTAAAAAAATATGCAACAAACAAACCCTCCTTCACGCTTTGTTCATGAGAAATTAGAAAACTTTGGCAGTGATAAACAAAGGAGATTAAGAGGTTGCGATCGTCCTCATACGGGAGCCGTTTCTCGAAACTTGTCCAGCTCGAGAAGTAATTGAGTTATCTGCTAGCATTCGTTGACGAAATATGCATATCCCAAAAATAATTTTTACCTCTGTTTTTAAAAACCAAGAGCTCTGGTACATGCTTAGTTTTTGTTTCCGACCACGGGTTTTCAACCTTGCCAACAAAAGCCACGGTTCGAGAGTCTGCACCTTCTTTCTTTAAAGCACCAAATATTGAGAGCATGATTGTCGTTCTGAGTGTAATGTGCATTGTCCCAAAGTACCATTGTCTTTTGCATGATTATGATATCGTTTATTCTGAAATCATTGTATCTAGTCGTCACATAAACTTTGGAGGTGCCCCTGCATTTATGTTTTGCTTCACTAAAGGGGGCAAGCGAGATATCACTTTATCATGTTTGCACACCATGCTCATTACAAATCTATTGAGTATTTCAGTATCATATTGTAAAACTTTCAGTTCTTTGTGATTTTCTCATGAGGCAACTTAATTACTACAGACTCATTGTCTCAGTAAGCACTTGTCATGTGACTGTGAAAAGTTCTTATATGGTTAATAGCATGTCACCAAAGAAATTATGCTTGTTATCATTTACCTACTCGAGGACGAGCAGGAATTAAGCTTGGGGTTGTTGATACGTCCAAAACGTATCTATAATTTCTGCTTGCTCCATGCCTTTTTTTGTGATATTGCTATGATATTTATGCACTTCCATACACTTTTGATCATATTTGGACTAACCTACTAATGGTTGCAAAAGTGCAAAATGTTCTTGTTTTACACTTTATTGTGTAGGAATTACTTGGAAATTGACAAAAACGCAAAAGGAGTCGTATTGGAATAGGACTCTGACTTTCCTGAAATCTGTCTGAGAACATTTTTTAAAGATGGTCACGTTCCGGCCCGAATACGACGTCAAACGGAAAAATTCTAGTTTCGAAAGTTGTGGGGAATTTCGAGGCGATGATTCTGGATATAAAATTCGTCCAAATCGGAGTGCGGATGGCCGAGTAAAACCCGTTTTACTGAGGCCCAAAATCCGATGACGGGAATCCGAGAGTCTATATAAAAAGAGGAAACCTAGGTCACCAAGGGCCACGAATTTTCCTCCTCCCTAGCCGCCGTCTTGGAGGGGAGGACCAGCACCATTGCAGCACCATCCACAAGGACGAAGGGGGGCCAAGGAGTCGCTGCCCCCTAGGGCCGCCGCCGCCCCCTAGGGCCGCCGCGCCCCCAAGGGTCGCCGCCGCCGCCTCCGTGGCTGCCGCCGGCCATCTCCTCCTCGCGGGGCTGCAGCTCTCCATCAACACCATCATCAACCTCCTCCTCACCATGTCCATGTGTGAGTAGTCTTCTCCGGGGCCGAGGGCTCGTACGTGTAGCTATGTGGTTATCTCTCTCTCCCATGAAGTGATCTTCGTTGTGATCATAGGCTATGTTAATCTAGGGTGATTCCATGATATTTCCCCTTCCTCTATGTATTGGATTGATGTACTCACTTGTCTTTATCTAGTATAATCCCCGAGACCAAGGTGACAACGGTCTATTGGACATGGATTAGAAAAATATTTTCATGAGTGATTTCCTCTCTTGTGTGTTGATTGAAGATTGAGAGTCTCTTGGTGCTTGTCTTTGACTATCCTTTAGATATGTTGTGGTGATTGTGGGACTCTCTTTGGATGGCCGCGGTGACATTGGGAAATCCTTAGATTGAGAACTACGAACTTTGATGTGTGCTTTTGTAGCCCTACATAATTCTCGTCCTCTCTTGACCACGAAGGAATGACCTCCGGGTGCGTCTCCATTGCATGTTTTATGGGAAATATCATGTGATTCGATTATGTTAATGTTGTTGGGAGTTGCCACTAGTGAAAGTATGATACCTAGGCCTTGTTTCCACCATTGCAATACCATTTGTGCTCACGTTTACCACTTGTTTGCTTGCTGCACTTTTTATTACAGATTTATATTACTTTGTTTTGCCATCCATATCACTTACCATTTAACATCTCTTCGCCGAACTAGTGCACCTATACATCTAACAAGTGTATTAGGTGTGTTGGGGACACAAGAGACTTCTTGTATCTTAGTTGCAGGGTTGCTTGAGAGATACCATCTTCAACCTCTACTTCCCTGAGTTCGATAAACCTTAGGTCATCCATTTGAGGGAAATTGTTGCTGTCCTACAAACCTCTGCGCTTGGAGGCCCAACATAGTCTACAAGAGTAGAAGCGTGTGTAGACATCAGCGCTCCGGCGGCCGGCGGCGACCACAACCCCTCCCCGCCTTCTTCCGTGCCCAGTACCGCAGAGCGCGCACCGAGCGGCCGGCGATGCAGCCCGTCGGCGAGGATACTTCCGCGATGGCGTTTAGGAAGCGACACCGCACCTCACCTTCGCCACAACACCACCTGGGGGATCCGCCACTGAAGCATCCAGCCCTCGTTATGCATGACAGGGGAAAGAGAACTGCAAGGATGCCTTCTCCATCGCATTCGTCGTGGATGCGAACTGCAATGGTGCACATCCAGCCTTCTCCCGAAACAATGGCGAAAGTTGAAAAAGCCCATGAGTTCCTGCAGCGGAGGTGGAATGCACGCCAACAGCAGCCAGAGTTGCATCTGCAGAAGGAGGGAACTGCATATAATGTAAGAAAATCACATACCCAACCCCCACATCTAGTTTGCAGTGCCGTTTTTATCCCCATGCAGCTCCCCTCTTGCGTCGACTGCAGTCACATGTATCTCCAAGTAGAAAAACAGAAAAAGATACTTCGAAAAATAAAAAATGCTATATGGCTCAAAATTGCAGTCCACCATGACTTACATATGTAGAGCGTTGTGCCTAAAACTGAAGTGCTTTGTTTCTTCATGTTAACTAACAGTGCCCCTGCTATAGAATGACAAATGGAAGTGCAATTTCTTACAGTTGCACTTAAAAACAGAAGATGCATAAAAAGCTTTGGCTTAATACTGTGCAGGAAATTACTATGCCTCAAAAACAGAAGATGCCTCGAATCATTTACGACCCAAAGCCCCTGAACTGCATTGGAAGAGAAGAGTGGGAGATGCCTGGATGGATAACACCTGAAATACCTAGGGGTTTCTTTAACACAACAAACAGAACTGCGTACTCCGTGGAGGAAGATGTAGAGGATAAAGATGAAAATAGTGAACAAAACATCATTCGAGATGGAGAAGGCAGTTAAACAAAAAACCAGCAGGATGAGGAGGACGACGATGATCTGGTCTTCATGGGGGAGCACGCGGAGAATGATGATGAGGAGGATGATGATGAAGAGCAAATCATAACAGTTGTGTAGCCAAGGTACACGCGTGTCTTTGAAACATTTGGCCAGCAGACCAGAACGGATGATCTAGCACCTCCACAAGACAATGTTGAAACCTAGCAAGTTCGGCAAGTTCATGAGCAAACCATTCGTCGACAAAGAGACAGTGGAATTCCACCCAGGCCGCCTACTTCCCAACAAAAGAATCGGAAGCAGAATCAAGGAGAGCCGCAAGCAACCAAAAAAGTAAAGTTCTCAACACTTCTGCCTCCTCGCGATCCTAAATTACACAGATCTGTTGTCACCCCTCCATGCCCAATAAACATCGCTGATCTGCAAACACCGTTAGAAAAAAAAGTACACGCATGTAAGCATCCTTCCTAACTATTGCAGTTCACTTACGCGTTCTTTCAGCTTGTGCATTCTCATTAACAAAAAAACATTCCATATTCTGTGTGCAGGATGAGAACATGCTCCAAGAACTTGTGCTTGTGAAAGGTATGCAATTCACATCACAGGCTGCAGCGCGAGAATTCTACAACACGTATGCGAGGCATGCGGGCTTCGGCACACGCAAAAACGGCGGATACAGAACAAACAGATACATAGTGTGCTCAAAGGAAGGCAGAAGCAAAGAAACTGTCACTGATTATGACAGAAAGCGAGATAAAACATCAAAGAGGACTGGCTGCAAGGCGGGAATGAGATTGAAAAAAATCAAGGATGTGTTTGTGATAGCAGAGATTGAGCTCAATCACAACCACAGGATGACTGACAGCCCGGCTATGCTTCTGCACATGCACTCGCATAAGACGGATGATCCGTTACTTGATAAACTAGTGAAGGACATGCAGAGCGACAACCTGACGCACACGCAGATGATGTCAACCCTGTCAAGGATGTCAGGAGGGCTGCACTTTATGGGGCGCACCAGCCGTGACTGGGTGAACAGGTACGTTCACTGAACAAAAAACGATATCTCGTCTATTTCATGCAGTTCGCTTGTGCATTTTCTGTATGTCCCTAATGCTGCAAGTATATTATTATTTCAAACTGCAGGAAGCACCAATTCGCGAGGGAGGAAACAGAAGACGATGTGAAGAAACTCCTGGCTTTCTTTGAGAAGATGCAGCAAATAAACCCGGAGTTCTTCTATGATTACGACAAAGACGTCGATAACCGTGTGCGGAACATATTCTGGGCGAACGCGAGCTACAGGGGATCGTACGAAGATTTTGGAGATTGTGTCACATTTGACACGACCTACAAGACCAACAAGTTCCACATGCCTCTGGCCGTCTTCGTTGGAGTCAACCACCACCTCCAAAGTACAATATTCGTTGTGGCTCTCATCAGAGACGAAACAATACCGACTTTCGAGTGGGTGTTCCGGACGTTCTTGCGTTGCATGAACAACAAGCGGCCAATCTGCATACTCACAGGTATGCTGAAAAAAAAAGAATGGGTTTAAATAACAATGCAGTTCACTACCAAGTTTTGTAGTCCATTTCTTCCATCCAATGAAAAAATAAGAAAAAAGCAGAAAAAAGATATGCAGTTCTCTCGATAACTCACTGCTTGGTTTTTTTCAAAAACATGCAGATCAATTCCCCTCCATGGATGCCGCGATAAAAAGTACGCTAATAGGCATGCTGCACAAGTTATGCCGTTGGCATATACTGAAAAATACAAGGATCACCTATCCTTGTTGTACAAAGCGTATGAGACATTCAAGGATGAGCTGACCTCCGTTCTCAACCACCCGCTGATGCCATCAGAGTTTGAACGCGCTTGGCATGAGCTCATGGAAAAGTATAACCTGCAAAATGATGAGATTATGAAGGCGCTCTGGACAGACCGAAAAGAATGGATATCGCCTTACTACAAGGAGGTGTTCTGTGTACGGATGACGTCGACACAGAGAAGTGAAAGCATGAACCGGATCTTGAAGAGGAACTTTGTCAAGGAAAGACACGACCTACATATCTTTGCGTCGCAGGTGGACAGGTGCATACAGACAAGGAAGGGCGTCGAGCACGCGGAGACCATAGCTAACGAGGTATATA
The DNA here is from genome assembly GCA_902687465.1 of Secale cereale. NCBI lineage: Eukaryota > Viridiplantae > Streptophyta > Magnoliopsida > Poales > Poaceae > Secale > Secale cereale. The sequence continues at coordinate 433,437,983 of LR738712.1, read as the reverse complement.
AACAGAGCAAAGTTTTTAAGCTGGATGAGCAATTAATAAAACACTACTCGCTTTCTTGATTTTTGCTGCGAAAGACAACTACTTAACTGGTTTTCTTTGTTTCATAGACGGAAATAAAGACTACTACTCAGTTTGGTTTCGAGGTTCAGCTCTCCAAGATTTAAACCAGGGCGGTCTTTGCCGACTTCAAGCAAACGCACTACCGTAGCACTGCATTCAGATCAGAGCAGTCCCCTGACAACCCGACGAAATATTTGGTGCGCCACTACAACCGGTCTGATGATTTTGATTGGGCAAGACACGAGTTCCAGGTGGTTGCTGATGTGACGAACGGTATCTACGAATGCGAATGCAAGCTGTGGACACACACAGGTCAGTGAGACAGAAAAACAAAAAAATTAGCACACAGAAAACATAATGAAGTTCACTTATTGCTGGTAGCAAAAAAAGAGATGAAAACAAAAAAACTTAGTGAAGTTCACTAGAACAGTAAACCCAGAACCTATTTATAATGCAGTTCACAAAACCAAAAATTGAAAAAATGTTGCGTATTTATGTGAAAGTTTGCTGACACGAATAACCAAAAAAATTCTTTTGCTGCAGGCCTGTTCTGCATGCACATCATTTGCATGTTGGATCAGCTGCGGGTGGACAAGATACCTGAAGAATACATATTGAAGAGATACACACGGAACGCCCGCCAAAATCCAACCTTTGACCGCAGAGACTATGAGCAAACTACTCCAGATGGGAGTTCGATGTTCTGCCGTAGGAGACTACTTGCAGAAACAACAATGGACCTGGCGAACAGGGGTGTCAAATCGGATAGAGGGTACAACAGAGCTTTAGCTGGGATGAGAGAACTCATACAAGAAGTGAACGTAATAAACGAAGAAGAAGAAGCAGAGAAGATCATGGATGCGCGGGGTGAAGAACAAGGAAAGGAACGCGAACATGCTGCTGATGGTGCAGTTCATAATATGGATGACACAATTCTTCCCCCGCCAGTTTCAAACACAAAAGGGAGAAAGAAAGAGAGCAAATCAGCCAATAAAAAAGCTGCAGCAAATGAAAAAAGCCCTGAAAAACTAGCAGGCCTGAGCCAGAACTGGACAGCGGAGGAAGACCACTGGGAGTAAGGATGTGTAAATCATGCAATAAGATTGCGGGACACAACTCAAGAACATGTAAGGAGAGGCTGAAACAAATCCAGGCTGAAAATGCCACCAGAAATCACCGAGCTAACCAACAAGATGATACGACAAAGAGAAGACTATGTAGCGTCTGCAACAAGAGAGAGAAGCATAACGCGAGAACATGTTCAAATAGAACAGAAAAAAAAAAGATGAAGAAGATGACGAAGAAGATGCTGACAGAGAAGAGAACGAGTAAGCGAGCGAAGCTGATGAAACTGAAGAGGAAGATGAGGAGGAAGAAGAAGAAGATGAGGAAGAAGAAGAAGATGATGAAGACATCGAAGAACCATCATCAAAAACAAGGGGGAGAGACAGAACGCAGAATCCAGCGCGTAGGCATGCATCGCAGTCGCACGGTCGCGTTACGAGGGGTAATACGAACAACATGAGCAAGACAGAAGCAGCAACAACCATTGAAACAAATGCAGTGCACAATCTGAGAAGAAGCAGCAGGAAAAGGACATAGATCAACACATATGCAGTTTTACATTTTAAAAATATATTAACTTCATCCTTTATATAAAATCGTATCGTATATATTATATATAGCTTGTGTTCAGTGGACTGCAAAAAAAAGAATTCAACATGTAATATTGAAGTTCAAAATGAATAGATATAACATATGCCATATATACTTTGTGACCAATGTACTG
>LR738712.1:433422925-433436066 GCA_902687465.1 Secale cereale | reverse complement strand
GCTTGATAAAATGCAGTTCTCTTCTATATGAAAGAAATAAGATGAGAATGCGGTTCTCTTCTGTATGAAAACCCTGAGATCAGAATGTCATTTTGAGAAATGCAGTTCCCTTCGTCGTATAGAACCTGACATGACCGTGAATCAATATAGAATGCAGTTAGAAAAGAAAAAAATGTATAGTCAGACTAGGCTTCACGTACAGTGCAGTGTAGTGTGTGGTGCGTTTAAAACTTACAGTGCAGTACGCTTTGAGTACACAGTGCAGTGCGCTTAGTGCAAAAAAATGTAAAAAAATGAGCTCTCCCTTAGCAGATACGGTTGATTTTCTGTCTTCTAATACAATTTTTCCAAAATTTTGAAACTCGACGACAAACACGTTGAATTCGTCTTTGCAGTCCCATGTGATATGGTGAGATGCAGTGCGGATGCGTATATTTAAAAAAACTTGGCTGCTACTCATATGAGTGAATGCAGTGCGCTGCGAACATGTTACAATTCACAAGGAGGAGTTGGCTGAAAGCTCCATTATGTACAAATTTGACATTGTCACTGTCTGCCATGAAAAGAAAAACACAAAAACTAACTAGACCGATATATACAAAAGCACACATCATGGTGTGAACAGTTTTGCAGATCGAGAACTACACACAGCGACCATACATTATTGTTTACAGAAAGTTCTAGAGCACACACGAAAAAGACATCAACGCTCATACAAAAAGATCTGCTATCATTTATGCCTCATCCTGCTCCTGCGAATCCAGTTTTGGAGAAAAGCCATGAGAAATGCAGAGATTTCTTAGATCCTCCGGGAACTCGGTGACTACGACCATGTTTTCGGGGTGGAACAGGATCTGGAACAAAAACTCAGCCTTCCAATCCTGAAGAACAGCTTCCTGCGATGAAGAAGAAAATAAAATAAACAAATATACAACATCATCTACAAAAAAGAAACTGACAAAAAAAAATCAAGGAATGAGGGATTATTATTGGGTTAAAAAAGATACTTACATTACGCTTTGCGAATTTCACAACAAAGCTTTTGCCGTCATAAAACTGAGCCATCTTCAGAACAAAAAACCGCACTCGTTGGGGCCCTGCTCAGGGGAGCCCAAAAAGCTAGCTTTCTTTGAAACATCGACCCAGTCTACCGACTCCTTTCTCTTGTACTCCTTTTCTCCGTAAACCTTCTTCAACAATGCAGTCATCCTGAACATCTGGTGGAAATAAGAAAAAAAGAAAAATACACATCACAACAAAAATTGTTCAACACGCGCACGCATGAAAACAAAGAAGAAAGGTGAAAAAAGGAAAAAATTTACCATTTCAGTACGGTCGCTGTGGTATTCAGAATTATGCCACCTCGTCGTTTGATCAACCGGTCCGCTGTACCTCCTAGTGTCATGAATTTCAAGGGTCTCACGGTGCCTATTCATCGTGTATAGCGAATAATGCTGGTCTTTCATCCGTGGTAACAGAATTTGATTTTGTTTCATCAAATTTGTTATGGGTTTGATGAGTGAAAAAGGATTACTGGAAAAAATTAGGAGAGAAAATAAGTACAAAAGGCTGAACAAAAGCAAATATGATAACTTACTAATTTGCAATCAAGAAGGTTCTCATCATCACGAACATAAAGTAGGAACTGCTTTGCTGCATCTTCAACGTTAAACTTGCCGTGGACAAAAGGCAACACAACATTTCCATCTTTATCTCTATCCGCGTGATCATTCATTTGAAGCACATACTGCGTTTGGGTAATTCACAAAAGAACGTTAATGTAGTTCCCCTTAAGATGTTCGCTCCGACGCTTAATCAAAAAACGGATCACGCTTCTCTCAAAAACAGTATGCAGTTCACAATTCTCCCCATAATTTTTTTCATTTAAGATGCATGGGTTAAACACAAAAAAAATGTATGCAGTTCAGTACATTCCAAAACAAATTATTATGCACTATTTAATGCAGTTCACTCGAGCAGAAAAAATAAAAAAAAAGGAAAAAAGAGAAATACCGGGATAAACAAAGGGGACAGCAGAACGCGTTCGCCAGATCGATATACCACATTCATATGCTCGTCATTCTTCCAGTACCTGATGATATGATCCATCAATTCCGAGTCCATAAAACCACCTCTGGTGAAAGTTAAGAACATGTAGTCCACATTCACAGTATAGACTTCGATAGGATTCCTGTGCATGAAAAGCGCGCACCTGCACAAAAGAAACGGCGAAGGTGGGGGGTTAGGAGCACAAAAGCAAAAACACAAAAGAACATTACACAGATTAAAAATCAAAAAAGCGAAAAAAACTAACGAAAAAAAGAACTGACTCGCTGTATTTCTGCCTGAATGTTGTGCTCGTGATGAGTTGCAAGACTTTCCTCATCTCCGCAAGATAGCTGAATCTCGCAGGATTCAACTTCTGTACAGGAGATCGAAACTTTGATGGCTTCTGCACATGCCTCTTATTTGATAGAATTAGTGCCTCGCTGTCCGTCGGGCGTTCCACAGCTGCGCTCCTAGTCCTCCTAGGCACTGGTGGTGGCCTCTCAAAATCATCATCACTATCTTCAGCATTCGGAGGGCTCACTCCTTTCTTCCCATGCTTGACATTGGTAGAAGATTTCTCAAGAGCTTTTTCATTCGAAGTGCCGGCGCCACTCCTCAACCTCTTACACACAGGTTCTTTCGCAAGCTTAACGGGGGGTTCATCAAGGGCAAGTTTCTGAATCGTTGGAGTGTGAACCTGAGTTTCAAACAAGGAAATACCACCTTGGTGTGCGCCTTCGTCAAAGCCTGCACACAAAAAATGTATAATGAGCAAAATGAAAAAGAATCATCAAGTTCACTAAGGAAAGTCATTTTAAACATACGAATGGGGTTCTACTAAAAAGCTTAACAAAAGTAGTGGACTTCCCCTCTCTGTATCAATGAAGTTCACTTAATAAAAAAGGGTGTGTGACTGAAAAAAAATGTAATAACCTTCTTTGAAAATTAAAAGTGATGTCAGGTCCAGACAGCAATGCGACGAGGTCAGCCAAGTATAGAGCATCGCCTTCCTGATGTAGCCAATGTGCTCCTTCCCAAACTTGGCAATCGTTTCACCATCCCAGGTCTACATGAATTGGAACATGTAAAATCCACAATCATGCCTGGAAGAAAACCAACACAAACACATTACTAATGCAGTTCACTCAGTAATGAAGTGCCACTGATGTTAGTAAAACAATGCAGCTCCATACACACAAGAAACCGAGGGAGAACAACCAATAACACATTAGTAATGCAGTTTGCTCAAGGGAAAAAGGTGCTTCTAATTTAGTAAAAACAATGCAGCTCACTTAAACAAAAAATCTGAAGGAGGAAAAAGAAAAAAGGAGAACAAGTACAAACCCGTTTCCCTGTTGCGGGACATTAATATGAGTCAGCGCAAAGCCATCAAGGGTGGGAGGGTTCAACAGCTCATAGCAGCTTGCGCTGCCATATTTCCAAACTTTTTTGATGTTCCTGACCATTTTCCGGAAGACAAGATTTGCAGCAGCGCTGTCGCCTTCGTTCAATGAGTCGAGAAACTCAAAACGCTTCTCTCGCAGGTTCAAAGTGACCAAGCAGTAGTGGCCTATCGCGTCCTTCATTGTTGCGGGAGGAGGGTCAAATGTTGCAAACATAAGCTGAAATAAAAAAAAAAGAATAAAACAAACCAGATAAGAAAATAGAAAAACAGAAAACTTATTTTCAAGATGACGACAAATGGTCAAAATACGTTACCAAGTTTTTCTTGTCCGCACGTTCCTCTGCGCTTGAAGAAAACATCTTTTTCAAAGCCCTATTTGTGGCACCTCCGTTCCAAATGGAATTCTGCAAAAAAGACAAAACTAGAGAGTTAATGAAAATGCTCATAGCACAAATAAAAATTGGACGAGGGGATAAAATATAAATTAATAAAAATGCTTACACATAGGTTGTACGGGACAATCATCGTTTGAGATCCTTTGAACCTCTCAGCTAGCATAGAGACGCCAATGTTTGCGAGGCACGTGCTCAACATTCCATACGACCAAAAAGACTCACCAACATGACCGATAGTAATATCACCAAACTCGCCCTTGAACGCAACTAGATGCCTTCAGACAAGAAAAAAAAAGCCTAGCAAAAAGTGATAAGATGGGTGCGTCCCTGAAAAAATAACATATTAAATAACCGGGGCGTAAGACAAAAAATGTCATACTGCTTCTTCTTGTCCCTCCTAGCCCTCGTAACAGCGTCATATAACTCATTGTATCTTCTCATAAGAGCTGGATCAACCCTTGAAGGAGTAACAACAGGTAATTCCTCATCTGCATACAGAGTGGGAACGATATCAGATAATAAAACACACACGGTCCATTTCGCCCCCGGGAAAGAACAAAAATAATGCAGTTCGCTTACCTTCGGTTTCAGAATAAACTTCATGCGGCTGCTCATATACATCTTCGCTGAGCGTCAAGTGCTCCAACCCGATAATATCATCGTCAAGCGGCGCTTGATTGCTCATGTCCTCAGAGAGTCTTGGCTGTTCCTCTTCAGAAACAATCAAAACTGCCTCAGCTGGAACTTTTGTTGTATCGGCTGGGAAAGCCAGATTGCCAACAGATTGCTCAGGGGCGCGAGGGACGACACAAAATTTCTCAGGCACCTCATCGCCAAGCAACAAAACATTAGGCCCAACAACACCATCAATGCCAGCGGATCTCCCTGCATCGTCAAATCCGACTCTAGGAGTTCCTTCTGTCTCTTCTGCAATTTCAACTGTAACACCAAGAGCTCCTTCTTTCTCTTCATGCTTATCACAATCCACGATATCCTCCCTTCCTTCTCTCTCTTGTGCCTTATCAGCCTCAACAGGACACTCCCCTCCTTCTCTACCTTCTGCCTTATCAACCTCTGCATCAGGCTCCTCCCCTCCTCTCCCTTCCACATTATCATCCTCAATGTTGCGCTCCGCTTGGATTTCAACATTTAATCCGCAGTTCTGATGAGTTAAAAAATAAAACACATTAAACAAAAAAGATATAATGCAGTTCACTGATAAAACGGACCATGAAGCTCCCATGAAAAATAAAAAATAAAACACAAAAAATGCAAAAATTCTCTATACTCACCAGGGAAGCGTCGTCGCCTTCCATCTCTTTACACTTGTCAGCCTCCTCGTCCTTGCCAGCGTCACCCTCTGCCTCCTTCCCATGTATTTCCACGTTTGATTCGGCATCCTAAAAACATTAAAACATAAATAAAACTATTATCCAAATCTGCAGTTCTTCAACTAAAAAACCAACACCAGATCATGCAGTCCACTGCTAAAAAAGATGATGCTTCTTCTCTAAACAACAATTGCAGTGCACTACCACTACTGGTGCACGAAATACAAAAAAAGTTAAAAACTGCAGTTCGCTGCCACTGCTGGTGCAAAAAATATGATTGTTTGTTTTGGACACTACAAAAAATTAAACAATGAAGTTCACTGTAACAAAAAAAAGGAAGAAATCAAACCTTGTCGATGACGACTTCGTCAATAGGATTGTCTTTGGCAGCTTCGTCAACGGGGGACAATGGCCTGTCAAACAAATAATTAGAATCAACACCGTCATGGTCCTGGTGGTCATCATCACGACAAGCGTTAGCCTTAGAAGATTCTCCTCCACACTGTGAAAACAACAAAAGGATGCGAAAACAAATAGTCAATGCCACAAACACACAGAAAAAAGAGATAACAAATATGGGTAAAAAAACTGTTCGCATATGAAAAAAAGACATACATCCACATCTGCGGGGTCGGGCAAAGAAGGCCGGACAACATTTTCATGCCTGTTCATTTCCTTCACAATTGCATCAGCTTCCTGCTCATACGTAGCACACCTGTCGTCCTGAGACTGCTTAAACTGAACGAATGAAGACCTGATATTCGTAACAGTCTGCTTAAGGAATTCAAGCTGCCCACAGTCAAAGTTATGAGCGGCCTCGATTTCTGCTTCAGAAGGGCCTTTGCCTTCAGGAAACAATCCGGCAATATTCCTCATCCTGGAACCGGATGTTGGGAAATCACTAGTTATATTGATGACCCTTTCGAGAAGCTCATCGACCTAAACAAATCTATTGCAATCACCAGAAGCCTGGCCAGAAAAACCTCCAGCAGCCGCCCTAGCAAATCCACGAGCCCGTCGAATTGGAGCCGCCCTAGCAAGAGGCTCACAAAACATTTCAGGCGCTTCGGCAACTGCAGTCCGCTTGTACACAATGTCCGCTTTCGCCTTCCACTGAAAAAATTAACAAAAAAAAGAGATGCAGTTCACAAAATAAAGTACATAAGAGGTTCACATTTAGCATGTGCGAAAAAAAGGAATAAAACAAAAACAAAGGCTGGCTATGCACTCACCGGTAGCTTGCCAAACTTGTAAGAGTCCAGGTGTATCTTTCCCCTGACAATGATGTCGGCGTTTTGAATCTTCTTCAACTGCACATGGGACAGTATTGCGGCGCGTGGCGTGCGTTTATCCATAACCGATACTTTTCGAAGATTCAACGAATCCAGGTACATGAATAGGGGCACGATGGTGCAACCCTCAGCGCAGTTCTGCTTGCTCCCTTTAGAATTCCACTTGTACACAGCGGCCTGCAGCTCGTCGACAACAAGCTGACAAAAGTCCATGCTAGCCATAGATGCAATATCCAAGTTTTCAACCATAGCAGCTACCCTGGACAACCGAGTTGCGGGGCTGGGACAAAGCAAGCATTGGAAGACAATGAGAAAAAAACCTTCACCGTCTTATTAACCTTCGCAGGGTCCGCAGCCAGCGTGCGAAGTAAAATAAGCAGGTCCTTCGCATCTATGCTACGAGAACGGTTGAAACCAAGTTCATCCTTCAGATTAGTCAGCGAATCATCATGGCCGGTGGCAGCAGGCCTGGGAGCAGCGTGAGAACCCATAGGGAAATCAAAAATGTGATGGACAACCTCGCGATTGATTTCCAGAACCTTGTTTGGCCCGCAGTCCAATCTCATCGTGTCAGGGTCGATCTTTCCCATCAGCTTGCACATCAAAACACAAGAAACATTCTTCTCTAATTTCAGGTCAAAGACAATGCCAAAACCTGCTTGCCGCACCAAAGTTCTGTGCGCCTCAGCCAACAAAGTGACAGCTTTGATTACGTTTGGAATGGACAACCGAACAGTCTTGTTAAAACGCCATTCATGCGCAACATCATCTTCAGACTTCTTCCTCTTGGTACTCTTAGCAGTGTACAAAAAAAAGAATAAAAAATGCAGTTCACATCAGCAAACTCATGCCAAACAACTTAAAAAACAGAAGAAAAAGTAAATAAACAGCGTATACCTTACTAACATCAACATCCTCCTCATCAGAATCACTGTCCAGCGCTTCTTCAGCTGCATTTTCCCGCGCAAGCTTAGATCGACACTCAGAATCGTCCGCGCGTCTCCGCTTTCCTTGAATCCCATCCACATTAACCTCGGCATAATTAGGTCTCTTTGAGTAATCAACACGCGGGCTCCGGCGTGGAGAACTTAAACCTTGCTCTGAAACAGTGTTGAGTTTTCTCTTCACAGGATTCTTTGCGGAGGCAAACTTAGCAGACTTCTTTGAATCTGCAATCCTCCTTCCTATCTCCTTACCCTCCTCAAACTTTACTTGCTTCGCCCTATGAGCCTTCACAAAAGTATTACCGAGCGCAATCGCTTTCTGCCTTCTCCTCTCAACATCAGCTGCAATCTGATCACGGACCATCCAATCCTGTGTAACTGGCTCTGTGCCATCAACAGATTGCGACTGGGTTTCACTCAATTCAGGTGGAATGTTGCCCTGATCAGATGTACCGCCACTGACAACATCGGCTGTGAAATAACGTGTAATCAAATAGTTAACACCACCACCCCCTGACCCACCAGGAGATAAAACTGTGGGTGAAAAAACATAAGAAAGATATGTGTGTGAGAGGGAGACCTAAACTTAATGCAGCTCATATCAACTTGGAAACACAAAATGTAGAAATGCAGTGCTCTTTTCTAGCAGTTTATGTTTAACAATTAAAACATAACAGTAAACCTAAAAATCCAGTTCATGTCGCTTGAATATCATATTGACGCATGTCAGAAAATGGACATTGGTAAAGGGATATATGATGCAGTGCACAAATTCGTTCAGTGACCAATTGACCACATATAAAAAAGAAGTGCGCTTAGATATACAAAACAAAACAAATTCATGCAGTTCTGTGAGAGGCAAAAACTAAAACTTAATGTAGCTCATATCAATTTGGCAACCGCATAGTGGACAGACAAAAAAAATACAAAGCAATGTCCAAATGCAGTGCACTTTTAGCAGTTAATGTTTAACAATTAAAACATAACAAGTAACTTAATGTCGTTCCAAAAAAATAAAAACAATGAACCTGAGGTAGTTCATAACAGTTTGCCACATGTCCGAAAAATGGGCCTTGCTAAAAAGGAATCTAAGATGCAGTGCACTATTTCGTTCAACAAAAGAAGTAAATTGACCCTGTATGAAAAATGCAGTTCACTTTGATGTAGTTACCAGATGGGGAAGCCGTTCTAACTGGTGACGCATCAATTGGGGAGGAAGAAGCCATGTTGTGTCTGCAATCAGAAAGGCATAATAATTAAACCCTAGAAAGCAAACCCCAAAAGCAGGCAGAGAAAAACTTTCAATCCATAGGGCGTTGCAATTTCAAGCATACAAAACAACCTTAAGAAGAGAATGCTGGCTCGAAAAATAACCCTAGCGGAAGATCTAGAACGGGTTGGGGCACGATTTGGGGCTCACCGTGGGACGATGTGACGGCCGGACGAGGCGGGTGCGGACGGCGACGGCGGAGGAAGCGCCCTACGGACGGCGGCGGCTGCGGGCGTCGACGCTGTCCACCACGAGAGAGCACCTACGGACGGTGGCGGTTGCGGGCGTCGTCGCTCTCCACCACGAGAGCACGAGGGCGGGGGGGTTTCTGTGCGGGCACGGGGGAGAGGAAACGGAAGGGGCCAAGGGGGGCTGCAACAAAAGTAGAAGAAAAAGAGAGACTTAATAAGTAAAAGGCCAACAGGCCGACAGGTCATAGACAAAAAATAAAAAAACATCTCGGTTGTAACACGATGCAGTTCGCTCACGGAAAACGACTCGGCTTCTGAAGCGATGCAGTTCGCTTACGGAAAACAATTCCGCTTCTGAAGCGATGCAGTTCGCTTACGGGAAACGATTCGGTTCGCCTGCCCTAAAATAAATGCGCCCACTATCGCCCGAAGCGCCGCGCCCCCGCTCCTCTATCCGGCCGGTTGCAAGCCGCGCGAAGGCCACGATCATCACGAACCCACGATCGCCAACACGGTTGGGGGACGAGATCGTGGCCTCGGCAGAAGTTGCTGCCGCTCCACTTTAAATCCCGCACTCCATTAACCTGATCGTCCGCACAAACACACGACGCTGCCCTTCCTCCTCCTCTTCCTCCTCTTTGCAGCCATGCCGTTCACCAAGACCTACGACGAGGTCCATGCGCACGGGAAGACGAAGCTGAAGGTGATCTACACCAACGACGTGCACGCCATGGCGTCGTAAGAGTACAAGACAGTTCTCCAGCGGCGCCGCCAGAAGATCGTCGGCATCGACCTCAAGTACACACCCAACAAGACCAGAGCGGCCCTGATTCAACTATCCATCGGCAAGTACCACCCAGTGCTTCTTTTCCAGGTATGTGGTACAATGGGCGAGAGATGCATCCCTTTCGACAGGTTCCTCGGCGAACCAAGGTAAGCAAGTCTGTCTGCCGAGTATGTGTTGCAGTTCTATATGCCTATGTATGCAGTGCCGAAAAGTATAACTTGCGGTTCACTTCCCTTAGGTTCGAGTTTGCTGGCTTCTCCATCGAGCAGGACAAGGAGAAGCTTTCACGCTGCAACCTCCACATCCCCAACTTCGTCGACATTCAGGCGAACTGGAGGGTGCCTGATGGAACGAAGCCACTGGACTTACTTGCCGATGTAGCTGCTGCCATCATCGACGACGAATACGCAGACATGAAGACAAAGATGACAAACCACGACCATAGCCTGTGGAGTTCGATTCTCGGCCCGACGCACGTCGAGTATGCTGCCAAGGACGCCTACACTGCGTTCGAGGTATGGCACCGAATCACCACAATGCAGAAAGGCCTCGAGCGCGCTGAAAAAGAGAAGACCAGGAAGCGCCCGAGGTCATCGTGGAGGGTGGGGGGCAAGGGGGGATCAACTTCCACCTCCAACTCCAACGGGTGGAACTGGTGAAGCAGGCCAGATGCTGATAGCCAAGGATACCTATCGCAAGTGCTCGATTTGTTTCCTTCTGCTTATGTAGATTAGTTTGCTTTCATTGTAGTTTGCTTTGGGACAATGTTTGCTTATGTTGCGTTAGTTTGCTTGATGATGTACTTTGTTAATTATGACCGCAGAACCTTGGTTTCTATCTATCAACAATATGCAATTCTCAGTAGTCTGTTTTCCGTATGTATATTGCTTCAAACTGCTGTTGTAGCTATGATACACATAAAAAACAATCTATCAAAGCAGTTCACAAAGAGTATTCTTTCACAAAACTGCTGCTATTATAATGGTTGATGCAGTCCTCTTTTATTAAAAAAACTCTAGTTCCGTATGTGGATTAAAAAAAAGCTCGGTGGGGGTTTCCAGTATGGATAATCTTAAACTGCTGCTGCTGATAGGATGCACATGAAAAACTATATGTCAAAAAGCAGTTCACTTATACTCAGAATTCTTATAGGAAATACACTAGAAGCCACACAAAAATGTCAAATTATTACAACAAAAATGACTCATGCTGCTGCTGCTCAAGCAAGACTGATCTAAAGCAAATTTAACTTGATTTCCAAACACTTTGCATGCCTATAAAACATAGCCATGACAACATCCCCAGCCTGAAGACCAGCTTCCTCCACAAATTCCTTCCAGCCATCTTTGAGAACCAAACAATCATCAGAGCCAACAGAATACATAACATCAACATCAGGATATCAATTCTTGCTAACCAAGACCGAATTAACACAGCTTTCTGTTACCCTGACTAGACCAGAAGGGAATTTCTGCAAGCAAAACAACAAGAACAAAAAAAATAAGAACAAATAAGAAAAATATTACAATCTTCAGAAAATATATTGCTGCTACAATCTTCATAAAAAATATTAATGTCAACATATAATAATATTGACTAGACAAAATTACTGCTGCTCCTACAATGTTCATAATAAAAACTTTTGTGTGAAAAAGCAGTTCACTTATACTTAGTGCACTTATACTGCTACAAAAATTCAGATAGTGTTAACTACAAACTACACATGAAAAAATAATATGCGAGAAATACATACCCATGAATCACTGACATCATCGTCAGTCATCTGATGGACGAATGGAGCCCGAAATCCAATACCTGAAGAATAGAGAAGGGAACAGAGCGCGCTGTGCCGCTGCCTCTGGTTCAGAACCAAACCTTCAGAAAAAACGCATGTCTCCAGCATGGGCTCCAACCTTGCCAGGCAGCCGCACGCGCAATCCATTGCCAGGCGTAGGATCTGGTTGGGAAAGAAACAGATCGAGGAAGAGTGGCGCCGCCAGGGATAAAGTGAGATGGGAGCTGCCAGGGATAAGGTGGGAGGGGAGCCAATTGACCCACCAATATATATATATGTAAAGACACAATACAAAAAAAACGACAAATAAAGCAGTGCGGTTACATAACAATGTGCATTTCGCATTGCATATTACTGCAGTCCACCGCGCTTGACCAAGAAAAAAAACTTATCAAACTTGTCACCCACACAACCGTGGCTGTAATGCAATTCATACAGACTCGCATTGCATATTAATGCAGTTCACCGGGCTACAAATATTCACTGCGCATTGCATATTACTGCAGTTCACCGCGCATTGCATATTACTGCAGTCCACCGCGCTTGACCACGATTCGCAGACGAAAAACACAGCCTGCAAAGTAGTTCTAGCAACTATATAATGCAAACAATCTCAAAAAACATCTTGAGTAATGACCAGAGCCAGTGGCGCCCGCAAGAACACAAAAAACATGGACAAAAAAGTTAAATTCTTCAAAATTAACAACTTAATCCGCTCCAATTCATACGGATAGGATCAAAGGCAGCACATAATTGCCGAAAACAACAGAAAATTACATACAAAACACAACAATTTCGATCCGGACGGGGAAGGACAGTGAACTGACGTTTTTGCGCTAGAACAGAGAGATACTCGACCAATTATACTAAAATTTCAATCCTATAAGCAAATTAATCTGTCGCGGAATAACACAAACATGAAGGCGAAATTAGTAACACACTAGGACCGCGCTATAAAATCGAATACAAAAAGCCAGCAGGAGGCAAAACTCCTGCACGAGCGGAAGAACAGACGCAGATCCGCCAAATCAAACGATTTCCGTCGTTTTCTCGATGAATTCAGTGTTTAATCACATATTAAATCAGCGCACACACAAATAAACCAATAGAAATTGATCAAACTAGCCAGAAACGCTGCTCCATGAAGGTTTCCTACTGCCCCTCTATGTGGTTCGCAACAGAAGAAGGAAGCAGTGCGCATAGCTTTCCAATGCAGTATTTCAATGCAGTTCAGAAGTGTTATGAGAATATTATTCTCATAATGTTATGAGAATAGACCGGCTGTATATATCGTGTTTGGTTTGTTATTTTAGTAGAGATTACGGCCCATGAGATTTCAAGGCCCATGTATAGAAATACGGTTTGTAAACCGCCAAAGAGATGTAACTTGAGGGATAAGAAAGAAAGGGCAGAGACCGAGGCGGACACGAGTGCCCTCCCACTCCTAGATCCGGGGAAGTTATCGTATTTCTGGACCATATCTCTAGAGGCCTCCTCCCCCCTCCCCGCCGGCGCGCCGCCCCCGCCGTGCGCCGCCCCCTCCCTTCCCGCCAGCAAGCCTCCTCCACCCTCCCTCCCCGCCGGCACGCCGCCCCCTCCCTCCCCGCCGGCGCGCCTCCTCCCCCTCCCTCCCCGCCGCCGGCGCGCCGCCCCCTCCCTCCCCGCCGGCGCGCCTCCTCCCC
>LR738712.1:433354981-433422882 GCA_902687465.1 Secale cereale | reverse complement strand
CGCCTCCTCCCCCTCCCCGTCGACGCGCCGCCCCCGCCGTGCGCCGCCCTCTCCCTCCCCGCCGTGCGCCGCCCCCTCCCTCTCGCGCCGCCGCCTTCCTCCCCTGGCCACCGATGGTGCCGACACCATCCTTCCCTAGCCGCTGCTCGCGCCGCCGTCCTCCCCTGCCCCCAGCTCGCATCACAGCCGCCCTCTGCCACGCCGATAGTCCGATGACCAAGGTGCTTCAGTCCAAATCCATGTGCGGGGAGCTGCGAGGATGAACTGATCCGTACAAACAAAAATGGTGGTCCGTTCTACAAAGGGAAAATGATTTAATTAAAAAAATATTGGTCAGTACAAGTTAATAATGGTGGTCCATTCTACAAAGGAAAAATGATTTAATTAAAAAATATTGGTCAGTACAAGTTAATAATGGTAGTCTGTTTGGAATAAAAGAAATGACAGAAATTCGAATTGTAAAAGTTCAAGCAAAAAGAAACTCATGCAATTCAAAATGGTAAAAGTACAAGTCGTAAAATAAGAGAAGTTCAGCACATCATTGCAAAAAATGTTTAGTTAAAAAGAAGAATAAAAAACATATTCTTTTTGATAAAAATATCATTCAGTTCGCTTTCATAAACCATGCAAGTACATGTGCGACGATACAATAAACCGTTGAGAAATTACGACAAAAAATATTACCCAAAAACAGAGCAAAGTCTAGTTAGTGAAAACACGCTTATTACAAAACCATGCAAACATTAGTACAAACTCTTTTTTCAGAACCATGGAAATTACTCTACAAAAAACAGGCAGTACAAAGACACAGATATATCAGTACGAGTACTCTGTTTTTCAGATGGGAAAACAACAGGATCCGTCTTGCCGTATTCAAAATTACTCATCAAATATTACGAATTTGAGTAAACGTTCAATATGACTAAGTTTCGCAATTTTGATAGCTATCCAACGGTATACTATTTGCCCCGTTCCGACAAACTTTTTTAAAAAATCACATTCAAAATCAAATTTTACCGTATTTGAATTTGTTTTAGAACCGAAAGGAATTAGAAAAACATTTCAATACGAAAAAGTTGCGCATTTTTCATAGCTTTCCAACGCCGTATCATTTGCGTTAATCCGACAAACCGTTTGAAAAAAATCTTGAAAATACGTTTCGCACAGAATTTCACCATTTGTCAAATTACTTTTAAATCGTATAGAGTTAGAAAAAACAATAGATACATGGAAGATGCGGATTTTCATCAGCTTTCCAACACCATCTTATTTGCTCAATTCTGAGAAACCGTTTGAAAATTACGTCCAAAATATGATTCACATTTTCGGTTTTCAAAAAAACGGTTTTTCTAAAACTGCCCTTAAACCGTGATGATTTTATAAAAACAAATTATATGATTGTAATGTAGACGTCAAGGGCTTTCCAAAAATATATTATACGCCCCGTTTCGACAAAAAACAATTGCGCAAAATTTGAAATAAAGAAAACGATTTGTTAAACAGAAATAATATCATCAGTTCGCCGCTCGTAATACATTAGTACAACCGCCTGAAACCGTCAGTTCACGAAGGGTAACAGAATAATATTCTGTTACGCGTAACAGAATAGCCCAGATGTATATATATATATATATATATATATATATATATATATATATATATATATATATATATATATATATATATATATATATATATATATATATGTTGCTGTTATAAGAATGATCATGATGCCCTCATGTCCGTATTTTATTTTATCGACACCTCTATCTCTAAACATGTGAACATATTTTTTGATATCGGCTTCCGCTTGAGGACAAGCGAGGTCTAAGCATGGGGAGTTGATACATCGATTTTGCATCATGCTTTTGTATCAAAATTTATTGCATTATGGGTTCTTACTACACATGGTGTCACAATAATTATGTCTTTTGTCTCTTATTTTACAAGGTTTACATGAAGAGGGAGAATGCCGGCAGCTGGAATTCTAGACTGGAAAAGGAGCAAATATTGGAGACATAGTCTGCACAACTCAAAAAGTCCTGAAACTCTACGAAAGTCAGTTTTGGAATATTAAAAAAATATTGGGCGAAGAAAGCACTAGAGGGGGGCCACCCACTGTCCACCTGGCAGCCCCCCGATGTCCATCTTCTGGTATAAGGTGTCTTCTGCCCTGAAAAAAATAAGGAGGAAGCTTTCAGGACCAAGCGCTACCGTTTCGAGGAGAAACTTTGGCGGAACCAATCTAAGGCTCCGGCGGAGCTGTTCTGCCGGGGAAACATCCCCACGGGAGGGGGAAATCATCACCATCGTCATCACCACCAATCCTCTCATCGGGAGGGGGTCAGTCTCCATCAACATATTCACCAGCACCAGATCCTATCAAACCCTAGTTCATCTCTTGTATCCAATCTTTGGCTCAAAACCTCAGATTGGTACCTGTGGGTTGCTAGTTGTGTTGATTACTCCTTGTAGTTGATGCTAGTTGTTTTATTCGGTGGAAGATCATATGTTCAGATCCATTATGCATATTAATACCTCTCTGATTATGAACAAGAATATGATTTGTGAGTAGTTATGTTTGTTATTGGGGACATGGGAGAAGTCTTGCTATAAGTAGTCATGTGAATTTGGTAGTCTCTCCTCTAGTGGTGTTATGTGAATGTCGACTACGTGACACTTCACCATTGTTTGGGCCTAGAGGAAGGAATTGGGAAGTAATAAGTAGATGATGGGTTGCTAGAGTGACAGAAGCTTAAACCTAGTTTATGCGTTGCTTCGTATGTTTAGGTTAACCTTAATAATTCTTTTGTAGTTGCGGATGCTTGCAATAGAGGTTAATCATAAGTGGGATGCTTGCCTAAGAAAGGGCAGTACCCACGCACTGGTCCACCTACATACCAAATAATCAAAGTAACGAACGCGAATCATATGAGCGTGATGAAAACTAGCTTGACGATAATTCCCATGTGTCCTCGGGAGCGTTTTCCATTATATAAGAATTTGTCCAGGCTTGTCATTTGCTACAAAAAGGATTTGGCCATCTTGCTGCACCATATTTATTTTATTACTTGTTACTCGTTACAAATTACCTTATCACAAAACTATCTGTTACCGATAATTTCAGTGCTTGCAGAGAATATCTTACTGAAAACTGCCTATCATTTCCTTCTGCTCCTCGTTGGGTTTGACACTCTTACTTACCGAAAGGACTACGATAGATCCCTTATACTTGTGGGTCATCAGGGGCTCGCAAGGTTCTGGTACCTCCTCCATCGGGATTGCCCGGCACTTGGCCTCGTGAGCTGCTAGGATGCCCTGCATGTGGCGCTAGTGCAAGGCAGCCATATTCTGTAGGCCGAACGGCATACAGATGTAGCTATGCGGGGGGGCCCGCACACCGGCTGACAGGTATAGCCATAATTGCTCCTGAGAAGTAGCCCTGTTGAGTCACGCGATGTTGATGCAGATGTGCAACTCGCTACCCACGTCATGGGCGGCAGCTACACTGGATGATGCGGGGCGATGCTCGCCACACATGGCTCGTGCCCCCTGAAGCTCCTCCGTCACCTTGGTGATGAACTCTTGAGCGCATGGCGCCGCCTGCCTTGCGCCTTGCTCGTGTAAGCGCGCTTTGAACCACACCTCCACGTGGTGCCCGGACGCCTTCCTCGTGCCACAGGTCAGGTCAGAGGCCCTCCAAACGAGAGCCCCGAGCCCGTCCTGAGAGAGGCAGTAGGCGCACCTTCCTATGCTAGAGTGAAAGGCGCCACCGCAGTGGGCACGGGGCGTGAGTCACGATCACCGGGTGCCCCAGCTTCCTGACGTCCTTGGGGAAGGAGCCGCTTCTTCTTGGTGTGGCCTGAGGAAGTAGGGTGGCGTCCTTGCCATCGATGTTCTAGACCGCCGCAGCCTGATAAGCACGCTCGAGGGAGCACACTGCATCCTTCTCGTCACAGGTGACCATGATGATGCCACCTCTTCCTGGCATCTTGAGGACATTGTAGCCGTGGTGAGTTGCCGCCAGGAACTTGGTGAGGGCCAGGTACCCAAGGATAGCATTGTATGGGAGGCGAATGTGGGCGACGTCGAAGTCAATGAGCTCTGTGCAGTAGTTGTCGCACTTGCCGAAGGTGACTGGGAGATGAATCTACCCAATGGGGATGGTGGATGTCGGGGCCGGATTTCGGGAATAAAATATTCCAGAAATTAACCCCTAGTGTCATCACCAGCCCAGGATTACTGTTACCGGTGGACACATCCTTGTTACAGATTACCAAGCATTTACAAGAATTTGATACAAGACCATAAAGGTCTGCTGATACAACCATGACTCCGGTGGTGGATGAAGGAATTGGCTTGTGGATCTCCAACATTGATGGGGCTCCATTCCCACAGGAACAGCTGACCCGGATAACTCCTATCCTGCGTGGCTGTACTCCTAGGCTTCGCACGGACGTCACTGCATTATTCCTCGCAAAGCCCATAACCTGGCCAAGTAAATAGCCAGGGACAAGCCTGTGAGTACGTTTGAATGTACTCGCAAACATCATGGACAAAAGATATAATAAATGCAGCAAACAATTATACGGTCATGATGAAATAAACTATATGCATATGCTCATGATGGACTTATATTAAATGCATGCTGACAGGAATTAAAAAAACATGGCATGGTGAATAATGGCTAGTGCAGGAAAATAAATATTAGTACCAATAAAATATAAAAGAAATGCCGGTCGGATGTCAAGTGACACCACGATCGGTCTTAAGAAGAAATGCCAGTCGGGTGTCTAAAGGAGAAATCGGACGATACCATCCGAGAACTCAGGCGACGCCACGAAAGGACTTGAAAAGAAATGCCAGTCGGGTATCCACAAGAGTAGTGGCGTGATAAACCGCCTGACACTCGAGGGACGCCTCAGAAAGGACTTGGAAATAAAGGCGAGTGTCCGGGGTAGACTAGCCAGCCCCTGAGACACTCTGGAAATTAAAATAAGAGCAAGGGGTTAGTTCATAAATATAATCATATCATCAAATATATTCATGGTAACACCAGTAACAACGATAATTATCCTGCAAAATAACCATGCTCAATATTTTAAAAATATTTCCTCCGGAGACCGACTCTAAGACCGACACTTGACCAACCCAGACTGTAGTCCTTAACCGCGGACACGGCTATTCGAATAGATACGACTCTGCAGAGGGTGTACTCTTTACCCACAAGTATAGGATTTCTTTAATCAGTATCGGGACACTGACTAATTCCCATTATGGTCTTTGGGTTGAAAACACACCTAACCAGCACACACCAGCTTAACTTTTCTGCTGCCAGGAGTCACCCAAAACAACAGTTAAGTAAAACTCTAAGTCGGAGAGGCTACAACCTCCATGAGCATGGGATCACTATTCAAACGCGCGGATTACAAGGGTACACTCCCTCTCGGCTACAACCGGAAACACCCATGCTCCCTGACCCGATGACAGGATTTAGTCCACCGTCGTGGAAAAACCTCATCGTGGCCCTCTGTACGGTGTGTGCACGGAAAGGGGTTAACAACTTACTAAACCGTACCCTACCCGTGGCAGAGACAAGTGGTAGTACGAAACAAGTATGGGGGTTACTGGAACAAGACTCGATCTACGGTCGACTCAGGAGGCTAATGATTCTAGCAATGGTTAGCACAACAAAAATTATTCTCTCAACAGTATCACCAGGACAGGGCTACAACCCTTGCCTGCTTCCACATATGTCTCATGACACCACCGTGTCAAAATATGGCCCGTGCCCACCGGCACGTCCAAAACAGGAGCACACTCCTGGATTCTCATAGCTCATGCATGTTGCACATTTGAAGGGGATGCATGCAAGAAAATATAATCATGACCATGCATGCATGCCATACTTCTATCCAAATGCCAAACTTATTAAAAGTGACAAACATGCCCTAAATATTCTAGCCAACAAATTATCACAGCATTCATCATATCAAATGTTCAAAATGCTTGCCTTGAGCATGCAGGAGTATTGGGTGTATACCAAAAGTTTTGAAAAAAATTATCTCCCCTCCATTTCCTATTTCAAAAGAATATTTGAATTACCACATATAGCAAAAATAGTGATAAAAGTTGATTGGAAGATTATGAAATAACCTTTTAAATAAACTAGATCAAATTTTAGGAATATCAGAAAAAGAATGGAATTATTTGGAGTTCATGTGATTTACCTATGGAATTTACAAGCTGGACAATAATGAGTAAATGGATTATTTGTTTTAGCCAGTGGATATAAGGACTAGGAAAAATATTTACCTAATCCAGATAAATAGGGCATGATTTTAAGAGTCTGTAGAAATTGGAATCATCGAATTTGGTGCAGAATTGAGTGCTGTGGGATTGTTGGAAGTTTGCTGGAGAAGAAAAATGAAAAAGAGTTGAGATGCGTCCTGAGCGCGGAATAGCTGAGCGGCGCTACTGGGCCCAGCCCAGTCGCTTGGTGGTATGGGAGGCTGCTGACGCCGAAAACGTATTTTTAAGGAATACGTTTTCCGTTAGCGAAAACGTCGTCTTGTGACTACGCTTCCACTCAAACGGCGGGTCCCGCGGATTGAGCCGCTGACGAGCGGGGCCCGCGCCTGCTTTCTTCCTCCTGGCGCCATCCCCCTCTCTACCCCGACAGGAAACAGAGGAGCTCCGGCCATCGCTGGCGCCGGCGAGTGGGGGCACGGCGGCCTCAGGCGACGGCGGGGATGGATCCGCTGCTTCATCCCGCGCCTGTGGGTGGTAGAATTTGGGCCGGGGGTAGCCGGAGTGGAGTACAACACCATGACCCAGAGGCGGCCGAAGTTGGATCGGGACGAAGCCATGGCCGTCTTGAGTACTAAATGGGGGGCGGGAGGCTTCTGTTGTGGTGGTGAGGTTCTTCTGGTAGTGCTAGGTGGAGAGGAGGGGTCAGGGTGGAGGTGATTTTGGCCGAGGCTTGGCTACGGCAATGGCGGCCGGAGATGGAGGGGATGAGCACGGGAGTTCTAGGGGCTTGGTCAGGGGAAAGATGGGAGGGAAAGAGGGTGGTGTGCTGCTGATCGGGGAGCCGGGGTGGCTTTATATAGCACGGGAACGTCGGTTCCCGTGGCTTCCAGAGAGCGGACACGGCGGATGGCCATTAATGGAGAAACGCGGACGGTGGCGAGGCCGGTGAGGTCGGTGGCAGTGGTTAGTGAGGTTGGCGAGGGCGGTGGCGTGGTCGGTACCCGCGGATGAGCTCGCGCTAATGGCAGTAAAGAGGGAGGGGCCCAGGGAGAGACGTGGCGAGGCAGGACTCGTCGGGCGGCGGCGGTGGTCGGCGTGGACGGTGGTGGCCGGCGCTAGGAGACGAGCGAGGGTGTCGGCAAGGTGCTAGGGGGTCATGTTGATCCAGAGAGGGGCTCGGGCGAGCAGGGGAGGCAGCAGGGCAGTGGCAGGGGCTCGGTGCCGACGTGTGCAATACGGGCGCTCTGGACACGATCTGCGCACGCGCACAACGTGTTTGAGAAAATGCTATTTTGGTCTAGGGGTTTTTGTTGCAAGTGAGACTTGATAGTGTCATGCACTTGGGTACGTGAGGGCTAGTAGACATGTTGGTTTGGCCAAAAGATCAAGTCTCCAATGTAGTTAAGAGAGGGGCCAAATTCTATCCATGCCCACAGGGTGTTTGATGAAATGCTAGGTCTACCTAGAGAGTTTTGTAGGGAGCTAAAATTGGCAGCATGATGTCTCCTTACATGATATAGGTAATGGTGGAGTTATTTTGGCAAAAGGAAAAACTTGATAGTGCAAGTTTTGAAGAATTTAGTTTCTGGACAGAAACTTGGGGACTGTATTTGGTGCAATAAAAAGAGGAATTTGGAGCTGATCTTCTGGAGTTAAGGGTTTGGTAGGAAGGACTAGAAGATGGCCAAGTATCAGAATCTTTGTAGCAAGAAATAATATGGTTGTAGTAGAAACCTAGAAATTGGACAGAATTAGAAATGAGGGTGATTCACTCAAAAGTTACAAAGGACAAAGATGGATTTTTGTAGAAAGGTGATCCGTAGGCATCACATGACTCCTCATAATTTTGGTGGAATTTTTACAGAATTATTTAAAATAGTTGTAGTGCAAACAGAAGCATTTCAAGAGTTGAAAAAGCTATTAAAAGCATTTTTCTAGGGCAAAATTTTATTATGAAAATAATTTCTACTGCTATTAACCCAGTAATGAAATGTTTTAAGATGATTATCAGAGCCCACAAAAGTACTGCAAAATTCTATATGGAGGGAAGAAACAGAAACAAAAGGTTCTAAAAACACTAAAGAACTTTTGTAAATCAAAATTTTTGTTTCTAGCCAAATTTTATTTAAAGAAAAAGTAATTAAATTTTTGGGGTGTTACAGTGGAGCCATCAGTCACCCCTAAGTAGGGCTTGATGGTCAGCAGCTGGTCATATGGCACCTGGAGCGTGTCGAATGTCTCGGCGAAAAGGACGTTGAGTGTCACATCCCTAGTCAGTGCTTGCATTAGGACTAGCTAGAGTGTGCATCATGTTTACTTTGCAAAGAAACTTGAAATGGGAATGACAGAAACCCCAGCACCCCTCTTCTAACAACTAGGGTTTAATAAAATCTTTTCCAATATACCCAAAATGCCCTTCAAAAATGTTCATCGTTTCTACCTTGGTCTTAAACCTCTGCCAAAAATGGTGCACAATTTTCTAGGACACCCAAGGTCTCTGGATTAATTCATATGGTATTTGCATTTGGGCATTTAAATGCTATAAAATATTTTATGTGCCCAAATAATCATAAACTAAAATGTTCCATACTGTTCATATTATATACAGTGGGCATGACTAGTTCTATGAGTTATAAAAATGTTCTGGCATTTTTATTAATTCAACAAAGTTGCAATAGAAATGAAACAGAAAGTAAATAGAAAAAATAGGAAGAAGCAGACTTACCTGAGCCCACTTACCTACTGGCCCAGACGGCCCAGCCCACCAGGGGCATCCCCGTCTTCTTCGCCGTGCCAGCGCACGAAGCAGCTCGATGGTGAGCGCCGCCGACGCGCCGGCCACCTCCTGCCTGCCTGGCTGGCCCCTTCGACGCCCTGGATGGACCTGGACGACGCCACGCAGACCCCCTCGACCGCTCCCATCTCCCTTGTGTCTTTCCCCTCCTCTCTCCCCTCCGCCGAGCTCCACCAAGCGAGCTCGTCGCCGTCGATCGCTACCATCGCGCCCTACGCCACTCCCTCGCCTCCCCGACGCACCATTAGCTCCGCCGCATCGCCCCCAAGCTCCCCACCAACGTACACGACGCCAGAAGCCCTGCAACGCCCTCCCCGCCGTCGTCTTCAACCTTCGGCACCGGAGATCGCCTCCGCCCGTACGTCGCCGTCCGACCTCCCCCGAGCTCGCTTCGACGCTCTCTGCGACCGCTGTGAGCTCACGCTTCGCACCCCTCTCTCTACGGGCTTGATTATGCCTTGTAGCCGCCGCCCCCTTGCTGACCGTAGCTCACCGCCACCGGCCAACTCGCCGCCGTGGCCACAGCCACTGTGCCTCGCGGCTGAGCACGCCATTAGGATCAGTAGATCACCAGCAAGCTAATGCCAGCTCTAACTCCTCCTACCGTGCACCACAACGCCGTCCCGGCCAACTCCGTGCGAGCGCCGCCATGAACGAGCTCGTCCCCGTCAACTCCGGTGACCAATCGACCAACCCGTGGCACCGTTGGATGCTGTGCATCACCAGGAGTACATAGAGCCCATCCGCGCGACAAATGGTCGCCGGAACAAGGATTCCGACGAGTCACCACCGTGCAAAATGGTCGCCGCCGGCCAAACTCCGGCGGGCTGATGTGGCTTGTTAATTAGGAGCTAATAGTAATTAGATTAACCACCACAGTCACTGACAGTGGGCCCCATCGCTTACTCAAACCCAGTCAACTCTAGTTTTGACCGGAATTAGCTCCAGAGACACTGACATGAGGGACCCACCAGTCAAGTTTGACCTGGATCAGGTCTGTTGACTTGCTGACGTCAGCATGATGTCATGCTGACACAGTAAAGGATTTTCTAGGATTATTTGATTTAAAAACAATTCAGGAAATTCCAGAAAATGCTTTAAACTTCAAAAAATCATATAAATTCAGCAGTAGCTCAGATGGAAAAGATTTATATATGAAAATTGATCAAAAAAATCCAATCTTTCCAATGGCACTGGTTTCATGCATGTTTGAGCAAGTTAACCTTGTTGTATACTCTAAAACATGATAAAGCACTTAAATAAATAATAGTTTGAGTTTCAGTTTGAATCTTTGATTCAAATGGGCTCAAACCCTTCTGGTTATAGTTGCATTAGCCCAAAACACATGCATCTTGCCATATCATGAGCATGCATCATATTGTTGCATTTGTTTGCTTATTGATTGTATCGCCGATATTCTCCGTGTGAGGTCCTGCTCCCGAGGATACTTCTGCGTATCCAGCTGAAGAGCAGTACCCGACAACCACTCTGTCAGGCAAGCAATCATTGATCATTCCGATACAAACACATCTTCTCGCTCCTGCTCTCTTTTACTGCATTAAGGCAATAGCGTGTGAACTGCTACTTGTTGCGGTAGTTGAACCCTATTCCCTTGCATGACCTGTCATTGCCACAGTAAATAGTTGAAACCCACAAGCATGTGTAGGAGTTGATTGAGCCATGTGATGTCTGATCCACCATGCTATTTGTTTATGTTGCCTGCTATGCTTAGAGTTGTGTCAGGTCTGGTTCATCTGGGTGATGGATCAGAGTGAAACGATCATACCGGTAAAGAGAGGGAAGTGTGGAACATGTTTGGTAAAGGTATCGATGAAAGGCCATATAGGAGTACGTGGTGGGTTGTTTCATTGGAACCGACCATAGGACCTGAGATCGGTATGTGTGGTTCAAGTTACAACTACTACCACACATTGGGCCCTGAAATATGACCCCGCTTGACTTATTGACTACCATGTTCTCTGTCCAGGAGTTGCAACTAGTTTCTGGTGTTTGTAGTTTACTGGTGGTCGTGCACAACGTTGACCCTCAGGATGGGCTGTGATGCGACAGGTACATGGCACGGTGTACCGATTGCCCGTTTGGTGACTCGGGAACCCTGTACACATCGTTTGGGGCCGTGAGCGACACCCCGGCCAGATCTCCCCACAGACGGAACCCAAATAGGCGATAAACCTGGATGAGAGACTTGAGTGGTTGGTTAGGTCGTGGTCTACACCCACGTAGGCTTTCGCTTGAAGTCTGCCGAGCACATGTCGTGTGCAGACGCTAAGTGGTGAAAACATGTGTGAAGAAGTACACCCCTGCAGGGTTATCAATCTATTCGAATAGCCGTTGTTCGCAGTACGGACTACTTGGTTACTCTTACAGTTCATAGACAAGTTGATGGATACTACTAAAAGCCTCAAGACAAGTGTGAGTGCCGTGGATGCCCCTTTCGTAGGATGACGGAATCCTCGGTGGTGTATTGTTGTGGTGAGTAGAGGACTCGTGTACGTAGTAATATCTTGCAATCTGTTGAGAGTTCTAGTATAGGTTAATCCAAGATTCAAAGCTGGCTTTCTGCTATGAACTCCACTACCCCCTATTGATAATGTTGCATGTATGATAGGTTTTGTTGTAAGACTTGCTGAGTACCTTTGTACTCATGTTTGCTTAATAACTGTTGCAGAGGAGAACCCTGCCCCTTCTGATGGGTTCTACATAGACGTTGACATCGACGAGTAGCTTGCTACCCAGACGGAGATCTGGAGCTTGTGAAGGGCCTTGTAGATAGTCAGGCTACACCAAGCCTGTTTTATTTTCTAAGTTGTCTGTACTCAGACATGTAGCTTCCGCTTGTGCTTGTATGACTGTATGACTTGAGTGTTGGGTCATGTGACCCCTACCTGTATGGATATGTTATGTATGGCTCTTGGAGCCTCTTAAATAAAGTACTTTGAGTCATAGAGTTCTGTTGTGATGCAATGTTGTATTTGCACATATTGAGCATATTGTGTGTATGATTGAAATGCTTGGTATGTGTGGGATCCGACACCTAGTTGTTTTCCTTTGGTAGCCTATCTTACAGGGAAATGCCTCCTAGTGTTTCCAATGAGCCTTGGTAGCTTGCTACTGCTTGGAACACGTAGGCTGACCGGCATGTGTCCTTCTTCGTTCCCGTGTCTGTCCCTTAGGGGAAATGTCACGCGTTGTTCCTTTAAGTCCATGTAGCTTGCTACGACTTGGGTTCATACGTTGATGACCAACACGTTCGTTGCTGGGTCATGAATGCCTGTCTCTGTAATTTAGTGCCAATTTTGGTTTATAACTAGCCATGTCGGCCCGGGTTCTCTGTCATATGGATGCTAGCGACACTGTCATATACGTGTGCCAAAATGCGCAAACGGTCCCGGGCCAGGTAAGGTGGCACCCGTGGGGATACCGTGCGTGAGGCCGCAAAGTGATATGACGTGTTACAAGCTAGATCGGTGTGACTTAGGATCGGGGTCCTGACAGCGTTGGCATCAGAGCCGGACTGCCTGTAGGTTTCTCAAGCCAAACTAGTCGATGTTGACTCTAGAAAAATTCTTAGTTATATGTAGGAGAATTGATTGTGGAAGGTAACGTAAGGCTCTTTTTACTTCTTTACCTTATGCCCTTCTGATTTGAGTCAGTCTATTCTTTCTACGGGGGTTTAGGACTAGGCCTCTTATCCTTACTAGGTTCACGTGTTACTAATCCGTAGACACTTAGGATTGTTTGTTTCAAGCCTCAGTTCAGTTTCTACCCTTTTAGTATGATGATTAGTAGGACCCGGAACCTTGATATGGTATTGTTGAGTGGCTATGCTATCATTTGTATGATGTCTCATAATCTTTTTTTTGAGCATTTACAGTTGTTATGCTGCCCGAATTCTTCCAAAAATACTAATGCCTTTGCATTACCTCGTGTTTCAGATGTCTGGCCGCACACCTCACCAAGTGGTTCGTTTGACTCGGTGCATTAATATGCCAGGTCACACGGCCATGCTAGTCCGTGTGTTGACTGAGACCGGTTACCGCTGGTATCCTGAGTACACCGTGGAGGAACAGTACCGGGATTTCAATCAGAGTCAGTATTTCTGCACAGTCCGGATATACCCCTCATATCCCGGAGCTAACGACCCCATCCATTGGTCTTATGGACTCAGGGTTACTATCGAGATGGCAGTGCAGGATGCCGCTTATTCGTTGATGACCATCCCCCGGGCTAGGCATGCCCTGTTGCTGAACACTGAGTTATGTTACATGCCAGCCTCACTTCCCGGAGAGGAAGGCTACTACACTGGTCTGTATACTGATGCTGCTCATGAGGAGCCACTGCTTCAGACTACTGTCCAGATGCTGGAGGATAGGGACCGTGAGGTCCGTGCCCTCCAGATGGAGCTGTATAACACTCGAGCCGCCCACTAGACTACTTTGACACAGCTTGCACCTGTTGTGCACGCCGGATATCTGGATATGCGGGATTTGTACCCCGTGCGGACTCGTCTGCCTGATCGTATGGATTGGCGTGACGTTGGGGGTATTACACATCCACGTGGGCGTCGGTTACCACCAGCATCAGGCCCGAGGCCATATCCATGTCCCTATGGTCCACAGCCTTCGAGTGCTCGAGAGTTTCAAGATCCATCTGTTCCACTCCCAGGCTACGGTGGTAATCTTTACGAAGATTACTACGGGAATGTCTAAGCTAGACCGTGGCGGTAGTACTATCGTAGTAGTTGTATTTCCACAGTCCTGCGCATCTTGTGGAATATGACTTAGCTAGTACTGAGTTTCGGAGGTGTAGTTAAATAATGTATAGGAGCTTGGAATGCCTGTGATGAGATGTATCGTCTTCACCGCAGTTGTACTTTAGCCTTGGCTTGTACTAAACTATGTATGGTGTGTATGACCACTGGTGTATATCTGGCAGTTTCTATATTACCATGTCGTACGGATGATCATCTCTGCATTCCATGTCATCCATTACATTCTGCACTCCTATGTCAAGTTTTTGCCATCCTTGTCTAAACCATGATTTTGTTTTCCTAGGATGGTCAACACTCACAGCACTCCTGCTGCTTAGGAGCAGGGTGAGGCTAGTGGGGCTAGAGATGAGAATCTGCCCCAGCCACCCTCCTTGGCTGAAGTTATGCTCGAGGCAGAACGGAACAAGAGAGAGACCAACCGTCTGCTGGAACGCATAGAGCAGAACACTGGGTTCCGTCAGAGGAATGATGTGGTGTCAATCAATGACTTTATCAAGATGTGCCCACCTAAGTTCCATCATTCCACTGAACCTCTGGATGCGGATGACTGGCTTCGTAGTATCACCCACAAGCTACACTCTGCCCGTGTGGCCGAAGCTGACAATGTTACCTACGCCGCCTACCATCTTGAGGGCCCTGCCAATCTCTGGTGGGAGAACTTTGAGGCTATGCGTCCTGCTGGCCAAATCACTACTTGGGTTGAGTTCAGTGAGGCATTCCTTGAACATCACATTTCGGAAGGTCTCATGTATCACAAGCGGGAGGAATTCCACAATTTCACCCAGGGCCGGTTAACCATGGATGGCTATAGTCGCGAGTTTGGTAACTTGGCACGCTATGCACCTGAGGAAGTATCCACCGATGCCAAGAAGAAGGTGAGGTTCCGTAAGGGACTCAGCTCCGAACTCCGCCGAGGTCTACTACTGCACGAGTGCACTTCCTTCCAGAAGCTGGTAAACAAAGCTATCAGTGCTGAGACGGGCCAGACTGATTTCGAAGCCACACGTAAGCATCCTCGTGACTTTGGTTCCTCATCCGGCTCTGGCTCGCACAAGCGCCGTGTGTGGGTTCCTAATACTGCTCTACCACCCAAGTACACACCGAGGCCATCCTATGAGGTGCCTCGCCCAACTCAACAGTATGCACCTGCCAAGACTTATGGAGGACCACCTACCAACTTTGCTCCACGCACTGGCACTGTGACATGCTTCAAGTGTCGAGAACCGGGGCACTACATGCGTGAGTGTCCCCAGAACCAGCCAGGAAAACCCGTTGGCCGTGGTAAGCCAACCGGCAAGGTGAATTATGTCAAGCCAATCCCCACTCCACGTGCTCATGTCAACTATGTCTCTGCTGAGGAAGCTTATGAGGATCCTAACGTCGTCCTTGGGACGCTTCTCGTTAAGTGCCATTCGGCATCTGTTCTTTTCGATACTGGAGCATCCCATTCGTTCATATCTGAGAGCTATGCCCGAATGCACAACATGACTTTTCGTGACATGCCTACTTCCATGGTTATTCAAACTCCTGGTTCAAAGTGGCAAACCTCTAGGGTAAGCCATGGAAATGAAATTCTTGTCGATAGACTTGTTTTCCTTGCATCTCTAATCCCTCTCAAGTCCTCGGACATAAACATCATCTTGGGTATGGATTGGATGACAACTCATTACGCCAAGATTGATTGCTACACTAGGACCGTTCAACTTACACACCCATCCGGCAAGACAGTCAATGTCTTGACCTGAATGGCTGAGCGTCAGCTCTACTCTCTTAATGCCAGCCCTCTACTAGAACTCGAAGATATCCCGGTAGTCCGTGACTTTCTGGATGTTTTTCCAGAAGAACTGCGAGGTGTTCCACCTGACAGAGATGTCTAGTTGGTGATAGATCTTATTCCTGGAACTGTCCCAATCTCTAGGAGACCTTATAAAATGGCACCCCTAGAATTAGCTGAGATTAAGAAACAACTCGATGAGTCCTTGAAAAAGGGTTTCATCCGTCCTAGTTCTTCCCCTTGGGCATGTCCCGTCCTCTTCGTCAAGAAGAAGGATGGAACGGAACGGATGGTTGTAGATTACCGACCTGTCAATCTGGTCACCATAAAGAGCAAGTATCCGCTCCCCAGGATCAACGATCTGTATGATCAGCTCGCTGGATCCTCAGTCTTTTCCAAAATGGATTTGTGGTTGGGCTACCATCAAATCAAAATTAAGAACGGGGACATTCCCAAGACGGCTTTTGTTACTCGTTATGGCCAATACGAGTACACCGTCATGTCCTTCGGGTTAACCAATGCCCCAGCCACCTTCTCCCGGCTAATGAATTCTATATTCATGGAGTATTTGGATAAATTCGTCGTGGTGTACCTCGATGATATACTCATCTACTCTAAGAACAAGAAAGATCATGTCGAGCATCTAAGGCTGGTACTGACGAAACTTCGAGAGCACCGCCTTTATGCCAAATTCTCTAAATGTGAATTCTGGTTGCCGGAAGTGACCTATCTAGGTCATGTGATCTCTGGCAAGGGTATTGCTATCAATCCCGAGCGAGTTCAAGCCGTCCTTGATTGGACTCCCCCTGAATCGGTCAAGCAAGTTAGGAGTTTTCTTGGCTTAGCAAGTTATTGCCGACGCTTTGTCGAGAATTTTTCCAAGGTTGCTAAACCTCTAACTGAACTCCTCAAGAGAGATAAAAAGTTTGAATGGACCCCACAATGCGAGTCCAGCTTTCAGGAACTGAAAAGACGCCTGACATCTGCACCCGTACTGGTACCACTAGACTTTTCCAAGGACTTTATTATCTACTGCGATGCCTCGCGACAAGGACTAGGTTGCATACTCATGTAAGATCGTCAAGTGATTGCTTACGCATCCCAACAGTTGTGTCCACATGAGGATAACTATCCTACACATGATCTAGAGCTTGCAGCTGTAGTTCACGCACTCAAAACATGGCGACATTACCTTCTTGGTAATCGCTGTGAAATCCTCACTGATCACCAAAGTCTGAAATACATCTTCACCCAACCGGATCTAAATCTCAGGCAAAGACATTGGGTTGAGTTGCTCACAGATTACGACTTAGGAATCACTTACATCCCTGGGAAGGCCAATGTCATGGCTGACGCACTAAGTCGTAAGTCTTATTGTAACAACTTGATGTTACAACAAGGGCAACCACTTCTCCACGAGGAATTTCGTAAGCTTAACCTTTACATTGTTCCTCGAGGAATCCTTTCCACCTTGGTGGCGAAACCTACCCTTATGGATCAAATCATAACTGCCGAGAAGCGTGATAAGGGCATATCCCGACTCCAGGAGAGCATTGCTAGCGAAGTCGCTAGAAGTTTCTCTACGGATGATCGAGGTGTTGTCTTCTTCGAGAACCGTTTAGTGGTTCCCAAGAACCAACATCTGCGGCAGCTGATTCTTAGGGAGGCTCATGAATCTCCTCTCACGATTCATCCCGGTAGTACCAAAATGTATCAAGACCTACGCCAGAGGTTCTGATGGACTAGGATGAAGAGAGAAATCGCTCAATTTATTGCTAACTGTGATGTTTGTCGTCGAGTTAAAGCAAAGCATCAACGGCCTGCTGGCACCCTCCAACCTTTAGCTATTCTTGAATGGAAATGGGACAAGATCGGTATGGACTTCATTACCTGGTTTCCCAGGACCAGGAAAGGGAATAATGCTATCTTCGTCGTTATCGACGGCCTCTCCAAAGTAGCCCACTTCCTGCCTGTTCGAGAAAGTATAACCGCTAGCCAGCTAGCGGATTTGTATATCTCTCGGATAGTATCACTTCATGGTGTGCCGTTGGAGATTAACTCAGACCGTGGAAGTCATGTCACTTCACGATTTTGGGAAAGTTTCCAGAATGCTATGGGAACTCATCTCTCTTTCAGCACCGCCTTCCATCCTCAGTCAAGTGGTCAAGTGGAACGAGTCAATCAAATTCTGGAAGATATGCTTCGAGCCTCTGTCATCTCTTTCGGTATGGATTGGGAGAAGTGTCTTCCATTTGCCGAATTCGCTTATAACAATAGTTATCACGCCAGCTTGGGCAAGGCTCCGTTCGAAATTCTATATAGACGAAGGTGTCTAACACCTCTTAACAGGTCAGAAACCGGGGAAAGACAATTCTTTGGTCCGGATATGATCTAGCAAGCAGAAGAGCGGGTTCACATCGTTCGTGAGAAATTGAAAACAGCCCAGTCTCGCCAGAAGAACCAATATGATAGACATCATAAGGCTGTGACTTTTGAAGTCGGCGATAAGGCTTACCTTGGGGTTACTCATCTTAAGGGAACCCATCGCTTCGGTATCAAAGGCAAATTGGCCCCTCGCTACATCGGTCCTTTTCGCATTCTTGCCAAACGAGGAGAAGTTGCCTACCAATTGGAACTACCTCCGCACCTTTGTAGAGTTCATGATGTCTTCCACGTTTCTCAACTCAAGCGTTGCTTCTCGGATCCTATCTGCGGAGTGGACCACGAAACGCTTGATCTCCCAGGACAATCTCACATATCGAGAATACCCCGTTCGTATTCTTGATCAAACCGAGCATACCACTAGACGTAACAATATCAAGTTTCTCAAGGTTCAATGGTCACATCATTCTGAAAGTGAAGCTACCTGGGAAATGGAGGATCGTCTACGACTTGAATACCCCACCCTTGTTCCGGAGGAACCCGAATCTCGGGACGCGATTCTTTTGAGTGGGGGTGAGTTGTCACATCCCTAGTCAGTGCTTGCATTAGGACTAGCTAGAGTGTTCATCATGTTTACTTTCCAAAGAAACTTGAAATTGGAATGACAGAAACCCCTGCACCCCTCTTCTAACAACTAGGGTTTAATAAAATATTTTCCAATGTACCCAAAATGCCCTTCAAAAATGTTCATCATTTCTGCCTTGGTCTTAAACCTCTGCCAAAAATGGTGCACAATTTTCTAGGACACCCAAGGTCTCTGGATTAATTCATATGGTATTTGCATTTGGACATTTAAATGCTATAAAATATTTTATGTGCCCAAATAATCATAAACTAAAATGTTCCATACTGTTCATATTATATACAGTGGGCATGACTAGTTCTATGAGTTATAAAAATGTTCTGGCATTTTTATTAATTCAACAAAGTTGCAAAAGAAATGAAACAGAAAGTAAATAGAAAAAAATAGGAAGAAGCAGACTTACCTAAGCCCACTTACCTGCTGGCCCAGACGGCCCAGCCCACCAGGGGCATCCCCGTCTTCTTGGCCGTGCCAGCGCACGAAGCAGCTCGGTGGCGAGCACCGCCGACGCGCCGGCCACCTCCTGCCTGCCTGGCTGGCCCCTTCGACGCCATGGATGGACCTGAACAACGCCACGCAGACCCCCTCGACCGCTCCCCTCTCCCCTGTGTCTTTCCCCTCCTCTCTCCCCTCTGCCGAGCTCCACCGAGCGAGCTCGTCGCCGTCGATCGCTGCCACCGCGCCCTACGCCACTCCCTCGCCTCCCCGACGCACCATTAGCTCCGCTGCATCGCCCCAAAGCTCCCCACCGATGCACACAACGCCATAAGCCCTGCAACACCCTCCCCACCATCGTCTTCAACCTTCGGCACCGGAGATCGCCGCCGCCCGTACGTCGTCGTCCGACCTCCCCCGAGCTCGCTTCGACGCCCTCTGCGACCGTTGTGAGCTCATGCTTCGAACCCCTCTCTCTACGGGCTCGGTTACGCCTTGTAGCTGCCGCCCCCTTGCTGACCGTAGCTCACCGCCGCCGGCCAACTCTCCGCCGTGGCCACAGCCACTGTGCCTCGCGGCTGAGCACGCCATTAGGATCAGTAGATCACCAGCAAGCTAATGCCAACTCTAACTCCTCCTACCGTGCACCACAACGCTGTCCCGGCCAACTCCGTGCGAGTGCCGCCGCGGACGAGCTCGTCGCCTTCAACTCCGGCGACCAATCGACCAACCAGTGGCACCGTTGGATGCGGTGCATCCCCAGGAGTACATAGAGCCCATCCGTGCGACAAATGGTCGCCGGAACAAGGATTCCGACGAGTCACCGCCGTGCGAAATGGTCGCCGCCGGCCAAACTCCGGCGGGCTGACGTGGCCTATTAATTAGGAGCTAACAGTAATTAGATTAACCACCACAGTCACTGACAGTGGACCCCATCGCTTAGTCAAACCTAGTCAACTCTAGGTTTGTCCGGAATTAGCTCTAGAGACACTGACATGAGGGACCCACCAGTCAGGTTTGACCTGGATCAGGTCTGTTGACTTGCTGACGTCAGCATGATGTCATGCTGACGCGGTAAAGGATTTTCTGGGATTATTTGATTTAAAAACAATTCAGGAAATTCCAGAAAATGCTTTATACTTCAAAAAATCATATAAATTCAACAGTAGCTCAGATGGAAAAGATTTATATATGAAAATTGATCAGAAAAATCCAATATTTCCAATGGCACTGGTTTCATGCATGTTTGAGCAAGTTAACCTTGTTGTATACTCTAAAACATGATAATGCACTTAAATAAATAATAGTTTGAGTTTCAATTTGAATCTTTGATTCAAATGGGCTCAAACCCTTCTGGTTATAGTTGCATTAGCCCAAAACACATGCATCTTTCCATATCATGAGCATGCATCATATTGTCGCATTTGTTTGCTTATTGATTGCATCGCCGATATTCTCCGTGTTAGGTCCTGCTCCCGAGGATACTTCTGCGTATCCAGCTGAAGAGCAGTACCCGACAACCACTCTGTCAGGCAAGCAATCATTGATCATTCCGATACAAACCCATCTTCTCGCTCCTGCTCTCTTTTACTGCATTAAGGCAACAACGTGTGAACTACTACTTGCTGCGGTAGTTGAACCCTATTCCCTTGCATGACCTGTCATTGCCACAGTAAATAGTTGAAACCCACTAGCATGTGTAGGAGTTGATTGAGCCATGTGATGTGTGATCCACCATGCTATTTGTTTATGTTGCCTGCTATACTTAGAGTTGTGTCAGGTGTGGTTCATCTGGGTGATGGATCAGAGTGAAACGATCATACCGGTAAAGAGAGGGAAGTGTGGAACATGTTTGGTAAAGGTATCGATGAAAGGCCATGTAGGAGTACGTGGTGGGCTGTTTCATTGGAGCCGACCATAGGACATGAGATCTGTATGTGTGGTTGAAGTTACGGCTACTACCACACATTGGGCCCTGAAATATGACCCCGCTCGACTTATTGACTGCCATGTTCTCTGTCCAGGAGTTGCAACTAGTTTCTGGTGTTTGTAGTTTACTGGTGGTCGTGCACAGCGCCGACCCTCGGGGTGGGCTGTGATGCGACAGGTACGTGGCACGGTGTACCGATTGCCCGTTTGGTGACTCGGGAACCCTGTACACATCGTGTAAACTACAAATAGGATCTCCCCACGGATGGAACCCAAATAGGCGATAAACCTGGATGAGAGACTTGAGTGGTTGGTTAGGTCGTGGTCTACACCCACGTCGGCTTTCGCTTGAAGTCTGCCGAGCACATGTCGTGTGCAGACGCTAAGTGGTGAAAACATGTGTGAAGAAGTACACCCCTGTAGGGTTATCAATCTATTCGAATAGCCGTTGTTCGCGGTACGGACTACTTGGTTACTCTTACAGTTCATAGACAAGTTGATGGATACTACTAAATGCCTCAAGACAAGTGTGAGTGCCGTGGATAGCCCTTCCATAGGATGAAGGAAGAGGATCCTCGATGGTGTATTGTTGTGGTGAGTAGAGGACTCGTGTACGTAGTAATATCTTGCAATATGTTGAGAGTTGTAGTATAGGTTAGCCAAGAGTCAAAGCTGTCTTTCTTGTATGAACTCCACTACCCCCTATTGATAATGTTGCATGTATGATAGGTTCTGTTGTAAGACTTGCTGAGTACCTTTGTACTCATGTTTGCTTAATAACTGTTGCAGAGGAGAACCCTGCCCCTTCTGATGGGTTCTACATAGACGTTGACGTCGACGAGTAGCTTGCTACCCAGACGGAGATCTGGAGCTTGTGAAGGGCCTTGTAGATAGTCAGGCTACACCAAGCCTGTTTTATTTTCTAAGTTGTTTGTACTCAGACATGTAGCTTCCGCTTGTGCTTGTATGACTATATGACTTGAGTGTTGGGTCATGTGACCCCTACCTGTATGGATATGTTATGTATGGCTCTTGGAGCCTCTTAAATAAAGTACTTTGAGTCATAGAGTTCTGTTTTGATGCAATGTTGTATTTGCACATATTGAGCATATTGTGTGTATGATTGAAATGCTTGGTATGTGTGGGATCCGACACCTAGTTGTTTCCTTTAGTAGCCTATCTTACAGGGAAATGCCTCCTAGTGTTTCCAATGAGCCTTGGTAGCTTGCTACTGCTCGGAACACGTAGGCTGGCCGGTATGTGTCCTTCTTCGTTCCTGTGTCTGTCCCTTAGGGGAAATGTCACGCGTTGTTCCTTTAAGTCCATGTAGCTTGCTACGACTTGGGTTCATACGGTGATGACCGACACGTTCGTTGCTGGGTCATGAATGCATGTCTCTGTAATTTAGTGCCACTTTTGGTTTATAACTAGCCATGTCGGC
Source organism: Secale cereale (assembly GCA_902687465.1). Classification (NCBI taxonomy): domain Eukaryota; kingdom Viridiplantae; phylum Streptophyta; class Magnoliopsida; order Poales; family Poaceae; genus Secale; species Secale cereale. The sequence goes on along the minus strand of LR738712.1, from coordinate 433,400,440 downwards.
CCGGGTTCTCTGTCATATGGATGCTAGCGACACTATCATATACGTGTGCCAAAATGCGCAAACGGTCCCGGGCCAGGTAAGGTGGCACCCGTGGGGATACCGTGCGTGAGGCCGCAAAGTGATATGACGTGTTACAAGCTAGATCGGTGTGACTTAGGATTGGGGGCCTGACATTGAGCCCCGCTCCTCCATTGATGAGATTCTTGGTGATGAGGACATTGTTGTTGGTTGGTGAGCACAGCATTAGGAGCGCGCCGGCTATGGCCGCGCACTTGAGCTGGTCCGCAGAGTCGAAGGTGATGGTATACTTGGACCACCTGAGGGGACGCGATGCCTCATGCTTGGGGATGGCCACGTTCACCTCACAAGCGAACTACTTGAAGATGGGATGAGAGGCGGGAGCCTGAGCACCACCCAAGATGCATGCGATGGCACGAGGCTCTCGGAAGCCCCTTGCCCCTTCGTCTTGGCGGTGGTCGTCGTTTCTCGTTGAAGGCAGTGGCAACGGTGGGAGACCCGCATTGCCCTAAGGATGATCCTCGCAAGGCTAGTCACGCCAGTGGCCGTCGCGAGGTTGGCCCTGCCAGCGGTCCTCACGAGGCCGATCGCGCCAGTCCTGGCGGGGGTCACGGTTGTCCCAGCGACCACCAACGCGGCCTCCTCTATGGACAAGGCACCCATCACGGATTGCCCTGAGCTCCTGGCAGTCATTGGTGTTGTGGCTAGGGACGTTGTGGATGATGCAGAACATGCAGCTGCCCTTGGAGGGTTCGGCGTGGTCACAGTAGCGCTTCATCTCAGGTTCAGCTGCGAGCACGACGGGGCCCTTGTGCTTTACGTCCTTAGCCTTGGCCTTCTTGTCATTAGGCTAGACCTCATGATGCTCCAGGAGGGAAAGGCGTCCTTCCTCTGCCCTCGGGCATCTGGCGGCCATGTTGAACATCTCTAGGGCCGAGCACAACTCCTCGTGGATGGCGAGCTCCTCCTTCATCTTGACATCATGGACACCATCAGAGAACGCCAAGATGATGGCCTCGTCCAACACCTTTGGGATCTTGAGGCGAACGTTGGTGAAGCACTGTATGTACTTGTGCAAGGTCTCGCGCGGCTGCTGCTTGATGTGTCGCAGGTTGCCTGCTGCAGGAGCGCGATTGTGAGTGCCCTGGAAGATGGCGATGAAACGCTCGCACAGCTCGCTCCAGGAAGAGATCGAGCCCGCCGGTCCAGGAGCCAAGAACTCCATCCTTGAGAGGCATGGGGAACCAGTTCTCCATGACCTTGTCGTTGTCGTTCGCTGCCTCCATGCTCAGCTCGTAGAGCTGGAGGAACTTGGCGGGGTCAGGGTGCCGTCATAGCGCAGAGGCATATCCGACTTGAACTTGTCAGGCCAGACGACGCGAAGCAGCTCCGGGGTGAAAGCACGACATCTTGCCATGCTCACAGGGGCTAACTGCGAGGGAGCAGCCGGGTCTTGACGCTAACATGCTGCCGCCTCTGGCAGCACACGGTCTTGACGTGGTGGCGCTGGAAGCGCACGCGCTTCCTCTTGGGGCCGCTACACCACTTGGAAGCTTTCTTCATCATGCACTGGCGCCATGCGTGGTGGGTCATGCTGGGGCACAGTGCGCTTGGGCTCGGGGATGACATCGCACCGATGGGGAGGAGGAGGTGCGCTGTGGGCTACCTCAGCCGCCTAGGGAGAGAGAGGCAATGAGCGAGGCGGCGCCCAGGCGTCACCAGCAGCGCTGATGAGATCGGCGATGCGGTCCAGCCAGTCTTTGTAAAGTTCGTTGGCCGGGCGATAGCGCAGATGCTCACGCACCATGAGCAGTGCAACCTGCGAGTTCGCTGTCCCGCGACGAGCATGAGAAGATGACGCGGCGGCTGGGGTAAGCGACCGAGTGGCGGTTCGACCATCACACCGCATGGACGGCGGCAGCGATGAGTCCCGCTGCTCGTGTGCTACGGGATTGGTGGCGGCGTTAGCTGTGGGGGAAGGAGAGCGGAAAGGGGCACCATCACCCGCGGGTTTCGTCTGAATGACCCTAGCGGCCCGATGCTCGCCATGGACACAGCGAGCATTGGCCTTGGGGACGATAAACCGGAAGCGGGCGAGTGGTGGAGAACAGGCTTCGTCACGCCAAATATTGGATTCAGGGCTCCGCGGACCCAAGAAAGGTTCAACCTCGGGTGTGTGTGTGAAAAACACAACTCCCCTGGCCAACCAGTTCGTCGCCCCTACTGCCTAGCTCAGTGCACAAGGAAAAGGATAGACATGGTAGTTTACACAGGTTAGGACCACCTTGCGCTGTAAGACCCTACTCCTACATTGTGGTGGATTTGCCTCACGAGGGGTTGAGGATGAACTAGTACAGGGGAAGAACAACCCCGTGAGGTCTGCTCTGTTGTGGGTGTAGGTAGATGAGGTATCGACCCCGTTCTTGGTGGTGGCTAGCCTATACTTATAGTGGCCTTGGTCCTCTTCCCCCAAAATGTAGGCGGGAGGGGATCCCACAGTGGTCAATTTGAAAGGGTACAAGTAGTACATATTATCTTGGTGAAAGGTAGTCTTCGTCTACAAAGTCTCTGGTCGTGACACTACGGTGGGCTCGACGATGAAAATTTTCCTGCTGCCATAGTGGTCTTGGTCTCGTTGCATGGGAATGGAAACCTTTGGTTGATTCCTCGGGACCCGCATCCGAACTTTCCTCCTTAGCACCAAAGAAGAAACCTGCTCCACTGCGCCCGCTGGCGCCCTCCTGGCCGTAATCGTCATGGCTTGCATCAACTTAACCTCATGAGGTGGGCACTTGCATAGGAATCTCTGCTGCATAGGTCTTGGAGTCGTCTGCCTCGCGAGGCTTGGCCCCTCACAAGGGTCTTGTCTGGTTTATTTTGAAAATGGTCCGTACGAGGCCATAGATGAAGCCACGCCTTGGGCCGCAGGCAAGCAAGTATGGGTACCCTGGTTCCCAGAACGCCGATAATCTCTTATTTAATTTATGCATCTATATACTTGGTAAAGGGTGGAAGGCTCGGCCTTTTAATTGGTATTTTGTTACACTCTTGCCACCCTAGGTTTTCTCATACTAGTTTTATGTTCCTTGATTTGTGTTCCTAACACGGTCAGGGTTTACGGGCCCCCCTTGACAATTCACTTTGAATAAAACTCTTCCAGCAAGGCCCAACTTTGGTTTTACCATTTGCCTAATAACAACTAAAACTTGCATAGGGACTTACCGGTACACGAGGATAATTAATCAACAACCCGGGCTAGTGTTCCTCATGAGTGTTGGTCCAAACTAGAGCAGCTTGCGGCGCCGCCAGGGGCAATTCATGGATTTGGATGCTATAACCATAGCTCATCCGGCGTGGCCTAAGCCGAGATACGCGCGGCTAGTATCAGGGTGTCGGCACATTGGGGGGTCTTGCTCGTTTTGTTTTACCATTGTCGAAATGTTTTATGAACCGGGATTCCGAGCTTTATCGGGTTGTTCCAGAATGGATGATTTTCCTCCATGGATCATGAGAGTTTGTGATGGACTAAGTTAGGACACCCCTACAGGGTTAAATCTTTTTGAGAGCCGTACCAGCGGTTATGTGGCAGATTAGAAATTTTAAATATCCGGTTGTACATTTGACACTAAACCGAAATAGAATACCCAACCACATGTGTAACCATGACCATGTTTTTTGAGGGGGTTTGGGAACAGAACACGGTGGGGTTATGATTAACTCATACATAGTTTCAGATTATTTATTGATCATTATTAGTTTGCGACCGTTATGCATAGTTTCTCTTCTTACTCTTGTACTCGTAAGTTAACCAACATACAATGCTTAGTGCTTGCTGCAACCTCACCACTTATCGATTCCATACCCATGAAGCTTTGCTATTCTCGATACCCATTGTAATGGGATTGCTGAGTTCTCGTGGCTCACATATTACTACAATAAGAGTTGCTGGTACAGGTGATGCGATGATCCAACATGAGAGCGATGATTATTTGTTGTGGGTTCTTTTGCTTCTTGTTCTTCTTCGGGGGATAGGTTTTTGGTCGGCAGCCTGGGCTAGCAGGGTGGATGTCGTTTGTGCTTTTCATGTCTTTTCATTCGTAGTCGGATGCCTCTCTTCTGTATGATGCTTGATGTATTCATGTGGCACTTGTATGCCTTTGTATAGATCCCCATCTATTATGAATGGTACGATGTAATAATATTCACCTTGTTATGCGCCCGAAATGCAGTTGTGCCCCAATCATGAGTTCATGACGTATCAGGATAGAATCGCATCTTGGTCATTAAAAGTTGGTATCAGAGCCTCCATCGACCATAGAAGCCCCCTTGATTAATCGCAGCTTGGCCGTTGTCGAGTCTATGAGAAAAACTATTTTTCAGAGCCTAGCTATATGGGAGAGTAGGAATTCTCTTTAATCCTCGTCCCCTTCATCATTCTGGTGAGGACTCGTGAAATAGGTGTTTTCATGCTACTCCTCTTCCCCTTCAATTTTTTTAGGATCACGCAGTCAGTTTTCTATTGTTGCGATGTCAGCTCTTTTTCAACCGATGCGTTTATAGTCAAGTTGATTCAATCCTCTTTGTATTTGGCAAGATCAATCCTCCGTTCTTTCTCAATGACATGTTGTCCCCGTCCGAAGTTGTCTTTATTTCTTCCCACCCACCCACCCTTTTCTTCACGGGGTCCAAAGTCTTGAATCAGGCATCCAATTCATTCGTGCGAAGTCTCTTTATTCTTTCCTTAATTGTTCCAACTGGTGAATTCTCATCTAGTTCGTCATTCTTCATCTCTATTTCTTTCCCGGTGGATTCAATTAAAGTATTCGGTGTTGAACATATTCTTTCCCTCGGCTCAAATGTTTCCCCTTGCTCGTTCACCTCTCGTCATTTAATCGTTTCGGGGTGCTAAAGACATCTTAAAAGATTCGTGTTTGCCTTAAAAATTTAATTCGATGTTGTCGCTTCATTGAGTCTTTTAGTCATTCTGGTGCATCATCTCTTTTTCAATATTTTCAATAGTGGTTCTCTCGAGTGGGCCCTAACCCACAGGTTTATCCCTAGGATCTTACCTGGTTCTTCTAATATTTTCGGAGTGATTCTCAATTTCTTTTCAAAGTATGACATAAGAATGGATTCCATCAGTCATATGCCTTCTCCAAGATCGCTTTCAAATTCCTTTCATCTCTGGTTCAACCTTTTCTATTTTCATTCTTCTGGAGTATCTCAACAATTTTTGTGGTCTTCCTCATCGTCATTCTCTAGATTTGATGCCCGGAGAAGAGTTTTCCTCTAAATCGTGTCCGTTCTCTCGAAGTTTTGCGGTGCTAGCTTGACGTTATCCTCTCAAATTGTTTCCTATCATGAAAACCTTTTCTTACCCATCCGGAGCATTTCAGCAGTATTTTTATTTGGATTATACGAAGGCCATCCTTTTCAGAAGAATTATTCATTTTCATTTTTCTGCTCTCACCCTCTAATTCTTACCGGTGGATTGTTCATGTATTCTCTAGTCAACTCATGTTCTATTCATTGTCTTATATCTAAATTCCCTCAAGTGGCTTTGTTCATGTTCTAATTCTTTCTAGGGATCCCTTCTCTTTTCTACATTCATTTTCAAATTCTTATGGTGGTTCGTTCAAGATTCTTTTTTCTTTGTTATCATATCAATTAATTGATTCTTTCCAAAATCATACCGATGGTTTGTTGAAGATTTTTACCAAGTTTGCACTACATCAATCCTATTTTAATAAGAATAAGTAGTATGTGAAATCCATTGCTTGTCATCAGTTTAATTTAATGAAGGGTAAGCATACAATAAATCTTATTCGTATTTCCTGGAAGTGATTAATATCTTCTTTTTAGAGTTTCTTCATCATATCACATTCTCGGTTCAAATTGCTTCATCTTTATTTTTCCGGAGTTCCAAGCTATCTCAATTATCTTGTCACGAAGCTCAATCTAAATCATTGCAAGGCTCTATCTTGTTCTTTTCAGCTTTCATTTCGTTTGATCATTCTCTTAATACTGGAGTTCTCGTGAAGGCTCAACATGGTGGTTCGTTAAGGATTTAATTCATCCCACTAGTGTTCATCAAGATTCTTGTTTGGAGGAGCTCAAGTATTCTTCTTCTTGCATTTTGAAGTGGAATTCATTCTTCATTATGTTTTCGAGTGAAATATTGCATCTTTTCGTTCCTCTTAACAAATCAGCCTTTTGGTAGTGGCGGAATTTCACCTGAAGTTTTGAGATGTTTACATAAGCCCACGTGAATCAAATCCTTCAGTCTTGATTCTTTAACAACTCCGTTCAAGCCTTTCTCCTAAAGATGATCTTGTGAATTCATTTGAGGTAGAAGATGTTGTTTTTCTTCATAGTTCTTTTCATTCCATTCTTTCATTTGTTCCGGAGGCATTGTGTTGTTGCTATCATAATGTATCATCCCATCTTGCCAAGTTCATGTTCTATTCCATCCATGTTCAATCGGACTGTTGTACAAATTCTGTCATTCTTGTTCCTTCGCCATCCTGTTATATCGGTGTGGTTATATTTTCTTTTGGTTCGTGAAGCTCTTGTTTCATGTCTTTCTATCTACACTATTCTCGTAATATTCCTTGTTCCTATTTTCTAATGGACTGTCCTCAACGTCGTTCATCTGTGTTGTATTCTTTACTTGGAATTGTTCAACCTCAAGGTTCTTTGGTTTCACTCAATTGTCCAAGAAGCAACTTTGTTTTCCTATTCCTCTTTCGTCTCGTTCCTAAGATCACGGGACAAGATCACTTGTTAGTGGGTGAGTGTTGTGACGCCCCGAGACCGATGATCCAGTTCCCTTCCATTTATTTTCATCATTGTTGTGTGAGTCATCTGTTTGCTGCATTCATCACCGCATCATTCACAATGCATCGGAATTCATGTCATCATTCTTTTGAAAACTTGCATCCGTTCATAGTTCCCTGATCTCCTAGTTCTGTTTGTTCTCCGTCTGGAGCCCAACCACACTCGCACGCGCCCGCGGCACCTCCGAAACATTATTTTATAAGTGGCATAAAAATGTTCTCGGGATGAAGTGAAAGTTGGTGTGTGGTCTTATTATATTGTAGGTAGACCAACGGAGTTCGTTTGATAGCCCAACCATTAAACATATAGCTGCACTATAGCCAGACAAACGTCGGATGTTTTTGGTATTCGAAAACTGATGGCCTCTCTCTCTCTCTTCTCTCCTGCAGCCCCAGGCCCCTCCTACACATCCCACTATCTCCAACTAGGCCTAGCCTACTCCTCCTCTCGACCGGTGTCATTCGCTTGAGATGGAAGGGCTCAAAACCCATCCAAACTCTGGTCCTAGCACCCTTACCCTATATAAAACCTCCCCCTGCCATTTTGGGCATCCATAACCTAGCCCCCTAGTCCACTTCTAACCTCTAGCGCCGACGCCTTAGTTATCTGTGCCAGCTAACCCTTGCTCCTCCACTTGGTGAGTGGCCAGTGGCCACGCTACTACTTGACCGCCCTCTAGCCAACACAAGCCTACCATGCCTCTCTCTGCCTCCCCGCGCCACCGCATCCCACCCAGGCCCGAGCAACGCCTGCACACAACCCGGTCGTCCCGAGCTCCTCCTGAGCACTGCCATCTCTGCCACCATGCCTCCCCACCACCGCGTGCGATGCGCCGACCTGCCTTGACCGATATCCAGCAATCGGACCTTACCATCGGCGACCCCAGACCAGTCCTCAACAAAAATTAAGCACCCTAGTTTGCAGAAACACTTAAAGAATAACAATGGGACTAATTGATGAAACATATACTAACAAAGAGAAGCACTTTCTTTATCTACATTACAAATGAAATGATAGATAGGATAGTAGCTCCATTTTTACTATATTATTACTTCGTTTAATGAGTGGCACTAGTGTCAAGTAGGTGGCGAGCGAGGTGTACCATCCGTCACAAGGATGGAGGCCAGGGGTGCTTTGACTGGGATTATGAAGCTGGCTCTTTCAGTCCCTATCTCCCCCCTGATGTTTCTGTGGTAGCTTTTGGGTTGTAATCCAAACTTGGTCGAGTTGGGGATGCGTCGCCTACCTACCTAGCTTATGTTGCGAACTTGTTGCCTTCTTGTAGTCACTCCGTTCTAGTAGTAGTTGCATAAATGCCCATTTAGATTGAGATGTTGTCAGATAATGGTTCTCTATGGTTGAGTTTCTTTAACGAAATTGGAGGAAACCACCTCTTTTGATAAAGAAAATAGTGGCACTATCGGTGCCAAAACATTGCCCCAAATTAATAGTCAGGGTAGGAACGTCCTTGTGTTCCCGCTCAAAAATGGCCGTTGTGGGATCCCTTCCCGCCTAAACATTTCGGGGGAAGAGGACCCTGGCCGCCTATATAAGTAGCTAGGATCCCCGCTATGAAGGGGGGAGAGGCAGATCCAAAAACTCTGCCACCACGCAAAGGAGCAAGAGCACTCGCCACCTGACCCTCCTGAGCTCAGGAACCACTGTACTAGTTCATATTTCAGCCCTTCCGAGGCCAATCCACCAAAGCAGGAAGTAGGGTTTTACACCACGCGATGGCCTGAACCTGGGTAAACTCTTGCGTGCTTCATTTGTTGTTTGCTTGAATATCTTCACCGACGAGGGCGAGACGCTAGGTAGACGCGAGTGGGAGAGATCTTCGTTCACGCCCCTGTGTTCGAACTTCTTGGGTTTTACGGAGCCCTGAATCCGACATTTGGCGCGCCAGGTAGAGGGCATGTCGAAATCTCGCCTCTCCGACGACCTCACCTCCCCTCTCCTGTTCCGCGCCGCCACGATGACTGTGGCCTGCCACATCCGCGTGGGGGCTGACACCCTCCCCGTCGATCGAGCGGTACCGGCAGACCGCGCCGCGTGCGGGCGCTCCTCCTCCATCTCCGACGACGTTCTTGCCGACCGGGCCACCGGTGGGCGGCCTGCTCCGCCACTCCCGCCTCCTGTGGCCTTTACGGTCGCGCTCTTGATGGCACAACGGTCGCCCCGGCACCGGCCGTCTGCAGGAAATCATAGCACGCGAACGGCCCGCAGCGGCGGCCTGCGGGGCGTTGCCAGCAGGGAGCTGCCCTGCCGCGGGGTTGCCTGCATGCTCGAAGGGTCCTAACTCTTTCGGAAGGCTGGTGCTGCCACCCAGCCGCAGGAGGCCTCGCGGGCATAGAGCACACGGGGGCACACCATCACCTTCGGCCCTAGCGACCTCGCCTCAAAAGCGGCCGGCACTAGCGTTCTCCCCATGGTGTGTACGCCCACCGTCTGCGGGGTGGCCGTGACAAGGACCCTCATCGACGGCGGCGCCGGGCTCAACATCCTCTCCCCCGGGGCCTTCGGTCATCTGCATGTGTCCTACAGGCAGCTCGTCCCCACCAAGCCCTTCTCAGGGGTCGCGGGCTCGGCCGTTCCGCTCGGCCAGATCCGCCTCCCGGTCACCTTCGGCACACCGGCTAAATACCGGACTGAGCTCATCGACTTTGACGTCGCGCCCATCCACCTGCCCTACAATGCCGTCCTCGGCTTCCCAGCCTTGGCGAAGTTCATGGCGGCGACTCACTCGGGCTACAACACCGTCAAGATACCAGGGTGCAGCGGCATCATCATCGTCAAAGGGGCCCCAAGGCCGCCCTTCAGGTCCTCGGGCGCACTTATAGGGCTGCCACCGCAGCTCAACCCGGAGAAAAGGGGGCTCCGAAGGCATCACAGGCGCCGCTTGCCAAGAAGAAGTAGCTCTTCTCTCAGGACCCCGTCGAGACGAAGCAGGTGCCCGCTAATGAAGAAGGCTCAGGAGCCACCTTCACCATTGGTACGGGCTTGGATAATGAGTAGGAGGCAGCGCTGGTCAGCTTCCTAAAGGCCAAGAAGGACGTATTCGCTTGGAAGGCCGCATATTTGGTCGGGCTGCCTAGGCACATCATCGAGCATCACCTCACGGTATGCCCCAATGCGTGCCCTATCAAGCAGAAGGCATGCAGACAAGCCCCGGAGAAGCAAGCCTTCATCGTGAGGAGGTTAGGAAGCTAGAGGAAGAAAGCATTGTACAGGAAGTACGGCACCCGGAGTGGCTGGCCAACCCCGTCATAGTCCCGAAGAAAGGAGGCAAGGAGCCCATGTGCGTCAAGTTCACGAGCCTCAACAACTTCTGCCCTTAGGACCCCTTCCCTCTTTCGCGCATCGACCAAATCGTGGATTCAACGGTTGAGTGCGACCTGCTCTACTTTCTCGACGCTTTCTCGGGCTACCACCAAATCAAGATGGCGGTGGAAGACGTGGAGAAAACGGCGTTCCTGACCCCATGTGGGGTCTACTGCTACACTTGCATACCTTTTGGGCTGAGGAACGCGGGCGCCACCTTCCAGCGTCTGATGCACATCACCCTCGGCCCTCAGCTCGGGAGGAATGCAGAGGCCTACGTCGACGACATCGTGGTTAAAACCAGGGAGGCCAAGAATCTCATCCAGGACCTAGAAGAAACGTTCACCAACCTGCGCAAGGTGAAGCTGTGGCTCAACCCAGAGAAGTGCGTATTCGGTGTACCCTCTGGCAAGTTGCTAGGGTTCCTTGTTTCACACCGGGGCATTGAAGCTAATCCGGAGAAGATCAAGGCCATCGAAAGAATGAAGCGGCCCATGAACCTGAAGGAGATGCAGAAGCTCGTGGGGTGTGTAACGTCCCTGGGGCGCTTCATCTCTAAGCATGGGGAACGCGCCCTCCCATTCTTCAAGCTCATGAAGAAGAAGGGGCCCTTTGAGTGGACTCCGGATGCTGATGCCGCCTTCCGGGACCTCAAGGAATACCTCACCAGCTCGCCAATTATGGTGGTGCCGCGACCCCTTGAGCCCATGACTCTCTACCTTGCCGCAACTCCTCATTCCGCCAGGGCGGCCCTATTCGTGAAGCGAGGAAAGGCCCCGAAGCTCAAGGCCACCGGGTGGCCCGACGTCTTCAGGGCCCCCACCGCCCCCCTGATGCAGCCCCATAGGTAGATTCGACCACGGGCACTGACGGCCCCGCCACTCAGTAAGAGGCACCCAAGGATCCTGAGGCGCCCCTGGACCCTGCTGCGCCAACCCTCGTGGAGCACCGGGTGTACTTTGTCAGCACCGTACTGCGCGACGTGCGCTCGCGCTACCCGATGCCTCAGAAGCTACTCCTAGCGCTCCTCCTTGCCTCCAAGAAGTTGCGCCACTACTTCAAAGGCCATCCTATCAAGGTTGTTTCATCATATCCTCTTGAGAAGGTACTACGGGGCCCAAATGTCGGCGGGGGGGTTGCCGAGTGGAACATCGAGCTTCAAGAATTCTAGTTGGAGTTCAGCACCACGCGAGTGATCAAGGGAGCGGCTCTGGCAGACTTTGTGGTGGAGTGGACTGACGCGCCGGAGCGGGGGGCTAGCGAGGACCGCTCGCTAGCCCCCGGCGATGAAACCCCAGACGGATGGGTGGTATACTTCGAAGGTGCCTTCTCGCGCCTTGGTGCGGGGGCTGGCGCCGTGTTAGTATCTCCCACTCAGGATAAGTTGTACTACGCTGTGCAGCTTTGCTTCCAGCAAGGCAAGAAGGTCTCCAACAACATCGTAGAGTACGAGGGCCTAATCACCGGGCTCAAAGCCGCCGCTGTGCTAGGGATCAAGCGTCTCACCATCAGGGGTGATTCGCAACTCCTCGTCGACTTCTCCAACAAGAAATACAGGACCAAGGCCGAGCACATGGAGGCTTATCTGGAGGAGGTGCGCAAGATGGAGAAGCAATTCCAACGGCTGGAGATCCAGCATGTACCAAGAGGCACCAGCAAAGAGGCGGACGATATCGCCAACTGAGCCTCCAGGCGAGAGCCTCAGAGGCCGGGCGTCTTCGAGGAGCGATTACTCAAGCCGTCGGTAGCACCGCCAGCCCATGAGCCGGCATCCCCTCCGCAAGGGTTACCTGCGGTGCCTCTGGACGGCACCCCGCCCTCCGGACCACCCTCCGGAGCCCGCCTTCTGCTCGCCGCGGAGCCCGAGGAGGGTTGCTGGACTCAAGAGCTCAAGATGTACCTGCAACACGACACCCTGCCGGACAAGGAAGAATACGCGGAGTGCATGGTCCGACAGGCCTCAGCTTACTGCATCCAAGACGGTGAACTCTACAGGAGGCGCCCCAACAACGTCTCACTAAAGTGCATCTTGAGGACGCAAGGGCGCGAGTTGTTGGCTGATATCCACGGTGGAGATTGTGGTCATCACTCGTCGACCCGCACCCTCGTAGGCAAGGCCTTCCGCAGAGGCTTCTATTGACCCACGGCGCTCAACGACGCCACGGAGCTCGTGCGGGATTGCGAGGAATGCCAGTTTCACGCCAAGCAGATCCACCAGCCGGCGCAGGCCTCCAGACGATTCCGCTCTCCAGGCCCTTCGCGGTCTTGGGATTGGACATCCTGGGTCCATTTCCCCGGGCAGTGGGGGGCTACCGCTTCCTGTACGTCACCATCGACAAATTCACCAAGTGGGCAGAGGTGGAGCCTGTTCGCGCGATCCTAGCCGGGTCGGCTGTCAAGTTCATCCCAGGCCTCGTGTGGCGATTCGGGGTCCGCAGCCGCATCATCACAGATAACGGATCGCAGTTCACAAGCAATCTCTTCAGGTCATATTGTGCTAACCTTGGAACACAGATCTGCTATGCTTCAGTGCCTCACCCCAGGAGCAATAGTCAGGCCAAGCGCGCCAACACGGAAATCTTGCGTGGCCTCAAGACGCGCAGCTTTAAGAAGAAGCTTGAGGCTTGCGGCAGGGGCTGGATCGACGAGCTCCAGTCCGTGTTGTGGTCAATCCGAACCACTGCCACCAAACCCATGGGGGAAACTCCTTTCTTTCTCGTCTATGGGGCGGAGGTGGTCCTCCCTCACGACGTCAAGCATCGCTCCCCACGGGTCTTGGCCTTCAATGAGGAATGCCAGGATGCCGCCTGGCGGATGGACCTCATGCTCGGCGAGGAGGGCCGCCGCTGAGCTGCCCTCAGGGCGGCACGTTATCAGCAGGCGCCGCGGCGTCCGCGCAAGAACACTTGAAGTTGGTGACTTGGTCCTGAGGCAGGTCCCCTCCTGGGAGGGGTTGCACAAGCTCTCGCCCATGTGGGAGGGCCCGTTCAGAATCGCCCGTGTTTCTAGGCCTAGTGTTGTGCTCCTGGAGATGCAGGATGTGATACCTATCCAGAATTCCTGGAACATCGAACACCTCAGGAGGTTCTATCCGTAATCAAGGCTCCGTGCCCGCAAAGGTCTCCGCCCATGACACTCTCACGTAATAATGAGTTGGGGATGTACACGCCTCGGAGTCTCCTGTGCGTTGCCTACAGGCCCTCAAACGGGGCTCCCAACCACGCCCCAGTGGCAGTCCTTAGCTCCGTGCTGGGAACAAGACGTAGTGTAGGGGTCGGACACGACCTTTTTCCTTTTTTGGCTTGGTGTTTGGTTGTCAGCCTTTTCTACTTCCTTGGCTATCAGCCCTTCCTCTACCCCCTGCTATGAAGTTCTCGTGTTTCTCGCGCTTCCTGCATTTGGTTGAAAGTCTTGTTTGGGATCTTTCTTGCCGGTTTTAAGATCAGTTTGTAGAGCAGGGCTGTGCCACTCGCTGTTCTTCGCGCGCCTTGCGCGTGGAGGCTGGGGCACGGTCTGTCACCGGCCCTCGTCTGCCGCGGCACCGTGACCTCGCCTGGCCAAGCCTGCTCAGGCTCTCGTGCCGGGCTTCTCAGTTCGCGCAACCTATCCTACTGAGCCGGCTTAGGCTTTGGTGCTCTAACCCGCGCTCGGCGCTCTCAGCAGCTCTCAGCGGCTCACCCCCGTAGGGGGCTGCACGAGCTCTCTAGATTCGGCCACCCCGTGATGATACGATGGGGCTCATGACGCCAAAGAGTCAGGAGGACTCCGCCTCAAGACGTCGTGACGCATAAAAGCTAAGTAATTTCACCAAGGAAACAAAAAAACATGACAGCAAGTTCTCGCTTCCTACATATATCACAGTGCATTACACGCCTCCTTGAGGCAACTTGAAATTTTGATCCAGAAAGGGCATGAAGGAAAGGAAAGAAGAAGAAGAAGCAGAGGCCGCTCCCACTTAGTCAGAGTCTTCCAGTTCCTCCGGTTTCACCGAGCTACAGCGGCGCGGCAACCCCCTCCCCTCGCCAGGCCGAGCTCGGCGGCGTGGTGGTTCGTCGCGGCCGCCACTACTGGAGGAGCTGCTGCTGCCACAGAGGGGGGACCCATGGCGCCCCCCAGGACTGCGATTGTCTTCGGAGGAGGAGCTGCACCTCCGAATGCCGTCCCCGTCGTCCCCTTTATCATCGGCCTCGGGACAGCACCCAAGGCGCCTCCCTCCCTCCGAGAAGACCCTGACGAACAATGTGGATGCGCCATCGTACCTGAATTGGAGCTCACACCTCCCCTGCAGCCGGCGTGCGCGAGCAGCCACGCTACAGGAACACATCGCCAGAAGGAGCCACATCAACCTGCACCCAGGACGCACCACTGCAGCAACCGTCAGCTTGCAGCCAGATGCTGCCGAGGCCTCCAGCTGGTAACACGTCACCGAACGAGCGGGGAAGCCAGAGCCACGGGCTACCAGGCTTCTCCGCCCACACCATGAACTCCGACGACATGGCGAAGGAGTGGAGCTGCGGGTGCGGAGGACGCGCGACTGACAGGCACCGTTGCGCGCCTCCTCTCCCTCCATGGACACAACCACCTTCACCACGGGAGTACCTACCGCGCCTCTCACCGGTGGCCGCGGCAGAACTCGGAAGGCATCGCCCGCCTCCCCGAGGAGTCGCTGCGGGCGCAGCGGCATGCTTGTGGGGACGACCACGGCCCCTTTTCGGCGGCAGCGGGGCAAGATCCTTCGGGGCCTTGCCCTTCTCCGTGGCGGACGGCTTCCTCAACGGCGCCATGGAGATCTCGCAACAAGAGAGAAAGCGAATAACAAGCAAGGAGAAGACGGCGCTGGCTTGAAAACGGCTTGGGGGCTCCCCCCCTAGAACCATTTATAGGCCAGAGGAGCCCAACCGCCTGCCACTGACGTTGCAGCCATAACGCCCCCGTCGTCTGCGCCAAGGAGTTGTCAAGTCACACGATCACCAAGACTACATGGGGAGCAGAGCCACTACGTCCCATCCAACCGTCGCACGCCTGCCATGCCCGCAGCCTTTTAGGGCCCGCGGCGCTTCGGCCTCGACTAAGGCTTCGCCCCGAAGCCAACTCCGCGCACGCCTTGGGCCTGGGGGCTACTGTCGGCGTCCTAGGAACCAGGGTACCCATACTTGCATGTGTGCGGGCCGCGATGCACTCCTACAGTGGCCTGGTATGGTCCAGCTGACCACCCAACTGCCCAAGACCCTCGCAAGGAGAACAATGTCAAGACCCCCTCAGGAGCAGCCTCGGCAAGGTGCTCTAGAGGGGCGGGGAATCCAAGGCCAAGCTTGCCTCAGGAGGAGGCAGTGATGTCAGTAGTGACGCACCGCGCCAGCGGGTGCGAGCGTCCGCCAGCACAGCCGCGGGTTCCCGAGGAGCGAGACAAAGGTTTCCCCATTGGTGCAGCAAGACCGAAGACCGCAAGGACGGTAAGGAGGATGTCACCGCCGAGCCCACCGCCGCGTCACCGCCTGATCCTTTTGCAGGCGAAGACTACTTTTGTTAGGGTAAGAACGTCCTTGTGTTCCCGGTCAAAAATGGCCGTTGTGGGATCCCTTCCCACCTAAACATTTTGGGGGAAGAGGACCCTGGCCGCCTATATAAGTAGCTAGGATCCCCGCTATGAAGGGGGGAGAGGCAGATCCAAAAACTCTGCCACCACGCAAAGGAACAAGAACACTCGGCTCCTGATCTCACCTCCTGAGCTCAGGAACCACTGTACTAGTTCATATTTCAGCCCTCCCGAGGCCAATCCACCAAACTAGGAAGTAGGGTTTTACACCACGCAGTGGCCTGAACCTGGGTAAACTCTTGCGTGCTTCATTTGTTGTTTGCTTGAATCTCTTCACCGACGAGGGCGAGACGCTAGGTAGACGCGAGTGGGAGAGATCTTCGTTCACGCCCCTGTGTTCGAACTTCTTGGGTTTTGCGGAGCCCAGAATCCGACATTTGACGCGCTAGGTAGAGGGCGTGTCGAAATCTTGCCTCTCAGACAACCTCGCCTCCCCTCTCTTGTTCCGCGCCGCCATGATGACTGCGGCCTGCCACATCCGTGTGGGGGCTGACACCCTCCCCGTCGATCGAGTGGTATCGGCGGACCGCGCCGCGCGCGGGCGCTCCTCCTCGCTCTCCGACGACGTTCTTGCCGCCCGGGCCATCGGAGGGCGGCCTGCTCCGCCACTCCCGCCTCCTGTGACCTCGCCGGTCCCGCTGTTGATGGCACGATGGCCTCCCAGGCACCGGCCATCTACCAGAAATCACGGCGTGTGAACGGCCCGCGGTGGCGAGCTGCGGGGCATTGCCAGCAGGGAGCTGCCCTACCGCGGGGTCGCCTGCATCCTCGGAGGGTCCCAAGCACCGGCTTTTGCCCGGCACGTCAAGTCGCACTTTCGGCAGGCGGGTGCTGCCGCCCAGCCACAGGAGGCCTCGCGGGCACAGAGCACACAGGGGCACACCATCACCTTTGGCCCTAGCGACCTCACCTCAGAAGCGGCCCACACTAACGTTCTCCCCACGGTGTGCACGCCCACCGTCTGCGGGGTGGCTGTGACGAGGACCCTCATCAACGGCGGCGCCGGGCTCAGCATCCTCTCCCCCGAGGCCTTCGGTCATCTGCCTGTGTCCTATAGGCAGCTCCTCCGGAGCGTGCATTCAGGGTTATACCTTCGGAGCGTGCATTCGGGGTGGTTCGAGATCGTCGAGGGAAGTAGTCGTTCTCGCGAGGGTAGTGGAAGTAGTGGTACACGGGACGTAGTGGAACTTGATTCTCCCGTTGCACGGGTTTTCAGCGACGGTAGTGGTACAATTCCGTAGATGTTCATGTCACGCGACGGTAGTCGTTCGGCATCGGTTGTCGAGGTACTTGGCGTCTTGGCGATTCCAGAGACGCGGTAGAGGTACTTGACGTGTCGCCATGTAGTCGATCTCGGGGGTCTTGGCGGTGTAGTTGAATATGGCACATGTAGTGCTACTACACGTCGGTCGTCGTGGTACTTGTAGAAATCCACATAGGTGGCCTTGGCAACCCAGCTCTTTAGGGATGTGGGTTTTGACAGCAAGTGTCATATGAACCACAACACGACGATGTGTGAAGCCAAACTTGCTGATGAGTCTCGACGGCCAAAACTTGGACGGGCTTGGCGTCAACAGTAATGCAGCAAGGTCGTAGGTGCGGCGGTCCTGGTGCAGTTGTGCAACAAGTGGTGGGGTGACCAGCGAGCGGAGGTGCTGAAGATGTCGAGTGGCTGTCGTGCAGCGAGGGAAATAGAGGGGAGGCGAGCAGGGCAGATGGGGTCGACCGGCGAGAACGAAGACGGCACAGCGGCGGGACTCCTGTCTCGTGGTCGCCGGCAACAGCACCGGTCGCTGGAGGACGAGGCGAGGTGGAGGAGCACGGGTAGGCTCGGCGCGGCGAATTCAAAGTAGATGGCGGCGGCACTGACCCGCAGCTGGAAAGCGCCGAACCACGATGGCGGCGAGGCGGATGAGGATGATGGAGGAGGCAGGTGAGGATGGAGGAGCTTGGGGCCGGCGGCAACGATGCGCTTGGCGATGCGGGGGCCATGGGGAGGCGGCGCTCGGGCCGAGCGAGCTTGCGAAGGAGGCGCGGGGGCACGGGACGCCGACGGCAAGGCGATGCGGAGGTCATCCTCGGGGCGGTACGACGGACGAGGGAGGAGGCATGGGAGTCGGCGAGGTGCCCAGTGTCAGGACCCCGATCCTAAGTCACACCGATCTAGCTGTAACACGTCATATCACTTTGCGGCCTCACGCACGGTAACCCCACGGGTGCCACCTTAGCTGGCCCGGGACCGTTTGCGCATTTTGGCACACGTATATGACAGTGTCGCTAGCATCCATATGACAGAGAACCCGGGCCGACATGGCTAGTTATAAACCAAAAGTGGCACTAGATTACAGAGACAGGCATCCATGACCCAGCAACGAATGTGTCGGTCATCAACGTATGAACCCAAGTCGTAGCAAGCTACATGGACTTAAAGGAACAACGCGTGACATTTCCCCTAAGGGACAGACACAGGAACGAAGAAGGACACATGCCGGCCAGCCTACGTGTTCCGAGCAGTAGCAAGCTACCAAGGCTCATTGGAATCACTAGGAGGCATTTCCCTGTAAGGTAGGCTACCAAAGCAAAACAACTAGGTGTCGGATCCCACACATACCAAGCATTTCAACCATACACACAATATGCACAATATGTGCAAATACAACATTGCATCACAACCGAACTCTATGACTCAAAGTACTTTATTTAAGAGGCTCCAAGAGCCACACATAACATATCCATACAGGTAAGGGTCACATGACCCAACACTCAAGTTATACAGTCATACAAGCACAAGCGGAAGCTACATGTCTGAGTACAGACAACTTAGGAAATAAAACAGGCTTGGTGTAGCCTGACTATCTACACGGCCCTTCACAAGCTCCAGATCTCCGTCTGGGTGTCAAGCTACTCGTCGACGTCAACGTCTATGTAGAACCCATCAGCAGGGGCAGGGTTCTCCTCTGCAACAGTCATTAAGCAAACATGACTACAAAGGTACTCAGCAAGTCTTACCACAGAACCTATCATACATGCAACATTATCAAAGGGGGTAGTGGAGTTCATAGCAGAAAGCCAGCTTTGACTCTTGGCTAACCTATACTACAACTCTCAACAGATTGCAAGATGTTATTACGAACACGAGTCCTCTACTCACCACAACATTACACTACCGAGGATCCTCTTCCGTCATCCTACGGAAGGGCCATCCGCAGCACTCACACTTATCTTGAGGCTTTTAGTAGTATCCATCAACTTGTCTATGAACTGTAAGAGTAACCAAGTAGTCCGTACCGCGAACAACGGCTATTCGAATAGATTGATAACCCTGCAGGGGTGTACCTCTTCACACACGCTCCCACCACTTATCGCCGTTTACTCGACATGTACTCGGCAACCTTCAAGAGGAAGCCCAGCGAGGGTGTCGGCCACGACCTGACTAACTACTCAAGTCTCTCGTCCAGGTTTATCGCCTATTTGGGTTCCATCCGTGGTGAGATCCGGCCGGGGTGTCGCTCACGGCCCCAAACGATGTGTACAGGGTTCCCGAGTCACTAAACGGGCAACCGGTACACCGTGCCACGTACCTGTCGCATCACAACCCACCCCGAGGGTCAGCGCTGTGCACGACCTCTAGTAAACTATAAACACCAGAAACTAGTTGCAACTCCTGGACAGAGATCGAGGGTAATTAGTAAGCCGAGAGGGTCAATTAAGGATCCCAATGTGTGGTAGTAGCTGTAACTTGAACCACACATACAGATCTCGGGTCCTATGGACGATTCCAATGAAACAACCCACCATGTACTCCTACATGGCCTTTCATCGATACCTTTACCAAGCGTATTCCACACTTCCTTCTCTTTATCGGAATGATCATTTCACTCTGATCCATCACCCAGATGAACCAGACCAGACACAACTCTAAGCATAGCAGGCAACATAAGAAAATAGCATGGTGGATCACACATCACATGGCTCAATCAACTCCTACACATGCTAGTGGGTTTCAACTATTTACTGTGGCAATGACAGGTCATGCAAGGGAATAGGGTTCAACTACCGCAGCAAGTAGCAGTTCACACGCTGTTGCCTTAATGCAGTAAAAGAGAGCAGGTGCGAGGAGATTGGGTTTGTATCGGAATGATCAATGATTGCTTGCCTGACAAAGTGGTTGTTGGGTACTGCTCTTCAGCTGGATACGCAGGAGTATCCTCGGGAGTAGGACCTAACATGGAGAATACCGACGATACAATCATTAAACAAACAAATGCAACAAAATGATGCATGCTTATGACATGGAAAGATGCATGTGTTTTGGGCTAATGCAACTATAACTAGAAGGATTTGAGCCTATATGAATCAAAGATTCAAATTGGCACTTTAGCTATTATTTAATTAAGTGCATTATCATGTTTTAATGTATACAGCAAGGTTAACTTGCTCAAACATGCATGAAACCAGTGCCATTGGAAAGATTGGATTTTTCTGATCATTTTTCATGTATAAATTATTTCCATCTGAGCTACGGTTGATTTTATATGATTTTTAGAAGTTTTGAGTATTTTCTGAAATTCATAAATCATTTAAGATTTAAATTAAATTCCAGAAACTCTTTATTGCGTCAGCATGACCTCATGCTGACGTCAGCAGGTCAACAGGAGCTGGTCCAGGTCAAACATGACATGTGGGCCTGGCATGCGAGTGTCATAGCTAATTAGCAAAGTTAATTAGTGTTAATCTAGGAACTAATTAGCTGTCAGTTGGGTCTGGGCCCACGGGTGAGTGACTAAACTAACTAACTGATTTAATTAGCATTTACTTAATTAAACTAGCTAATTAGGGGAGGGGTGGCCCACACGTCAGCGACCCAGGGGTGGTTAACCCCCGGTCAAACGAGTCAAACTCGCCGGCGAAGTGACGCCGGCGAGGCCAAACACGGTGGCGAGCTTCGGAAATCGCCTACAGGGCACGGTTCGAGCCGCGGTTGGGCGCGTTGGAGAGCCCTTGCTGGCGCGCGTCGAGAGGTGGTAGCCGCCGGGCCTGTTGTGGCCGGAGGCGACGGCGACGAGCTCGGCAGCGGCGGCCGGCGTTCGGGCGTGTGTGGAGACGCGGCTGGGGTGGCCTAGGCGATGCGTGCGTGGCACCTAGCTCATCTACGTGCTGCGGCGAGCGAGATGGACGTGCGTCCGTGACCAAATGGTCACCGGAGCATCACCGGCGGCAAGCACGGCGGCGGCGGGTTTCGGTGATCAGCGGAGCAGCAGCTACGCGGCGCAAACGAAGCGGATGAGGGAGGGATTCGGCGTAAGGGCTCACAGCGGTGCTAGCGAGCTCGACGGAGAGGTCGGGGACGCTCTGCAGCTCCTTAATCGACGGAGAGGAGCTCCGGCGATCCGAGGAGGGGGACGACGGCGTGAAGGCGTTGCAGGGCTCCCGGCGATCCGTGGCTCAGCGAGGAGGAAGAGGGCGTCGCGGCAATCCTTCTGGACACTCTCACGGAACGAGGGGGAGGCTCTAAGTGCGGCAACGGCGAACGGCGGCGACGGGCGGCCTCGGTGATGAGAGGGAGAGAGCCAGGGAAAGGAGATGAGGACGAGGGGAAGTGAGAGAGAGGTCGGGTCAGCTGCGTGGCGACGCATGGAGGCGTCCAAGCCGTCGGGGATGCAGGCAAGCAGACTGGAGGTGGCCGGGCGCGTGCCGGCGCGCGGTGGCCACGCGCGCTGCCTACTGGCGCGAGGAGGAAGGCGACAGGAGCGGCTCTGGTGGGCTGGAACGGCCTGCAACAGTGCTGGGCTCAAGGAAAAACCTTTCTCTCTTTCTTTTCTTTCCTATTTCTTTTCTGTTTCTTTTCTTTTGCAACTTTGTTTAATTAATAAAAATGCCAGAACATTTTTATAACTCATAAAACTTGTCATGCCCACTGTATATAATATGAACAATATGGAACATTATAGTTCATGATTATTTGAGCATTTAAAATATTTTATAGCATTTAAATGCCCAAATACAAATACCATATGATTTAATCCAAAGACCTTAGAGGTCCTAGAAAATTGTGCACCATTTTTGGCAGAGGTTTAGGACCAAGGCAGAAATGATGAACCTTTTTGAAGGGCATTTTGGGTACATTGGAAAAGATTTTATCACACCCTAGTTGTTAGATGAGGGGTGCTGGGGTTTCTGTCATTCCCATTTCAAGTTTCTTTGATAAGTAGACATGATGCACACTCTAGCTAGTCCTAATGCAAGTGCTAACTAGGGATGTGACAACTCACCCCCACTTAAAAGAATCGCGTCCCGAGATTCGGGTTCCTCCGGAAAGAGGGTGGGGTACTCAAGTCGAAGACGATCCTCCCTTTCCCAAGTAGCTTCACTCTCGGAATGATGTGACCATTGAACCTTGAGAAACTTGATATTGTGGCCTCGAGTGGTGCGCTCAGTTTGATCAAGAATACGAACGGGGTATTCTCGATATGTGAGATTGTCCTGGAGATCAAGCGTTTCGTGGTACACTCCGCGGATAGGATCCGAGAAGCAACGCCTGAGTTGAGAAACGTGGAACACGTCATGAACTCTGGATAGGTGCGGAGGTAGTTCCAATTGGTAGGGAACTTCTCCTCGTTTGGCAAGAATACGAAAAGGACCGATGTAACGAGGGGCCAATTTGCCTTTGATACCGAAGCGATGGGTTCCCTTAAGAGGAGTAACCCGAAGGTAAGCCTTATCGCCAACTTCAAAAGTCACAGCCTTATGATGGCTATCATATTGGCTCTTCTGACGAGACTGGGCTGTTTTCAATTTCTCACGAACGATGCGAACTTGCTCTTCTGCTTACTGGATCATATCCGGGCCAAAGAATTGTCTTTCCCTGGTTTCTGACCAGTTAAGAGGTGTTCGACACCTTCGTCCATATAGAACTTCGAAGGGAGCTTTGCCCAAGCTGGCTTGATAACTATTGTTATAAGCAAATTCGGCAAATGGAAGACACTTCTCCCAATCCATACCGAAAGAGATGACAGAGGCTCGAAGCATGTCTTCCAGAATTTTATTGACTCGTTCCACTTGACCACTTGACTGGGGATGGAAGGCAGTACTGAAGGAGAGATGAGTTCCCATAGCATTCTGGAAACTTTCCCAAAATCATGAAGTGAAAAGACTTCCACGGTCTGAGTTAATCTCCAATGGCACACCATGAAGTGATACTATCAGAGAGACATACAAGTCTGCTAGCTGGCTAGCGGTAATACTCTCTCGAACAGGCAGGAAATGAGCTACTTTAGAGAGGCGGTCGATAACGACGAAGATAGCATTATTCCCTTTCCTGGTCCCGGGAAACCCGGTAATGAAGTCCATACCGACTTTGTCCCATTTCCATTCAGGAATAGCTAAAGGTTGAAGCGTGCCAGCAGGCCGTTGATGCTCTGCTTTGACTCGACGACAAACGTCGCAGTTAGCAATGAATTGAGCGATTTCTCTCTTCATCCTAGTCCACCAGAATCTCTGACGTAGGTCCTGGTACATTTTGGTACTACCGGGATGAATTGTGAGAGGAGATTCATGAGCCTCCTTAAGAATCATTTGTCGTAGTTGTTGTTTCTTGGGTACCACCAAGCGGTTCTCGAAGTACACAACACCTCGATCATTCATAGAGAAACTCCTAGCAACTCCGCTAGCAATGTTCTCCTTGATCCGAGATATGCCTTTATCATACCGCTGGGCAACTATGATTTGATCCATAAGGGTAGGTTTCGCCACCAAGGTGGAAAGGAATCCTCGAGGAACAATGTGAAGGTTAAGCTTACGAAATTCCTCGTGGAGAAGTGGTTGCCCTTGTTGTAACATTAAGTTGTTACAATAAGACTTACGACTTAGTGCATCAGCCATGACATTGGCCTTTCCAGGGGTATAAGTGATTCCTAAGTCATAGTCTGTGAGCAACTCAACCCAACGTCTTTGCCTGATATTTAGATCCGGTTCGGTGAAGATGTACTTCAAACTTTGATGATCAGTGAAGATTTCACAGCGATTACCAAGGAGGTAATGTCGCCATGTTTTGAGTGCATGGACTACAGCTGCAAGCTCTAGATCATGAGTAGGATAGTTATCCTCATGTGGACGCAACTGTCGAGATGCGTATGCAATCACTTGACGATATTGCATGAGTATGCAACCTAGTCCTTGTCGCGAGGCGTCGCAATAGATTATAAAATCCTTGGAAAAGTCTAGTGGTACCAGTACAGGTGCAGATGTCAGGCGTCTTTTCAGTTCCTGAAAACTAGACTCGCACTGTGGGGTCCACTCAAACTTTTTATCCTTTTTGAGGAGCTCAGTTAGAGGTTTAGCAACCTTGGAGAAATTCTCAACGAAGCGTCGGCAATACTCGACGAAGCGTCGGCAATAGCTCGCTAAGCCAAGAAAACTCCTAACTTGCTTGACCGATTCAGGGGGAGTCCAATCAAGGACGGCTTGAACTCGCTCGGGATTGACAGCAATACCCTTGCCAGAGATCACATGCCCTAGATAGATTACTTCCGGCAACCAAAATTCACATTTAGAGAATTTGGCATAAAAGGCGGTGCTATCGAAGTTTCGTCAATACCAGCCTTAAATGCTCGGCATGATCTTTCTTGTTCTTGGAATAGATGAGTATATCATCGAGGTATACCACGACGAATTTATCCAAGTACTCCATGAATATAGAATTCATGAGCCGGGAGAAGGTGGCTGGGGCATTGGTTAACCCGAAGGACATGACGGTGTACTCATATTGGCCATAACGAGTAACAAAAGCCGTTTTAGGGATGTCCCCGTTCTTGATTTTGATTTGATGGTAACCCAACCTCAAATCCATCTTAGAGAAGACTGAGGATCCAGCGAGCTGATCATACAGGTCGTTGATCCTGGGGAGAGGATACTTGTTCTTTATGGTGACCAGGTTGACAGGTCGGTAATCTACAACCATCCGCTCCGTTCCATCCTTCTTCTTGACGAAGAGGACGGGGCAAGCCCAAGGGGAGGAACTAGGACGGATGAAAACCTGTTGCAAGGACTCATCGAGTTGTTTCTTGAGCTCAGCTAATTGTAGGGGTGCCATCTTATAAAGTCTCCTAGAGATTGGGACAGTTCCAGGGATAAGATCTATCACGAACTCGACATCTCTGTCAGGTGGAATTCCTGGCAGTTCTTCTGGAAAAACATCCAGAAAGTTACGGACTACCGGGATATCTTCGAGTTCTGGTAGAGGGCTGGCATTAAGAGAGTAGAGCTGACGCTCAGCCATTCGGGTCAAGACATTGACTATCTTGCCGGATGGGTGTGTTAGTTGAACGGTCCTAGTATAGCAATCAATCTTGGCGTAATGAGTTTTCATCCAATCCATGCCCAAAATGATGTTTATGTCCGAGGACTTGAGAGCGTTTAGAGATGCTAGGAAAACAAGTCTATCGACAAGGATTTCATTTCCATGGCTTACCCTAGAGGTTTGCCACTTTGAACCAGGAGTTTGAATAACCATGGAAGTAGGCATGTCACAAAAAGTCATGTTGTGCATTCAAGCATAGCTCTCAGATATGAACGAATGGGATGCTCCAGTATCGAAAAGAACAGATGCCGGATGGCAGTTAACGAGAAGCGTACCAAGAACGACGTTAGGATCCTCATAGGCTTCCTCAGCAGAGACATAGTTGACATGACCACATGTAGTGGGGATTGGCTTGACATAATTCACCTTGCCGGTTGGCTTACCACGGCCAACGGGTTTTCCTGGTTGGTTCTGAGGACACTCACGCATGTAGTGTCTCGGTTCTCCACACTTGAAGCAGGTCACAGTGCTAGTCCGTGGAGCAAAGTTGGAAGGTGGTCCTCCATAGGTCTTAGCAGCTGCATATTGTTGAGTTGGGCGAGGCGCCTCATAGGATGGCCTCGGTGTGTACTTGGGTGGCAGAGCAGTGTTAGGAACCCACATACGGTGCTTGTGAGAGCCAGAGCCGGATGAGGAACCAAAGTCTCGAGTATGCTTGCGTGTGGCCTCGAAGTCGGTCTGGCCCATTTCAGCACTGATAGCCTTGTTTACCAACTTCTGGAAGGAAGTGCACTCGTGCAGACGTAGATATCGGCGGAGTTCAGGGCTGAGTCCCTTGCGGAACCTCGCCTGCTTCTTGGCATCGGTGGATACTTCCTCAGGTGCATAGCGTGCCAAGTTGCCAAACTCGTGACTATAGCCATCCACAGTTAACCGGCCCTGGGTGAAATTGCAGAATTCCTCCCGCTTGCGATCCATGAGACCTTCCGGAATGTGATGTTCATGGAATGCCTCACTGAACTCAACCCAAGTAGTGATTTGGCCAGCAGGACGCATAGCTTCAAAGTTTCCCACCAAAGACTGGCAGGGCCCTCAAGATGGTAGGCGGCATAGGTAACCTTGTCAGCTTCGGCCACACGGGCAGAGTGTAGCTTGTGGGTGATACTACGTAGCCAGTCATCCGCATCCAGAGGTTCAGTGGAGTGATGGAACCTCGGTGGGCACATCTTGATAAAGTCATTGATTGACACCACGTCATTCCTCTGACGGAACCCAGTGTTCTGCTCTATGTGTTCCAGCAGACGGTTGGTCTCTCTCTTGTTCCGTTCTGCCTCGAGCATAACTTCCGCCAAGGAGGGTGGCAGGGGCAGATTCCCATCTCTAGCCCCACTAGCCTCACCCTGCTCTTGGGCAGCAGGAGTGTTGTGAGTGTTGACCATCCTAAGAAAACAAAACAACGGTTTAGACAAGGATGGCAAAAAATTTGACATAGGAGTGCAGAATGTAATGGATGACACGGAATGCAAAGATGTTCATCCGTACGACATGGTAATATAGAAACTGCTATATATACACCAGTGGTCAAACACACCATACATAGTTTAGTACAAGCCAAGGCTAAAGTACAACTGCGGTGAAAGACGATACATCCCATCAGAGGCATTCCAAGCTCCTATACATTATTTAACTACACCTCCGGAACTCAGTACACACTAAGTCATATTCCACAAGACGCGCAGGACTGTGGGAATACAACTACTACAATACTACTACTACCACGGTCTAGCTCAGACATTCCCGTAGTAATCTTCGTAAAGATTACCACCGTAGCCTGGAAGTGGAACAGACGGATCTTGAAACTCGCGAGCACTCGAAGGCTGTGGACCATAGGGACATGGATGTGGCCTCGGTCCCGATGCTGGTGGTAACCGACGCCCACGTGGAGGTGTAATACCCCCAACGCACGCCAATCCATGCGATCAGGCAGACGAGTCCGCACGGGGTACAAATCCCGCATGTCTAGATATCCGGCGTGCACAGCAGGTGCAAGCCGTGTCAAAGTAGTCCAGTGGGCGGCTCGAGTGTTATACAGCTCCATTCGGAGGGCACGGACCTCACGGTCCCTATCCTCCAGCATCTGAACAGTAGTCTGAAGCAGTGGCTCTTCATGAGCAGCATCAGTATACAGACCAGTGTAGTAGCCTTCCTCTCCGGGAAGTGAGGCTGGCATGTAACAGAACTCAGTGTTCAGCAACAGGGCATGCCTAGCACGGAGAATGGTCATCATCGAATAGGCGGCATCCTGTACTGCCATCTCGATGGTAACCCCGAGTCCATAAGACCAATGGATGGGGTCGTTAGCTCCGGGATATGAGGGGTATATCCGGACTGTGCAGAAATACTGACTCTGATTGAAATCCCGGTACTGTTCCTCCACGGTGTACTCAGGATACCAGCGATAACCGGTCTCAGTCAGCACACGGACTAGCATGGCCGTGTGACCGGGCACATTAATGCACCGAGTCAAACGAACCACTTGGTGAGGGGTGCGGCCAGACATCTGAAACACGAAGTAATGCAAAGGCATTAGTGTTTCTGGAAGAAATCGGGCAGCATAACAACTGTAAATGCTCAAACAAAGATTTGAGACATCATACAAATGATAGCATAGCCACTCAACAATTCCCTATCAAGGTTCTGGGTTCAACAATCATCATACTAAAAGGATAGAAACTGAACTGAGGCTTGAAACCAACAATCCTAAGAGTCTACGGATTAGTAACACGTGAACCTAGTAAGGATAAGAGGCCTAGTCCTAAATCCCCGTAGAAAGAATAGACTGACTCAGATCAGAAGGGCATAAGGTAATGGAGTAAAAAGAGCCTTACATTCCCTTCCACAATCAATTCCCCTACATATAACTAAGAATTTTTCTAGACTCAACATCGACCAGTTTGGCTTGAGAAACCTACAGGCAGTCCAGCTCTGATGCCAACGCTGTCAGGACCCCGATCCTAAGTCACACCGATCTAGCTGTAACACATCATATCACTTTGCGGCCTCACGCATGGTAACCCCACGGGTGCCACCTTACCTGGCCCGGGACCGTTTGTGCATTTTGGCACACGTATATGACAATGTCGCTAGCATCCATATGACAGAGAACCCGGGCCGACATGGCTAGTTATAAACCAAAAGTGGCACTAGATTACAGAGACAGGCATCCATGACCCAGCAACGAACGTGTCGGTCGTCAACGTATGAACCCAAGTCGTAGCAACCTACATGGACTTAAAGGAACAACGCGTGACATTTCCCCTAAGGGACAGACACATGAACGAAGAAGGACACATGCCGGCCAGCCTACGTGTTCCGAGCAGTAGCAAGCTACCAAGGCTCATTGGAATCACTAGGAGGCATTTCCCTGTAAGGTAGGCTACCAAAGGAAAACAACTAGGTGTCGGATCCCACACATACCAAGCATTTCAACCATACACACAATATGCTCAATATGTGCAAATACAACATGGCATCACAACAGAACTCTATGACTCAAAGTACGTTATTTAAGAGGCTCCAAGAGCCATACATAACATATCCATAAAGGTAGGGGTCACATGACCCAACACTCAAGTCATACAGTCATACAAGCACAAGAGGAAGCTACATGTCTGAGTACAGACAACTTAGGAAATAAAACAGGCTTGGTGTAGCCTGACTATCTACAAGGCCCTTCACAAGCTCCAGATCTCCGTCTGGGTGTCAAGCTACTCGTCGACGTCAACGTCTATGTAGAACCCATTAGCAGGGGCAGGGTTCTCCTCTGCAACAGTTATTAAGCAAACATGAGTACAAAGGTACTCAGCAAGTCTTACCACAAAACCTATCATACATGCAACATTATCAAAGGGGGTAGTGGAGTTCATAGCAGAAAGCCAGCTTTGACTCTTGGCTAACCTATACTACAACTCTCAACAGATTGCAAGATGTTATTACGAACACGAGTCCTCTACTCACCACAACAATACACTACCGAGGATCCTCTTCCGTCATCCTACGGAAGGGCCATCCGCGGCACTCACACTTATCTTAAGGCTTTTAGTAGTATCCATCAACTTGTCTATGAACTGTAAGAGTAACCAAGTAGTCCGTACAGCGAACAACGGCTATTCGAATAGATTGATAACCTTGCAGGGGTGTACCTCTTAACACACGCTCCCACCACTTATCGACGTTTACTCGACATGTACTCGGCAACCTTCAAGCGGAAGCCCAGCGAAGGTGTCGGCCACGACCTGACTAACTACTCAAGTCTCTCGTCCAGGTTTATCGCCTATTTGGGTTCCATCCGTGGGGAGATCCAGCCGGGGTGTCGCTCACGGCCCCAAACGATGTGTACAGGGTTCCCAAGTCACCACACGGGCAACCGTTACACCGTGCCACGTACCTGTCGCATCACAACCCATCTCGAGGGTCAGCGCTGTGCACGACCTCCAGTAAACTATAAACACCAGAAACTAGTTGCAACTCCTGGACAGAGATCGAGGGTAATTAATAAGCCGAGAGGGTCAATTAAGGATCCCAATGTGTGGTAGTAGCTGTAACTTGAACCACACATACAGATCTCGGGTCCTATGGACGATTCCAATGAAACAACCCACCATGTACTCCTACATGGCCTTTCATCGATACCTTTACCAAGCGTATTCCACACTTCCTTCTCTTTATCGGCATGATCATTTCACTCTGATCCATCACCCAGATGAACCAGACCAGACACAACTCTAAGCATAGCGGGCAACATAAGGAAATAGCTTGGTGGATCACACATCACATGGCTCAATCAACTCCTACACATGCTAGTGGGTTTCAACTATTTACTGTGGCAATGACAGGTCATGCAAGGGAATAGGGTTCAACTACCGCAGCAAGTAGCAGTTCACACGTTGTTGCCTTAATGCAGTAAAAGAGAGCAGGAGCGAGGAGATTGGGTTTGTATCGGAATGATCAATGATTGCTTGCCTGACAAAGTGGTTGTCGGGTACTGCTCTTTAGCTGGATACGCAGGAGTATCCTCGGGACCAGGACCTAACACGGAGAATACCGACGATACAATCATTAAACAAACAAATGCAACAATATGATGCATGCTCATGACATGGCAAGATGCATGTGTTTTGGGCTAATGCAACTATAACCAGAAGGTTTTGAGCCTATTTGAATCAAAGATTCAAATTGGCACTTTATCTATTATTTAATTAAGTGCATTATCATGTTTTAATGTATACATCAAGGTTAACTTGCTCAAACATGCATGAAACCAGTGCCATTGGAAAGATTGGATTTTTCTGATCATTTTTCATATATAAATTATTTCCATCTGAGCTACGGTTGATTTTATATGATTTTTAGAAGTTTTGAGTATTTTCTGAAATTCATAAATCATTTAAGATTTAAATTAAATTCCACAAACTCTTTACTGCGTCAGCATGACCTCATGCTGACGTCAGCAGGCCAACAGGAGCTGGTCCAGGTCAAACATGACATGTGGGCCCGGCATGTCAGTGTCATAGCTAATTAGCAAAGTTAATTAGTGTTAATCTAGGAACTAATTAGCTGTCAGTGGGGTCTGGGCCCACGGGTCAGTGACTAAACTAACTAACTGATTTAATTAGCATTTACTTAATTAAACTAGCTAATTAGGGGAGGGGTGGCCCACACGTCAGCGACCCAGGGGTGGTCAACCCCTCCGGTCAAACGAGTCAAACTCGCAGGCGAAGTGACGTCGGCGAGGCCAAACACGGCGGCGAGCTTCGGAAATCGCCTACAGGGCACGGTTCGAGCCGCGGTTGGGCGCGTTGGAGAGCCCTTGCTGGCGCGCGTCGAGAGGTGGTAGCCGTCGGGCCTGTTGTGGCCGGAGGCGACGGCGACGAGCTCGGCAACGGCGGCCGGCGTTCGGGCGTGTGTGGAGACGCGGCTGCGGTGGCCTAGGTGATGTGTGCATGGCACCTAGCTCATCTACGTGCTGCGGCGAGCGAGATGGACGTGCGTCCGTGACCAAATGGTCACCGGAGCATCACTGGCGGCAAGCACGGCGGCGGCGGGTTTCGGTGATCAGCGGAGCAGCAGCTACGCGGCGCAAACGAAGTGGAGGAGGGAGGGATTCGGCGTAGGGGCTCACAGCGGTGCTAGCGAGCTCGACGGAGAGGTCGGGGACGCTCTGCAGCTCCTTAATCCACGGCGAGGAGCTCCGGCGATCCGAGGAGATGGACGACGGCGTGAAGGCGTTGCAGGGCTCCCGGCGATCCGTGGCTCGGCGAGGAGGAAGAGGGCGTCGCGGCGATCCTTCTGGACACTCTCACGGAACGAGGGGGAGGCTCTAAGTGCGGCAACGGCGAACGGCGGCGACGGGCGGCCTCGGTGATGAGAGGGAGAGAGCCAGGGGAAGGAGATGAGGACGAGGGGAAGTGAGAGAGAGGTCGGGGCAGCTGCGTGGCGACTCGTGGAGGCGTCCAGGCCGTCGGGGATGCAGGCAAGCAGGCTGGAGGTGGCCGGGCGCGTGCTGGCGCGCGGTGGCCACGCGCGCTGCCTACTGGCGCGAGGAGGAAGGCGACAGGAGCGGCGCTAGTGGGCTGGGCCGGCCTGCAACAGTGCTGGGCTCAAGGTAAAACCTTTCTCTCTTTCTTTTCTTTCCTATTTCTTTTCTGTTTCTTTTCTTTTGCAACTTTGTTTAATTAATAAAAATGCCAGAACATTTTTATAACTCATAAAACTTGTCATGCCCACTGTATATAATATGAACAGTATGGAACATTATAGTTCATGATTATTTGAGCATTTAAAATATTTTATAGCATTTAAATGCCCAAATACAAATACCATATGATTTAATCCAAAGACCTTAGTGGTCCTAGAAAATTGTGCACCATTTTTGGCAGAGGTTTAGGACCAAGGCAGAAATGATGAACATTTTTGAAGGGCATTTTGGGTACATTGGAAAAGATTTGATCAAACCCTAGTTGTTAGAAGAGGGGTGCTGGGGTTTCTGTCATTCCCATTTCAAGTTTCTTTGATAAGTAGACATGATGCACACTCTAGCTAATCCTAATGCAAGTGCTAACTAGGGATGTGACACCCTGGTGGCGGCACTAGGAGGAGGGGATCGGGGTTAGGAGGAGAGCGGGGTCGAGCGCTAGGTGGCGGCGGCGCGATAGGAGGAGAGGGAGACGAGCGAGAGAGTGGGTCGGTCTGGGAAGTCATGCTAGGGTTGAGAAGGGGTCTAGTGGGCTGCGGGGGATGTATGGGCCTGCCTAGGTGCTGGGCTTTGGTGGGCCTCTGGAAATAAAATGGGCCAGGGAGGCCGAGGTGGCCTTTGTCCATCTCTCTCTCCCTCTTTCTAAAAGAGAAAGAGAAGAGAAGGAAAAAACAAAGAAGAAAGAAAAAGAGAAGAAGGAAAGATTTAGGGGTAGAATTTGGGAATGGGGGTTATTTCATGGACCCACAAAAAATGTGCACGTCCACAAACAAAATAGGAGAGGAATGAATGCAAGAGTTAAATTCACACTCATTTGAATTTTATTCAAATGGGTTTGAACTAGGACTAGGTTTTTGAAGTGTCCAAAAATGTTCGGATTTTTGGAGGAACCTCGATAAAAGGAGGAAGAATTTTAGGGTAAAGTTTGGATACCAAACTTGAAACAGAAAAGACATAGGGAATATTATGCAACTGTGTTATGGTTAATACAAAAGAATGGAATATTTATTATAGCTCCATAATTATTAGGAGGATATGTTATAAAGAGAAGTCACTCTGTGAGTTCCCTCGGTTTAAATGGATCAAAGATCCACACAATTTATTTAGTTGGGTTTTGCAAAAATTAGTGACATGATGGCATGATGACATGATGCAATGCAAAATAAATAAAGCAAGCACAAATGAAACACACGGTGACACCCGAAACATATGGAAGTCTTCTCGAGTGTCGTTCTTGGGGCGTCACAACTCTCCCACACTAACAGAGGATCCCGACCCGAGATCCTGAAGATGGCATCGGAGAGAAGAGGATAAAGGAAGAGGTAAAACAAAGTTGCTTCTTGACAAATGAGTGGAACCACGAATCTTGGGACGTTGAACAAATTGAAAGAAAGAATACAACAGAGATGAACAAGATTACAAACAGTTTGTTGGGCAAGAGGAACAAGTAATACGATGAGAATGAAGAGCTTAGGTGATAAGATAGTCAACGAAACCATTCT
Source organism: Secale cereale (assembly GCA_902687465.1). Classification (NCBI taxonomy): domain Eukaryota; kingdom Viridiplantae; phylum Streptophyta; class Magnoliopsida; order Poales; family Poaceae; genus Secale; species Secale cereale. The sequence continues at coordinate 433,367,114 of LR738712.1, read as the reverse complement.
GGTTAAAACAAGATGGAGAAGGAATAAGAATGAAATGATTCGGACATCACTCGGACTGAAATGGAAGGAATTAACATGAACTTGAGGAGATGGGATGATACTTGATGAAATCAACAACACACTGCCTGCAGATCTATTGAGAGAATGGCACAAGGGGTAAGAATGGCTTCAGACAACACTCCGGTTGAGAAGAGAGGAAAACCTTGATAGGATGCGAGAACTAGAATGGAGGTCACAACACTCCAGATAAATGGACTAGCAAGGAAAAGAACATGATCTTGATAAAACGAGATGATGGTTTGGAGAGAGCAACATCACAATGCCTCCGGAATAAAAGAATAGATGCTAGATCGTTGGAAAGAAAAGAACGGAGAATAAAATGACAACTTCTCCCACAAATGAATTAGAAAATCATCCTTACGAAGAAGGGTTGAACGGAGTTGTTGAAAATAATCAACAACAAAAGAATAAGCTTGCTGCGGGCTTATGGAAAACAACTCAAAATTATGAGGTGACAACCGGCCACTAACGAAAAGCAGTTGTTGCTAGAGATCAATGAAGAGATGAAAACTCTTTCACCGAGAGGATAAATGAAGAATTTGGGTCATTTATAAGCACCACAATAGCAACAATCTTTAGGGAAAGGTTTTAGGTGAAATACAACCCAAGATTACTCCAGCGAATAAATTGAAGGGTTGAAAAGATCTCCTGGACAAAGAAAAATGATGGGTTTACACATTTCATTCTTGATAACTTGTGAATTATGAAACATGAAGGAAATTGTCAAGAATGACATAACACCACCCCAAATGAAAAAGGTAGAAAGAATTGCACTTCGGAATGCATGATGAAGAATGCTTGAGCTCCAACAAGAATCTTGAAGAACACTTCGAGGATGAATTAAATCATGATGAACCACCATGAAGAACTCCGCTAATAAAAGGATGAGAAGTGAAGGATGAAAAGATTAAGATTCAAGGCATGCGATGATTTAGATGGAGGTTCCGATGAGATGGCCGAGAACCTTTGAACTCCAGAAAAGAAAAAATAAAAGGACTTGAGATTAGAATTTATTCATCATGAAAAAATGCCGAAGGAAGGAATTAATCAACTTGATGAAAAGAATAAGAATTATGTTATGCTTATCCTCCATCAATTAAATTGATGAGAAGCAATGGATTTGCATACTACTTATTCTCATTGCAAAGAATTAAAAGAGAGATCTCGCACAAACTTGGGTAATATTCAACGAACCACCGGTAGGATTATGAAAAGAACAAATGAATTGATACAATAACAACGAAAGAGTAATCTTGAATGAACCACCATAAGAATATGGAGACGAACGAAGAGGCATCAATTAAGAATAGTTGGACGACAAAGTTGCAAACTAAGAACGAAGAAATCTTCTGAAATGATGGCCTTCGGAGGATCATGATGGGAAGAATTCATGAAAAGCTTCGGATGATATGAAAACATTCCTCGTGATCGAAACAACTATGAGGATGTCATGAAGCTAGAACCACGAATCTTCAAGAGAACGGGTCAATATTTAAGAGAAACTCTTCTCTCGTCTTCAAATGTTGAGAAGAACGACGAGAAATACCATGAAGAATTTTGAGATACTCCGAAAGAATGAAATATAAAGGTTGAAGCAACAATGAATGAAAGCAATCTTAGAGAAGGCATATGACTGATGGAATCCATACTTACGTCACACTTTGAAAAGAATTTCATAATACTCCGGAAAAAGAAATCTGAAGACTCAGGTAAGATCCTGGGAAAAATACCTATGGGTTAGGGCCTACTCAAAGTAACACCGTTGGGAAAGATTACTTAAGATATTGTGGGGACCCCGACTTAGAAGTCGAGATCACCGAATGCACGTGTACAGTGATCCCAGAGATCAATGCTCACTGAACACACAGAAGCTGAAATAACAAGAGTCTTACATCCATACAAATAGTCTTACATGAATTATGGCCATTATGGCCAAGTCTTACATAGATAGAGCCTCATGGGCTGAATAGCAAATAACTCAAATAGCGGAAGTCTTCGGCAAACGGGTAGAACCCATGCCATCTGCCTTAACCCTACAGACATTCTGACTGGGATAGCGTCCTAGTTCGCATGTTTGTCTCCAAAGAACTCTTCCTCATAATCCTGTTCTTCCATGCCTGGCCAATTAAATAACCAGTGGCAAGCCAATGAGTACTTTGAATGTACTCACAAGCAACCCATGATGTGGTTCAAAGTAACAGTGCAATTGAATAATAATGATCAATCAAGCAAGGCTAGAACCAATATTCTACCATCAAGTTTATGCATCAATAACCTCGCGTAACCTCGAAGACAGGTTACCGATATCAACATGAATATGTTTCAACTCACCGAGTCAAGTCACCACCTTGACTCACATACACACGCATGGTTTCACAAACATTGGACGTAGCCCAAGAGCGGTTACCCAACTGTCCATGACCGTGGACACGGCTATTCGAATAGTTTGACACTCTGCAGAGGTTGTACACTTTACCCACAAGATCCGGGGAACTTCCGTGTCATCCACGACCCGCGGTACCTCAAGTACCCGGGGTAAGCACCCGGTCATTATCTTTCCTTAGACGACACTAACATAGAGTCCACTCGTTGGTACATGGCCCTCAGGTACAAACAATAGATAACGGGACTTGCCCTAATTTCAATGTCACGCGTACCCGAAGGGACCAACGATGTGTCCGGTGCCCTGTAAAAACAGTCATGGCCGCCTATCCAAGCACGACCCCGTCCCGGGAAAGACCTCAAGTCTTCCCGTCACTAGTAATGCAGGCACCATGCTAGTATCGACCTAAGTAATCAATTAAGCCCCGTCCCATAAGGGGTAGTGTGGTTGCACATGTATGGTTGGAATAACGGTCGCAACTTAAACCAATCCGTTTGAAAAACACACACACTTGCCTTGGCACACCACTTCGTCATCAAGTGGTCACCCAACTCATCGTAATCTCCCTCGGGCATGAATGGCACCCGACGGGGTTTTATGCAAAGACTTCAACCATGAAGGTTCATGTCACACATGCACCACTAATCATAACCACTAACCATATGCAAGTCATCTAGCACATAGCAAGATCAAGATCATGGCATGCATCATATGGTGGAATCAACTAGGTCACTATCGTAACCCTAACATCATGCATCGGAAACATACGGGTTCCGAAGAACAAGTATATCATGGTCAAAGGGCCGCTTGCCTGGATTGGCTTGGTCAAATCCTTCAAATACAAACAAAACAGAAAAATCAAAGTGCTCAAAAAAATGTCAACTCATTTTTGTAAAATACTAGAGGAATTTCTAAGGTGGGGAAAATTCTTAGTTGGAGTTTTGGAGTTATAGAATAGAATCTATTGATTTTTGAACAGGAGTATTACTGCCCAAATTTGAATTTAAATTTGAACAGTACAGCAAAGTTTCATGGATTTGACTGAAAGTAGTACCATTAAATAGGTTGGAATATTACAAGATTTTAGGAGTTGGAATTATTTAATTTGGACCATTATTCTTTTCTGTAGAAATGTTTAAAACATTTACAAGTTTCATGGCAGGGTGGAAGAAGTTCCTTCGTGGCAAGAATCTTCGGGTTGGACAAGCCATCCTACTCACTGTTACGAACACCACGCGCCATGACTTGAGGATGATGATTATCATCAACCTCATTTAGAAGTGGTTGGGCCATTGATGTGAAATGAACTACTTATTAACTTTGGTAGCTTCTGTTTGTGAGTACTTATATATATATATATACAGCCGGTCTATTCTGCTAATATTAGCAGAATAGTTATTATGCTAACAGTTACGAACTGCACGCTCAACGCAAGAGCACTGCACTTTGTGTAGCAAAGGAACTGCAATACATAGAATAGTGAACTTCGCCTCTGAAAAAACTGCATGCGGTGTTTATTCGGTATTGTTTAAGCTCTAGTTTTTTAACCGTTTATCGGAACTAGGCGTATAATATACTGTTGGAAATCTATGGATTAGGCGCAACTTTGCCATGTTGAACACTTTCGAGATTCCTCGCAGTTTAAGAGCAGTTTCAAAAAGGTAGGCGCCCAACGAGTGGCAGCGAGCGTATTTTCGCGTTTTTTCGGAAACAGCTTATCGGAACGAAGCAAATGATATGCCGTTGGAAAGATATCATCGAGGCACAACTTTTTAATATGTATTACTTTCTCTAATTCGTTACGGTTTAAGAGCAGTTTCGAATTTACTTAATCGCAGAAATCTGTTTTTCAAATTTTTGTATATTTTTTGTACTGTTTTTGCTCGAATTTTTAACCGTCCATCCAAACGAGGCGTGTGATATGCCGTTGGTAAACTACGGACGACGCGCAACTTTTTGATGCATAAATGTTGTTGAGATTCCTTACAATTTTAAGTTAATTTTAAAAATTGTGCGGCGAACGACGAGTGGCAGCGGCTGTTTTTTCGCGAAATTTAACAAGCCGCTGGTCAGAATGAATCAAATGATATGCCCTTGGAAACATTTCGCCGAGGTGCAACTTTTTTATATATATTACTTTCTCTAATTCCTTACGGTTTAAGAGCAGTTTTTAAATTACCGACATGCAGACACTATATTTTTCGCGACACCAAAATTGACGAGGGAACTGCATCGGACAAAAAACCGCACTTCTTTAGACGGAAAACCGCACTGCAGTAGACGGGCTATTGAACTTCATGTTTTTTTTGTCGGACGTAATTTTTCCAAAAGGAGTTTTTGTTTGTATTTTTTAAACTTTTGTATGAACGAGAGTGGATCGCACAGACAAGGACAAGAACCGTGAGACTACCAAAAGTAACTCGCATTAAAAAATTGATGTCTCCCTTAACACATTTTTGCACTTCACATCAGGCATAAGTGACCCGCAACACTACCAAAAGTGAATCGCGATACTTTTTTGTCTCTAACCTTTTCCACACTTCACATTGGATGCAAGTGAACAACTTTATTCACAGTAGTGAACCGATGGAGATAAACTAGTGGACAACATCTAAAAAGAAATAAACTTTTTTGTGTTTTCCTTTTTTCTCTTTCTACTAAGCGAACAAATTTACTGAAAAGTGCATCAGCCTAGACTGTAGTCGCATTAAGAGAACTACAGTATTCTTTTTTCTTCTAGTCAAGTGGAGAGACCGTGTCAGGACCCCGATCCTAAGTCACACAGGTCTAGCCTGTAACACGTCATATCACTTTGCGGCCTCACGCACGGTATCCCCACGGGTGCCACCTTACCTGGCCCGGGACCGTTTGCGCATTTTGGCACACGTATATGATAGTGTCGCTAGCATCCATATGACAGAGAACCCGGGCCGACATGACTAGTTATAAACCAAAAGTGGCACTAAATTACAGAGACAAGCATACATGACCCAGCAACGAACGTGTCAGTCATCAACGTATGAACCCAAGTCATAGCAAGCTACAAGGACTTAAGGGAACAACGCGTGACATTTCCCCTAAGGGACAGACATAGGAACGAAGAAGGACACATGCCGGCCAGCCTAAGTGTTCCGGAGCAGTAGCAAGCTACCAAGGCTCAGTGGAAGCACTAGGAGACATTTCCCTGTAAGATAGGCTACCAAGGGTAAACAACTAGGTGTCGGATCCCACACATAGCAATACACATTACCCGTACGCATAACATGCAAGTATGTGCTGTACAACATGGCATCACAACTTAACTCAACAACTCATATAGATAAAGGCCCAGAAGAGCCATCATAGCATTCATTACAAACAGAGGTCACATGACCCAACATACAGAGCATACAGGCAACAGAAGCATAACATGTCTGGGTACAGACAACTACAAATGAAGAAGGCTGAAAAAAGCCTGACTATCTACAAGACCCTCCCAAGGGTACAAGATCGTAGCTGAGGTAACAAGCTAAACGTCGAAGTCCACGCGGAACCACTAGCGAGACTGAAGTCTCTCTGCAAAAACATAAATTAAGCAAACGTGAGTACAAAGGTACTCAGCAAGACTTACATCAGAACTAGCTACATATGCATCAGTATCAACAAAGGGGTGGTGGAGTTTGATTGCAGCAAGCCAGCTTTGACCCTGTGGCTATCCTAAACTACGACTGCAGGTAACTCTTTTGAGGTGGCACACACGAGTCCACATATTCACCAATCAATACACCAATATGGATCCGCTCCCGTCTCCCTACGAGAAGGCCATCCATAGCACTCACGCTTATCTTGCGTGTTTTAGAGTATCCACTTTCACTTGTCTATGAACTGTAATAGGCAACCCAGAAGTCCATTGCCGCGGACACGGCTATTCGAATAGATTATATATAAAACCCTGCAGGGGTGTACTTCTTCACACACGCTCTCGCCACTTACCGCCATGTACACGTCATGTATCTCGGCAACCTTCAAGCGGAAGCCTGGCGAGGGTGTCGGCCATGACCTGACTAACCACACAAGTCTCTCGTCCAGGTTTATCGCCTATTTGGGTTCCATCCGTGGGGAGATCCGGCCGGGGTGTCGCTCACGGCCCCAAACGATGTGTACAGGGTTCCCGCATCACCAAACGGGCGATCGGTACACCGTGCCACGTACCTGCCGCGTCACAGCCCACCCCGAGGGTCAGCGCTGCGCACGACCTCCAGTAAACTACAAACACCAGAAACTAGTTGCAACTCCTGGACAGAGGACAAGGGCAGTTAATAAGTCGAGAGGGTCCATTGATTTCGGGCCCAATGCATGGTAGTAACTGGTCATGGATCAACCAACACAGAACTCAGTTCCTGAGGACGGCTGCAATGAGACAACCCACCATGTACTCCTACATGGCCTCTCATCGCTACCTTTACCAAATCGTATTCACACACTTAGCTCTCACATAGTGGGACATGTTCATCACCCTTCCAATTCATCCCCGATGAATCAGACCTGACACAACTCTAAGCAATAGCAGGCATAACCAGAAAGCATGAATGAGTAGGCACAACATGGCACAACATGAATGAGTGGGTTTCAACTATTTACTGTGGCAATGACGGGTCATGCAGTGGAAAGGGGTTCAACTACCGCAGCAGGTAACAGTTGAAGCGTTGTTGTCCTAATGCAGTAAAGAGAGCAAGAGCGAGAGAGTGGGATTCTATCGAAATGTTCGATGGGGTTTGCTTGCCTGGCACTTCTGAAGATAACATTGGGTCTTCATCGGTGTCATCGAACTCATCGTCGGAACACGTCTACTGAAAGGGGACAAACACCGGCAAACAAGAGAGAACACAATCAATGCAATGCGACACTATGATGCATGATCATGATATGGCAATATGATGTTGATTGAGCTAATGCAACTAGCAACCATGTTAAATGAAGTTGGTTTGAACCAAAGGTTCAAATTCAAACTCCATATGTGATTATTCAAATGCCAATTATTCAAATTGTCCTAAACAGTGGCTGTAAGTTATTCAAACATGCATGAAAATGCCATAAACAGATTCCTTATATTTTTCTGATCATTTTTCATATATAAATTATTTTCATCTGAGCTACGGTTGATTTTATATGATTTTTAGAAGTTTTGGCTATTTTCTGAAATAAATAAATCATTTCTGATTTATTTAAATTTCCAGAAAAGCATTTAGGACATCAGCATTGTGTCATTCTGACGTCACCTAGTCAACAGGATCGGCCAGGGTCAAACCTAACGCGTGGGACCCATTGGTCAGTGACCCAGGGCTGGTTTGGGTCGCTGACATGTGGGCCTAGTCAATGCCCACGCCAGCACAGTCAAAACTGACGCGTGGGGCCACTGTGGTTAACTTAAAATAAACAGGAACTAAACTGTGCTTAATTAAGTGTGCGGGGCCCATGTGTAAGTGTCTCTAGGGGGTGATTAGTGGGGTAATTAGTCCCTAATTAAGTGGCCACGTTGGCAGTCGCCGGAGACAGGCCGGCGGCGACCAAAAGAACGGCGGAGGCTCGCCGGAGTTGCTCGAGCTCGTGCTTCAGGCGGCGTTTTTGCTTGCTGAAGGTACCAGGGCGTAGCCCTTGCTCGCCCGCACCCATCCCCGCAAGTGGGAGGAGCTGGGGTGGCCGGAGCTCATCGGAAACGAGCTCGCGGCAACGCTGGAGTTCGGGCGGAGAGGGGAAAACGGCTGCGGCGGCCTAGGGGACACAGGGTTAGCACGTGCGGCATCTACGCGTTGTGGCGAGCACGTTGGACGCATGCTCGGGACCAAATGGTCATCGGAGCGTCATCGCCGGTGAGCTCAGGCGGCGGCGCAGTCGGGCTCGAGTGGTGCGGCAGCTTCGGCGTGCAAACGCAACGGGGAAGGGGGGGTTCGACGCAGGGATTCACGGCGATGCCGAATAGGAGATCAGCGGGCTCGAGGAGGTCCAGTCGGCGGCGAATCGTCGACGATGGTCACCGGACGCAGAAGAGGGGATCGACGGCGTTGCGGGTGAGGGGGAGCTCCTGGCGCCGCGTGACATGAAGGAGAGGGAGAGGGTGGCACGACGGAGCTAAGGGGCTCGTCGGAGGGGCGAGGGGGAGGCTGTGACCGTGATAACGACGAGCGGCGGCGATGGTGGCGTTCGGCCGCGCGCGTGGGAAGCGGGGGAGAGAGACAGAGGAGAGGGAAGAAGCACTGAGAGGTTCGTGGAGGTTCCAGGGGTGTCGTGGCGCTCGTCCAGGGCCTCGGGGAGGGAAGCAGGCAGGGAGGAGGTGGCAAGGCGTCGCCGGCGCGCTCGCCACGCACCTGCCTGTCCTCCTGGTAGGAGGAAGAAGACCACACAGCCCATGGTGGGCTGGGCCTCTTCTGCCAGGTAAGGCCCAGGTGAGGTTCCATTCTCTCTCTCCTTTTCTAAATTAGTTTCTGTTTTCTATTTGTTTTGCTCTATTTTGATTTAGTACTAATACTAAACCATTTTTGTTGCTTCTGAAATTATTTGTGGATGCAATATGGATTATTCCAAAACTCCACAAAATGTTTTCAGAATAATTGGAGCATTAAAAATAATTATAGGATTTATTTGCTCCAACTCAAATACATTAGTGAATTAATCACAGCCCAAACAATTCCCCATAAATGTTCAATATTTTTGGTTTGGACCAAAACCCTTGCCAAAATTATCAAACATTACTGAAGGCAATTTTTGGGTTTAATGAAAATATTTTTAGGTTAAACCTAATTGCTTTGATTAGGTGCTAGGGTTTAGTCATCCCCATTTCAAGTTTAACAAAATTTTAAACATGATGCACAGGCAAAACTATCCTAGGGCAAAGTAAAGCTAGGGATGTGACAGACCGGCAATATTCTTTTTCTACTTTTTGAATTTGTTTACAAACGCATCTGGACTACATGGACGAGACTAGCTAACTTCTTTTATCCAGAGCAGCAAAGGAGAAGTCTGGAGTGAACCACCAAGTTTGTTATCGAACTTCATTTTATAAAACTTACAAAAAATAGCCCTACAAATTTACATAAAACCCACTCAAAACAAAATGAAAAAAAATCAAAGGGAGCTGCATCGTACACCGGCGGCGAACTGCTTTTGCCCGCACAAACAATTTCGCCCGCCGACGGATATAACCTGAATTTACAACGAAAAAGCCCTTATGATATAATCTGAATGCCGCACACACTTCTTGAATATTTTGCTCATAAAATCATTTAACTAATTGTCCATGTATTCCTGTTAAAGATGTTAAAGACAAAAACATTAGTAACTGATGCAGGACCTATGCTTACATTACAATGGCTAATGGGATCTATCCAAATTCTGCGCAGAAGCTCATAGTAAGCTCAAAATGCACTTCTCAAACACTAAATCTCTTCCCTCTCGTAAGTTGCATGCTTTCATGCGGAGGAATCAAGATGGGAAAGGAAATACAGGGCAACTGGTTGCCGAGTGGCCGCCATGCCACCGAGCACCAGAGGGAGCCGTTGTACACCAAGAAGTAGCTTGAGCCTCCCGGGTGCAGAGGGAGCCATCGGGCCGTCGAGCAACACCAGGAGACGCTGGACCGCCGAGCAGGAGCGGGAACTACTGGGGTGTGGAAGCTACCGATCCGTGGAGGCAGCAGGAACTGCAAGGCCTCCGAGCAGCAGCAGTAGTCGTCGGGCCGCTGAGCTGCAGCACTTCTTCATGTTCCTAGACGCATCGGTGCATTAGTAAGAATATTGCACATCGTAAATAGCCCTGCAAATTTACAAAAATGCTTTTGCCCGCACAAACAAATTTGTGCACCTAGGACTGCACCGATGATCCAGACGACCTACATCGAGGAGTGACTTGTACTGCATCAGTGAAGAACAGCACGAGAGGAGCAGAAGTGAAAGATAGACGGGGCTATCATGCACGCTAGCGTTAGTGAACTGCAGGAGGCGTAAACGTGCACACGACGGAGCTACACTGGAGATTGCAATGTACTGCACCAAGAAAGAAAAAAGGATGAAAACAAGATTTGGAGTCTACTGACGAATCCCGAGGACACCCGCCTCACAGCACAAAAGTGTACTAAACGGGGAGCGGACGATGGCCGTGTGTGCCTGCTGTGTGGACTGCTCTAGCAGAGCGACAAAAGCTCCCAGAGAGGAAGACCCGGCCGACCTGCATTAGGGAGAAGCCTGGATTGCTTGCCGTAGTGGAGAATTGCACGGAGGGGAGCAGAGGAGGGGGAGGAAAGGTGGAGGCCAGGGCGTCCCCTCGATCGAGGAAATAGGGAGTCGGGGAGCCTGGAGCTGCAATCCCATCATTCGCTAACTGCACGGACTCGCCGGCCAAACTGCATGGGGTCAAAGTAGTGAGAAGGAAGGGAGCCTGGGTGCGTCGGATTTGGCCGAGAGGTGGAAGCAGCAGTCGTCAGGGTCACCGTCGATGGATCCATGGCGCGCCGGTGGGTCCTGGATGGGGACGGGGTAGGGAGGCGGCGAAGGAACTATGCCCTAGAGGCAATAATAAAGTTCTTATTTTATATTTCCTTATTCATGATAAATTTTTATTATTCATGCTAGAATTGTATTCATCGGAAACCTTGATAAAAGTGTGAATACATAGACTAACACTATGTCCCTAGTGAGCCTCTACTAGACTAGCTCGTTGATCAAAGATGGTTATGGTTTCCTAACCATAGACATGAGTTGTCATTTGATAACGGGATCACATCATTAGGAGAATGATGTGACAGACATGACCCACCCGTTAGCTTAGCATAATGATCATTTTAGTTTTACTGCTATTGCTTTCTTCATGTCAAATACATATTCCTCCGACTATGAGATTATGCAACTCTCGGATACCAGAGGAATGCCTTGTGTGCCCAACGTAACTGGGTGATTATAAAGCTACTCTATAGGTATCTCCGAAGGTGTTTGTTGAGTTGGCATAGATCAAGATTAGGATTTGTCACTCTGAGTATCGGAGAGGTATCTCTATGCCCTCTCGGTAATACACATCATAAGAAGCCTTGCAAGCAAAGTGACTAATGAGTTAGTGCGGGATGATGTATTACGGAACGAGAAAAGAGACTTGCCGGTAACAAGATTGAACTAGGTATGTAGATACCGACGATCGAATCTCGGGCAAGTAACATACATATGACAAAGGGAATAAATTATGTTGTCATTATGGTTTGACCAATAAAGATCTTCATAGAATATGTAGGAACCAATATGAGCATCCAGGTTCCCCTATTGGTTATTGACCGGAGAAGTGTCTTGGTCATGTATAGCTCTTGAACCCGTAGGGTCCGCACGCTTAACATTCGATGATGATTTGTTATTATATGAGTTATGTGATTTGGTGACCGAATGTTGTTCGGAGTCCCGTATGAGATCACCGACATGATGATGAGTCTCGAAATGGCTGAGAGGTAAATATTGATATATAGGATGATAGTATTCAGACACCGGAAGTGTTCCGAGGGGTAACAGGTACATATCAGAGTACCGGTGGGGTTACCGGAACCACTCGGGGGAATAATGGCCACTCGGGGGAATAATGGGCCTCATGGGCCATAGAAGGGGAGCACACCAGCCCACAAGGGTTGGCACGTCCCCCCTAAGGAAGGAGGCCGAATAGGAGAAGGAGATGGGGATTCGC